>CM064872.1:45018011-45618011 GCA_032719365.1 Prinsepia uniflora | reverse complement strand
GGGATGACGTCATCATGTCAGATCTGACAATGTCAGACTGACAATGTCAGACTGACATGTCAGACAGTGGGCCAATGGGAGCGTGACACGTGTCACGGTCAGGGGCTGTCAGTGATGACGTCATGCTGACGTCATCGATGACGTCAGCAGGTACTGTAGCAGGCGCGTGAAGCCCACGCGCAGCCACTTCAGGCGGCGCGTGAGGGCGCGTGGCAGGGAATCTGGGGAAGGTTCCAACATACGAAATCATCTATTCGATGTAACGAACATTTTGGGACTAGTTTCGTGTCGATCGGACACCGTCTCGATATGTTTCGGAGCATCGGAAGGTTTAGGTTCGGGATTAAAAATAGTTAAAAATACGGGAAAATTACGGGGCTTTGGTAGGAGGTTAATTAAGTAGTTAGTAACCTTCTATTACGATTTGGACAGGTTTGGGAGTCCCGGTGACGGTGATCGTCTCGGGGAGCGGTATGGCACGCAAATCGAGGCGGCAGCTCGGACGGTCTGTGAGTGGACCTTGTTTTCTAAATTGGTGCATGCATAAATGTTTATTATATGTTTTATTACTTGTTTGATGATGCCATGGGTGCATTTCTATGTGGTTACGTATAAGCACTATTTCGAGGTTTCGGCCTTATACGGTGCTTATACGGGTCTGTATTTCTTTATTGACTTAAATGAAATGGTGTTGGATTTCTAAAAGGCTAAACTCGGGTATGAAACCCATTTGGTTTTGTCTCGGGCATTTGACCTCAGATTCCGGGCACGGTGCCCAGTTGGTGTCCTATGTTCGGGTACGAGACCCAGTCACTTTACGGTTTTGATTTCAGGTCAGGGAACCTTAAATGGATTCCCAGGTTCATGACGGTTTATGGGAACCGGCATGAACCCTTGTTGTGGTATCGTGGTTCATGACGGTTTATGGGAACCGGCATGAACCCTTGTTATGTTATTACGGTACATGACGGTTTATGGGAACCGGTATGTTACCTGATTATGGATATGATGGATCATGACGGTTCAGGGGAACCGGTCATGAATGTTTATGTTATGTATATATATGTTCGTCTACCTTCCTTTAATTCTATTATCTCCTCCGGTGAGGGTCGTTGGCCTGGGTGGACCCCGGAGTAGTCACGGAGCACCGACTGAGTGGAGTCACCCCCCAGTTGGGTTCCTTACTCTCAGGAAGGCTATGATTACTATTACCTCGGGTAGGGTCAGAGGTCTACGGACATTGATCTTGACTTTGAGAAGACTCGGATTGAGACCCGGGTAGCGCGCGCGTGGCTTTGGATACCGTGACAGGATTGGTTGTGTGACTTATATATATGTATGTGATGGATATATGATATATGATATGTGGTGTGTGCAGGTGTGCACAGGATTTGGGCAGTGGCCCGTATGGTCGTTTTTATTGTGGTCCTTTCGACCTTAGTTTATATCTGCTTTGGGCTTAGTCCCACATATGGTTTGTGTTGGATAAATGGTTTTCGAATGCATGCATGCTTTTTAGTGGAGGGTACAAATGTCTTCCTTATTAAATGTTTTTATAAACTTTTGTTTTGTCCACTCACAGTTTTTAATGTTTTGACTGCCCTTCAGGTTGACATCGGATGTGGACTGTAGCAGGGACCGAGATATCACATGCCTCCTCCGGATCCTGGCGTACTCTGATAGCCCGGGAGGGCAAAGGACGAAAATATCCCTTGTCTGACACTTCGTGTCAGACGGGAGCAGGGTCATCCCGCACTAATCCCGGGGGGATTGGGATGGGTCCTGTCATCACAAGTCTGCCTAGTATCGTACCTCGAACAACGTACAAGGTACGTACATCTACCCATCAATCAGACTACAACCACCTAGGTCATAGCCAATCACGTTTCAGTTATGGAGTTCATTTGTCCAATCCAGCATTAGACAAATCGAAACTCCAACCCATCATCTATTCCCAAATCCGAATCCGAATCCGCAATTTCGTAAGAAATCCCGAATCCAAACTCAGAAATCATATCCATAGCCATGTCCAAATTCGAATCCGAAATTATTATTCCGTAGCCAGCATTTGGAATAACCATTCCGAACCCATATCCATAAAAGAAAATCCACAGTCAAGCTCTAGAACCAAATCCTGAATCGTCACCCAGAATCCGATTCCAAAACCCAAATTCAGAAATCCTCTTTCAAGTTCCAAAATCAAATCCTGAATCGTCATCCAAAAATCTGATTCCAAAACCCGAAATATCGTTCACGTCTACCAAGACGCACCATATCCGAACCTATCGGATACCTGTCCAACCGATTATTACCTTACCATCGATTGACTTCATAGGGAAGCCAATCTCAACATACACACATATCTAAGGCTGACCAAATCCGACCACGTCGGAAAACTACTCACCTGAGTAATATACCATACATGATTCACTTCGAAAATAAGTTCAGTCCCATCATGTTCCACTCAAACATCCCAGTAAGAGTGATAAACTTTCCAACTATCTGGATCATCAAAATTACGATCCAGATCCATAACGATACCCAAAGTCCTAAACCAATTCCCACATCTAAACAGATCAGTCAACGACGAGACACGTCGAGACTGTGGGTTCTCACTGACTACCTCGTATCGATCCTTGACATTTCACCTAGAAAATCAAGGATGATACAAGACGATGACACAAAAACTCATCCGACGTGAATGCAAACAACACTCGCTGCACTCACCACGTCATGTAACCTGACATCGTCTGCCACCAAGTAGAGAATGAGGAATCTCAGTCACCTAACTTCGATATACTTACTCCACCTGATGACCCAAGACAAATCACAATTCCACCAACCCATACACGATCAATGTAATGGTGACAAAACCATCATCAACCGTCATCTGCCATCATCTACCATGGCAGAACCTGAGAAGTCACCCTAAGGACTTCGAAATACCCAATACCAATGCGGAAAACCCGCATTCCTCTCTTCACCTCAATCGCCACCTCTCGCGATTCCAAAGCTCCAACCATATCGAAACCAACACACTTGGACATCAACCACGTGTCCCCGTTAGACTGGTTATAGACATATGCCCATTTACGATCGTATATGTACATCCAAAAGGATGTCAATTCATCCTAATCTGATGTACCACTCGACTGAAAAGTCACAATAGACCCCTGCTGTGATCTGCGGTCAAATCTCTGTATACCGCCGTATCTGACCAATCCTGACCAATTCTGGCCAATACTGACCAACTGGTCGCTAATCCCCCATGATAATACTCGATCCTCACTCCTCAACTACCACTGGATCCTATCCAGTCCATCACTATCCGTGATCCATTCCTGAACCACAGATACCGAACATATACCCATGACGACGGATGTCACATCCCGACTCGTAACTCACCGTCATCAAGATCACCGGCACCAGCACCAGCGCTAGTACCAGTACCACGCACTATCACCAACACTAGTGTCAGTATTAGCACGCCGTGTACAAAACTGACACCCTGGATCTCCGCTCATACCGAGCGACGACCCCGTACCTCTACTCGAATAGGAGAAACTCTGTCTCCCTTGTACCCAACAACTCTGGGTATGGTCACCCTGACAACTCATACGAGAAAATGAAAACGTTCCCCGAACGTCACCGATTCCCAACAACCATACTACAACCATTCTCGGTAGTAGCGCCTGCCACAGACTCGTGCAGACCTAACTACCAGGCATCGCTACCGAGATTCGCATCCAACGGAATCAACCACCCTTATTAACCACTCCGTATCCCACTCAGGGATTCCATCGACAAGTACCAACCCTGGTAACTCGTCCAACTAATCACTAACCAGTCGTAACTCGACTAAACCAAATGTCGTTTACCATGTCGCCCATGACCTTAGTTGCACCAAACCACAACTGAATAGTACGACCACCAACTAGGTCTAACCAATAAATACAACCTCGACTGCGAAGTGCAGTCCCAACACAAGCTAACATGACTAGACCGACTACCGAATCCAAATTCGAATAGTCGTCCAAGTCAAATCACTCGTCAACTCACATTTCTGAATCATACACATCCTACCTTAGGATTCCACGACCACGCCTAGGGTTCCCCTGAACCCAACTGCGAAAAGTAGTAAAATCAACAATCGGATCGACTCCGCGATCCTGACATTGTAAAGAGGTCAATCCAATCCTACCGGCAAATCAACTAGGATTCCACGAATCTGGGTGCTAACCGCCTGGAGCAGTAAATCCATCTAACTCAACCAATCCGCCCAACGGTTGGTCACACATCCAACCAGTCGTCGGAACCGATCCTATGACATCGTGAAGACGATCCCAACTAACCGCCTCACGATCCAGAACTCTAATGTAATACTATTCGCAGGGCTCCACACTGTCAACCCCGACAGAACTATGCAACCACGACATCAAATACTGAACCAAAACAATCCACGATTCAATCCTACTAACTATCGTGACGATACCCTAACTATCAGGTTGATCACGAACTGTAGCCCAATGAGATATCACATCCTCGACCCGCATACATACTCCAAGAGCTACACGGTTGCTCGAATAGAGACAACACCGCTCTGATACGCAATCCTATGCTCTGATACCACGCTGACAGGACCCATCCCAATCCTCCCGGGATTAGTGCGGGATGACCCTACTCCCGTCTGACACGAAGTGTCAGACAAGGGATATTTCTGACCTTTGCCCTCCCGGGCTATCAGAGTACACCAGGATCCGGAGGAGGTATGTGATATCTCGGTCTTTGCTACAGTCCACATCTGATGTCAACCTGAAGGGCAGTCAAAACATTAAAAGCTGTGAGTGGACAAAACAAGAGTTTATAAAAACATTTCATAAGAAGACATTTGTACCCTTCACTAAAAAGCATGCATGCATTCGAAAACCATTTATCCAGAAAAACCATAATGAAATCAAGTACACGGGCCACTGCCCAAATCCATAAGGGACTCAGCCCAAATCAGAAGAAACTAACCAAACGGGCCACTGCCCAAAACCTATGTAAACACACATCATATATCATATCATATAGCATACATCATATATACATATAATTCACACAACCAATCCTGTCACAGTTTCCAAAGCTATGTGCGTGCTACCCAGGTCTCAATCCGAGTCTTCTCAAAGTCAAGATCAATGTCCGCAGACCACTGACCCTACCCGAGGTAATAGTAATCATAGCCTTCCTGAGAGTAAGGAACCCAACTGGGGGGTGACTCCACTCAGTTGGTGCTCCGTGACTACTCCGGGGTCCACCCAGGCCAACGACCCTCCCCGGAGGAGATAATAGAAGTAAAGGAAGGTATATGAATACATATATATACATAACATAAACGTTCATGCCCGGTTCCCTTGAACCGTCATGATCCATAAAATCCATAACAAGGGTTCATGCCGGTTCCCATAAACCGTCATGAACCAGAATGACCTTTCTAGAGTTAATGGCGGTTCCCATAAACCGTCATGAACTTGGAAATCCATCTAGGGTCCCTGACCCGAAATCATCAGTGTAAAACAACTCGGTCTCGTGCCCGAACATATGACTCAACTGGGCACCGTGCCCGATATCTAAGGGTCAGTCACGACTCCAAACATAGTGATGCATGCAACCATCCATCCAGGACCGCTCTCAATCCTGGTATGTCGTCGTGAACGAATCAACCGACGCGACCACCACAAGATCATGGTGCACTCATCACCGATCGCTATCCTGAACCGTCAGCACTTCGAAGTCGAGCCTCCTCAGGCTGCCCGACCACGAATCGTGCATCGTGACCTCTCCGGAAGGAACACATCCCAATCCGGAGGCGAGCGTCGTATCGTCAATCGCCGTGCACATAGCACCCGTCGCAACCACGATTTAGACCCGAAGGTCGTAAATAGCGTCATATGCTCGAGACCAAACCAAATGGGTCTCATACCCGAGTTTATCCTTTTAGAAATCCAAAACCTTTTCATTTAGACCAATAAAGAGATACAGACCCGTATAAGCACCGTATAAGGCCGAAACCTCGAAATACGTGCTTACACGTAACCACATACAAATGCACCCATGGCATCATCAAACATGTAATAAAACATATAATAAACATTTATGCATGCACCAATTTAGAAAACAAGGTCCACTCACAGACCGTCCGAGATGCCGCCTCGATTTGCGTGCCATACGGCTCCCCGAACCGATCGCCGTCGCCGGGACTCCCAAACCTGTCCAAATTTTAATAGAAGGTTACTAACTACTTAATTAACCTCCTACCAAAGCCCCGTAATTTTCCCAAACTTTTATCTATTTTTAAACCGACCCTAAACCTTCCGACACCCCGAAACATATCGAGACGATGTCCGATTGACACGAAACCAATCCCAAAATGTTCGTTACATCGAGCAGATGATTTCACATGTTGAAGTCATCCTCGAAATGTGTGTCACGCGCCCTCACACGCCCCAAGCAGCCACTGTGCGTGGGCCTCACGCGCACTGCACAGGTCTTCTTCCCCGCGCAGTCGACCGGTCCAGCCTGCACAGCAGGTTCAGGCGTTTTCCCGTCTCCATTTGGTCCGATTCCACCCCAAAACAAACCTATAATTCCTATTTCGATCCTCGGAGTATGTTTGGATAATCAAAACGAAGAAAAACACATAGAACCCGAGGTTTGATTCTTGAACCTCACGGTTCTGTTTTTCCCAGTTCCTCCCCACGGCTTCTCAGCCACTAACCACCACCCAAAACATCCTAATAGCTTCCCAATAACCCCCTAAGCTCATCCTAATCATCTAATAGCAACCATAATGCAAATATTGAATTAAAATGGAATTTGGACCTCACCGTACCGTCTCGGGTTCGTGGCTTCGGCTGTGCACGGTGGCGTCACCTGGCCGGCCACCGTCCTCCACCATCATCTCATCACTCTCTGGTCTCTCTAGTAAGCATATGGGGTCAAGGGTTGAAGGTTGTAATGGGTTTGGGGTCCCCTGAGATCGGGTTAAATGGTTTGAAAGGAAAGAAATGATCGATGAAGAGGCAGGTGAGATGCATGAAGGAAAAATGATGCCCATTGGATGGGTGACACTTGTCACTCATCCATAGGGCAGGAATTAAATATTTGGGCCCACTAGAGACAAACTGCACTTTTTGTCTCGTAAAACGTGTCATCGTGAATAGTAACTTGGAACTTCCGTGAACCGTAACTTCGCCGTCGAACGTCCGAATTGAACGTGCCACCTGTCTATGAACTCGTGACGTCACGAACTACGTCACGGTCATCGGTCAAAGTCCATTTGACCGCCCGATTGAAAAGTCAAAGTTTTGCCACGCTCAGGGGCAAAACGGTCATTTCGCATCGTTCGTCCGATTCCGCTCTACTAATCACGGATTAGCCTCACTGATCGTGATTAGTCACTAATCTAATCATGGAATTTGGGACGGGTCGTTACAAAAAGATTCCTACTATGAGTGATCTTGGGTATGGTTGTGATCTATTAAAATATCAAAATGACCCTTAAAACTGACAGTTACTTAACAATCTTAATGGAAAAGGAGCCGAGTGAGTTAACACGGTTGTTTCAAGGTACTAAGTGAGCGAATAATGAGTACAAGGTGCAAAATGTGACAAATATACGAGTTCAGGGTGCATTTAAGCTAAAAATCCTAGTTATATAGAGACTAGACTATTAACAGATGCGAATGTAAGAAGCATTTTAGCGCGTTGTGTACACTTCACAATTTAATATAGTAGATTGGTGTGCGAGACATTTTCATATTAAATCGCATTACGTGTGACTTCAATTTCACTTAAATTTATTTTATACATGGTGTCAATTTGCTTTTTAGAAATGATGAGAATAGTGAGAATAATGTGTAAATCATTCAAACAGATTCTAAACCAAATTGTTAATAACAGTTTGAGTGTGTGCATGACACGACCCATCCTCAATCCCCCTGGATTAAGGAATAGGCCATGCTCTCGTCTAACCTCCATGCGACACGAAAGCTAAACACCTGTCTAACCTCCATGTAACCCGTAAGCCAAACAAGGGATGTCCAAGTCAACTGTCCAAAACTCCCTTTCAACTTCTCCGAGTGCGCATAACTAATGTGGATCGCGTGTGTGATGTCTCAGTCTCACTAACAACAGCCTGCACCGCATCAACCTGAAGGGCATCGAAAAATCGAAAAGATTGTGAGTGGACAAAAATAAATAATAAGTTAAGAAAACATTTTATAAGATAAGACATTTATGCCCTCCATGTAAAACCAATGCATGCATTCGAGGACCATTTCATTTTCAAGATACTAAAACTGTTTATGAACGCCAGAAAACATTTCCTTTTCACAAATCCCGGGCCTCAGCCCAAAACCATAAAGCAAAACCAAAGTACGGGAACACATCCCAAAACATCTGAAAACCATATGAAAACCATCATTAGTCTTTAAACTCAACATGCCTTCCCGGGTAATCAACGAGTCTTTAAACTCAATAATAGGCCTCGGGGGAATCAATAACCTAGTCTTTAAATTCACGAGTCTATAAACTCAAATCACATATAGGACCCTCCTCCGTCACATCAATCACCGGGTCTTTAAACCCAAAACCAGATCCAGCAAATCCAATTTAAAAATTATTTTATCAAATCCAAATCCATAAATCCATTTCCAAATTCGAATCCGAAATCATCATTCTGAATCAATCTGAAACCGCAATCATCATTCCGAATCCAAATCCAGAATTCCACTTTATCACTTTTAAATCCAAAACCGAAATCATATTTTATAACCAAAATCATGCTATCAAATCCAATATCAAAACATAGCATAAAAGCATAATCACGAAATACGTATAAATACGGAAATCATCTCGAAATACGTGCAAAACATAAATCACAGATATCATAATCATAATCATAAAAATCGCATATAGAAATCATATAAAATATTTATGCATGCATCATAAGTTAGAAAACAAAGTCCACTCACAGACCATCCTTGTTGTCACCTCGATACGTGTGCGATACGCCTTTCCCAACTAATCCACCATCACCGAACTTCCCGAACCTGTGTATATCATATTCTAAGGTATACTTCAATAATCTTCCATTAAATCCCCGTAATTTTCCCAAATGTTTAAATATTTTTAAACTCGATCCTAACCCTTCGGACATCCCGAATCATATCGAAACGATGTCCGATCGACTCGAAACCAGTCCCAAAATGTTCGTTACATCGAACAGAGTAAAACACATGCTGAATATACCTTCCAAATCAGTTCTACGCACCCTCACGCGCTGCCAAAAGTGGCTGCGCGTGGGAGCCACGTGCCTGCTACAATGATAACTGTTCATCGTCTCTTTGACCTGATTGCCTGTAAATGGATCCCTACAACCCGCGACATGACCCGTTCAGTTCTCAGTCAATTCTTCATCAATTTCTTCAATTGATTCACCCAATAGCATCGTTATGAGTCTAATTATGGTTCTGTAATTGAAACTACTTGAGAACTTACCTCAATCCTTCAATTCGAACTTGACTTTTCGAAGAACACCCGAGTACTGTTCATCCATCGAATTTCCTCAATTCCATCTGTTTTCTTGCAATTGATTCATCAAGAAGCTTCGTGGGATCCTTCTAATCAGGTTTCCAAGGCCAATTTCATCATTTGATCCTTCCAATCACTCGAACTCAATCTCGAAAAGTCGAGAGGCTTGAAGATTCCGTTCTTGGCCAAAACATCATCGATTTCCTTCGTTTTTGATTGGGTTCGACTCGAATTAAACTCAAGAAGCTTAATCCAAAGTTAATTGCAGCGTTGGTGGTCTACAATTCCAAGTTCCATTTTTTATCAATTCGAATTTCATGGGTTTTGGGTTTCGGTTTTTCATTCACGGTTTCACCTCACTCCCTCATCTAAGTCTCTGTTCTCCCTGTCTCAATTCTTCGCAATTAGACTGCTCTTCCTCTCTATCCAAATGAACGATCAAGAGAGGTGTTCCATGCCTCTGTTTTTCCCTTCATACACATGCTGGTCTAATCTTCCAATTGAATTAATTCATCTCATCCACCCCCACCGTTAACACATCTGCTTGCCACTAATTAGCCTTTGCCAGGTGACATGTGTCACATAAGGAAACAATGAGTCACCAAATAATTAACTCATCAAAATCTTAGCCCAATTTACCATTTTACCATTTGCACACAAGTACCAAAATGCCCTTCAACTTCTGAGCCTCGTAACTTCCTCCTCGAATGTCGGAATCGGACGTGCTTCCTGTCTACGGACTCGTGACCTCCTGACCTACGTCACAGTCTTCGGCCAATGTCTGTTTGATCGCCCAAACTAAAAGTCGACAATTCACCCATTCTAAGGGCAAAACGGTCATTTCACACCGTCCGTCCAAAATCACCCAACTAATCGTCGATTAATCTCACAAATTCTTCATTAATCACTAATCTAATCCCAGTTTTCAGGATGGGTCATTACAGTGCAACTTTGTGCCGTATAGTTTGTGGTCTACGAGGTCAGGTTTTAGTTGTGGAAAATTCGGTATGTTTGCATACTACAATGTTCTCCGAATGTGTGTTAGATATTTCTTTGTAATATCTACGTCGCGAATTTGGGGAACTGTAAGGAGATGCTACCGAATTTTCCATTGATCTGAACTTTGGATTGTAGATTACAAACCGAACAGAACAGAATGTGCACTCTCGAATGGGATAAGGCCACAAAATCGGAGTGATAAGGAGATAAGCGAGTTGTGATATTCACTTTTCGGGCCATTAGGAGACAATGTTAACCCAATTACT
The DNA here is from genome assembly GCA_032719365.1 of Prinsepia uniflora. NCBI lineage: Eukaryota > Viridiplantae > Streptophyta > Magnoliopsida > Rosales > Rosaceae > Prinsepia > Prinsepia uniflora. Next base: position 45,607,170 of record CM064872.1, on the reverse strand, counting down.
TACATTGACTATATTTTGTGCCGAAAGGTATAATGGACAAAAGTTGGATGCAATTGTTTGATAGATTTGCAATTTAGTATATGGAGGGGATTGATAGCTTTATTGAGTTTGAACATAATCATTGCATTAATGAGAGACCTATAGTTTGTCTGTGCCATAAATGTAATAACTACAGTTAGATGTCGTTGAATGAGGCCCAATATAATTTGGATTGAAACAGGATTGTACACAATTACACTAATTGGATATATCATGGTGAACAAATATTTACTGAATCAACATCTTCAGTTCGTAGGCCCCATCGGGAAGAAAGTACTTTGGAGGAGCGATGTGATAATGATCAGGTCCTTGAGATATTAACGGACGTGTTTCCTCCCGCATCTGATGATATGAATGGTGAAGCACACAAGTTTCAACTCGAAGATTCTGAACTCCATTACGAGAGATTGTTGAAAAAAGCTCAGCATGAATTGTACCTGGGTTATAAGACTTTTTCGATTCTAGGGGCAGTTGTGGAGTTGATGCACATGAAAATTGAGTATAATCAAACAAACAAGAACTTTTATCACATGATGGACATCATCATTCGAATGCTCCCAGAAAAAAATCGTCTCCCTAAAGATCATTATAAATGAAAGAAGTTATTAAAGAGTCTTGGGTTAGGGTATGTCAAAATTCATGCATGCAAGAACAATTGTGCATTATTTTATAGCGAATTCGAGCAACTTGATAAATGTCCCATGTGGAATGAGCCTAGGTTTCGAAAAAACAAGATTCCGAACAAGGTGCAGTATTATTTTCCACTGAAACCAAGGCTATAATGATTCTACATGTCGTCTCGCATAGCGCATGATATGAGGTGGCATAAAGATGAACGCATTGATAATGATACATTGAGGCATCTAGCTGATGTGGAGGCTTAGAAGGAATTCTATAAGATGTATCTCGATTTCCCTACGGAGCCAAGAAATGTCAGATTAGGGCTTGCTACTGATGGTTTTAATTCATTTAGGAGTTTTTCAAAATCGTATAATACATGGCCAGTGGTTATGGTTCCGTATAACCTACTTCCTTGGAGATGTATGAAGAAAAAGTTCACAATCCTCAGTACTTTGATACCGGGCCCTAAATCCCCAAGGAATTCCATCGATATGGAGTTGATGCACATGAAAAATGAGTATAATCAAACAAACAAGAATTTTTATCACATGATGGACATCATCATTCGAATGCTCCTAGAAGAAAATCGTCTCCCTAAAGATCATTATAATTGAAAGAAGTTATTGAGGGGTCTCGGGTTAGGGTATGTCAAAATTCATGCAAGCAAGAACAATTGTGCATTATTTAATGGTGAATTCGAGCAGCTTGATAAATGTCTCGTGTTGAATGAGCCTAGGTTTCGAAAAAACAAGATTCCGAACAAGGTGTTGTATTATATTCACTAAAACCAAGGCTACAATGATTCTACATGTCATCTCACATAGCACAGAATATGAGGTGGCATAAAGATGAGCGCATTGATGATGATACATTAAGGCATCTAGCTGATGTGGAGGCTTGGAAGGAATTCTATAAGATGTATCCCGATTTCGTTGCGGAGCCAAGAAATGTCAGATTAGGGCTTGTTACTGATGGTTTTAATTCATTTAGGAGTTTTGCAAAGCTGTATCATACATGGCCAGTGGTTATGGTTTCGTATAACCTACTTCCTTGGAGATGTATGAAGAAAAAGTTCACAATCCTCAGTACTTTGATACCAGGCCCTAAATTCTCAAGTAATTCCATCGATATTTATTTGCGGCCATTAATTAATGAGCTCGTAGATATGTAGAAAATTAGTGTACTGACATATGAAAAATTTAATGGGCAAATGTTCACTTTACGAGAACCATTAATGTGGACAATTATGAATTTTCGGCTTACGACATGTTAGCAGGGTGGAGCAACAAGGGATATCTTACGTGTCCTACATGTGGTCCAGACACAGTGCCATGTTGGAATCCATTGAATGTATGCTACTTAGGTTCAAGAAAGTTTTTACCCTGGGATCACCGATGGCGTACCCAGTTAGACTCACTTGATGGTAAATAAGAGTTACGGCTCGACCCCAAGAAAGATCCGGTGATGAGATATTGTCTAAATTAAACAATATACATGACTTTGTAACATGAGGTCCGAAACCTCTTGAATAGGAAAATTGGACGAAGAAAGAGCATATTTTTCAGGTTGCCTTATTAGTCGAAATTGAAAATCAGACACATCACAGATCCTATGCACATCGAGAAGAATGTTGCTGAGAGTGTTGTAGGAACTACATTACCCATTGAAGGCAAGTCAGAGGACACAAAAATTACTTCGTTAGGTATGCAAGAAATCGGAATTCGGTCAAATTTGTGGCCAAAAAGCGCCAATGGCAATTACGTCATGGCTCATTCAAGTTATACATTTACCTTGAAAAATAAGAAGAAATTTCTAAAGTGGTTGCAAGGTGTGAAGTTTCCCGATGGGTATGCCGGTAATATATCCTGAAATGTTAGCATAGATAATGGCACCTTATGTGGTATGAAGAGTCTTGACTATCATGTCTTGCTACAACGGCTCATGCCAATTAGCATTCGGTCGTACTTGGAGCCTCGAGTTATTTAGACTCAAGTTTAATTGCCTCAATTTTTCCAGATATTATGTGATAGATCGTTGGTAAAGGTGGATCTCAAAGCAATAAATGAGGATATTGTCTACATCATGTGTCGACTAGAGCAAATATATCCACTGACATTTTTTAATATAATGGTGCACCTTCTAATACATTTTCCAGACAAAGCAAAGCTAGCAGGCTCAGTGCACAATCGCTAGATGTACCCTATTGAGAGGTATGAGTAATTCCTATTTTTTCCACTATTTTCTTCTTGTTGTCTATAATTGTGATTCATAATGTATATTTATTTCAGGATGTTAGGTACATATAAACGGTATGTCTACAACAAGACACGTCCTGAAGGCTCTATAGCGGAGGCGTACATTGCAAATTAGTCGCTCACTTTTTGTGCAATGTACCTTCAGAATGCAAAGACTTCCTTCAACAGGGTCTCGTGTAACGATGACGGTGGGCAAAGTCTAGTGACCTTATCTGTATTTTCCCAACCTGCCCGACCTTTCGGTAATGGTCCAGTCTTAGAGCTGTTCACTAATCGGGACATGGACGTGGCTCATTAGTTCATACTGAATAGCTGTGACGATGTATGGCCTTTTCACGATCATCACCAACAATTGATGAAGGTCGAGTATCCGTCTAATTGAACGGAAATGGACAAACAACTTTTCCACATTGGTTTTCCACGCATATAAGTGAAATTTTTTATTTATAAGTTCCTAAAAGCAATTCCATACTTAACCACTTTTTGTACATCTAACTAGATGGCCCAACTGAAAGATGACAACTCGCCCAATTTCATTGTAGAATTAATGTAACTTGCCATCAGCCCATTTCGAGGAGAAACGTACAACAGTTGTCATGTAAATGGAGTTAAGTTCATAGGCACTGAACGAGACGATAAATTGTCGATGCAAAACAACGGGGTCTTTGTGCCAAGTGAAAAGGAGAATGCTGATACTGGATTCTATGGAAAATTGTTAAATATGATTAAAGTGTTATACGCAGACCACAAGACAGTCATCCTGTTCAAGTGTCATTGGTTTGATACGAACCCTAATCTCCCAGGAAGGGTCATTAAAGATCATTTATGCAACTCTATCAACACAAACACTCAGTGATTTGAGAGTGATCCACACAACTTGGCTAGTACGGTGAAACAAGTTTTTTTATGTGGATGATCCAAAAGCTGGTGCTAGTTGGAGGGTTACTGAGATGTTCAATCACATAAATATTTGGGATTTGGAGGATTGTTATCATGAAGAATAGACAGAAGAAGATGACGACAAAATTGTTTACGAGGTGGAGTCCTCTGTATCCACCCTACACGTAGATGGAGTTCGGACTAACAATGTAATTCCACCAATTGGGATTGACAGAATTTTCATTGATCTTGGGACATTAGAAAGAATTGAAAGTGATTCCAAGGAGTCAACCAGGGAACACACCTCGGATGAAGAGGGCGATTGGGTGGGTGATAGTGACACTGAGCAGATTGATTATTTGTAAGAAAAAGAACTCAATTATTAATGTATAAGATTCATTACAAATCCAAATACTTCAAAACAAATTACATCACAAAAAAAATACAAAAATCAAACAAATTGCCACAATTAAATCAATATTACCTGACAAATTTTTATAAGAATACTCGCTAGGTAGCATAAAATAATAATTTAGGGTTTAGGGTAAATAAAGTTCGGTGGCTATTTTTCGATAGTGGTACCCGACGAATATTTTTCAAACACATCATCGGGTAACATAGATGTAACCCGACGAACCGTTTCACAAGATTCGTCGCGTAATATTAAAAAATAATTTAGGGTTTAGGGTAAAGTTGTTTGGTGGCTTATCTCCGAATATCATACCAGACGAATTTTTATCATTATTCGTCGGGTAACGTGTATCCTAAAGTTTCAAATAAAATGCTGTTTTTGCCAATTTGAAGACTTCCCACTAATAATTTGATCGATTTAACTATCCACATGTATTGTACATACTTGTAGATTGTCTACGTGAAAAATTCGATTATTTTGAATTTCGGAGCTTGGGTAACGGTGCACAACGGATCGACAGTTACAAAACGTTCTATCATAATCAAATGCCTTAATCTTCTCAAAACATCACGAAATTTGACGGGCAGATTTCAGGAACTTAACGGTCCAAAATGAATGGTCGGATTATGTACTATTAATCGTTTGAAACTCAAACGAGTAACATTATGAAAATACGTTTAAACTCTTATTGAAAAGTTTCTAAGTGATTGATGAAATTGATGCTTTTACAAATTTAAATAATTTATTTCGATAGTTCAACCGATCCAACTGTCCACATTTATTGCACATACTCGTAGATTGTCTAAGCAAAAAATTTGAAGATTCGAATTCCCAAGGCCAGAGAATGGGGCGTAACGGATCAACGATTACAAAAAGTTCTATTACAATCAGACTACTTAACGGATCGACGATTACAAAAAGTTCTATTACAATCAGACTACTTAAACTCCTCGAAACTTACTGATTTTTGTATAGTATATTTCTGGCACTTAACGACACAAAATGAATGGTCGGACATTGGAAATGCATTGATTAAATCTGTTTACCAAGTTACTCGACGAATATTTCAAGAATATTCGTCAGGTAACCTTTCAAATTTTTGGGAAATAATTCTAAGTGTAACAATAACTAATGCTGGTAAAAATATTCGTCAAGTTAGGTCAAATTCATCGGGTAATATTAAAAACCTTTTGGATGGTTTCTAAATAAAACAATCATTATTGGTAGTAAACATTTTGTCGGGTGAGATTAAAATTCTGTCGGGTAACGTGAAATACTGTTCGGTAACATATATAATTAGCCCGCCCAAAATTTTCCCAAAAATTGAATGCACCACTAAAGCTTACCCGACGAATCTTTGTCAAGTAACGAGTGAACGACCAGACTCTTCTGCTTCTGCTCTATCGCTTTGAGTTTATCGTCAATGTTACTCGACAAATCATTAAAACCAAACCCAACAGGGGTTTCGTCGGGCAAAGGTCTTCGATGTTTAAAACCAGAGACGGTCCTGTTCTTTCTCCTATCTTCTTCGAAAAAGCTTACTCAAACCATTAAAAATAAACCTCATCCCCTCGCCACAACTCTCCTTACCTCCATCACATCTCTCTCCCTCTCTCACTACCTCTCGCATGTCTGTCCTTCTCTCACTGCCGCTCTTGCAGCTCCCCTCCCTCATCGTCGCCACAGCCACCGCAGACTAGGAAAAAGAAAAACCCTCTCTCAGCCTCTCTCACTGCCTCACATGTCCTCTCCCGTCATCACCACGGTAACCTCTTTCTCTATCTATCTCTAATTGTCTCACTAATGTACTTCCATTTATTGTTGATTTTCATTAGAATGTTAATTTTGAATATCATGGATTAATTGTTCTTGATTTTAGGTTAGAGTTTTGGTTTTGAATTTCATGTATTATATATTGTTTAGCATGGATGAATTGTTCTTGATTTTTGGTTGGAATTTTGGTTTTGGATTTCAAGAATTATATATTGGTTAGCATGGATTAATGGTTCTTGATTTTAAGTTGGAATTTTGGTTAGCATGGATTCTATGTTGTTTAGCATGGATTATATGTTGTTTATCATTGAATTTCATGAACTATGGTTATGGATGATTATTGTAATTGATTATTGACTATTATTAAGTAGTATTGTTTATTAATTATTTTATTAATTTTTGATTATTTTTGATTATTAATTATTTTTTATTTTAATGATTTTTATTGTTATTTTTATTATTCGTTATTATTAATTATTTTTTATTATTAATTTTTAATTATTTTTATTGATTTATTATTATTATTATTATTGATTTATTATTATTTTTTATTATTGATTATCTTTAATGTTTATTATTAATAATTATTATTGATGATTGATTATTATTATTTATTAATTATTGATTATTTTTTAATTATTAATTATTCATTTTTTTAGTAGATGTCGACACCCACGCTGATTACTTTACAGGCTCGTCCTCGCACTTCATCGGGTTTGGTTCAGCAATTAGCGAAAGTCGCGAGTTCGTCGGTCCTGAACACATCGAGGGACGATGTCAGCTCGACTCCAACCCCTCTACTAGCATTTTTTTATTATTGATTATCTTTAATGTTTATTATTAATAATTATTGTTGATGATTGATTATTATTATTTATTAATTATTGATTATTAATTATTCATTTTTTTCGTAGATGTCGACACCCACACTGATTACTTTACAGGCACGTCCTCGCACTTCATTGGGTTTGGTTCAGCAATTAGCGAAAGTCGCGAGTTCGTCGGTCCTAAACACATCGAGGGACGATGTCAGCTCGACTCCAACCCCTCTACCAGCATCTTCCACACCGGTTCGTCGGCAACATTCGAAGAAATGAGGGCAACGTCGTGTTGATCTCGAGCCCCCGGAGGAGTAGGTCGATGGGAACACCCCGGAGGCAACCAGAACGATCCCTAATGGTGAGTTGCTCAATAAGTGTTTATTTTATATAATTATTTTGAATTTTGTTCATTTTTTTTAACTGATGTTTACTCAATTTGTAAGGAGATCCACCAGAGTGTGTGGGATCAACTAAGGGAGGGTATCCCAATAGATTTATCGGTCGACGAGCGCCAAGATCGTGGTTATTTACTTCGATCGGCTTGTCCAATCGCTCATCAAGGTCCACAGCTTAATGGAGCATCACATGGGTGACATTCTGCACACCCATTGTCTCATGATGGGTGACAAATTTCGGGATCAAGCCGAAGATCACCTCACCTTCCTTTGGGGTGCCTTATCTGTAAGTATTTTTAATTTTTTTTAATTTTTTTAATGATTTTAATTATCTTTCATATTTTCTAATCATTTTACTAATTTTTATTAATCTTACATTGCAGGTCAATTTACAATATGATACTGGGAATGCAAACTCATGGAATACATGAGGCAGAACTAGCACAAGCGGTACTCTGAGCTCGGGCTTTGGTGGAAGCTTGTGCCAACCGTCCAGAGGAGCTAGACGGTCCAACAAGCGTAAGTTCATTTTCTTAATTTGTTATATTTTTTAATTACTGAATTTAATTAAATCTATTAATGAATAGAAAAAATGGGAGGCCAACATGCGTAATCAATGAAGGAAGACGCTGAACCACCACGGGGGGTCGCATCTATTGGCGGCCAGGCATGAGGACAGTGGCAACGCCAGGTCGCTGTTCCCCGAGGTGTATAGTCGGGGATAAGTGTACGCTGGCCGGGGGAACCCGCAGACTGATGTTATTCATGTAAGTCTAAATCGTTATCATTTATTCTTTTAATAGTTTATTTATTTTTTTAATAAAATAATAATTGTGTTATGATTTTGTAGGCGGGAATACTAGCAAACGTCCATCAGACCGAAAGGGAGCTGACCCAGCAATAGCTGGAAACTCTCTTGGAGTAGGAGTTGCCAAATCAGGAGCGTTCGCAGGCGATCTTGGAGTGACAGTCAAGTCACCATCCTAGGAAGATCGTCCAGGGTGCCGCAAAGGGCTGGAGCAAGACATCTCGAATGGCTCAGATGCTTCTTCTAGGGGCATCAATCACGAGGAATACTCGGACTTAAGACACAATTATACTAAGCTCAGATCAAGATCATTGAGCTGAGGGCCCAAAACGAGAGACTTAAGACCCAAAAACCCTCGATAAGGGCTCAACTTGAGATGATATGACGACCCGAAAATTCGAAAAAGGAAAATTTGGAAAATTTAAAGGAAATGATGATTTTGCCCCTGGTTATAAGGGACGAAAGTTGACTTTTTATTCGGGATGCCTTTTGGACTTTTGGCCATGCCCGTTAGGTAGGTCTCGGGACCCTGAATTCGTAGATAGGCGGCATACGTCAATTAGAGGTCGGATGTGAAAGTTACGGGTCTGCGAAGGCTATGACCATTTTGGTAATTATGCAAGGGCAAATTGGTCTTTTTACCTGTTTGATGACTCATCAGGGAAATTCGCAGTACTTGGACATCTGTCCCTCCCATATTTGGATGAGAATTGGCCATCTGGTAACATCTGTCACCACAATTGAAGGATTGGTGGCATGACTTGATGCTTAGTAATCGTTTTTAAAACAAAATGAAACCGTTTGTTGAGCAGGGGAAAAAAAGAGAACAAGCACTGCTTGATTGAGCTTCCCAGCAACCAATTGAGAAAAATTGATGCAATTGGGTTCAATTAAGAGCCTTAGGAACTTGGGACATGAAGGAAAACACGATATAGAGGATAACCAAAAACCTATATTCGAAAAATTGAAGAACAAAGTGGGGTTTCGAATTTGGAGTTTTGTGGACCTTGAGGACCCGAATTGACCTTGAATCTATCCTTCTGGGATCATTCCGAGCTAATCCATCTCAAAATCGAAGAGGATTGCTATCGTTTTAGCCGAGAACGTCATCTCCCAACTCTTCGAAAAATAAAGCTTGGGTTCACATAATTAGAGGTAAGAAAAATTGAAATTGAACTTGAAATCATGTTCATATGAGTCCTAGGATACTTACTGGCTGATTGGATTTAAGAAAGGGGTTGAAATTGGACGAAATTGGAGTTATGGCCGATCGGGAATTGACTTAGAAATCGACCTGTTTAAGACGTTATTTCATGAAATTGAGCATACAGATCCCTAATTAACATTGAATAGATGAAAATCAGTGAAAGAAATGAAGGAATTGAGGTCAAATTGGCTGGGAACTGATCGGGTTGCACCGCGGGTTGCAGACCCGTTTACCAGGCCTCGGGTTGGGACAAAGAAAAATAGTGGTATTGTTCATCGGCGCGTGAGTTCACGCGCAGCTCATGTAATCGGCACATGAGGGCACGTGGTTGACCTTCTGGGGAAGTGTTCAACATACTTTTTCATGTAATCAATGTAACGAACATTTTGGCGTTGGTTTTGAGTCGTTCGGACACCGCCTTGATAGTGGTTCGAGGGTCCAAAGGATTATGTAACGTTTTAAATTTGTATTTAATTCCCGAAAACTTTGGGGATTTTAATATGCTATTATTGGATTTATTAGTGACCTGTAATGGTGTTGTTTGACAGGATTCGGGATTTTTGGAAGTTACGGAAAGGCGTGCAGCTCTGAATCAAGCGATTTGGACGGTGTGTGAGTGGACGTTTGTTTTATAAATTTTTATGCATACATAGTTAAATGTTTTACATAATTGATTGCATGATTTGATTTGCAATGGTGTCATGATGATTTGGCATGGTTATTTGTGATTTAATGATTATTTTAATCGGTCTTTTGGGCACGTTTTATGAGGAATGTGCAAATGATATTTTGGGCTAAGCCCGGAGTCAAAATGGTTTCAAAAAGGATATTTTGACTTAGTTGGTGAGTCAAGGATTATTTTAATCTTTCAAATGGAATTTGGACTTGAGACCCCGTCGGGAATGCTTTTGACTTGATTTGAAGCCAAGGATATTATTGATATGTGTTTATGGTATGTATTGTGTTTGTGATTGTGGATACTGGTACATGTCTGGATGATGCGAGTGCAGTTCCTAGACGTGACTCGGATGTTGCGTGAGTGCAGTCCCCGAGTATGTAGTACGTCTAGATGGTGTGTGTGCAGTTCCCATACATGACTGATATGACTCGGATGGTGCCTGAATGCAGTTCCCGAGGTTGGCCTACGCGTAGTGCGGATGTGACTGTGTGATTGTTTGTGCAATTGTGAGTAGTGTTGTCTGATGTTGATTGTGATTACGTACTAGTATTGAGTACGGGTTTTGGTCTTTGTGGCCAGGTTAATGTTTTCATATGTTTGACTTGAGAGCCAGGATTTGATACGTTTCATGTGATTTGGCTGGAAAGCCGGTGATTGTTATTCATATGTTTTTCCCTATGCATGCATGGTTTGACAAACTGGAGGGGTAAATGGTCTATTTGAAATGTATTTTCAAATGATATTATTTTTTTCCACTAGTTGTTTTGATGACCCTCCAGGCCGTAACACGACGTTCGGGATTGATCGAGAGGCGGAGGCATGAGCGGAAATCCGGGCAGTTGACTTGTCATACGGGAGCAGGATCGGGCACGGTTATCAAAGTCCAGTTGGGACTGGTCCTATCAGATGACCTTTCAACACATGGGGGTTCGTCCATCCTCTAACCAAGCTCCGCCCGAACAGCTTGGCACGTCCGACCATCCTCACTCCCCCGACGAGCCCTCTTCCTAGCCCTACATGTTTTATATTTTGTTGTCAATATGTTCAAAAAATATTTTAGTTTTTATAAATATATATTTCCTAATTCCAAATTTGAATTTTATTTCATTATCATATTTGATAATAATTTTATTAATTAAATAATATAAAAATTAATAAAAAATATAATACATTAAAAATTTATTTCTCATACCCGACCAATAATATGTATGTTACATGACGAATAATATTTATTAAAAAATAATAAAAAAATAATTAAATTAAAAAAAAATTAAATTAAAAAATAATTATTGTTCAAACCTATACCCAACGAATGTTTCAACGTAACCCGACAAGGTTTTTTTATTCAGTGGATACCCACCGAACCTGTCTATATGTTGACCCGACACATTCTATAATGTAACCTGACGGATAATTCACTTCAGTGAATGGCTACCGAACTAAAGGTGGTCCGTCCAACCACAATTTTTCGTCTGGCTTGGTTTGTTGACGAAAGCTTACCAGACGAATGTTCACTGGCGATCGTTACTTCAGCTAATATCATCGTTACCCGATGATGATTGGTCGTTCGTCGTTAAATATGTGGCTCGACGGAGGCTACCCGGCTGCGCGCTGCTCGACGGTGTTGCGTCCGGTTTGGTATTTACCCGACGAGGACCTTAAGTTACCTGATAGGCTTGTTTCACCAGATAAAACCCTATTTCTTGTAGTGTTAGGTACGATTTGATTTTGTATTTTCATTTTGAATATCGCTGGATTCCAAATCTAACCATTAATATTCTTATTTATCTATATCAGTTGTTAGTTAATATTTTTCATCATATAACATGTTAATGTATGTGTTCATTATCCACCCTACCTCACTTTTTTCATTACCCATTTTGTGCTACTTTTGAATATAAATTATATCTAAACATAACCCGTCAAAACTTCTGTGACGACCCGTGTCGAATTAACGGGATTAATTAAGAATTAATTGCGGATTAGACGAGGATTAGCGCACGTTCGGGCGAAATGATGATTTTGCCCCTAGAATGGGAAAATCATTGACTTTTCGTTCAGGATGTCAAATGGACTTTGGCTGATGACTGTGACATAGTTCGTGACGTCACGAGTTCATAGACAGGTGGCACGCTCGATTCCGACGTCCGAGGAAAAAGTTATGACGTTCGGAAGTTCAAGGGTATTTTGGTAATTTGGGCCAAAAGTTGACCTTTTGACCGAGAGGTCTGATGACCGAGGGCCGAAGACTGTTACGTAGATCGGAACGTTACGAATCCGTATACAGGCGGCACGTCGAATTCGGACGTTCGACGGAGAAGTTACGGTTCACGGAAGTACGAAGGTACTATTGCGCGTTTTACGAGACGACTTGAGTTTTGGACTTTAGTGGGGCCCAGATTTTATCCCAAGGCCCAATGGATGAGTGACATGTGTCACCCATCCACTAGCCCTTCCCTTACATACATGCATCGATCATCTTCTTGCTTTCCATTCATCCAAACAAACCCATCCGATCTCACCATTTTCTCTCATCTGTGCAACCCAAACCAATCCAACCCTTACCCTATGATCATGACAGAGAGGCCATGGAGTGATGGGAGGACTGAGGAGGTTGTTGGACGGCCAGAACCACTGTGGACGGCGGCTGGAGGAGACAAAACCGAGAGGTAACTCGGTTTGCCCATTTTTCCATTCTTTTTCGATTCTTGCATTACGGTTTGTTGTGGGTGTTTGAGAGGTGATTAGGGAGCTGCTAGAGAGGTTTTAGGAGGGTTTGGAGGGTAGTTCACGATGGAGGAGGGCTGGAAGGTGGTCGGGAAAAACAGGGTCGTGAGGCCTTAGTGTAACCGTGAGGATTTAGGTCGTTTTAAGTAGTTTCAAGGATTGGGTTTGATCGAAAACAAGAAAAGAGGAATTTTGGGATTGGATTGATGGAAAACAGACCAAATTTGGGTGAGAAACCAGGCCGGACCGGTCACGCCGGTCCAGGAGAACCAGTGAACCAGCCAGACCCGGTTCGATCGCTGAGGAAGATGAACTGTTCACCAGCGCGTGAGCCCACGTGCAGGGCCCTTTGGGCGGTACGTGGTGGGGTTTCTAGGAATGTGTTCAACACAGAAATCATCTTTTAGATGTAACGAACATTTTGGGACTGGTTTCGTGTCAATCGGACATCGTTTCGATATAGTTCGGGACGTCCGAAGGTTTAGGTTCGCGTTTAAAAATAGTTAGAAAATCGAGAAAATTACGGGACTTCAATGAGAGGTTAATGAGGCTATTAGTAACCCTCTAAATGAATTTGGACCAGTTCGGGAATCCTGGAGGCGACGATTGACCCAGGAGACGATTATGGCACGTGTATCGAGGCGTGGCGTCAGACGGTCTGTGAGTGGACCCTTCCTTCGAAATTGATGCATGCATAAATGTTTTATAGTTGTTTTAGAACATATTTTGTGATGCCATGAGTGCATTTTTTTGTGGTAGCCTAAGATTTACGTATTGGCACATATTTTGAGATTTCTGGTTTTATATGATGCTTATACGTTCTAGGTTTTCAACGAGTGTTTAATAAACGGATTTTGGATTTTGAAACATGAACTCGGGCATGAGACCCAATTGATTTACAAACTCTCGGACTGGGAGTCCATTTGAATTGACGAGGAATCGGACCGAGGGTCCATTTGAACCATACAATCGGACCGAGGGTCCAGTTGGTTTATGATTCGAGTTTGAGGCCCAGTTAGCGGTACTATCGGGCTTGATGCCCCGTTGATTTATGATATCGGGCCTGAGACCCATTTAGTTGAGATATCGGGCTTAAGGCCCGTTAGTTGTGAAATCGGACTTGAGGTCCTGTTGCTTTATGGTTCCGGGCTTAAGGCCCAGTTGGTTGTGATATCGGGCTTGAGTCCCAGTTCAGTTTGTGAAATGAGAATTCGGGCATGAGACCCAGTTGAACTGTGGATTTAGGCCGAGGCCTGTGAAAGTGATTTGAATCAGATTCAAGGAATCCTGTTGAGATTAATCGGGTATGAGACCTAGTTGAAAAGTGATTTGAGAAAGAAAGAAAAGTATTTGAAATGAATGAACCCTCCATATGATGATATGGTCTCCTTCAGCGTCGACCTGGAGAGTCACGATCCACAAACCAGAGTGGGTATCCCCATAGGGATCCCATTCCAGGAGTTGTGGTTACTTATTATGATGTGGTCCCGGACCAGATTCCAGAGAGATGTGTATACTAGATCCAGAGAGAGAGAGCTCGGACTAGATCCAAAGATTGAGCCTCTCAGATGGAGATTCCTAGGAGAAGACTCGGAGTGAGAGCCCGAGTAGTGTGCACACTAGTATAGATTTGCCATCGTGACTATATCGGGGATGTGTTCCCTAGGGGCTGTGTGCCCCGAGTTGGCATATTCTCCGGAAGTGCCTAGGATGGGTTATACGTACGAGTACGTATGAGGTTTTACAGAAAGTGATTTGGGGGCGGAGACCCCGTGTTCTGTGTTTTATGATTTAGAAAGTGATTTGGGGCGGAGATCCCGTATTTGATATTTTGGGAAATGGTTTTGGGCTGAGACCCACGTGACATGATTTGGGGCTGAGTTCCCATGTTTTGAGTTATGGTTTGTAAGTGTCATTTCGGGTCGGGGACCCAAATGGATTTACGGGGCATGACGGTTTATGGGGCCGGGCATGATCCCTTGAAAGGTTTTGTAAATGTTTGACAAAGGTTTTTATGAACGTTTGATAAATGATTTTGAATGCATGCGTATGTATTTATGAAGGGCATAAATTGTCTTTATGAGAAAATGTTTTTATTAAATTATTATTTTTGTCCACTCACGACCTTTGATGTTTTAATGCCCTTCAGGTTGATAGCGGATGTGGGTTGTAGCAGAAACGGGACATCACTCCCCTCCTCCTACGATCCTGATGCACTCTGATAGCCCTGGCGAGGGCTAGAGATGGAATTCTCCCTAGTCTGACACTTCGTGTCAGACGGGATCAAGCGGGTCCCACGTTAATCCCGGGGGATTTGGGACCGGTCCTGACACTTTTAAGACTAAAATGTTGAAAAATTTAATTTGTTGATATATGTATGAATGAAATATTAATGTGAATAAATCAACTCTTGAAGCCAATAAATGTAATCTTAATGAAAATGGTGTTTAATTTGGAGTAATCCTTTTAGTTAACAAATTAAATGAAATTTTAAGCCTAAACTCTTCAAATTACAACAGTTTCAATTCTATTTTTTAAAATTTAAACCATATCGAATGGTTAAGATTAAAGATTTGAATTTGAATTGGATTTGAATGATATTTGCATTGATCCAAATCGTGTCCACCCTACGTTTGATAACCTAAAAATAAGAATAAGATAATGATGATTGCTTTAAAAGGCCAAAAACATTCTTGACTAATTAAGATGCATACAAACGATTCTAAGCTCGCTAACAACTCTAGCCTCTTGGCACCTATTACATGCCTTCCAATTTGGATTTATTTTTATTTTTATTTCTTTTTGTTAAATAAAAGATTCATAAGAAATAAATTAATATTAAAAAGAGATTAACCTTTCTTATTAAAGGCTACAATTTTAAAAATTTAATCCTTAATAATAAAATATTATACTTTTAAAATTTTAATTAATAAATGGTAAAAAACAATTGTACTACTTTAACCCTTATTAATTAAATCATGCTTTTAAAGTTTACTTAATAAAGGGTAATTTTTGAAAATTTAAAAATTTAATCAAATTCAAAATTTGACTTTATATATACTAGTCTTATGGTAAGCACGAGACCTTTCAATGCATTGCGCGTGGCTACACAACTAAATAACAAATTGGCACATGCATACATAAGATATTTTTATATCACATGGCACTATGTGTGACAGGACCCGCCCCCAATCCCCCTGGATTAAAGGCTAAATCCTGCCCCCGTCTAAATTACGCATGGCACGAAAGCTAAACTGATGTCCAACCTCCATGTGACACGTAAGTCGAACAAGGGAAACTTGGTTCGATCGTCCAAAAGCCTCCGGCCTTCCCAGAGTGCATGAAAATCTACTGTGGATCTCGTGGGTGATGTCTCCGTCTTTCTTGACCAACAACCCGCATCGCCACAACCTGCAGGGTATCGAAAACATGAAAAGACTGTGAGTGGACGAAATAAAATGAAATATAAGTTCAAAAGCAGTTTCAGAAAACACATAATTACATTTTTACCCTCCACGCAAAAACCATGCATGCATATCAATTCATGTTGTGAAACCATTTCATATCAAAAACTATCAATGAAAACCAATATTGAAACCCGAATCGAATCCAAAACATCCGGGCCACTTCCCAAAACATCTTAAAACCAGTGAAAAACATCAATCATACAAGTTTGTTGGATCTCAAGTGCGCCCGAGTCTTTAAACTCAAAACCATGCGCATAATCAGGCCTTCCCCGGATATCAACGAGTCTTTAAAATCAAAACACAATCAACAGGCCTCGGGGCGTATCATAATCGAGTTTTTAAACTCAAAACATATCAATCCAGGGCCCTCCCCCCGTCAATCAACCGAGTCTTTAAACTCAAAACTAGATCCAGCTGGTTTCTTTTTCTTTTTCCGGGTCTTTAAACCCAAAACCATTTTTCAATCAACAGTGAAAACCATCGAAAATCCTTATCTGAATTCGCAACAATGATTTCGTAAGCCGGCATCCGGAACCACTTTCCCGAACCCAAATCTAGATTTCCTTTCCAAATCTCAAAAATCAAATCCGAAATCTCATTTCCAAAATCCAGTTTCAAAACCGAAATCTCAATCACATGAATAGGGCTCCAAGCCCGAAATCTCTTTTCCGAAATCCTTTTCAAATCTTTTGAAATCAAATCATATTTTAAATCCCGAAATCAAATCATTAAAACCATCGTCAAATCACAAGATAGACCGAAACCTCGTAAAACGTGTAATCCCGTAAATAACTCGAAATCTGTGCAAAACCGTAAACCATAAAGATCATAAATCAAATCATATAATCACGTATAGAAAACATATAAAACATATATGCATGCATCATAAGTTTGAAAGCAAAGCCGACTCACAGACCATTTCACCGTCGCCTCGATACGCCCGCACTTACGCCGTTCCCGGCCAATCCACTATCATCGGCTTTCTCGAACCTGTTCAAATCTCATAATAAGGTCACTAACTACTTCAAAACGATCATACTAAAACCCCATAATTTTCCCGAATTTTTTACTATTTTTAATCGAGCCTAAAACCTCCGGGCATCCCGAAATATATCGAGACGATGTCCGATCGACTCGAAACAAGTCTTAAAATGTTCGTTACAATGATACGATAAAAAGTCGTGTTGACAACTTCCCCATGAACAGTGCCACGTGTCGCCCAAAGGGGCTGCCTGTGGGAGCCACGCGCCTACACTATTCATCGTCTCTTTCCTCTCGCCGACCCGGTCTAGGTCGGTCCGGTTCGACCGAACCGGCATCCACGGTTTTCCACCATTTCTGGTCCAATTTTAGTCCTTTCTAATCCATTTAATTCGTCCTTCCATTCCTACTTGATCTCTCTAATAAAAACATAAGTTAAAGGCTCGAGCTTACCTCCCAATTCGAAGGATGAAATCCTGCTTTTCCTCTCCTTTGTCCGGCTGTCACAGACCACCATAGGCCATGGTGTTGGTCCCAATCATCCTCTAATCACCCTCCAAAATGTTATCCAATCATTAGTTTCGAGTAACAACCACTAAAACGCATTTTACCATTGTTGAAATCCAAATCGATTTTCAAAGGATGTCCACTTACCGTCCACCTTAAGCCTCAAAACCACCCTCGTTGGACTCCCGTGACTTCCAACATCAGCTCTCCATCAACTAAAACTCTCAGAATTCACGAGAACTCGGTCTGTCATTTTCAATAAAAACAGGACTTACGGTTTCCTAAGGCCCCTGTCTCGACCCGTCGTCGTGGACCACCATGCCACCACCAGCCTCTTCGTTTGACCTTTCTCTTCCCCTTCATTTCAGACAACAAGGACAAAAGGAAAAGGTTTGGTTTCTCACAATTACACACACACACACACACACACACACTCTGTTCTCTGTCCCTGTTTCTCCCTTAGTCGAATTGCCCCTGAACTTCCGAATGTCGTAACTTCCTCCTCGGATGTCGGAATCGGACATGCCACCTGTCTATGAACTCGTGACGTTCCAAACTACGTTAGGGTCATCGGTCAAAGTCCATTTGACCGCTCGATCGAAAAGTCAACATTTTGCCCAATTCCAAGGGCAAAATCGTCATTTCGCACTGTCCGTCCGAACGCGTCCAACTAATCATCGATTAACTGCACTAATCCGTCGTTAACAACTAATCTAATCCCGATTCCCAGGACGGGTCGTTACAATGTGCGATTTTAAACACGCTTATATTTATTATATATGCTCATGTCTATCTAAAATTTTAAGATATACATATATATATATATATAATGTGATTGCAATTTTAATTTTTTATTTTAACAAACTATGAAAAAAGAAGAAAACCCAATGTCAAAGGATGTTGGTAACTCTTAGTTCATGGAGTATGGTTTAATTTGGTAACTAGAAAAAAAAAAGTGAATGTGGGTATATGGAAGAAAATAAAACCAAAGATTGCCTTTATGACAAGGGGAGGGCATAAATCTATTGAAATCGAACACCGATTTGATTCAAATTGTTTTTGGCACTTTGATTTTGATTGACCGGATAAAATCATAAAAATCAAATGATTTGAAAATCCAAATCGTTCTATTACTAACAGTTTATTTTAGTTTTCATTTTGAAAACCGTTGAATTCCAAACCAAATCATTAATTTTCATATTTACTTATATTATTTGTTAATTAATATTTTCATCCTATAATATGTTAATGTAAATATTCATCCCATACAATATCTCAATTATCGGTTACCCATTTTGTGCTAGTTTTGAATAATTCTATTTAAATATAACCCGTCATATTTAGAAATTTAAAATTTCTAAATTTTTAATTTGTTAATAACTTAATATGTATGAATGAGATATTCATCAAAATTAATGAAATATTCATGGATAATTCTAATCAAATTTGTGGATATGTATGAATTAAATATAACCCGCCTCGTACCTACTGCTGCGAGTGCAAGAGGTACTCGCTTTCAATACCTGATTTTGAAAATGCAGAAGTCCTCCATTTGCACTTTAAAATTCAAAGCCCCATATTTCCCTCATTTCTCAACAAAAGTTAACGTTCTAGTAATATAAATTACTCTGCTCAATTCCAGGAATCCAAAAATGATGTCCAAATTGAGAATTAATACCTGCAGTCGTTGGAAAATCGAAAGCTTCAGTCTATATTTGGGTGATTGTTTCTATGTCTACTGAAGTCCTCATGGCTCCAAATTGGTATGGTTGTACTTGTGGGAAGATAAGGAACCTAATAGTGTGATGAAATTGAGAATTTTTTTGTCTAATTCAAACAATCAAATTTGAGGGTGTATGGGTCATTTTTAGTTTCCTCGTCAAAGAATAATTAAGATGATTATGTTTCTATGTGTTAATTTGGGCCACCGACTACTGTGTGACGCATGTCACAAATCAATGTTGATACCCAAAACAATTGCTTACTCACCCTTTACAAATAAATGGCCAAAATGCCCTTACCATGATGTGTACACGGGCATACCGTTCTAAAACCATAACTCTTTCGTTTGGACTTCTTTTTGAGTGTGTCACTCATCTACGAACTCGTGAGTTTGAGAACCATGCAACAATCCAAGATAAACTTCCAGAAGCATTTTCAAATTCAAATTGACTTTCAACTCTCTTCTAAACCTTAAGACAAAATCGTCATTTTCTAATTAAATTCTCATATTTAGTCAAATTTTCGGCGGGATCATTACTAATTCCTCCCCTTAAAGAAATATCGCTGTCAAAATTACTCAAAGTAGGTGGGACCTAGAGAGTTCTTCCCAACTTAAACCTCGATGTCTTGGCCGTTGCCATCATCTCGACCTATAGCTTGTGCCTCATCGACCTGATTCGTATTATACCATGTATGAGGAACGTTCCTTAGTGTCTTTAAGATATCATTTACGTTTCCACCAAATTATACAACAAATCAGAACCGTACATCTCTTGCACTTTATCCTTAGTATGTTCCTGCATTAAATGGCCTAGATTCAAAAGATGATATAAAAGTCTCAATCAATCCTCATTTCCTCCAGGCTGTAGCCCGTTATATGAGCTAACTCATTGGAATTTCCCCACGCTACCTTTTTTTATACAAGATGACTAGGTGGGACTTCCTCGAGTCATCGCTGCCTTGGAAAACTGCACTAAGTAACATCCACTTGGGAAAACAATAATCACGGCCTTTTTTTGTTTGCCCTGCACCCATAGTCCCCGACCTAGGAATTGACCGGCTTGTTCGCAGCTTCCTATAGTTCGTGTCTCATCGAGCCTATGACAGAATCCTCTATGACATAGATCACACCATATATTATATGAGGGAATATGTTCAATTATTTTTTATGCATCTTTTAGATGTCATCTAATGTACTTTTCACAGATCCTTTGAGTGATTTCATGCCACAAATTCGAGAGTTGTGCAGATGGAAAGATAAGTGAGTGTTGAGAAGAATGCAAAAAAAAGGGGGCTCCAAATGGAGTTGTGATGACAAAGATATTCAGAATTCAAAATTGGGCCAAGTCCTACACAAGTCTAGGGACTTCCTGGAGTGCCAAGCCAAAGTACGGAGAACTTGCCTTTCAGGGTCCAAGACTTGTGTTTGAAGACCATCTAAACCATGTCAATGGCACGCCACAATCAACCTAGGTGCTAATATCCGAGACTCAAGCCATGTCCAACCCATAGTCCATCCTATGATCTGCCAATACTTTCCGTTGTCCTTTACTTGTTTAGTGGCTTCTGTATGAGGGCATCTGGAATTGTCTGTTTCGGTATTAACCCATTCACCGGTCGGTGGGGATTTGGTTGATCCTTCTTTTCTTCTGCTGCAGCAGTGCCTGGTTTAGCCAATGGCCTAGCCCGCAGTGGATCAGTGTTTTGATGTTCAAGGCCTGGCCCAACTACTTCTATTTGACAGTGCAAACCCTAGAAGGTGTTTGATGTTGCATAGCAGCAAAAAGGAGCCCATTCTGGATTTGGAGTGGACAAGAAAAAGTCCTAGATTGTAGGATTTTGTCTTTCTTGAATGAGAAAACCTTCTCCTTTTGGTTTTGGACAAAGAATCCCTATTTATTTCTTTCCCTATTTTATCTCATAGTTTCTAGGAAACCCTAGTAACTATATAAGCTCTTTTAACTCACGTTTTAGAGGTTCCCAGTTTTTATCAAAATTTTCAACTGCAAAGTAGATTAGAGTTTCTTATGTTTTTTTTTTTGAAAACGGTTTAGTTCTTGAGAGTTTTTAAAAGTGACCAGTGGAAGGACAAGCCTAAGCTGTAGATGTAATGTATGTTAGTTAGATTTTGGCTCTTGGTTTTGATTGCTATGCATGTTGAGTTAATTCTGATTACTATTTGTATTACTCATCTTTTGTTCCTATAAGATTAGTTACTTTGTTTATATAAATTATTGATGGAATTACTTGATGGGCCACTATATCATCTTGCAGTTCATTGGCGTCAAGAGGTTGAGGTTAAGAAAAAATCTTGTAATCGGAATTCATGACAACCTAGGAATGCATATCACTCTTCTTGACTAGTGTGATGTCATTAAATTCTCTTTAGCACTTAAAAGGTCATCTTACACAATTGGTGGTAGAAGTTTTAGGTAAACATCAGGTCCTTTGTGTGTGCACCTAATTCAGAACGTGCATAGTAATTACGCTAAGAAAATCTAGCTAATGATGATAATTTGTTAAGGTGGATAGTAAGCCTTAGTTTGCCTTATTTATAAAATAAACCAATCACCTTCTATCTCTACGTAAATTTTATTATTTCATATTTGTGTCACTTGCATCTTTAATTTATGTTCACCAAAACATATCAAAACCCCCTGCATGTGTGTGCTTGTGATAATCTGAGTTAAATTGATCTGGACTTAAGTGAACATAACGTTGATAAATAGTCCTTGTGAGATAGATCCTTACTAAACTGTTATACTATCTTCTGGTTCGTATGTGTTGGATATAATAGACACATAAATAAATATAAAATCTATTATATTCAGTTAATCTTGCAAGTTCACAAATCGTGAAAATAGTAAAGAAAATAAGCACGGGTCAAATTCCACAAGGATTTTTCTGAACATTTAAATCCACATTATTACTTAGATTAACTAATTAGTTCAGATATTTATTAACAATAAAATAAAATAACTCAAACTCACTCCCATGGGGGTTTTAAAGATAGAAGATAGTAAAACAAATTAAAATTATTTACCTAAAATAAATAATAAAAATAATAGGTTAAGGCACTTTATCCACCACTAACCAATTATAGTTGCTAATCAGTTTTTCTTGACGTAATTACTATGCATTCTCTGAATTAGGTGCCACTCCCTAGGACAAGGCGATAGAAAGTAAGTCTACATAATGGTATGCAAGACCATTTCCTATATGTAATAGTTTGCAAGTGCACAAGATGTGTAGAGAGTATAGTAGCACATCAAACGTTGATCCCACAGAGACTTGTTCAAAGATGTCCAACAAGTTCAATCAATTGACTTAAGTGAAAGGTAAACAAAAACTGGGGGTTTGTTCTTGAGTTTCTAGTGATGCAAGTAATAAAATGACTAGGTTATTAGCTTGCTTTTAAAGATAGAATTATGGCCAACTATCTACCCTACCATTTGTTACTTCCTTAGAATTCATTAGTCATCTTCATTTAGTGACTTGAATTAGGTGCCTGAGCCTAAGGTAGGGCATATGCTTACTAGACACATTCATCCTCTCTTACTTTGTATTCTCAAGGCAAGGCATATACTCTCAAGTGTCTACCACAACATTTTGGTGATGCCTTGCATACAAGGAGGATTTAATGAAACCACACAAACCTAAGGGTAAAAATACGCCCTTTGCTTCACGAGTTCAACCTACAACCAAGAGTCCACCCCTTAGCCATGATTCTTACATTAACTAAGTGGATATGATGGTCTAACATAGCACATGTCATCTATAATTTCAATACAAATAAGGTAGCTACTCCTACATGCATCAATTGAGTTCATTAAGCATAGTAGATCAAACCAATTCAATTCACCTGCCAATGACATGGTCTTGGCTTCAGGTTCTCGGGTTAGGTCCAGTGGCATGCAGTGACATCGATAGGGTCCTAGTGGCATGGCATGGGCCTGGTGGCATGAAAATGACACAGTGTTGGCACAAGACCTCGGTTGGGGTCCTTCTTCACCTTTTGGCTCAATTTTGAGCCTTTCTTCACAATTGCACTGGTTTTGGCCTATGATTGACATCCTGCACAAATCTCACCAAAAAGGCCATTTTCACCTATGTTATTAAATGATTCATAGAAAAAGGTAGGTAAAGCAACATGGGATCGTGTCAAAATGATGTTGAATAATTGACCTATCACAGGGCGTTTGTTCACTCGACACATTCATTCCCTCTTACTTTGCTTGTTTTAGATAGGGCATATGCCTAGAACATCTATTATCATTAGATAATGCATGACACACTATGGGAATTTTATGACAAGCATTAACCTAGAAAAGTGGCATGCAATCCTAGGTTTCACGAGTTAAGACTATGAATAGGGGGCTACCCCCTAAATGTGATGCTACAATTCCCCAGGTAATATGATAGTCACTCAAGCGAATTCATGTGTATATATATGTATATATATATATATATATATTTATATGCAAACAAGGGAGCTAAACTTATAGGTATAAATTATGTTCATGAAGCGAAGTAGTCCAACTTATTCAGTATGCATAATAATCACAGTCAAGAGCCAAAAATCTAATTAAATAACTAACATGGCTAGGGCTTCAAGAAGCCCTAACCTAAAGAGAAACTACAAAACAAAAGAAATTATAAAATAAAGGACAAATGTTTTTCGTTCTTTATTATTTAATATATTTCGAATCTCTCTCTCTCTCTCTCGAACTCTTGAATCTTCCCCCCTTTACATAAACCCTAGGACCTTTATTTATATGAGAATTATTAATCCTCATAAAAGTAGATAGTTTATAATAAACTCCACAAAGAAATGGTTTCCTAAATATTTAAAATATCTAATTAAAAACCTTTCTGATAAGTAAAAGGAGTAAAAATAATATTACGAAAGGAAATATGATTGAAATCCTTATATAATATCGAGAGCAAGTGTGAATGCAACTTAGAAAATTCCCAAAATATGCCTAAATCCCACAAGTCTTCTGGAATAGATTTAGGAGCAGAATTCGGTAAGCGGCGGCTAAAGAAGTTGGGTAAATTGGGTGGTCAACAGCTGGTCAATGCAGGGAAGAAGTGCCAAGGAAAGAAGGTGGGCAGTCGATTCGGTGAGCGTACACTAATCATGGTTTAGGACAGATTCAGTAGCATCCTACCAAATTCTTTTGCTCTTTATGGTGATCTCTCATGTATCATCCATAAATTCTTCAGTATAACTCTGATTTAGGTGATTCTATTGCTCAAATTCTCATAATTTTAAGCTCTATCTAATTCTACACACTTTTCACAAAATAAATTATTTTTTTCCAGTTGCATAGAAAAAAATATTAACAAAACTGAACTAAAAAGGTATTAAATCATAGATAAAACATGTATAAATTATGACCTAATAGTATGTTTGCAAGGTTTTAACTGTTGAATATAGAATCCATATTCGAGTGCTTTATTTTCAACAACAAAATTTTGGCGATGTAGTTTGGGACTTGTCCCTCAACGGTGTCCAAGTTGTTTTAGATCCTTCTAACTCAAATTTACTCAACTCAATTTTGTATATAAATTGTATAGATTTATTTTATACTGTTTATGTATTTATTTTGTAATCCTCCTCATGTACATATGAACAACTCATACATGGTGATGAGACCTTGGAATGATCCATAGATGGCAATGGGAGTTTGAAATAGTCCAGAAGGGTGGAGTAGCCAGCTGGAGCTCCCTTATGAAGGATATTTAGATCCATATAATCATGGATGGGGAAATCCTCCAAGTCCATTCAACTAAGGGTGGAGCAATCAGTCGAGATACCATTAT
Organism: Prinsepia uniflora; assembly: GCA_032719365.1. NCBI lineage: Eukaryota > Viridiplantae > Streptophyta > Magnoliopsida > Rosales > Rosaceae > Prinsepia > Prinsepia uniflora. Next base: position 45,582,051 of record CM064872.1, on the reverse strand, counting down.
GAGGAATATCTAGATTCACCATAAGATCAATCTAATTGCACATTTAATACCACAAAAACAGCTCCTGACCCCCTGCATGTTGAACTACGTGCTTTGATTGATAACATTACACAAATGATGCATTCCATAACACACACCTTGGATGACTACATTTAAGAAGGCCGACAACATGCCATGCACATGAGGCAATGTGGTTTCCTAGGGATGTTAATCTAGATGAGGGTGCTATAGCACCTCCGCAAAAGCATGCCACTAAAGCCATGGTATGACATGGCCTCCCAAGGGCACTCAGATTGAGCAATGGGATATTAGGGATTTTGAGAAATTGGACATCTTGCCAATGTTAGGTTGATTATCAAGCATCAATTTGATGAGTTTCCTTATCCCATTACTTGTCTTTTGTTATCAATTATGTGATGACATAGGAGAAATTGACTTGTCTTGGGAGCTTTGTGTAGAATGTGAATGTAGGATCAAAATAAGTGCTTATGCAAAATGAAGGACCCAATTCGAGCTAAAAGTGAAGGAAGGCCCCAACCTAGATCCTATGCTAGCACCTTGTCACTATTGTGTTACTGGACCCATACCATGTCACTGAACCCATGCCATATCACTGAGATCCAGACGATGTCACTACCATGTCTCTGGCTCTGTTCTGTGTGCCTATGCATTGTGCATGTTTGTGTTCCAACCAAATACTTGAGACCCAGATGATTCCGCTAGTGACATGTCATTGGCCATGTTCCAGGTCTTATCCCAGCATCAGGCTCTATTCCAGTATCGAGTCCCTAGTTCAAACTTTTATCTTAGTGTTGTGCCTTTAGCGAGTCACATATGACATACCAGCAATCCCGTGTTCTAGCCTTTGTTCAAATTCTGTGCTTGCCAGTGTGCCAATGACATGTCATTGTCGTGTCATTGGTGACATGTCACCAGCTCTTTGGCCAAGCCCAGTATGCGCCCAAATCCTTCAGCGGTAAAGAATCCTCATTGAATCCTTTAACGACAAGGAAAACTTGACACGATTTGAGCCCTGTATCATAAGGAAAGTACCAAACACTTGTTTTTGGGAAAATGAGGCAAAGATCCCTATATTTTAGTGACAAGATTCGGGCTAGGGTAAGACTCCTTGTTCCACTAGGATTTGAGCCAGGGTTTCTCCTACGATTATTTAAACCTTGTTTTTACCATTAATTGGGGTTTCCGTTTTTACCTCTGAAGGTCCTAAAGCTCTACTGAATTTTATACTTAGTTTTACTTTGAAGTTTGTACGAAGATTTTGAAGTGGTGGACTATCGTGTGTTCTTTGTACTAACTTCTGATAGGTTGATTATTTAGCATCATTTTTATGAAGTTCCATATCCCTTTACTTGTCTTTTGTTATAAATTGTGTAATAAATAGAAGAAAATGACCTCTCTTGTGAGCCTTGTGTAAAATGTCAATCTAGGGCCAAAATCAGCGATTATGCAAAGGAAGGACCCAATTCGAGCTAAAAGTGAAGAAAGACCCCAACCGAGGTCTTGTGTCAGCACCTTGTCACTGTCGTGTCACTGGACCCATGCCATGTCACCGAGACCTAGACGATGTCACTGGCATGTCATTGGCCTTCTAGAAATTAAAAAAGAGGATTGACAATTTTACCTTGATAGGTCAAAAGTTTACATTTTGTCCTGTTACTTTTTTGGACATCCCTTGAGAACCATTACAAAGGCCTCAAAATCCTATGATAGATGTCATGTCAGAATCAGAGATTTGACAAAGTTTGATTTAGGTTTGAAATGATAAGGGAAATTTTGGAAACTATGATAATATGGTCATTTTGGTAGAAATCCTGACCAAAACGTGGTGTGGGAGAAGGAAGACTAGGATAAAAAAGTGAAGAAATCCTGAGAGAAATAGAAAAGAAGAGAGAAGGAAAATAAAGGAGAAGAGAGGAGAAAGGAAGATGAAAAAAATAGTCTTAAAAAGCCAATAAACTGGAATTTGGTGTTTGAATCGTTTGATGCCTCTACGCTTGCAAACAACCTATCCAAGCTCTTAGTTGAGTTCCTAGAATTGGTTAGCATTAGAACCTTAAAGATTGGACGTATGAAAATCTTGGAAGCCAATCTTGAAGATTGGCTGAAAGCTTGGATATCGGGTTGCTTCTTTTGGGATTAGTTTTTGATGTTTACACATCACATGGATGTTCCTAGGTAGAATTAAGATGAATTTTGATTATTAAAACATGAACAATAGGATGCAAAATGAGGTTTTTACTACCGAGTCAATTCGCCTAGGTCAGGTTGGATCGTGTAGAGCCACGTGTCAACCCGCGAATGGAACGAGATGACCTCTATTGCAGGCGTGTGATACCTACATGCAGAGACCATGCGTAGTACATGTGGGCGTGTGCCTCTTTGTTTGGGTTTCCAGTCAACACGACTTTTATTATACTCAACATTACAGACATTTTGGCGCAAGTTTCGAGTTGATCGGATATTGTTTCGTGGTAGTTTTGGATGTTATGTTTAGGTTTTTAATTTTTATTTAATACCATAAATTTGGGGACTTTAATGTAAGGTGTGAGTGAACTTTATTTTATAAATTACGATGCGTGCATAGTTAAATACTTTAATTTTTTATTGCAAGATTTTTGTGGCAATGAATTGAGTATGATTTCGAAATTATTATTTGATGATTTTCAGGATTTATTGATTAGTTATGGACACAGTTATTTTACTGTATTTTGTGGAAGTGATATTTTGGGTGGAAGCACAGTATTCATTGTATTTTGGCTTGGTATTAATGATATGCCTTAAATTAAGCATCATTTTATACATTTTATACTTATCTTTTAATGTTTTAATACCAAAAAATTGTAAAAAATAATATATTTTGTGAGAAATGTGCAGAATTACATAGAGCACGGAATTAAGAGAATTTAGACGAAAAAATCACCTCAATCAGAGTTATATTGAAGAAGTTATGATTGAAACAAAGGAAGCCACCAAAAATAACATAGAATTTTGATAACTGGCTACCGAATCATTCTAAGAAGGCAACCTCCCGTTTCGGCAGCCGCCTACTGAACTGTCGATCCTCCATTCGATGCACGCGTCTTGAACCCCACAGTCACCAGCTTCGACGCGCGCGTCCTGAGCCCTTAAAGACGGATTCGGTGGCCGTCCACCGAACACCCTTCAGTTTTCATGATGTGTTGACTTTAGCATTGACCACCGAAATTCTCTCCATGTTGCGGCCAACACCTACCAAATTGCCTTCCATGTTTCCTTCTTTTTTAACGAAGATGGTCTATTTCAAGCTTGAATTTTTTTCCTTTTTATTTAAGAAATCTTTTTAATTAGTATTTTTTATTACCTTATTTCTTTAGGACATTAATTTATTAGTTTAAACCTTTTCCTTTTAGAATTAAATTGTAAACTCCTATTTATTTGGGGATTAATGTTCTTCTATAAATAGAGAAGCTTAGGCTATTTGTAAGGGGTCGCTCATTTTTTGTATCGAAGCTCTGCTTGACCAAATTTCCTTTTTTATAAAGTTTATAATTCTTGTACAAGATTAATTACACAATACCTCATTTTCTACACATTCATCTGTGGCATAGTTGGGCGTTCCCTATTGTCTCACCAAAGAGAGTTCATTCACTTAGCTTCCTTAGAGAAAAAGTGTAACACGGCCTCCTTAACCCGTAGTTATCTCTTGTCTTGATTATTGCTTATGAATTGATTATTAATCTTATCTTGGTCTTATGTTTTGTATTGATTTCAATAATTTTTTTGTTTTGGTTATGTTTGAATATTGATGCTTAATGCTTGATAGATGAGTTGAGCGTTCTCTAGTCTATTATTCAAAGTGTAGAGGGCTTCTCATGCATGTACTTAAGAATATACAAACATCTCGTAAAACTAAGGTTATAAGACTTTACTGACCATGTAAATAATATATTAGATTAGTTTAGAGTAGTTAATCACGTAGGATAATAGAAACAATCAACTACCCCCCTAATTAATTAATCAAACGATAATCATGCTTAGGTACCCTCAATCCCTAGTTAAGAACGATCCCTACTTATCAATGCTACAATCTACAAAATAGGGTTTTAATTTGCATATGTTTTTATTAAGTGTTGAGTGTGACTTTGTGTTTACTTTAATGCTTGATTTTACCATATCAATTAAGTCGAGGATTTGTATTAAATGAGTTTGCTTGGTTTTGTAAACTATTTATTCACCGTAGTTATCCTCGTATGATACTAGTACGTGTCCAGATGATGCATGAGTGTAGTTCCCGGACATGACCCAGATGGTGTGTAAGTGTAGTTCCCCGGGATACATTTACAGTCTGGATGGTACGTAAGTGTAGTTCCCAGAAGTGTCTGATGTGCTCCAGGAGGATCTTATGATAATTATAATTTAATTATAAATATCTTATAATTAGTTATAATGAAATGGTTATACATGATCATGACGATCTTATGATAATTATAATTTAATTGTAATTATGTTATAATGAAACGGTTATAAACAATTTCATTATAATTAATATCTAAATCATTATAACAATTTAGTTATAATTTTTATTACTCAAACTATTTAAGAACAATAATCACTAATAATAGTTTTAACCAATACCAACTAATGGTTTAAAACATTACTTTATTTTTAGTTTTTGATTTTAGGAAATTATCTTTGTATATAAACATGCGTAGTTGTAGGAATTATTCATTCATTGAAATCAGTTTTCTTTTGTTTAAATATTCTTCTTTTCTATAGTCTTCATAATTATTCTTCTCTTATTAAGCATTCCACTTCCAAAGAATGCAATGCCACTTATTTCTTACTACGGTTCAATCTCCTAGAAGTTTTGGACCAAGTGGTATTAGAGCACCAGATCCGTAAAGATTGAAGGTCGTGTGTGGTCTTAAATCACAGTCGTCGCAAAACATCGAAAGAAGAACTTATAGGTTCTTTGCTCATTCATTAGTGGAAAGGATCAAGAAAGGAACAATGAAAAGAGAAGTTCCACAACCAAATGGTGATGGTGATCGTATCACGGAGCTAGAAGAGCAGGTAGAATTTTTATCGACATCGATTTGTGAGCTGGTGGAAAGTCTAAAAGCCTCAAAGATCTGACATGCATCACCTTCAAAGGGGAAGGTTGACGATGATAGTGACGATGAGGAGGACACTAGAGAGGTTGGATTAGTCCGAAGAGGTTGGATTAGTCCGAAGAGGTTGGATTATCTGGGAGAGGCTTACAGGGCAAGGTGCAGACCCGCAACAGAGACGTATGTGAGTGGACACTTGTTTTCTAAATATGATGCATGCATAACTCTTTTATATGTTTTATATCTTTGATTTGAAATGCCTTGAGTGCATATGATTGTGGTATTTGGTATTTACGTAAGGTTTATGGTTTTATATTGGGTTTATACGTGCTTGTATTTTCAATAGTGTGATTAATGGAATGATTTCGGATTTGGAAATATAGAATCGGGTTTGAGACCCATTTGACGTATGAACTGTCGAACTTGAAGTCCATTTGATTTATTGAGGTATTGGGCTAGAGGCCCATTTGGTTTATATTATCAGGCTTAAGGCCCAGTTGGTTTATGATATCGAGCTTGATGCCCAGTTGGTTTATGATATCAGGCTTGAGGCCCAATTGGTTTATGATATCGGGTTTGAGTTCGAGTTATGGTTTATGTATATGTTATGTGGAAATGGTTTATGAAAGTTATACTTCGGGCATGAGACCCAATTGTGGATTTATGATGGTTTTATGGGAACATAATGGATGAAACTATATTCCAGACGTGGGCCCCTTCGAAAAGTTTTGAGATGATTTGTGAAATGTTTTCCATATACCATGCTTATTTGTGGATTGTCTCGTCCAGATGTCAGGGACATTGGAGTAGTCATAGCGCATTGCCTGAGAGGGGCCGCTCTACGTGAGAAACCGTAGAGAGGCTCAGGATCAGGATTTCTAGAGGTTAAAACCTCCCCCCAAGGAGGGTCATTGACCTAGATGGACCATAGGGAGACTCAGACTTCAGACCCCCAGTGGCACACGTAGCCTTAGAGACCGTGATAATAGTATTGATTAGGCATTTGGGATGCCGAAGATTGGTTAAACGATGTTTTACTGGATTGGCATTTCTGTGTTAATGGTTTTGGACTGAGTTCCCATGTGATTGGTTTTGGGCTAAGTTCCTACATGGTTAATTTTATGGTGTGGGACTAAGGCCCTAATGATTTAAGGAAAGAAATAGTTTTGCTTGAGAAGCATTTTTCACTGAGATTGGGATTTGGAAAACCTAAGATTTGATTTAAGTAAAAGGTTGAGTTAATTGGTTTTCGAATGCATTCATGCTTTTTAGTGAAGGGTATAAATGTCTTTTCGTGAAATTTATTTTTATGAAAATATTTATTTTCGTCCACTCACAGTTTTTCATGGTTTTTAATACCCTTCAGGTTGATCGTGGATGCGGGCTGTAGCAGAGACCGAGACATCATATGCCTCCACAGATCCTAGCGCGCTCTAGAAGCCCCGAGAAGGTCAAGGTTTGGGTTATCCCTTGTCTGACACGTGGTGTTAGATGGGAACATGACACATCCCACGTTAATCCAGGGAGGATTGGGATGAGTCGTGTCAAAATAGAATCCCCGAAGCAGACGAGGGACACATGAATCAAGATTAAAGTGTAGAAAAAGGAATGCAAGTGGACGTTTATTTTTCTTAAAATACTATGCATGCATATTTATGTGTTCTAAATATTTTTCCATGTGACTTTGATGGTGTTTGATTGGTTTGAATTTTTATATGATTTTTTGTAATTTTATATTTAATCATTATTCTAATGTACATTTTACAAGGTTCTCCATAAATTACGTTTTCAAATTTTGTTTCGGTTGTCAATTTGGGTTGAGTTTAGTTTGTGACATCAGTTATTGTGATGTTGGGTTATTGCGGATTTTTATATGATTTTTGGATGGTTATCTGAAGTCTTTTTTATGACATGTTTTACGAGGTTTGAGCTTGATTTATGTTTTGGGCTCAGTGTAACAACCCGTCCCAATTTTTCGGGAATATTTAATAAATAAATGAGGATTAGTGGGACAAATCGGGGGTTAGACGCGGAATTATGGACGGACGGTATGGAATGACCATTTTACCCTTGAGAATGGGTAAAATGTTTACTTTTGGCCAGGGAGATCAAATGCACGAGGACCGAGGATCGTTACGTAGGTCAAGTCAATACGAGTCCGTAGACAAGTGCCATGTCGAAATCAGACATTGTACGGGAAAGTTTTTGGTCTAGAACGAATCGTGGTACTATTGCATGAATTACGAGAAAATGGACATTTGTCACTTAGTGGGGCCCAAATATGTTTCCAAGCCTAATGGATGAGTGACAAGTGTCACTCATCCATTGCCCATCACCTTACATACATGCATCATCCTTCTTCTTCACTTTTTCATTTGAACCAGAAACCCCCCAAAACCTGTGCAACCCAAACATCCACCCCACCATGTCGTCTTGTGCTTTGGTTATTGAGAGATTGAGAGTGAAAGGGGGGCTGAGACGGCGACGGCGAGGATGACTGAGCCGTCATGGACGGCGGAGGAAAACAGAAATAAGTAAACCCGAAGACCTATTTTCAATTTTGAAATTCGAAAATCCGATTTGGACGTGGAAGGTGTTTTATGATATTTGGATGGTGTTTATTGAGTTCTTGCGAGGGTCTAGGGATAAAAAAAATAGGGGGCTTCGACGGCTGTACGACCCTGGAAAGGCGGCGGAAGCTTGGCCGTGAAATTCGCGCTTGCCCAGGTAATTTATAGCCCTTTCTTCGTGGTTTTGATGTCATAAAGACGTTCCTGGGTGAGATACGATCAGAATGAGAGAAGAATGGCGCGATTTGGTGGTCAGACGGTGGAGAAACGATCGAGTCGAGTGGCGGGTCCAGTGACTCGGTTGTAGAAATCCAGGTCGACCCGGCTCAGTGAGGACGACGCCACGTCATCACCTCTCAGATGTCAGGCCATGTGACCAATGGGACGCTGCCATGTGACCAATGGGACGCTGCCACGTGGCAGCTGTGAGGTATAGTTAGCCTGACATGTTAGGTCACGTGGACCAATCGGGTAGTGCCACGTGGGAGACTGTCAGAGGTGTCAGAGGACACGTGGTAGACACGTGGACCATTCAACGTGTCAAACATGACACTATCAGATCTGATAGGTGTTAGATCTAACAGCTGTCAGAACCTGTCATGTGACGTCAAGCTGACGTCAACGATGACGTCAGCGTCGTCTTTTTGGTAAGCATTGACTTTTACTTTGACTCACGTGTGGGGGCATATGAGTACGAATTTCAAGCTGGGACTAGTGTCATGTTAAAGGTTTCGATGATCCAGATTCAATGATGGTGGTTTGAGGTCGATCAGAAATCGTTAAGTTGGTCAAATCGAGGTTTATAGCCTCGATAAGCGAGTTCGGGGACTCGTTCCCGGCTGGTACTGTGCCTGGGTTTTAGATACGACCTTATACAGTCTGTTAGTGACCATTTGTATGATTTGGACAGGTCTAAATGTTCCGGAGATGGTGAATTAGCCCCGGGAAGGCTTATAACACGCGTATCGAGGCCCAATTTGGACAGTTTGTAAGTGGACTTTGCTTTATAAAAGTTGCATGCATATATATATATATATATATACATTTTAATGCTTTATAAACATGGTTTTTTTATGAAACTTTTTATATGTTAGTTGATTTGTGGTTTTTAGACGATTTCACGGGGATGCGTGAAATTGCTATTTCGGGCTTGAGATCTAGTTTGAAAGATGATGGACTCCGGGAGTGAGTCCATTGGAAACCATGTTTCGGGCCAAGGGCCCTATTGGGTTTTGTGTTATGAGGTTTGGGGTTTCGGACCCCAATTGACATGAAACTAGACACTATTTTTATGTGATTGGTGGAAACTGATTTCGGGCTGAGGCCCTGTGCAAAATAACTGTTTTATGAAAATATGCTTCCACTGTTTATTATGACCATTCTATGAGACGATGGCTATGACTCTAGTAGGGATGTGTTCCCCGGAGAGGGCCTCCAGCAGGAATGTGTGTCCACTGAGAGGACCCTATGAGATGTTGGCTATGACTCCAGCAGGAACATGTTTCCCTGGAGAGGACCCGATGAGATGATGGATATGACTCCAGCAGGGATGTGTTTCCCCAGAAAGGGCCTCTGGTAGGAATGTGTTTCCCCGGAGAGGACCCTGATGGATATGACTCCAATAGGGATGTGTTTCCTCGGATAGGTCACAATGACACTACCTGCAGGGTGTCATGTCAAGTCGGGGACTTCGAGCCTAGTGCCGCACCTAGACGTCGAGTCGTGGACTCCAGAGCCTGGTGTAGATCGGTTGTGTAAATCCGAGTTGCACGCATGTCGATGTGAAAATCATGAGAGTGGCAGAGATAGGTGATTTCCCAGGTGATTTCCCTGTTAAAGACAGATGATTAGACGGATATAAGAATGGGTCACAAGGTTTTTCACTAAGTGACTATGTCTAGCAGTTATTTATAAATTGTGGTGGTTTTATGATGAAATTACTTCTTTTATGTGATATGCATGCATGCTTTGTAAAACAGAGGGTAAAAGCTTTATTTGGCAAAGGGTTTTTAATAAATGCTTATTTTTGTCCACTCACACGTTTTTTTATTTTTGGCACCCTCTAGGTTGATCGTGGATGTGAGCTGTAACAGAGATCGAGACATCACATGGCACCACAGATCCTGGTAGACTATGGATAACCCCGGGCGGGGGACGAGTTATCCCTTGTCTGACATACGGTGTCAGACGGGGGCAGGCACATCCCACGATAATCCAAGGGGATTGGGATGGGTCCTATCACTTAGGCCCAGTGTGTCAATTGTGGATTTGATTTGTGAGATTGATGCTTGATGTGAGTATGTGAATTCTCGATATTTTGGTGTGTGAAATGTGATGATGACTGTGATTTGGACTTGGATTAGTTATATATGGTTATGCCTATTAGTTGGTTAGTCTCGGACATCGAGCATTGCTCCTTTTCTGAGACTAACACAACTTAGACGTCAAGCTTGGCTCCTTTCTTGAGTCTGGTCCCCCCTTGGACGTCAACTGGGCTCCTTTCCCGAGTGGTGTGCCCACCAATAGGGCAGTGGATGTGATTATTGATATTGTGCATCCATGATGGCTTTACCATACATGGTTTCTATGGTGATGTTGTATATTGATTAATTGTGTGTGATCTATGTGCTAGCTATGTGTTAACTATTGTGGTGATTTGCATGATGATTAAGATGACTACTAATGTTTATTTGCTTTATGGTTATGATATACGTTTTTTGAGGTCATGGACTGTGTTATGTTTTATTTTGAGTTTTAAATGACTTTATATGCATGCATAGGTACAGAGGGTATTGTCATATGTTTTCTAAATTGAGTTTTTTAAAAATTGTTTTCCTCCACTCACATTTTTATGGTTTTATTTGCGCTCCAGGTCGTGGCACGAGACGGGGATCTATTAGGAGTATAGGCTTAAAACTCGATTTCGTGTACTAGTTGGTGTTTAGGGTAAACTTGTATAGATTAAGTTCTGTTTGTGAAATTGGTGCTCTATATACTATTGTCGAGACGGTTGTATATTTATCCTTGGTTTGACAATTAAATGGTTTGAGCATTATTGTGTAGTCTTTTAGTGCTATTTCGTTATTTTGAGTATTGACTGTCAGACAGAAGTAAGATCCCTCACCTTTTTCTAGTCTCATCGGGAGGGGTCCTGTCATTGGGAGAGTTGTCCGTCTGTGTTCTAGACCCTTGTCCAGTCATTTAGCATATTTGATTTTTTTGGGTGGGGGGTGTTCTCGGCTCGTTAGGGTAGTGGGCAGACTTAATCAGTTTCCCATAGTAGTGCTAAACTGTTAAAGCACAAAATGTTCCAACTTAGGATTATGTCATGTCCAATCACCGAATGTTATGTTGGTGGTGGCCTAAAGGTACTATAATAGTCAAGTTAGTGTGTTTGTAAGAAGTAGCATTAAGTGCTAATTTTGACAGATTAATAGTTAATAGTGAATATTAATTGTCTTATTGGGAAATGTACACTTCTAATGTATGAGTAGTTGAGGTGATCTTGATAAATAGTTTCGATATCAGATAAATACACGTCTGTAGTGAGGCTGGCACATGGCATGCGGATGGACAATGGGGATGCATCCACATATCGTCTCATGTTTGCGCCATTGCAAGGGTTGCTTGACTGTGAAGGGACCCATGTTACACTTCCAATTATGTGATTGCTTTGGGTCTTTAACTTTTTTTAAGCATTTGGACTTTAGGTATGTGGCTCAGTAAGTTTGGTCCAATATGACGTCAACAAAGAATATAAGTATGTTTTGGGGATATATCTCTCATAAGTTACAAGCAGTAAATAATGTGTTGAAGAATATAATCTTATATCCAGAGAATATAGAAAATAAATACGGTATATGATAACTCGACTGCTAATAATACTGAAACTTTTTTGATAAAACCCCGCACAATAACAAATTATATATGGGCTTTATTAAGGAAACTCTTTTAAAGAAGGAGACTTTATTAATGACAACACTCGTACGTTGATAGAAGTTCGTGGGTGTTTAGTTGTACGCCTCAGGGTTTTCCAAAAGGTAGGTTTCAATAAGCTTGAAGAGATGGGAAGCCTTCTCTTTGCCAGCCTTGACATGCTCTTCTTTGATCTCCACATTGCCCTTGGCGTGGTAGTGACTGGTGCTCTTGATGATAGATCCTCCATTACCAGATGCCACCAATTTGATCTCGTAATCGATCTTCTCAATTTTGTCAGACAAAGCATCTCCTTCAATCAAACTATACTTGTACACAAAGTTCTCTTGGTCAATCCCATCGATCCTGTGCTTCACAAACCCAAATTGGCTACCTGAAATTAAACATGAATAAAATAACCAAAATTAAATAATAAGTCAACATCCACATCAATTAGAAATTACAATTATTATTAAATATATTTATGTATATATATAATGTTACATGAAGCTGTAGCTAGGTAATTACCTTCACCAAAGATGACTTTCTTGATGGTACCAACCCCTCCATCTCCTTCAAGGATTTCTGTGCCTTTGACTGCTTGTGGAGCAATCTTGGGGATGAGGTTATCGGCGTCAAGGATAAAAGCCTTGAACAATCTAGGTGGTGGGATGACGGTGGTGAACTCAGTTTCATATGTGAAAGCACCCATCTTCAGTTTTTGATGAAGGCTTGATAGACCAGTACTTAACAAGAGAGTATTTGAAGTAGATCGATCTTGGAATGCACAGAGTATGGCAGAGGTGGCATTTATAGGTGAGTGATGAGGTTGAGATTATAGGTAGCTGCCAAAGCCAGCTGTTGAGTCATGCATTTATATCAATATACCAGTTTTTGTCAAGTCGCTGCTACAATTAATTCCATGAGATATTTTTGTGTAGAAATATGAATTGAGAGTCCAGTTGATTGTTTGGAGGTAGGTACTGTGTACACATCGAAATTAGAGAGAGAATGGGGGAACCGGGTTTCTAGATGGCGCAAGTCTTCCAACTTTGAATTTTCTATGTCTTCATTTTTCTCTGTTTAATTACACTTTTATACCCAAAGAACTGTCGGCGATCGTGAAGTTCACGGCGATGGAATTGATGACATAATGAATTTTAAAACATGATAGTCACATTGAGGCACTATCGAATGTATACTTTCCATACACATATATAGCTTCGACTTCTCCGCATAGCCTAGCTTTCAAGACTTCATAAGTCGTTCAGCTATGGCAACTGGCACTGCAAGCCAAAATTGGCTATTATTCGCAACACATTTTTTTCCAAGGCTATCATTCATAACGTTGATTTTTCTATGTTTCAAGACTCGCCCTTATTATCATTCTGTCTCGGCACTAAACTACTTATTTTGTTTGCAAGTAGGCCGGTTTTGGATGTGGATTTCGAAGTACCAAATATTTCGGTTCAATTAATTAAAATGCAGAGCTTCAAAGTACTAAAAGATTTGAAATCAAAGTACTAAAAGATTTGAAATGGTTAGATGTACGAAAAATGCAGAGCTTCAAAGTACTAAGAGATTTGAAATAGTTAGATGTACGTAATTGATAAAACTTTATTTACGCATCATTTTCATGTCATTTAAAGCCCCTTTTACTTGGAGTTAATTTGTGCCATCAATAGGAGAAATTGATTTTTCTTATGAAACTTGTGCATAATTGAAAACATAGGTTAATTTCGAGATGAATACAAAAAGAAATGCTCAATTCAGAGTCAGAACGAAGAAAATGTCTATTCAAGCCCTAAATCGAGGCCCTAGCCTTTGTGCTTGTGCTTGACCCTTGTGCATGTGCCTGTGCATGTGCTTGCACCAAACGCTGTGCCAAGTTATAGGGCTGGACAAGCTCCTGGGTCAGCTTCTATGCCTGCACCTGTGCCAGCTCTTATTCCAGTTCTCATTCCAATGGCCTCACCAAGGGTCGTGCCAAGTTTCGTACTAAGGCCAGCAGTGCCCAATTTTGTCTCCGTTGTGCCAGGGATATGATGAGTGTTTTTTCTTCACTTGATGCGCTTGAGACACAAATTCACTGCCTATCCAAACACACCATCATGGTCCATTTTAAAGCTAGCCCCAAAATGACCTAAGATTGGCCCAATTTGGGGTTGTCTATGGTTCAAGAGGTACTTCAGCTTGTTCCCAGTGTCTAGAACAATTTCTAGTCACCGAAATGTGTTCTAAGTGGCCCAATCCTACCTTAGAAAGGTGTCTTGGTGTGCAAGAATGATCAAGAAACGTTTACCCTTTTTCTTTGCGAAAAAGGAGTCCAATTCCCACATGGAAACGTTTTTGCTGATCAGAATCCAACTAAGAATAGCTATCAAGTCCGAAATTCATGGGATTAGTTGGGCAATTAATTCTCCTATTTCCACTCTACAACTGGCCTTGGTGTCCAATAAAGGCTTGGAGCGTTTATCAAATCCTTACCACATAAGGAATCCTAAAAACCTTCAAGTTTCGGGTTTTTCTTATCAATTTTATGGGACAGTTGTCTTTTCCAATTTCATTTGGGAATTATTACATAAACATCTCCTAAATTTAGAGGATTCATTCTCCATATAGTGGGCTCCTTAAGGCTCGACAAAGGTTCCATCTTTTTTCCCTAGATCATACCCCAGCCGCAAATAGTTTTGAAGCTAAGTTTCCAGTTTTTCAATTTGTGATGTTGGAGATTTTTGGATGTTGAAGCATTGGAGGACCAGCTTGTTGCCTATGTCATGGCTTGTCAGTTTGATCTTCATTCAATTCATTGTGTAACTTTTAACTTTATGTTTTGTTTTTAAGTTTCCTTTAATCTTGTATAACTAAACACTTATTAGTTAAGGGTTGTTTTAAAGTCCTAAACATGTGTAAAAGTTGATTGTTTTTTATTCCTAATTTTGTTGCTATGCTTGTGATTGGTTGGATTAATTTGTTTAAAAAAAAAACTCTTATGTATTTATATGCTATGGTTCGAAATGTATTGTGTAAACAAATAAGTGCTGCTAGAATTTAGGGTTTAATTCATATGGCCTGTTTTAGTATCAATGATTCATAAGCAGCAAGAACTATCATAATTCAATCAATTCAACTTGAGTTATGATTTGCTAGCTATTACATAATCTAATTCACTCAATTATCAATCAAAATTTCTAAGAACATAATGATCATTTGCATTATTTGAATAAACATGCTTTTCACGTTTTGAGATTGCTTGTTTAGGAATTTTTAGATTTGGTGTGTTACCGATTTAAAGGACTTTAGGAAAGTAGTAAGAACCTATGTGTGCGCTATAGTTTGTTCTCATTTGATATCTTTCAGGGCATAGTAAAGGAATTGCGAGAAACAATTGGCTCGGCTTGTGTTTAATGGTGGATTAACATGCTCTTAACTATTCCGTCTCATTCATACATTATAACTTTCAATCGTTTTATTTTTTGCAATAAGAAACCTAAATATCCCCCTTTGTTTTCATTTTGGTTTTAAATTAAGGTTTAATTTTATATTTGTGTTTTCGTGTGAATGTGTGTAGCCTCAATCCTTGGTGTAAACGATACCTTCCTTATCATATATTGCTAAGGACTACAACTTGTAATGTTTAAATTATAAGTCTATTTTGGGCCTATCAATTTTTTTCGTTATAGCTGGGGATTGAAAATCACTCTTTTCAAACATTTTTGTGTTTCCAATATGTTTTAGTTAGTAGTATTGTTTATATTTTGAAGCGTGCGTGACTTAGAGTACCATTCTCTCTTGGATAGGTACATGCACATTATACGTCACCCACAGGGTGACCTAAGACCTTTGGATTCCAAAATTGAGAGGAAATTCCAAACTTTAAAAAACAAGGAGATGCCTAGTTCATCAGTTGGAAAAATTCTAGAGTAAAGTAGTGAGCATGAATTTGACGATTCTGAATCTGAACCACAATCTCCACATCAAGCAATGACAGAAATTAGGTCCATCCATAACCTCTCCTCTTCGGTTGTAACTGGTGGTGTGCCATCATAGATTTACATACCTATCCTCGACCAGGGAAAATCAAGAGACTTGGAGATCAAGTCAAGCTTGCTGCACCGGATTCCCATATTTCATGGATTTTTAGCTAAGGATCTAAACATTCACCTCATGGAATTCAAATTTGTATGCAATAGCATGCTACCTAGGGGGTTGATGAGGATAGGTTAAAGCTAAAGACTTTCCCTTTTCACTTGGTAACGGAGCTAAGGATTGGCTCTACAAGTTTCCTACTGTTATATGATGACATGGAATGGAATGATGAAGGCTTTCTTGGACAAATACTTCCCTACAAATCATGTCATCACTTTAAGGAAGCATATCACAAGCATTACTAAAGCTGAAGACAAGTCCAATTGGAATATTATGAGAGGTTTCAAACTCTCCTTGCCCAATGTCCTCAACATCAATTCAATGATAGAAATCTGCTCCAATTGTTCTATGAAGGATTGTTTTCCTTAGAACGCCAAATGCTTAATGTTGTGAGTGGCAGATCAGTCATGGGTAGGATGTAACGACCCGTCCCAGAAATTAAGGTTAAGACGGTGATTAGTAAAGGATTAGTGAGCTTAATCGGTGGTTAGTTGGTGACACTAGAGTCGTTAAGGCAGAATGCCGATTTTGCCCCTAGTTTGGGCAAAAAGTTGACTTTTAGTTTGGGCGGTCCATTGGGTTTTGACTGATGACCAGGACGTAGTTTAGAACGTCATGAATCCGTAGACAGGTGGCACGTCCGATTCCGACATCCGAAGAGGAAGTTATGATGTTCGGAAGGTTGAGGGCACTTTCGTACTTTGGCTAAATTAGGGGGGAAAGTTGACTTTTCGTACGATCGGGTTTTGATACGCTGACCTAGGACCGTTAGATAGATCTCGTCGTCCTTTGTTCGATGACAGGCGGCACGTATTCATCGGACTTAAGATGTGTGAGTTACGGGTCTAGAAAGGTAGTGGCAAAATCATAAATTTGACTTAAAAGGAAGGGCATTTTGGTCTTTGTGTTTTGGGCCTGGTGAAACAGAAAGGGAAAAGTGGATGGCTGGGATTGAGCCACTTGGGAGAGAAAGGGGGAGGATTGTGACACGTGTAGGAGGGCTAGAGGCTTCTAGGGAACACGGTCCAATTATTTGGGCCTTTTGTTCGTGCTTGTTCGAACGAGAGAGAAGAACAAAAACAAAGGGAGAGAGTTGGGAGAATTGGACGGTGATTGTGTGTGTGTTTTGTGAATTGAGGAGTGAGGAGTGATCAGAGATTGAGAGGGACACAGTGAGAAGGTTGGGAGGTGAGGAATTAGTATGTGTACTAAGTGTGAGCTCGCGGGAAAATCAGAGAAAACAGGGAGGAAGTGAGAGATCGTGGTGGTGGTGTGGCCGTGTGTGGTGTAATTGGACTCGACAGGGAACAAGGATGACTCTGTGGATTTCAGGGAGTGCGGCGGTGAGCACGGCGGCGGTCGACGGCAGGTAATTCCTTCTCCCTGTGTAAGTGCTCTGTTTTTCCAATCGAAAGTCGTGGCTTTTGGGGTTGAATCGAGGAGTCCAGTGAGGTATAGGGGACTCAGTAGGGTCCTAGGTATCTTCTGGGTGTGCAGCCGTGACGGGGGAGTGCACGGCGGAGTCCAGAACGATGGGGAATACACGACGTTCTCTGTTTTTCAATCCGGGTTCAAACGTTGAGTCGTGGGTTTTGAGTACGAGTCGACGGTTTTGGTGAGTTGGGTAAGCTTCAGGGAGGTCCTAGGAACCGTCTAAGGTAGCCACCGTGACGGGGGATGACCTGGTTGGCCGGGAAGAAGAACAGGGGATTGGTTTGGGTTTTTTTCGAGTTTGAGTCGAGGACTTAGAGGCTGAGTCGAGATGTTTGAGTGAGGGGAAAAGGTAGCTTAGGTCTGGACGAAGAAGTTGGTGAAGAAAGGAGTTGATTTGGTGGACGGACGCCGGTGAACCGATCACGCCGTTTCGAGTTGCAGTGACTGTTTCGAACCGGGTCGACCAGAGGTTGCTGGTGACATTGTAGTTGGCGCGTGAGGCCACGCGCAGCCACTTTGGGCGGCGCGTGGGGGCGCGTGCGGCGGCGGTTGGGAAAACGGTCAACATGATTTTTGGTCTAGGTGTTGTGACGAGTCTATTGGAATTGGTTTCGGGTTGATCGGACGTCGATTCAATGTAGTTCCGCGAGGGTGAAAGGTTAAGGGTTCCGGTTCGTTACCTTTAGGACCCGGGGATTTTTGGGGAAAATTAGGTGGACTTTCGTAGACGTGTTAGTAATGTACTTTGGCGGTTGTTAACAGGATCGGGACTTCCCGAGGAAGCGGAGGAACGTACGAGACGTTCGGGACGTGATTGAGGGCTTGGTACTGTGAGTGGACCCCTTCTCTAAACTCGAGCATGCATAATTGTTTTTCTATAATTGTTTTATGGTTTTAATCATGATTCTATGTTTATCGGATATGCTTGGTCGATTTTACATAATTGCACGTTTTTTAGGAAGTTCGGTTTTCAGCACGTTTTACGAGGAAAAGTGTGATTTCTGAATATGATTTGGTGATTAAAGGGTTTCGGTTTTGAAATCGGATTTCGGAAAGCGAGATTTGGTTTTAAAGTTGAAAAGTGGATTCCGAATTTGGGTTTGGAATGACGGTTCTGAATGCTGGAAGGGCTTCAGGATAGTGATTTCGGATTCGGGTTTGGATATGGATTTCGAAATGGTTTTCAAATGGTTTTGATTGGATTTGCTGGATCTAGTTATTGGGTTTAAAGACCCGGATATTATGTTTGACGGGGGACGGGCCCGGATTGGGTTTAAAGACCCGGATTGAGTTTAAAGATTCGGGAGTTAAAGACTCGAATATATTGATATTTCCCCCGTATGCCTGTTGAGTTTAAAGACTCGGGAGTTTAAAGACTCGGATATTATTAAGGCCTGGATTGAGTTTAAAGACTCGAGAGTTTAAAAACTAGGATAGGTCCAGCAGGTTTGATCGGAGAATGATGACTCGGTATTTATGTTTTATAATACGGTTTTATGACGCTGATGATATGATTTCTATAACTATTTTTATAGTGTTTCTGTAATTGCTTTCAATTATGTTTTTATGATGAGGTTTATGTGACTTATAATTGTTTTTAGTAACTAGGTTATGCATGTGATTTCAAAACGGAGGGCCAAACCCTGTTTTCCTATAAAATGGTTTTGAAACTTTTATTCTTTATGGCCCACTCACACTTTCTGGTTTTAATTGCCCTCCAGGTCGTGGAGCTAAAGCGGGGTTTCGGCGTCGAGGCAGCGTCGGAGGCATAGAAGTTACGAGAGAGACCCCGGAGTGTTTTAATTTTTCCATGTGCGTGTATCTAGTTACCGGTTTTCTTTCTTTTGTATTTAGTACTATGCTCTGTAAAAAAACTTTAACTTCGGGATGTTTTTATAGTTTCTCCTGTGTCTGACTGAGTACTTTGGTGGTTCAGAGTAAGTTTACTTTGGTTTTGTGTCTGGGAGTCAGACGGGGAGCAGGATTTACTTCAGTTTTCGGAGTGAAACCGGGGTGGGTCCTGACATAGGACACCAGCAGATGACATGTCACTTATTGCCAACCATGCCAATAATGCCCCGAAGTATGAGAGTATCAAAAACAACACTCGCCAAGTACATGAGGTCAGCTCTAATGTTGAATAAATAGAGTAGATTTGAAACATATTTATATTTTGTCTCTGGTTTTAACACCAAAAGCATGTGAATGGCACAAGCTTATGGCGTGTGCTCTATGAAAGGACACTTGAAAGATCAATGCCCTCAAGTGATTAAAAATTTGGTAGGGGAGGGTGCCAATGACGTGGGCTAGCAAGGAGGACAAGGGTATCAAGGTGGACAAAGTAGGCCTATGAATGATCCCTATTTTTCTACCTATAATGAAGGATGGGGTAACCACCCAAATTTCTGATAGAGGGAGAATGACAATGTTCATAATGCTAACCAAAATAACAACTAACAATCAACCTCCATCAGGCTTCTTTCAAAAGCCTCAGGTTCCCTTAAACTCTAATCTTCCTAAAAATGCTTCTAGTTCTATTTCCAATGCAAATTATAATGAAATGTTTAAAGCTATAACAACATCCACTAAATGTTAGGACTCGACCCTCCTCGGTCAGGACCCGACTCTAGCACGATATTTTCCGCTTTGGGCCTCTTCGTCCTCACGGTTTTTTTTTTTCGAGAGCTCACGGTGCAACTTCCCAGGGGGTCACTCACTATAGAATTGCACCAGCCTAAACTCGCTTAACTTTGGAGTTCCAACCGAACCCAAAGCCATTGTGCTCCCAAAAGGCCTCGTGCTAGATAGGTGTGTACCTACACCTTTAAGGCACACCAACAATCCCCTTCCAGACTATTCCCCCCTTGCAGGAATGCGGGATCATTCACCGTTCCCTATAGGACACGAGTCTTACACTAAAGCTTTGGTGTAGATTCAACAAGCCCCAGGATAGGACATGGCATTTTTTATCTTCAAAAGAAAATGGGTGAAGTTGTGAGCACTTTGAACAAAATTTGGGAGCAAGGGAAACTTCCTGGACTTACTATCCCTAGCCCTTTTCTTGAACATTCCAATGTTGTCACTACAAGAAGTGGGAACTTTCTAAGAAAGCGTTCGAAGAAAGATGTGAAGGATACAAAAGAGGAAACCGTGGGAGCGTCACCAATTGATAAGGAAATGGATCTAGCAACTCAGAAACTAATAGTCTCAGCCTCAAAAAAATCAATACCTAAAGGTAAACCTTTTATCTCGTCAAGTTCTAATTTTTCTAACCCTCCTTTGTTCTTGCCCCTCCTGAACAGATTTTCCCAATATAAGTAGAATGAAAGTGAGAAGGCTATCCTAGAAATCTTCAAGAAGGTGCAAGTCAGAATGCTATCAAGCAAATTCCTATGTATGCTAAGTTCTTAAAGGAACTGCGTACAACTATGAGGCACAATTGTGAGAAACAGGTGGTTAAGGTGAGTGAGAATGTGTCCGTTTTTCTTCAAAGAAAACGTCCACCCAAATGCAACGATTTCAGGAGTTTCACAATTCCATGTATAATAGGTAAATCAAGATTTGAAAGTACTACTCTAGGCCTAGGTGCATTTATAAATGTTATGCCTTATTATGTTTATGTATCTTGAGGTCTAGATGAACTATATATCCGAGACGATTTTTGGAGGATGTACTTGTGCAAGTTAATCACCTAATCTTTCCCATCGATTTTTATATGTTAGAGATGTGATCGGTTTCAATATCTTCAAAACTTTGAGGTGCCATTTAGAGAATCATTCTTCTTTTTCCATTGATATCATTGATACACTTGCGTAGAAAGCTTTGAGGCAGTGATTCCCTGGATGTCACTATCTTTGAAGGCATTGAAATTTCTAGCAAAGGAACCCTCGTTCCAATGTAGGATCTTGCGGCAGATGTAGAAGACAACAATGTTGAGACTATTACACTACTTGAGTCGTTAGGTAGATTTCAAGGTAACTCTCCTCCCTTTCAAATTCCATTATCTACTGATAAACCACTTCATTTCATTGTTAAGGCCGTATATGTGAACTTAAACCACTTCCGGGCCATTTCAATTTTTTTTTTGGTGATAATGACACCTTGTTGGTCATCATATCTTCGCCTTTGACGAAGCTATAAGTGGAGCAATTGATCTGTGTGCTAAGGAAATAAAAGACTGCCCTAGGTTGGACCTTAGCGGATATCAAAGGAATTTGTCCCATGACAGGACCCATCCCAATCCCCCCGGGATTAGTGCGGGATGACCCTGCTCCCGTCTAACACGAAGTGTCAGACAAGAGATATTTCCGACCTTTGCCCTCCCGGGCTATCAGAGTACGCCAGGATCTGGAGGAGGTATGCGATATCTCGGTCTCTGCTACAGTCCACATCCGATGTCAACCTGAAGGGCAGTCAAAACATTAAAAGCTGTGAGTGGACAAAACAAGAGTTTATAAAACCATTTCATCAAAGACCTTTATACCCTTCACTTAAAGGCATGCATGCATAGTAAAACCATTTATCCAGAAAAACCATAATGAAATCAAGTACACGGGCCACTGCCCAAATCCATAAGGGACTCAGCCCAAATCATAAAAAACTAACCATACGGGCCACTGCCCAAAAACTATGTAAACGCACATCATACATCATATCATATATCTCATATAGCATACATCATATATACATATAATTCACACAACCAATCCTGTCACGGTTTCCAAAGCTACGTGCGTGCTACCCAGGTCTCAATCCGAGTCTTCTCAAAGTCAAGATCAATGTCCGCAGACAACTGACCCTACCCAAGGTAATAGTAATCATAGCCTTCCTGAGAGTAAGGAGCCCAACTGGGGGGTGACTCCACTCAGTCGGTGCTCCGTGACTACTCCGGGGTCCAGCCAGGCCAACGACCCACCCCGGAGGAGATAATAGAAGTAAAGGAAGGTATATGAATACATATATATACATAACATAAACATTCATGCCCAGTTCCCTTGAACCGTCATGATCCATAACATCCATAACAAGGGTTCATGCTGATTCCCATAAACCGTCATGAACCAGAATAACCTGACAAAGGTTCATGCCGGTTCCCATAAACCGTCATGAACTTGGAAATCCATCTAGGGTCCCTGACCCGAAATCATCAGTGTAAAACAACTGGGTCTCGTGCCCGAACATATGACTCAACTGGGCACCGTGCCCGATATCTAAGGGTCAGTCACGACTCCGATCATAGTGATGCGTGTAACCACCCATCCTGGACCGCTCTCAATCCTGGTATGTCGCCGTGAACGAATCAACCGACGCGACCACCACAAGATCATGGTGCACTCATCACCGATCGCTATCCTGAACTGTCAGCACTTCGAAGTCAAGCCTCCCCAGGCTGCCCGACCACGAATCGTGCATCGTGACCTCTCCGGAAGGAACACATCTCAATCCGAAGGCGAGCGTTGTATCGTCGATCGCGGTGCACATAGCACCCGCCGCGACCACGATTTAGACCTGAAGGTCGTAAATAGCGTCATATGCCCGAGACAAAACCAAATGGGTCTCATACCCGAGTTTATCTTTTTAGAAATCCAAAACCTTTACATTTAAATCAATAAAGAAATACAGACCCGTATAAGCACCGTATAAGGCCGAAACCTCGAAATACGTGCTTACACGTAACCACATACAAATGCACCCATGGCATCATCAAACATGTAATAAAACATGTAATAAAACATATAATAAACATTTATGCATGCACCAATTTAGAAAACAAAGTCCACTCACAAATCGTTCGAGCTGCCGCCTCGATTTGCGTGCCATAGGCTCTCCCGAGCCGATCACCATCACCGAGACTCCCAAACCTGTCCAAATTTTAATAGAAGGTTACTAACTACTTAATTAACCTCCTACCAAAGCCCCGTAATTTTCCCAATTTTCTAACTATTTTTAAGCCGACCCTAAACCTTCCGATGCCCCGAAACATATCGAGACGGTGTCCGATTGACACGAAACTAGTCCCAAAATGTTCGTTACATCGAATAGAAGATTTCCTGTGTTGAACACTTTCCTAAATTATGGCCCACACGTCCTCACGAGCCCCTAGAAGGTCGACAATACTATTCATCACCATCAACCTCAAGAAAATCGGTTTTTTTTCTGGTTTTCCGGTCCGGTCACTGTGCTGAACCAGCGGAACCGGTTCAGCGTCCCTCCGTCCTCATTTTCGGTTTGTTTGCTCCCATTTTAATTCCTAAATTCCTATTTCTTCATTTCCTATTTAACCCAATCATCAAAACGACCTAAAAACCGCATAAACCCATGGTTTAATTTTGAACCAAACGGTTCAATATTTCCAAAACTCACCCACGGCTGCCCAGCCGTCCAACCACCATAGAAACCTTCCTAAAACTATCCTAGCAACCTATTTGACTCATTAAAACCATCCAAATCGACCCATAACAATTAAAACTGAAAATGGATTAAAATCGGTTAAACCGATACCTGCGCGGGTTTTGGGCCTTCGCCGTGCACGGCAGCGCCGTCCTGGCCGGCCACCACGTCCTTAGCATCCTCCTCATCTCTGGTCTCTCACTGATGATCATAGGGTAAGGGTTTGGGTTGGTTTGAATGGTTGGGTGAGATCGGGAAAATGTTTTGGGAATGAAGGAAAATAGATCGATAAAGATGATATGCATGAAGGCATAAGGATAGCATGTGGATGGGTGACACTTGTCACTCATCCATTGGGCAGAAGCTAAATGTCTGGGGCCCACTAAGTCCAAAAGTGAACTCACCTCGTAATTCGTGCAATAGTGCACTCGAACTTCCGTGAACCGTAATTTCGCCGTCGAACGTCCAAATTCGACGTGCCGCATGTCTATGGATTCGTATCGTCCTTATCTACGTAATGGTCTTCGGCCCTTGGCCATCGGACCTCTTGGTCAAAAAATCAACATTTGACCCTTTTTAACCAAAATTACCTAAATGCCCCTAAACTTCCGAACGTCATAACTTCCTCCTCGAACGTCGGAATTGAACGTGCCACCCGTCTATGAACTCGTGACGTCACGAAATACGTCACGGTCATCGGTCAAAGTCCATTTGACTGCCCGAATGAAAAGTCAACGTTTTACCACGACTAGGGGCAAAACGGTCATTTTGCATCGTTCGTCCGATTTCGTTCTACTAATCATGGATTAGCCTCACTAATCGTGATTAGTCACTAATCTAATCATGGAATTTGGGACGGGTCGTTACATCCCATGGCTTGTTTACATAGGATCCTTCTTGAGGAGGGGCAAAAACTAACCCAAGAGGCACAATGTCGTTTAATCTCACATATGAAGGAAGTCGTGAAAAAAAGGATTATCAAGTTGCTAGATTGTGGAGTCATCTATCCCATCCCAAACTCCAAGTAGGTCTCCCCCAAGAAAATAGTAGCAATGAAATCAGCAGTCATAGCAGTGAAGAATGCTGAGAATGTGCTTGTGCCCCAAAGGAAAATCTCGAGCAACCAAGTGTGCATAGACTACATGAAGCTCAATGGCCCTACAAGGAAGTATCACTTGACTCTTCCTTTCCTCAATCAAATGTGTGAAAGGTAATATAGTCATTATTATTATTATTTTATCGATGGTTATTCTGGATATAATCAAATTTCTATATCTCAAGAGGATCAAGAGAAAACTACTTTCACTTGTCCCTTTGGCACTTTTTCTTATCGCCGAATGCCATTTGGATTATGCAATGCTCATAGTACCCTTGAAAGGTGCATGCTTAGTATCTTCTCTGATTATACTGGAAAGATTATTGTAGTTTTGATGGATGTGACAAGACCCATCCTGATTATTCCTTGATAATCGTGAAAGATCCTGCTCCCGTCTGACAATAACTCTAAAGTGCCAACAGTAACCTTCTTACATATATACAGATAACATAACAAACAACAAACATTGTCAGACAAGGGATACTTAAGTTTTCGAGGACCGTTGACCTCACAAGTTTGACTAGTCAACAGGTTTACAGAGCATAGGTAATATTACAAGTAGGGATCAAAATCCTACGATGTAAGGTGTCTGAGTGCGCAACGGTCTACTTATTCCTCTGCCTCGTCACTAGCCCCCGTATCTGTGCACTGGCCTGGAGGGTAAATAAAACATCAAAGGTGTGAGTGGACAAAAATAAAAGTTTAGAAATACATTTATCAAAATACAGTCTTACCCTCCAGTTTCATAAACATGCATGCATATCATAAATCATAAGTCAAATAATCAAGGCACAAACATAAATATCAAACATCAATAAAACCACGGGATCCAGGTTCAGATCCAATCTCATATAGTCACATTATCCCTGCAACACATGAAAATCAATAGGCTCAAGGACCGCTCAAAATCTGAGCATCTGCCGTTGTGAACACATCACCAGCCGGCAATCCAGATCGTCGTGAATACATCACCGACTGATCTCCATATAATCCAGACCTCTGATCTGAGTCGAGCCTCCCTCGGCTGCACGAAAATAGACCGTGCTACGTGACCGCTCCGGGGTACACACATCCATCCCGGAGGCAAGCGTTATCTCCAGGGTGCACTTCGGGGGAAACATATTCCTACCCAAAAGCCCTAATATCCACAACATATCCGTATCATAAAAGCCAGTGAAAAACAGTTGCATTTGAAATCAAAACCATTTTCTATAAGGGTTTCCTCAAAATCCGTAAACCAGTTTCACGCAAATCCGCGCAATCACAACTTTAGTTGCCATTTTCACACAAAATCATAATACAAATCCATCAAATCATTTTCCCAACTCGAAATCCGAGTCAAAACCAATTTTAAATCCTGGGCCTTTGCCCAAAACAGCAATATCATAGTTTCCTCGAAAATCGTGCCCAAAATCAGATAAAATAATATAATATTCCCAAAATCCGGAAATCATCCCATCACAATATCAATCATGCTAAATCATTTCAAATCATATCATAAAGCATTTAAAACGTATATGCATGCATTCAGGGTAGAAAACAAAAGTCCACTCACACACCGTCCAGAGTGTTCAGTTTCGAGATGTTCGTTCTCTTCCGACGTCCTGGGAATATTCCAGCCTGTCAAACAAAGTAATATAAGGTCACTAGGTTATCATATAACCCCATGTACGAATTCCATAATCGTCGGAATATAATAATATTATTTAAACGTAACCTATACGCTTTGGGTACTCAAAACTACTCTAAATTCACATCCGATTGACCCAAAACCAACGCCAATAGGTCCGTATCATCGAGAACATCAAAAAGTATGTTGGACCCAAAGTCAGAATCCCAGCCACTCGCCCTCACGCGCCGCCGCAAGCTGCTGCGCGTGAAAGCCACGCGTCGTGCACAGTACTGCTACAGTATGTCTTCCTCACCCGATTTCCTGGTAAATGGGTCGTGAACCCGCGATCAGACCCGGTGAAATCTCCCTCAATTCAACCTCGATTTTGTTCGTTCGTTTACTCAATTTCATCTATTCCATGTTCATTAGGGATCTGTAACCTCAATTTCATGAAATGGATCCTAAAATTCCTCGACTCAAAGTGGATACACGATGGGTTCTAAATCGGGTTCTACCCAAATTTAAGCTGTTTCAATCAATTAATCACACAGGAAGCATCCCATTTCCATTCTAAACATGAATTCGAAACCAATTTCAATATTTCTTACCTCCAATCACTCGAACTCAACCTCCACAATTCACGGATGTCACAGGGTCTGTTCTTCGTCAAATCTCCATCAACTTCCTTCCCATTTGATTTGGTTCGATTCGTTTAGCTCCCAGAAGACTAAATGGTAAGTTAATTTCACTAAGAACCGTCTAAAAAATTGAATTCGACATTAATGTTCTTGGGTGGTTTTTCGGGTTTCTCAGTATGGCTCCAGTTGGGGTTTTCTCTGTTTCCCTCTCGCTTTTCACTCCCAATTGCACTTAATTTCTCACTCAATTTACTCTTGTTTCACCCTGGATTACTGGGAATCGATCAATTGGTTTTCTGTTCTTTGGTTCTCTGTTCTGTCTCAGTTATAAAACCATATGTTAATTTAAATTTTGATTGTTATCTCATAGTCAAAAGGGAAACAATTTTCCACTCCTCACAATTAGCCAGTGACAAATGTCACTGAAAGATCCACCTGAGTCACCCCATGGCTGATTCAGCCAATTTCACCGCTAAATCAATTTGATTGCCCAAAATTACCATTTTACCCTTCATGTAACAAATGACCATTTTTCCCCTTAACTTCACAGACCCGAAACTTTTTCATCCGAGCTCCATTTTCAATGTGCCACCTGTCTACGGATTCAGCGTCCCGAGACCTACACAACAGTCTTCAGAAAATATACAAAAAGTATGCCAAACAAAAAGTCAAAATTTAACCACACCCTTCCGAGGGTAAAAACGTCATTTTACATATTATTTTAATATTTTACATTATTTGGATTTTCGGGGCGTTACAGGATGACTTTAGTATTTTATGTAAAAACATTAGTGATTGACCAAAAAATTTCAAAGACTGCAAGGCCACCCACAATAGTGTTGTAGAAGGATGTTACTTTTCAGTTCAATGAGGACTACAAAGCTGCCTTTGCTCCGCTGAAAACACTATTGACAACGATGCCTATCATGCAGCCCCCATAATGGTACTCCACCTTTGAGTTGATGTGTGATGCATCAGATTAAGCAATTGGAGTTATTCTTGGCCAACATAAGGATAAAAAGTCTCATGTTATCTACTATGCCTCTCACACTCTCAATGATGCCCAACTTAATTACTTTGCAAGCAAAAAAAGAACTTTGTTGTATTTGCTCTTCAAAAATTACAATCATATTTGCTTGGCACAAGAGTAATTATTTACATTGATCATGCAACTTTAAAATAACTACTTTCCAAGAAGGAAGCAAAATCAAGATTGATTAGATAGATCCTCTTTCTTCAAGAATTTGACGTAGAGATCAAGGATAACAAGGGGTGTGATAATGTGGTGGTAAACCATTTGAGACAATTGGTACATGCCAAGGACTACATCATTTTGGTTGAAATATTTCCGATGAGCAGCTCTTCACAATTGAGGTTAGTGAACCATGATATACTGATATCCTTAGTTATCTAGTTTCTAAGAAAATACCTGATGGTGTAACTCGTGCTCATAAGGATAAATTAAAGAAACTTGCTCGTCAATATGTTTCAGATGATCCTTGTTTGTGGAAACACTGAGTTGATCATTTAATAAGACACTATGTGCCTAAACTTGAATTTCACTCTATCTTACATTTTGTCATTTTGATTCTTGTGGTGAACATTTTGGAACTAAAAGAACATCACGTAAGGTTTTAGAATGTCGGTTTTATCGGCTGACTTTATCTACAGATGCACATAAGTTTTGTATGTCATGCAATAGATGTCATAGAATCGGGAATACTGGAACTAAGTATCAAATAGATTTTAACACGATTCACACTATAAATTTTTTTTATGTTTAGGTCACAGATTTATGGGGCCATTCCCCTCATCACAAGGTTTTCTTTATATATTCTTTGTTGTTGATTTTGTCTCAAGATGGGTGTAAACAAAATCCACCCGTACTAACGAATGTAGAGTTGTTGCAAAATTTATTCCCTCTAAATTTTACTGTGTTTGGGATGCCTAGAGCTATCATAAGTGATGGAGGGTCTCATTTCTATAATCGAACCATTGAAGTCTTTCTAAAAGAGTATACTGTCATGCATACAGTGTTTATACCTTTTCATCCCCAAACGAGTGGGTAGCAGAGGTTTCGAAATAGGAAATCAAGAGGATTTTGGAGAAAATTATAAGTCTGAATTGCAAGGATTGGACTCGAAGACTTGAGGATGCATTGTAGGCCTATAGGACATCGTACACGACTCCAATTGGCATGTCCCCTTATCTAATTTCGTATGAAAAACCTTATCACTTACTTGTGGAGCTTGAACACAAAGCATATTAGGCCATCAAAACGTTTTAACATGGAAATATATGAAGATGGTCTTCGTAGGAAGCTGAAACTTCATAAGCTCAAGTAAATTCGGAATAATGCTTCTGATAGTGCTCAAATATATAAGGAAAAGAAAATGGCCATCCATGCTAGGATGATTCAGGTAAGAACTTTGAAGTTGGTAAAAAAGTGCTTCTATACCAATCTCAGCTTCGCCTATGTCCAAGTAAGCTACGTTCTTGATGGGTAGGTCCTTTCATTTTCACTAACATGTTTCCCCATAGTGCTACCCTGATTAAAAGTCAAAAGACTGGAAACGAGTTCAAGGTGAATGGTCATAGTTTGAAGCCTTATTATGAGGCCTTTGTGGAGCACAATGTGGAGGAAGTACCCCCTTAGGATGCACCACATTCAGAGGATTAATGGAGGTATACATCTTTCCCAGATGTTATGACAGGACCCATCCCAACTGGACTTTGATAACCATGTCCGGTCCTGCTCCCGTCTGATAAGTCAATTGAAGTCCCGAAACTACCCCTCAGCACCTATCAGACAAGGGATAACTGCACTGATTTCGGCTCATGCCTCCGCCTCTCGATCAGCCCGGATTCTTGTGCCACGGTCTGGAGGGTCATAAAAGTAGGAAAGGTGTGAGTGGACAAAAATAATATCATTTAAAAATACATTTCAAAATACATCATTTACCCTCCAGTTTATCAAACCATGCATGCATAGAATCAAACATATGAATAAAAATCACCGGCTTTCCAGCCAAATCACATGAAAAGTATCCAATCCCGGCTCTCAAGCCAAACATATGAATCATTTCATAAAACCATTTTATCATAAAATAAAGTACATAACTCGGGAATTACACATCCAAGGGTCCTCTGGGAATTACACATCCAGAGTTATCATCCTACTGGGAATTACACATCCAGCCTCATCGGGAATTACACATCCGGTCCCTCTGGGAATTACGCATCCAGAGTTCCTCCGGGAATTACACATCCGGAGTCACTTCGGGAATTACACATTCGAAGACTACCGAGCAATTACACATCTGGCGGCACTGAACATAAATCCAAATCCAAATCTTTATTTCAAAATCATCTTTTAAAACCAAATCAAAATTATTTATAACAGGGTCTCAAGCCCGAAATATAATTTTCATGCAAATCCGTGCACCCGCAATCTAAGTTTCCATTTTCACATAAATCCATAAAATATCTGAAAAATATTACAAATCCATCAAATCAATCCCTGACTCATAATCCAAGTCAAAACCGATCTCAAATCCCGGGTCTTCGACCAAAACAGCAATTTCAAAGTTTCTCGAAAAACTTGCCCAAAACACTGATTAAATAATCATTAAATCCAGAAATAATCATTCCAAATGATTACAATTCAAATCATGCAATAAATCATGTAAAAAATTTAACTATGCATGCATGCATATCAATTTATAAAACAAACGTCCATTCACACACCGTCCAAACTGCTCGCTTTCCGAGCTGCACGCGTTTCCGTAATTTTTGGTACCGTCCTGGAATTCCAAGTCCTGCCCAAAATCATCATTACGGGTTACTAATAACTCAATTAATATCTTATTAATTTCCCATTATTTTCTGGAAATTAATTACGAATTAACAACGTAACATAAACCTTCGGACCCTCGAAATAATATCGAATCGGTGTCGGATTGACTCGAAACCGACGCCAAAATGTTCTTCACTTTGCATAGAATAAAATTCATGTTGACCTCACCTCGAGAATTGTGCCCACGGGCCTCACGCGCCGCCGTGAGTGGCTGTGCGTGAAACCCACGCGCCTGCACAGTAACTGCTACAGTGCATCGTCCTCACCCGATTTCCCTGCCCGCGACATAATCCAATTAATTAGCCTTCAATTCAGCTCGATTTCAGTTATTTCTTTCATTGGATCTCTTGTAAGTCATCTTAATCGAAGTTCTGCATAGTTTAATTTACACAATTCATACTAAAATCCGCAATTCTCCAAGTCCATACCGTCGAATTCAAATTCCCAGTTCATCCAATTCAACCTTAATTCTTCCTTCCAATTAACCATAAAGTGTCTTTAGATTAACAAACACATAAAACCAATATCAATTTGGGAATTCCTCACCTTCATTTACACGAATTGAGTTCGATTGTTTCAGAGATTTCGCAGGAACTGTTCTTGATGGTTTCTTCGTCAATTGCCTTCGTTTTTGGTGTGGTTCGACATGAAATGGTCCCAGAAGACTGATTCTAACCTTACTTCGACTTGGGTTAGGCTACAACTTGGAAATTGAATCTCAATTTCCCCAAGAACAAATTCAGGTTTTCTCTACGGGTTATTGGTTTCCTTTATGTTCTCTCTCAATTTCCTTCCCATTTTTCACTCAAAAATTCCCTCCTAATCTCACTATGTCTCTGGTCTCCTTCCTGATCAAATGAATTTGAAGTTATGTACATCAATTTGTTTTATATTCTTTGTATTTGAGTTTCACGATTTCAAGCGGCAATCATGCCACTAACTTGATCTTCCCAGTGACAGATGTCACCAAACCACACAACTGAGGTAGTGGACGGCTGAATCAGCCAATTGCCCACCAAATTACCTTTTTACCCTTTTCATAATAAATGCCCAAAATGCCCCTAATGTTCCAAGGTTCGTAACTTTTCCATCCGATGTCCGATTTTGGCATGCCGCCTGTCTACAGACTCAGTGTCTCGGGACTTACCCAACGGTCATGGCCAAAAGGCCAAAAGGCATCCCAAACAAAAAGTCAACTTTCGGCCCCATAACTAAGGGCAAAATCATCATTTACATCCAACTTTTCCAATTTTTCTTTTTCGAATTTCCGGTTCGTCACATGTTAAATAAAGCACTCTTAGGAAGTAGCGTAGTCAAGGAATGTATCCATCAACCTCTATATTTCTATCTCTGTCTCTTGGACCCTAAATCTTGTTTGTCCGTGATTCATGCTTGCAATATCAAGGGCAATGTTTAATTTAGGTTTGGGAGTAAGGATTTAGCTTTGCATATGTAAACTACTTGGTTTGGGAGTACATGACCAAAACTTACATTTTTATGTTTTACTTGCATGTTGTTTTTCTATTTTTTGTTGTGCTAGTTATGGCATCATGGCTTGTTAATAGTAATGTACATGTTTTGAGAACTTCCTTTACTTTACTAAGAGCCATGCAATGTCCATAAAGTCATATTATGCACTTCACAATGTCATGTTTTAATTGATTAAGTAAACAGTGCAACTAAATTTGTGTTGCCTTTGAAAATTAGTGGAGACTTCCTTGTGAGAACTTTGAGCCTGGTTTCCTTTTTTTTTTCCAAGTGATCTATTTGTTTATGCTGCTAAACATTCATCAGTTGTGTTCATAATTATTTATCTCATTTCATCAATTTTCAATTGGAATTTAAAGAACTATATCTAAGATATGGTCTTAATTGATTTGTGGTTTGCTAAAAGAAGTGATGTAGGCTTTGTGTGCTTAAACCTCAAAAGAATTTATCCCACCCGATTGCATGCTCCTTAAGCCAACTTTGAAGCAAAACACTCAACCGTTTCATTCATTACCCATGTTACAACCTACCCAAGTACCTAGCCATTCAATACAGGCATGCCCTATAATCTAAGTTTGTATTAAGGTTGCATCAAATAAAAGTCATAGTGAGAATGGAAAGTATGAAAGTAAGTGATGCCTTACTCAAAGACATTAGCATTCCACGATCACAAGTTTAGGGAGTAACAAACGAACGAGTGTGAGGACATTCATTGCATGATCTTGGCTCAATTAAAAAATATATATATACAAAAAAAAAACCTAAAATGAAAAGATAGAAAGAAAAAGAAAAAGAAAAAAAAATTAAAAAGCAAATGAATTGAACCATGTGAGGCAAGATTGACTCTAACGTCAAGGTGGAAAGATGTTGTGGGCTTTAAGCAATGATTTAGTTCAAAATTTCAAGATTCAAGTCATGACTTCTGATTCTTTAGCACAGCATAGGTTCTTTGAATCATATCCTTCTTTTCTAAACCCCAAAAGCTTAGCCCCGTTACAACCCTTGATGGAAGACCTAACTGATCTTATGGACGACCTAACTGATCTTATGGACGATCATGCTAAGAATTAAGGTTTGTATCTATGTTCTTAAACTTTAATTATTTTCATGAGATCTTGTTTCTATAAAGTGTAGTTTTTAATTAATATTCATATGTGATTAATCTTGAATTTCGTAACATAAACTCATCATATATGCTTGAACAGGTGTAAGCTTGGGACTCATTTGTGAATTCAGAGATACCTAGTGAGGATTAGAGTCAAGGAAAAATCTTTCTATGATGCTTAGATGAGGTTGTTTTCAAGCAAGATTACTTTAATCGTTGGCATTTACGCTTGACACATATGACTCCCGACTATGACATATCTTTTTTTCGGTGAAACATGTTTTCTAACTTTGGTTCCTACTAGCTTATTAATCCATTATTTCTAACCTGTTGGTTTTCTAGGTAAAACATTTTTGGGTATAATGTGCAATAACCTTCAACAGACAAAAATCCTCCTACTAAGTGAAACTAGAAGTTTAAATGTTTTATCTTAACTAGATCAAGTCTTTTGTTTTTTAATGTGGGGGCATTTAATAAGTCATTATTTATGCATCATTTTAATGTCATCTATTGCCCTTTTTACTTGTCTTGTGAGTTAATTCGTGTTATACATAGGAGAAAACGATCTTTCTCATGAGACTTGTGAAAAATTGAAATGAGAGGTTAATTGTGAGAAAAATGCTAAGAGAATGACTCAATTCGGAGTTAGAACGATGAAGATGTCTTAGAATAAAATTCAAACCCTAAATTGAGGTCCTGACATCTGTGTCTATGCTTGGCCCCTGTGCCTTTTCCAATGCCAAGGCCGCACCAAGTTCCAGGGCCGGGCCAGCTTTTTGGCTAGTTCCTAGGACAGCTTTTAGGCTAGCTTCTATGCCATCTCTTGGGCCAGTTAGAGTTCCAAGACCGTCCAAGAGCATCGCTAAGCGCTGCGCCAAGGCTCGCGGTGCCTGATTTTGTCTACCTTGTGCTAGTGATATAATGAGTGTGTTTTCCTTCATTTGATGTGCACATGAGACACATAATCAATGCCCAATTCGGGGAAAGTCCCATAAATGACCTAAGGTTGGCCCAATTTGGGTTTATTTAGGGGTCGAGTGGTATTTCAGCTTGTTCCCAGTGTCTAGGGATTTTCCAGCCACCCAGATGCGTTCCAAGTGACCTAATCGCACCTTAGAAGGAGTCTTGGTGTGCAAGAATGATCAAGAAATGTTTACCCTTTTTCCTTGCCAAAGGAGTCCAATTCTCACTTGAAAAAAAATTTTCTTATCAGATTCACTAAGAATAAATTTCAAGTCGACAATTCATGGGATTACATGTGCAGATAACTCTCCTATTTGCACTCTATAATTGTCTCTTGTGTCCAAGAAATCCTTCTAGTTTTGGTTTGTGCTTATCAAGTTTATGGGATAGCTGTCTTTTCTGATTTCCTTTAGGAATTCTTGTAGAAACATCTCCTAAAATTTAAAAGATTCATCCTCTATATAGAGGACTCCTTAAGGCACGACAAAGGTTCCATATTTTTGGCCTAGAACATACCTTAGCCGCAAACAATTTTGAAGCTAAGTTTTGGTTTTTTAATTTTGTGATGTTGGAGATTTTTGAATGTGGAAGCTTTGGAGGAGTAGCTTGTTGCGTCAGCCGTGACTTGTCACTTTGATCTTCATTCGGTTCATTGTGTAACTTTTAATTTAATGTTTTGTTTTAAGTTTTCTTTAATCATGTGTAACTAAACTCTTGTTAGTTAAGGGTTATTTTGAAGCCATAAACATGCGTAAAAATTGATTTTTTTTTTGTTCCTAATTGTGTTGCTCTACTTAAGATTGGTTGGGTTGATTTGTTTTACGAGAACTTTTATGTGTTTATATGCTATGCTTCGAAACATATTGTGTAAACATGTACGTGTTGCTGGAGTGTAGGGGTTAATGCATTTGGCATGTTTTAGTCTCTATGATTCATAAGTAGTAAAACTTATCATAGTTCAATCAATTGAACTTGGGTTATGATTTGATGGCTGATCCATAATCTGATGAACTCAATTATCAATCAAACTTTCTAAGAACTTAATGATCCTTTGTATGACTTGAATAAACATGCTTTTCATGTTTTGAGATTGCTTGTTTAGGAATTTTTAGCTTTGGTGCACTACCTAGGTAAATGACTTTTAGAAAGTAATGAGAACCTAGCTACGTGTGCTACATTTTGTTCTTGGCTGATATATTTCATGGCATGGTAAAAGAGTTAGGAGTAACAATTGGTTTGGCATGTGTTTAGTGGTGGATTAACATGTTCTAACTATCCCGTCTCATTCATACTTTACACTTTCAATCGTTTTATTTTCTGCAATAAAAAAACCTAACGATCCCCTTTTTTTCATTTTACTGTTAAATTTAGGTTTAATTTTATATTTGCATATTCGTATGAAGGTGAGTACCCTCAATCCTTGGTGTAAACGATACGTTACTTATCCTATATTGCTAATGACTACAATTTGCAATGTTTAAATTGTAAGTCAGTTTTGGGCCTATCAATAACGCATTTAGATAAGATTCGTAAGTAATACATATGAAAATATTGCTTTGGATATTCCATATTTTTTGGTATTCCTCTGCTCACGTGGTGCATGAGCTCCCTTACTAGCTAGTTATTCAACTACCTACTTATAAGCACTCTAATCAATTATTGATATTATACCTATCTAGATACACCCTTAGATTAAATTGGTTCAAACTCATGAAATTCAAAATACCAAAAGATTCTATAGGCGCATAGCAAAACAACTATATATAATTTAGGGATTTCCAAAGTTTGCTTGCATTTAATCATTTAATCATTTGAAAACCCTAATCATTCTGAAATTCCTCATCTGAATATACCTTCAATGACTGAAAATTTGTACTTCACCATTACAGCAATATTTTGAGATAGAAATTAATCAAAGACATGTAATATATGTATTGGGTTATGCATGAATGAGAAGCAAAGTCGTGATATCCAATTTAAAAAATAAATTATCCGCCCATTTTGCTCAAATCATTGTTAATTTAATGCTAAAATTACATAGAGGCTAAATTAGTTATAATAATTACCATTCATCCATACTGGAGATTTGGATATAAAGGAATATTCCATTTAGTTAATATAAATACATCTAGAATTTTTTAACTTTTGTAGCAAATTTAGTCACTTCTAATTATTTAGGGAAAAAAAAAAACGAGCACAAGTGGGTATCAGTAGATACCCAAATCGATTGGGGAGAATAGGGAGGTACAAAAATGTATAGTTTCAGGTTCAGTATGCAATTGAGTACGACTCTTAATCCGTACGATCAAATCGATATTTCAACGTAATCGAAACAAAATCAAATCACTTTTTTGGTATCAATAGAAGTTCGGTACTGGGTTTGTTCAACGTCTAGATTGGAACTAGACGATATCCCTTTGTTTTGGTACCTCTTCATTCATTCGAGAAGTCCAGCGACAAAGGCTGAAAGAGAGACAAAGTTATCAAGAGAAAAGACTAGATCGAGAGTCGAGAGAAAGTGAATACCTGAGATGGTCAACCGTCAAATGACTGAGTTGAGATGGAGGCATGCAAATGGCGATGATGTGCGAGTGGAATCGGGTTGTCATCGAGTGGAATAGCGATGGCGTCGTGCGAATGGCGATGGAGGCGGGGCAGTGGAATCACGATGGCGTCGAGTGCAATCTTGTTGGCATCATGCGAATAAAGATAGAAGCGTCGTGTGAATCGCGATGGAGACATGAGGGTGAGGCGTGCGGCAGTGAGGCACTGGGCATGAGGGTGGAGCAAACTAGTAGAATATAATAGACGAGTTTGTAAGATTTTGAGCTTCAAGGTTTTGAGATGAGAGTTTAAGAGAGAATGAGAGGATGAACATAGCAGATAGAGATGGATCATCTGTAACGACCCAGCCCAAAACAAGAAGGAAATTTTGGTAACTAAATTGGCAATTGACACATTTACCCTTATCTTTATTAAAGGTCAAAAGTCGATTTTCATTTGAGAATCATTTTTATGAGTTGTTCTTAAACCATTGCATGGGTCTCAAACTCAAGAGTTCAAAAGTAGGCAGTACTCAAAAAGCAAAGGTCGTAGGAAAAAGTTATGGGTTAAAAAGCTCAAGGGCAATTTGGTAATTTGAGTATCTTAATTCGTGTGTTTGAGAGGTGACTCGACCCTCACTTTTTACTCAGCTAATTTGAAGGGTGAAAGGTGTCACCCACCGTTTATGATTGCTAATTTAATGAAAGACATTTTCTAACATCTGTGACGACCTGAAAATTCGGGAAAGGTAATTCCAAAAATTTGAAAAGGAAATTGATGTTTTTGCCCCTATTTTAAGTGGCCAAAAGTTGGCTTTTTATTCGAGATACTTTTTGGAGTTTTCGTGAGGATCATTGCATAGGTCTTGGATTTCTGAATCCATATACAGGTGATACGTTAAAATCAGAGTTCTAATGAGTGTTATGGGTTTAGAAAGGCTAGGGGCATTTTAGTAATTTGTCCTCAAAAAAGAAAAATGGTCTTTTTACTGGTTTTGATGAGTCAGCAGAGGTGTTGTCGATTAGTGACACATGGCACCATAAGGGCTAGATGGGTGGCATTACTTTGAGGTGTCATGTGTTTCCTGTGCTCGTGTATGTGTGTGTTTGTTCCATGAAACAAAACCGAAAAGACAAATCAATGGATCATCAGACCAGCCATTTGAGAGAATCCAGAGAGACACTGTGAATTATAGCGAAACAAAGAGAGAAAATATGAGAAAGAAGGAAATAGAAGGAAGGAAAACCGAAATAGACCGAAACACGAAACCCAGGAATTCAAAATTTTGAAATTTTGAATCCGAATTTTGCGACTCTAATTGCTGAAATTAAGCTTCGCTCAAGCTACCTGAGAATTCATACGAACCAATCCATCACAAAAACGAAGAGAATTAACAGGAATTTAACCCAGAATGGACATGTTTCCCCTTCAGAATTTTGAAACGAAATTCGATTAATTTGAGGTAAGTAATTGTTAAATTGAATATGGAATTGTGTTTTTGGGTATCCTAGAAAGGTTTCTGATTGATTGGAATCAAGAAATGGTGTAGAATTGGACGGATTGAAGTCAGGTTGAAAATCGGGTCGGCTGACCTGTTTGTAGGGAAACGGGTTGAGAAGATGAACAGTGCCACACAGTACCCCCGCGCGTGAATCCCACATGCAGCCACTTCAGGCGGCGCGTGGGGCCACATGAATGGGAATTCCGAGGTATGGTCCACATATCTTTTAATGTAATCGATGTAACGAACATTTTGGCGCAGGTTTCGAGTTGATCAGACACGTCTCGATATAATTTTGGGTTTCTGAAGTGTTATGTTAGCTTTTAACGTATGTAATTTGTCCTGGAAAATAAATGGATTGTAACGTGGGGTTACTTGGGATGTTAGTGACCCTTAGTGATGGTTTTTGACAGGATTGTGATTCCAAGAAATTACAAAGGAGCATACGGCTCAGAATCGAACGGCATGGACAATGTGTTTGTGTGTGGACGTTTGTTATATAAATTGTGATGCATGCATAGCTAAATTTTATATATGATTTATTGCATAATTTGATTTTAATGATTTGAGTAATGATTACTTGACGATTTTATGAATTTATCTATCGATTTTTGACACGATTTACGGTGAATGGTAAAAACTATGTTTTGGGTGTGGGCCC
This sequence comes from Prinsepia uniflora, assembly GCA_032719365.1. Taxonomy (NCBI): domain Eukaryota; kingdom Viridiplantae; phylum Streptophyta; class Magnoliopsida; order Rosales; family Rosaceae; genus Prinsepia; species Prinsepia uniflora. Next base: position 45,543,018 of record CM064872.1, on the reverse strand, counting down.
GGTTTGAAAATGATATGTTGACTTGGAATGTGAGTTAAGGATGAATTTACGAATTTATTTACTGGTTTCTGGGCATGATTTTAGGGATTTTTGTGAAAATGGTATTTTGGCCCTAAGACCCTATTGGAAATAGTTTGACTTGGTTTTAAGTCAAAGATTGTTTTGAAACTAATGTTTTGAGTTCATGTTCAGTGCCCCCAGATGTGTAATTCCTGAGGAGCTCGGATGCGTAATTCCAGAGACGCCTCAGACGTATAATTTCTAGGAAGCCCATATGTGTAATTCTCAGAAAACCCTCTAATGTATAATTCCCGAATTGCCCTCAAATGCGTAATTCCTGAGTTTTGAGTATTGGATTGTGTTTGATATTGATTTTGTATCTTGATGATTCTTTGAAATAGATTTTGGGAAATGTGGGCCGCAGGCTTTGATATATGTTATGATTGTGGGTCCTACAGTTTTCTATGTGATTTAAATTGAAATTCGGTTATTCTTGTTTTATGCTATGCATGTATGTTTTAAGCTGGAGGGTGACCAGTTTGTTTTTTGAAAATTATTTTCAAACTATGTTATGTTTGTCCACTCACACTTTTGTTATTTTTTTATGACCCTCCAAGTCGTGGCACGAAGATCGGGGCTGATCGAGAGGCGGAAGTATGAGTGGAAATCAGTGCAATTATCCTTTGTCTGACAAGTGCTAAGGGTGTTTTCTAAACATTGGTTGATTTGTCATGCGAGAGCAGGACCATGCACAATTATCAAAATACTTTTGGGATGGGTCCTATCAATATCTCATTCTTGCTCAGGTACCACAATCTCTCTTTGGTCTCTCTCTCTCTCTCTCTCTTTCTCTTTCTCTCTCTCTACACGACCCATCCCCCAATCCCCATGGATTAAGGGATAAACCATTCTCCCGTCTCACCCACGTGCGACACGAAGGCCAAGCACCTATCCAACCTTCATGTAGCACGTAAGCCAGACAAAGGATACAGTCTAAAACTACCTTTCGTCTTCCCAGAGTGTGCAGAAACCACCGTGGATCGCGTGTGTGATGTCTCAGTCTCTCTAGCAACAGCCCGGACCAGATCAACCTGGAGGGTATCGAAAAACAAAAAAGACTGTGAGTGGACAAAAATAAATAATAAGTTCAGAAAATTTTTTATAAGAAAAGACATTTATACCTCCACGTAAAAGCAATGCATGCATTCGAAAACCATTTCCTTTCCAAAATAAGAAAACCGATTATGAAAACCATAAATCAAAGTCAAAGTACGGAAACTCAGCCCAAAAATCCACCAATTCAATTCATCCGGGCCACAGTCCAAAACATCTGAAAACCATTGGAAAACCATCAGTGTATCACAGAAATCCAAAATCGTTTAAAACACATTTCCATCAGTCGAACCTGCTAGATCTATCCGAGTCTTTAAACTCAATATATATATATATATATATATCCGAGTCTTTAAACTCAATATATATATATATATATATATATCCGAGTCTTTAAACTCAACAGGCCTCAATATTAATCCGAGTCTTTAAACTCTCGAGTCTTTAAACTCAATAGGCCTCCAGGGGAAAATCACAATATCTGAGTCTTTAAATTCCCGAGTCTTTAAACTCACTGGGTCATTAAACTCAAATCACATATCCGGGTCCGCCCCCGTCACAATCAATCACCGGCTCTTTAAACCCAAAACCAGATCCAGCAAATCCAATTCAAAACCATTTTATCAAATCCAAATCCATAAATCCATTTCCAAATCCGAATCCGAAATCATCAGATTGAAATTCGAATCCAAATCCATAAATCATATAAAAACTGAAATCCAAAATCATATTTTATCGAAATGGGACTAATGCCCGAAGTTACTTTCAAACCCAAAATCATATCATCAAATCATTAACAAAAAAAAAATACGTATAAATACGATAAATCACATCAATATACGTGAAATCATGTGAATCATAAATACCAAAATCACAAGCATAGAAATCATGTATAGAAAACATATAAAACATTTATGCATGCATCATAATTTAGAAAACAAAGTCCACTGACAGACCGTCCTCGATGCCACAATGATACACGTGCAATACGTCGTTCCCAGCTAATCCACCATCATCGGACTTCCCGAACCTGTCCAAATCACATTCTAAGATCACTAACACTTCCAAGACCTTCCATGAAATCCCCGTAATTTTTTCGAATTTTTAACTATTTTTAAACTCGATCCTAAACCTTCGGATATCCCGAATCATACCGAAACGATGTCTAATTGACGTCTAATTGACTCGAAACGAGTCCCAAAATGTTTGTTACATCGAATACATAAAAATTCATGTTGACAACTTCCCCATAAGGGGTCTCACGCGCCGTCACGGGCCGCCCAAAGAGGCTGCGCGTGGGCTTCACGCGCCTGCACCCAGGTGGAGTGGGATGTGGATAGTGTTCCCACGGGTTGACTGCGTTGGTGATGAGATAACTTGACGAGCTTTTTGGTGTGAGCGCTTGTGTTGTGACTCCGGTGAGGTCGATACGGATTGCTGACGGAGTTAGTATGGATTGTTGAACGAATGTTGATCGATAAGAGTACCAAGGCTGATAGAGGTGAGATTCATGTCAATCTCTCTTTTTATGTCTCTCTATCTATTTATCTCTCAACTAGTCTATGGTAGCCTAGTAGAATGGGGCAACCATCATGACAGATAAATAAATATATATTTTTCTAGAAAGGGTGAAAAGAAAAGTAGATGGGAAGAGAGAGAGGGAGAGGCTAGAACAGAAAAATAAAGAAGGACCTAACTCTGACCCTTTAGATGGAACGTTCAGTTTGAATATTAAAGCTTGAAACCAAGGTCACCAGCATCTTCCCTATACCTAGGCGATCAAAACACGCTAAAAATTTGATGCTTTGGGATGCGGGAAGCTGCTAGAATGAAGGTTGAAGATTGGCCGAAATTGTCAAACTAGCAGGACCCATCCCAAATCCCCCGGGATTAACGTGGGATGCACCTGGTCCCGTCTGACACGAAGTGTCAGACCAGGGAAAATTCCATCTCTAACCCCCACCGGGCTTCCAGAGTACGCGAGGACCGTAGGAGGAGGAGTGTGATGTCTCGTCTCTGCTATAGCCCTCATCCGTAATCAACCTGAAGGGCATTAAAACATCAAAAGTCGTGAGTGGCAAAAACAATCATTTCATTAAAAACATTTTCATAATAAGACATTTATGCCCTTCACTAAAAGCATATGCATGTATTCGAAAACCGTTTATCAAAACGTTCATAAAACCATTTGAAAACATTCTCAAAACCTTTCAAGGGTTCATGTCTGATTCTCATAAACCACCATGACCCATAAAAACCTTTCAAGGGTTCATGCCGGTCCCCATAAACTGTCATGAACCATAAATCCATTTATGGGTCCCAGACCCGAAGTCACAAAACCCGTAAATCAATACATGGGAACTCAGCCCAAAACCATTCTCACTAAAATACCAAAACATCGGATACGAGGTCTCTTCCCCAAACCACTTTCTAAAACATAAAACACGGGGTCTCCACCCCCAAATGACTTTCAGTAAATCTCATACGTACGCATACGTATAACCCATCCGCAGCATTTCTGAGAAGATGCCAACTCGGGGCACACAGCCTCTAGGGAACACATCCCCAATATATGTCACGATTCATTGTATCTATACTAGTGTGCACACCATTCGAGGTCTCACTCCAAATCTTCCCCTAGGAAGTCTCCATCTGGGAGGCTCTATCTCTGGATATAGTCCGAGCTCTATCTCCGGATCTAGTCCGATCATCTCTCCGGAATCAGGTCCAGGACCACATCATAACTTCTACTCCTGGAACAGGATCCCTATGGGGATACCCATTCTGGTATGTGGATCGTGACTCTCCAGGTCGACATCTGGAAGAGACCATATAAATCATATGGAGGATAAAATAAATTTTCAAAACTCTTTCTTTCTCAAAGCATATTTCAACTGGGTCTCATACCCGATTCATCTCAATACGATTCCTTGAATCCAATTCAAATTCACTTTCATAGGCCTCGGCCTAAATCCACAGTTCAACAGGGTCTCGTGCCCGAATTCCCATTTCATAAACAGAACTGGGATTCAAGCCCGATATTACAATCAACTGGGCCTCTAGCCCGATATCACGACTAACTGGGCCCTAAGACCGAAACCATAAATCAACGGGGCCTCAAGCCCGATTTCACAACCAACAGGGCCTCAAGCCCGATACTACAGCCAAAGGGGCCTCAAGCCTGATATTACAACCAACTGGGCCTCAAGCCGGAACTCGTAAACCAACGGAGCCCTCGGCCTGATCGTATACTCCGATGGACCCTTGGTCTTGTAAATAAAATGGGTCTCATGCCCGAGTTCATATTTCCAAATCCAAACTCCATTTATTAAACCCTTATTGAAAACCTAGCAACTACAAGCATCATATAAAACAAGAAATCTCGAAATACGTGCAAATACGTAAATCCTAGGCCACCATAAACAAATGCACCAATGGCATCACAAAACATATATTAAAACACTTATAAAAAATTTATGCATGCATCAAGTTTGAAAGAAAGGTTCACTCACAGACTGTCCTAAATTGCGCCTCGATAAGCATGTCATAAGCCTCTCCCGGGCCAATCATCGCCTCCTGGGTTCCCGAACTTTTCCAAATCATAATAAAAGGTTACTAACTACTTAAATAACCTCTCACTAAAGTCCCGTAATTTTTCAGAGTTTTTGACTATTTTTAAAAGCGAACCTAAACCTTCGGACAGCGTGAACTATATCGAAACGATATCCGATTGACATGAAATCAGTCCCAAAATGTTCGTTACATCAAATAGATGAAATTACATGTTGGAACTTTACCCAAACTCCCTGCCACGCACCATCACACGCAGGCCAAAGGGGCTGCGCGTGTGGCTCACGCGCCTGTTACAGTTTTCTTCAACCTTGGTCGAACCGGTCGGTCTGGTCCAACCCTGTACAGCCGGTCTAACTGGACTAGCGTGTCCGGTCCAGGGCTCTCCTCTCCTCATTTTCATCCAATCTCCTCATTTTCAATCCTAAACTTCCTAATTTGATCCCAGAAACCAAAATGTATGAACCAAAACCCTTAAAACCTACAAAACTACCCCGGTTCAACTTCCCCTCCACAGTTCAGTTTTCCAAAAATGCCCTAGGGCTGAACAGCCGTGAGCCACCCTTAAAAATCATCTTAACATGCCCCTAGCAACCTAACAAACCCAATAAAAACACCTAAAACCGTCCTTAACGTCAAAGATGAAAATTGGGAGGAATCGGGTAAAACCGGCTCACCTTGCACGGTTTGGTCTTAGCAGTCCACGGCGGCGCCATCCTGGCCAGCCACCACTATCCTCACGGCCCTCCATCACTCTCTGGGTCTCTCATCTGATCATGGGGGTTAAGGGTTTGGACTTGGGGTGGAAGGTTGGATCGGGTTGGATAAAGAAACAAAGAAGATGAACTGATATGCATGAACCAATTTGGGTGGGCAATGGATGGATGAAAAGTGTCAGTCATCCATTGGGCCTGCCCCAAAATATATGGGCCCTACTTGCTGACAAATAACTTCCATCTCGTAAAATGTGCAATGGTTCCCTCGAACTTCCGTGAACTGTAAGTTCTCCGTCGAACGTCCGAATTCGACATGCCGCCTGTCTACGGATTCGTATAGCCTCGATCTACGTAACGATCCTCAACCCTCGACCATCGGACCTTTCGGGTCAAAAGTCAACTATTTGTTCCTATTCAACCAAATTACCAAAATACCCTCAAACTTCTGAACATCATAACTTCTTCCTCGAACGTCGGAATCGGACATGCCACCTGTTTATGAACTCGTGACGTCCCGAGCTATGTCATAGTCATCAGCCAAAGTCTATTTGACCGTCTGAACGAAAAGTCAACGATTCACCCATTCTAGGGGGAAAATCGCCATTTCGCCCTGCTCGTTCGCTAATCCGTCATTAATTCTTAATTAATACCGATAATTCGGGATGGGTCGTTACACAAACTCCCTCCCTTGAAATCAAGTCAAGGTTTTACATTTTTGACGTTATATTCCTATTTCTAACATTGATTATGATATGTTTAATGGATTGAATGAAAAAATTGGAAAAAATTAGATGATTTTGCTTGGGGTTCGTTTTCTAGGTCGAGACCCAGTTCCAGACTTCTGGGTTGACGCGACTAAACAGAAAGGCGAATACGTTTGCGATTGTGGCTGCATGCGTGTGTAGAGCTGCTGCCTGGCCAATCCTAGTCAAATATTCTTTTATTCTATTCAATGTTAAAAACTCATTGCATAGGTTTTAGGTATCAATTATACATCGTTTAACGACAATTTTGTATGCACATTGTTGCTAAAAATAAAGCACATGAATACAGACTCTATATTTAATAGTTAAAACCTTACATGCGTAAAAATTGGTAGATAGCATAGTTGTTTGGTAAGGATCGATCCCGCAAGGGTTAAGTATCAATGTTTTGTCCAATTAAGTTTTGATTAATTAACTAATAGTAACGTATACACACGTAGGGGGGATTTTGATATCTTTGAGGTACACAAAGTAAAGATGCTAGTGATTAAAAATGTGAATCAAATGAATAAATGCAATATGAAGGTGAACGATTGATTTTATAAATAAGGTAAATTAAGGCTTACTATTCACCCTAACTGATGATGGTCATTAATTAGGTGTCCATGCAAAGGTGTTGATGTTGGTCTGCTCCACATATTTCATCCTCTCTTATTTGGCATGTTCCAAGTATGATATTTACCTAGAACTTTTTTCACTTACTGTTAAAGATGATGCATTATGTACTAAGAGGATTTACTAACATCACACTAGTTTAGGAGAGTTATGTGCATTCTGAGGTTGCCATGAATTCGAATTACAAGATTGTTTATAACCTCAACGACTCGATGGTAATGAATTATAAGATGATATAGTGATTCGTCAAGCAATTTCATCAAAATTTTATACAAAGGTAGCTATTTTCATAGGCATAAAAGAGTAGTAGTTTAAACAGTAACTAGAACTATTCACCATGCAAAGCAATTGAAATGAAGAGCCAAAATCTAACTAACACGCCATCATGGTTAGGGCTTCAAGCAGCATAAACCTATGAAAACTACTCACACATTATTGTAACTAAAACATATATAATTGAATTCACTGAAATAAAAATAATAAAATGAAGAGATATGACATGACCTGCCTCAAAGCTACCTTGATAATAACGCTCGGTCTTGCTTCTGGCTAACAACAACCCAAAGATCCCTTCTCGTCAAACAAGGGATATGCAGATTGACCTTCTACCTATGCCTTCGTCTCACGTTTAGTCTCAACCTTCGTGCAACGACCTAGAAGGTCATCAAAAAATACAAAAAGTGTGAGTGGGACAGCAATAAATATTTTAAAAACACGCTTATCAAGAAAATTGTGACGACCCGGAAATTTGAGAAAGGAAAAGTTGGATGTAAAATGATGATTTTGCCCTTGGTTATAAGGGTCGAAGGTTGACTTTTTGTTCGAGATGCTTTTTGGACTTTTGGCCATTACCGTTGGGTAAGTCTCAGGACGCTAAGTTCGTAGACAGGTGGCATGCATCAATTGGAGTTTGGATGTGAAAGTTACGGGTCTACGAAGGCTAGGGGCATTTTGGTAAATATACAAGGAAGGGCAAATTGGTCTTTTTACCTGTTTGATGACTCATCAGGAAATTTAGCAGTGCTTGGACATCAGTCCCTTGCTAATTTGGAGGAGAAGTGGCCACCTGGTGACATCTGTCACCACAATTGACGTATTAATGGCATGAATTGAGTCATCATGCCTAATAATCATGTTTAACAACAACAGTTAAACGGTTTTTTGAGCAGAGGGAAAAACAGAGAACATGTACCTTGATTGATCTTCCCAGCAACCAATTGAGACAAATTGATGCAATTAGATGCCATTGAGAGTTGTAGGAACCTGGAACAGAAGGGAAAAACACGAGGGATAAAGAGTATAATCAAAAAACCTATATTCGAAAAACTGAAAAACAAGTGGGGTTTCGAACTTGGAGTTGTGGACCTTGAGGATCCAAATTGACCTTGAATCCTTCTTCCTGGGATCATTCTAAGCTAATCCATCTCAAAATTGAAGAGGATTGCTATCGTTTTAGCCGAGAACCATATCTCCAAACTCTTCGGAAAATCAAGCTTGGGTTCACATAATTAGAGGTAAGTAAAATTGAAATTGATCTTGAAATCATGTTCATATGAGTCCTAGGATACTTACTGGTTGATTGGAATTAAGAGAAGGGTTGAAATTGGACGAAATTGAAGTTATGGCCGATCGGGAATTGACTTAGCAATCGACCTGTTTAAGATGTGATTTCATGAAATTGAGCATACAAATCCCTAATTAAGATTGAATAGATGAAAATAAGTGAAAGAAACGAAGGAATTGGGGTCGAATTGACTAAGAACTGATCGGGTTGCACCGCAGGTTGCAGACCCGTTTACCAAGCGATCGGGTTGGGACGATGAACAGCAGTGGCACTGTTCATCGGCGCGTGAGTTCACGCGCATCCCATGTAATCGGCGCGTGAGGGCACTTGGTGAGTTTTATGGGGAAGTGTTCAACAGGTGTTTTACTCTATTCAATGTAACGAACATTTTGGCGTTGGTTTCGAGTCGATCGGACACCATTTCGATATTGTTCCAGGGGTCCGAAGGATTAGGTTACGTTTTAAATTCATATTTAATTCCCGAAAAATTGGGGGAGTTTAATATACTATTCTTGGATTCATTAATGACCCATAATGATGTTGTTTGACAGGATTTGGGGTTTCTGGAGATTACGGAAATGCGTGCAGCTCGAAAGCGAGCGGTTTGGACGGTGTGTGAGTGGACGTTTTTTTTATAAACTGTTATGCATGCATAGTTAAATGTTTTACATGATTGATTGCATGATTTGATTTGTAATGATTTCATGATGATTTAGCATAATTATTTTTGCTTTAATGATTATTTTAATCGGTCTTTCAGGCATGTTTTACGAGAAATGTGCAATTGTTGTTTTGGGCTAAGCCCGGAGTCAAAAGGTTTCAAAAAGGATATTTTGACTTAGTTGGTGAGTCAAGGATGATTTCTGGATTATTTTATTGTTTGAAAATGAGTTTTTTCGAAATTACGTGTAAATGACATTTGTGCTTGAGACCCTGTCGGGAATGCTTTTGACTTGGTTTAAAGTCAAAGATATGATTGATATGTGTTTATGGTATGTATTGTGTTTGTGATTGTGGATACTGGACCATGTCTGGATGGTGCGAGTGTAGTTCCTAGACGTGACTCAGATGTTGCGTGAGTGTAGTTCCCGAGTATGTGGTACGTCTAGATGGTGTGTGTGTGTGTGCAGTTCCCAGACATGACTGACACGACTCGGATGGTGCCTGAGTGCAGTTCCCGAGGTTGGCCTATGCGTAGTGCGGATGTGACTGTGTGATTGTTTGTGCACCTGTGAATAGTGCGGATTGATTGATTATGTACTTAGGAGTGGTGCTGTTTGATGTTGATTATGATTGCGTACTGGTATTGATTACGGGTGTTGGTCTTTGTGGCTAGGATAATGTTTTCATATGTTTGGCTTGGGAACCGGGATTTGATACTTGTCGTGTGATTTGGCTGGAAAACCGGTGATTATTACTCATATGTTTTCCCTATGCATGCATGGTTTGATAAACTGGAGGGGAAATGATATATTTGAAATATATTTTCAAATGATATTATTTTTGTCCACTCACACCTTTTCTGTTTTGATGACCCTTCAGGCCGTGGTACGACGTTCGAGGCTGATCGAGAGGTGAAAGCATGCACGGAAATCAGTGTAGTTATCCCTTGTCTGACAGGTACTAAGGGGTAATTTCGGGACTTCAGTCGACTTGTCAAACGGGAGCAGGACCGGGCATAGTTATCAACTTCCAGTTTGGACGGGTCCTGTCAAAAATAATATCTACCCTCCATTCCTAAAATATGCATGCATAGTGTAAAATGTAACTAACTGAACGATTAGATTTCACATCAACCGAACTAGTCATAACACGTAGGGCCATGAGATATAGAATATTAGAAAACCATCCATGGCTCAGATTTCATGAAAACCACGATAATCAAATCTAGTCACAACACTTGGACACAAATATCACAATCAAGCATAACCCATTAACAATTCTAGTGTTAATCCTAATGAACAACAGCACTACGCGTAGGCTAGTACCCCGACCATCAGTCGTTTGGGAACCCCCTAGCTTCAGTTGCCAAGGAACAATCACACCAACAATAGTCATCCCCTAGCATCAGCTGTTTGGGAACACCCCTATCTTTAGCTGCCTGGGAAACAAACATAACACAATCACACCGAGCTACGATTGTCTAGGAACTCCCCTAGCTTCGACCATATAGGGACACATCACCACAGGAGTGGAACCTATCCATAAATGAAATTATTTAAGTATCATAACCGAAGACAAACCCTTGACTCATAAACAAAGTCAAGACATTACCAAACTGAGATTAAACCCAAGCACCATTTCGACAAAGTACGATGAAATAATTGTATCCATAACCCATTTAATGTAATCTCTTGACTTAATATTAAGGTAAAACACATCTGAAACCCGAGCTTGAGCCTAAACACGGTTTACGAAAATATCGTGAAACATACTTTTAAAATAATTTCCTTAAAATCATCAAAAATATTCAAAAATCAGAATCAAACCAACATGTTACATCCTGTACCAAAAATTAGAAAAATCAGAAATGCGAAATTAACAATCTACTCCCACGAGTGAGGTTGGGCTTCAATTACTTCGTATGGGCTACTTTTTAGGAGTTGGGTGTGTGTGTTCTTTTTGCTAGCCCAGAACAACGTTTTAAGCCCCAAAAATGACCAAGGCTTAATTGGAAGCCCAAATACACCCTCAATTATCATTAATCTCTTATTTTAGGCAAGACCTTACCATTTGTTGGCTTGAGCCGAAGCCCATAATTAGAACCCTCCATTTCAAATTGGACCACAGGCTGGTTGAGCCCACTTTCTGTTGGCCAAAACCATTGCCAAACTCTGGAAATTTCCCGCTCTCTATCATGGGGATTCTCGTGTACCTCTCCTTACATACATCCACGGAGAGGAAGAATAGAAACTACATGTAGACGCTAAACCAGTACTATCTTTCAACCCCCCAACATTGCTTATCATCTCGTATCAGCTCAGGCAAGGGTCACCAGCCTCCTCCCTTGACTCGTCGAACCCTCCACTATCCATCGTAGTGATCAACGCCACGATTTCGAAGGCGATCGTGGATATCAAACTAGGCAATGTGAATCACAGTCCAGGGCTTCCCAATGACCTATCACTATCGTGAACGGCGGCTGGGACGGCGGTCCAATCGTCATCTCCAGCTAGATTTCAGCAGCTAGAACAACCCTCAAGTTTAACAAACATCGTTAACTTTTAATTGAATATACTAACAACATTAGTATATACCGCTAGAAACTAACAATTTCAATTTGGAATCATAAGGGATTATTTCCTGGCATATACCACACGTGTGGCACTGTGTTGCTGACAGGACCCATCCCAATCCCCCCGGGATTAGTGCGGGATGACCCTGCTCCCATCTGACACAAAGTGTCAGAAAAGGGATATTTCCGACCTTTACCCTCCCGGGCTATTAGAGTACACTAGGATCCGGAGGAGGCATGTGATGTCTCGATCTCTGCTATAGTCCACATCCGATGTCAACCTGAAGGGTAGTCAAAAACAGAAAGACTGTGAGTGGACAAAAAGTAATAAGTTTATAAAAACATTTCATAAGAAAGACCTTTGTACCCTTCAATAAAAAGCATGCATGCATAGTAAAACTATTTATCCAAACACATAAGTTTAAACAACCATAATTAGGTCTCAGCCCCAAATTCCGTAAATACAAGTCACACGGGCTCCTGCCCAAAACCATTTACAGAAAACCATAACATAGTAAACATATGTGGGATCTCAGCCCAAATCCATTTATCATCATAAAACATAATTTCCCAAACCAATTGAAATAATGTTTATCCATTATATTCATATCGAGAACCTGTCACGGTAAAATAAAGCTACACGTGTGCTAACCAGGGTCCCAAACCCAAGTCTCTCCGGGGTCCCAAACCCAAGTCTCTCCAGGGTCCACCCAGGTCAATGTCCGTAGATCAATGACCCTCCCTGGTGGTAACGAACCATGCCCATCCTGAGAGTAAGGAACCCAACTGGGGGGCGACTCCACCCAGTCAGTGCTCCATGACTACTCTGGGGTCCACCCAGGCCAACGACCCTCCCCGGAGGAGACAATCATATAAAGGATGGAATATGAAAAACCTTTTAAAATCATTCTTGAAACCTTTCAAGGATTCATGCCCTGCCCCCATAAGCCGTCATGAACCATAAAACGTTTCATTGGTTCATGCTGGTTCCCATAAACCGTCATGACCCGTAAATCCATTTCAAGGGTTCATGTCGGTTCCCATAAACCGTCATGACCCGTAAAAACCATTTGTAACACATAACTGGGGGCTAGGCCCGAATCCACATAGAAACTGGACCTCCGGTCCGAATCGTAAACCAACTGGGCCTCCGGCTTGATTCCGTAAATCAAATGGGTCTCGAACTCGAATTTACCTTTTCAAATCCAAAACCATTTCATGAAATCATATCCAAAACCATAAGAATGGAAAATCAGAGTAAAACCGGAAAACCTCAATTTACGTGCAAGCACCTAAATCGCCTCAAAATACGTGAAACCAAATAATTTACAAGTATCCAAATCAAAATCATCAAATCACATTCATTATCCTTTTGGAAATCCAAAACCATTTCATTCAGACCAATAAAGACGTACGGACCCGTATAGGCACCGTATAGGATCGAAACCTCGAAATATGTGCCTATACGTAACCACACATCCAAATGCACTCATGGCATCACAAACAAGTATTATATAATAAACTTTTATGCATGCAACAATTTAGAAAACAAGGTCCACTCACAGACTGTCCGAGCTGCTGCCTCGATTTGCGTGCCATAGGCTCTCCCGAGCCGATCACTATCACCGGGACTCCCAAACCTGTCCAAATTTTAATAGAAGATTACTAACTACTTAATTAACCTCCTACCAAAGCCCCGTAATTTTCCCGAACTTTTAACTATTTTTAAACCGACTCTAAACCTTCGGACAGCCCGAAACATATCGAGATGATGTCCGATTGATGCGAGATCAGCCCCAAAATCTTCGTTACATCGAATATAAGATTTCATATGTTGAACACTTCCCGAAATTATAGCCCACGCGCCCGTACGAGCACCGAGAGTGCACATAACACTATTCATGATCTTCTACACACAACCGGTTCAGGTGGTCGGTTCACCTGGTTTGGCCGGTCCAATTGGACCGGCGTGACCGGTTCACAACCCTAGACACCCCATTTTTCATCCTACTTCTTCCTTTTTGGTTCCTTTCTTCCTATTTTGATGTTTTCCATCCATTCCAATCCCTAAAACTACCTAAAAACCGCATAAACCCATGGTTTAATCTTTGAACCAAACGGTTCAAACTTTCAAAATAGCACCCATGGCTGCACAGCTATTCTAAGCTTCCTAAAAACTTCCTAACATTTCCATAGAAACCTAATGGAATCATTAAAACCATTAAAACGGACCCAAAACATCAAAAATGGAAAATGGGTCAAAGTGGGATTACCGTGAACCTCACGGGTTCTTCCTCCTTCCAGCCGCCGTGGACGGCGGTACTGGCCGGAAACCACCTCCTCTTGTCCTCTCTTCCATCCCTGGTCTCAGTCCTGGTCCATTGAGTGAAGGTTGGATGGGTTTTGGGTTGCACGGATGGGAGAATGGTGGGTGTGTGTGAGATCGGGTGGTTTTGGGTGTGTTTGAAATGAAGAAAAGGAAATGCACGGTGCATGAAGGAAAAGAGATGGCCTAGTGGATGGGTGACACTTGTCACTCATCCATAGGGCAGGGGATTAAATATCTGGGCCCCACTAAAGTCCAAAAGTTAACTCGTTTCGTAATTCGTTCAATAGTGCACTTGAACTTCCGTGAATCGTAACTTCGCCGTCGAACGTCCAAATTCGTCGTGCCGCCTGTCTATGAATTCGTATCGTCCTTATCTACGTAATAGTCCTCGGCCCTTGGTCATTGGACATCCCGGTCAAAAATTCAACTATTTGGCCCTTTTAACCAAAATTACCAAATTGCCCCTAAAATTCCGAACGTCATAACTTCCCCCTCGAACGTCGGAATTGAACGTGCCACCTGTCTACGAACTCGTGACGTCACAAACTACGTCACGATCATCAGTCAAAGTCCATTTGACCGCCCGAATGAAAAGTCAACGTTTTACCCACGCTAGGGGCAAAACGATCATTTTGCATCGTTCGTCCGATTTCGCCCAATTAATCACCGATTAACCTCACTAATCGTGATTAGTCACTAATCTAATCCTGGAATTTGGGACGGGTCGTTACAACATTCCCTCCTTAATTAATTTCGTCCTCTAAATTCCAACCGACCTAAATCTAACCGTTTTTCCCTCTTTAATTAGTTTCGTTCCCGAAACTCCAATTATCCTGATTCTACGTCCACCACGTGGAAAGTAGAATCGACCTCGAAACACGTGTACACTAGTACACCCACTAGCTAGAACAATACGTGTTCGTACCCAAGCGTACCACTAACACTTAAATTGCATCGATCTCATTCGACCACGTCGAATGACGGCAATCGTACGCTCTGAATTGACACTACTTGTCAAATTTACCATTTCGTTGACATAAACAACTCGAAGGTTCCCTTGCTCAATCACCAAACTATCCTAATATCTACTCCCACCGGAAGTCATCATACCGCACTCAACGATCCTCGTTGACACCTCCGACAAACTGTCACCACTTGACAGTCGCCAGTCGAAACTGTCACGATAAACACTCGTAGTTACACTAACCACCAACTTACTCAACCTGAGTAAATATCTACCAACAGTTCACTCGACCTGTGTGTAACTAGACCCATCAGAAATACCATGACCCAATGCACAGTATCCAATGTCCAGTCCACGACCTCAACTAATCCAATGGTATCGGAACTAAGCCGACTACCAACACGTTCACCAACCTACGCATGGTATAACCTATATACCGTCACCAGACATCACAAGTCTGCCCGGTATCGTACCTCGAACAATGTACAAGGTACACACATCTATCCATCAATCAGACTACAACCACCTAGGTCATAGCCAATCACGTTTCAATTATGGAGTTCATTTGTCCAATCCAGCATTAGACAAATCGAAACTCCAACCCATTATCCATTTTTAAATCCGAATCCGAATCCGCAATTTCATAAGAAATCCAGAATCCAAACCCAGAAATCATATCCATAATCATGTCCAAATTCGAATCTGAAATCATCATTCCGTAAACTAGTATTAGGAATAACGATTCCGAACCCAAATCTATAAAAAGAAAATCCACAGTCAAGCTCTAGAATCAAATCCTGAATCGTCACTCAGAATCCGATTCCAAAACCCAAATCCAGAAATCCTCTTTCAAGTTCCAAAATCAAATCCTGAATCGTCATCCAGAAATCTGATTCCAAAACCCGAAATCTCGTTCTCGTCTACAGAGACGCGTCAAAACCGAACCTATCGGTTACCCGTTTAAACAATTACCTCAATACCTTTGATTGACTTCATAGGGAAGCCAATCCCAACATCAACACATCTAGGTTGACCATATCCGACCACGTCGGAAAACTACTCACCTGAGTAATATACCATACGGGATTCACTTCGAAAAGAAGTTCAGTCTTAACATCCTCAACTCAAACGTCCAAGTATAAACTCTCCACATATCTGGATCATCAAAATCACGTTCCAGATCCATTACTACGTCGACCGACCATAGACGTCACGATCCCCGATCGTCACGACGTCCAAAGTCCTCAACCAAATCCCACATCTAAACAGATCAGTCAACGACGAGACACGTCGAGACTGTGGGTTCTCCCCAATCACTTCGTATCGATCCTTGTCATTCCACCAAGGAAAAACCAAGGATGATCGAATACAATGACATCAAAATCCATCCTACGTGAATGCAAACAACACTCTTTGCACTCACCACGCCACGTATTCCAACATCGTCTGCCACCAAGCAGAACATGAGAAATCTCAGTCACCTAACTTCGATATACTCAACTCCACTTGATGACCCAAGATAAAATCCGGTTCCACCAACCAATACACGACCAGTGTACTAGTGGCAACCAACAACATCTACATCATCAACATTATCTACCAATCATAGTAGAACCTGAGAAGTCACCCCAAAATGACTTCGAAATACTCGTTACCAATGCGAAAAACCTGCATTCCCCTTGTCACCTCAATCGCAACCTCCTGCGATTCTGAACTTCCAACCAAATTGGAAACAACATACCCAGACATCAACCACGTGTCCCCTAACCAATTTAACTCTATCTGAGATCCACTCTGGGACCACAAATACCGAACATATGCCCATCACGACGGATGTGCCTCAACGTCATCACAATCACCAGTACCAGCACCTGCGCTAGTACCAGCACCAACACACTATCACCTGCACTAGTATCAGCGCACAGGCATCCACACCAGTAGTAGCACACTAACACCAGTATCAGTATCAGCATCAGCACACAGGGTGCAAATCTGACAACCCTAGATCTCCGCTCATACCGAGCGATGACCCCGTACCTCTGCTCGAATAGGAGAAACTCTGCCTCCATCGTGCCCAACTCTGGGTACAGTCACCCTGAAAACTCATACGAGAAAAGGAAACGTTCCCCGAATGTCCCCGATTCCCAAAAACCGTAAATACAACCATTCTCGGTAGTAGTGCCTGCCACCGACTCGTGCAGACCCAAACACTAGACATCTCGATATACGGACTCGGCATCCAACGGAATCAACCGCCTGTACCAGCTACTCCATATCCTACTCAGGGATTCCATCGACAAGTACCAACCCTGGTAACCTGTCCAACCGAACTCTAACCAGTCGTAACTCGACTTAACCAATGTCATCTACCAGGTCGCTCATGACCTTAGCTGCATCAACAATCCATCACAGCTAAAGTAGCACGACAACCAACTAGGTCCAACCGATAAGTACAACCCCGACTGTGAAGTACAGTCCCAACACAAGCTGACATGACTAGACCGACTACCGAATCCAAATTCGAATAGTCGTCCAAGTCAAACCACACGTCAACTCATATTCCCGGACCATACACCCAAGGTAGGGTTCCACGATCACACCTAGGGTCAATCTGAACCCAACTCCTAATTGCAGTATAATCCATAATCTGACCGACCCCGCGGTCTTGACATCGAAAAGACGTCAATCCAACTAGGATTCCCCGAATCCGGCTGCTACAGTAGTAAATCCATCAAACTCACCAATATCCTATCATCGGATGGTCACAACATCCAACCAGTCGTCTGAACCGATCCTACGACATCGTGAAAGACGATCCCAACTAACCGTCTCACGATCACAATCTAACGTACGAATACGTTCATCCTTACCGTAGGGTCCTACACTGCCGTCCACGACAGAACTATGGCAACCCCGGCATCCAATTCCGAACCAAGACATTTCTCGATACAATCCTACTAATTATCGTATCGGCATCCAATTATCAGGTTGACCACGAACTGTAGCCCATTGAGATATCACATCCTCGACCTGCGTAAGGAGTAGTACGCAAAACATGCTCTGGAATTCAGAGTAACACGAGCAACCATGCTCTGATAAGCAATCCTATGCTCTAATACCACGCTGACAGGACCCATCCCAATCCCCCCAGGATTAGTGCGGGATGACCCTGCTCCCGTCTGACACGAAGTGTCAGACACAGGATATTTCCGACCTTTGCCCTCCCGGGCTATCAGAATACGCCAGGATCCGGAAGAGGCATGTGATGTCTCGATCTCTGCTACAGTCCACATCCGATGTCAACCTAAAGGGTAGTAAAAAACAGAAAGACTGTGAGTGGACAAAAAGTAATAAGTTTATAAAAACATTTCATAAGAAAGACCTTTGTACCCTTCACTAAAAAGCATGCATGCATAGTAAAACTATTTATCCAAACACATAAGTTTAAACAACCATAATTAGGTCTCAGCCCCAAATTCCGTAAATACAAGTCACACGGGCTCCTGCCCAAAACCATTTACAGAAAACCATAACATAGTAAACATATGTGGGATCTCAGCCCAAATCCATTTATCATCATAAAACATAATTTCCCAAACCAATTGAAATAATGTTTATCCATTATATTCATATCCAGAACCTGTCACGGTAAAATAAAGCTACACGTGTGCTAACCGAGGTCTCAAACCCAAGTCTCTCCAGGGTCCACCCAGGTCAATGTCCGTAGATCAATGACCCTCCCTGGAGGTAACGAACCATGCCCATCCTGAGAGTAAGGAACCCAACTGGGGGGCGACTCCACTCAGTCAGTGCTCCGTGACTACTCCGGGGTCCACCTAGGCCAACGACCCTCCCCGTAGGAGAAAATTATATATAAAGGATGGAATATGAAAAACCTTTTGAAATCATTATTGAAACCTTTCAAGGATTCATGCCCGGCCCCCATAAGCCGTCATGAACCATAAAACGTTTCATGGGTTCATGCTGGTTCCCATAAACCGTCATGACCCGTAAATCCATTTCAAGGGTTCATGTCGGTTCCCATAAACCGTCATGACCCGTAAAACCATTTGTAACACATAATAGGGCGCTAGGCCCGAATCCACATAGAAACTGGACCTCCGGTCCGAATCGTAAACCAACTGGGCCTCCGGCCCGATTCTGTAAATCAAATGGGTCTCGAACCCGAATTTACCTTTTCAAACCCAAAACCATAAGAATGGAAAATCGGAGTAAAACCGAAAACCTCGATTTACGTGCAAGCACGTAAATCGCCTCGAAATACGTGAAACCATATAAATTACAAGTATCCAAATCCAAATCATCAAATCACATGCATTATCTTTTTGGAAATCCAAAACCATTTCATTCAGACCAATAAAGACGTACGGACCCGTATAGGCACCGTATAGGGCCGAAACCTCGAAATACGTGCCTATACGTAACTACACATCCAAATGAACTCATGGAATCACAAACAAGTATTTAAAACATATAATAAACTTTTATGCATGCAACAATTTAGAAAACAAGGTCCACTCACAGACCGTCCGAGCTGCCGCCTCGATTTGCGTGCCATAGGCTCTCCCGAGGCGATCACTATCACCGGGACTCTCAAACCTGTCCAAATTTTAAAAGAAGGTTACTAACTACTTAATTAACCTCCTACCAAAGCCCCGTAATTTTCCTGAACTTTTAACTATTTTTAAACCGACCCTAAACCTTCGGACAGCCCGAAACATATCGAGCCGATGTCCGATTGACGCGAGACCAGCCCCAAAATCTTCTTTACATTGAATAGAAAATTTCATATGTTGAACACTTCCCCAAATTATAGCCCACGCGCCCGCACGCGCCCTAATAGTGCACAGAACACTATTCATCGTCTTCTACACACAGCCGGTTCAGGTGGCTGGTTCACCTGGTTTAGCCGGTCCAACTGGACCGGCGTGACCGGTTCACAGCCCTAGACACCCCATTTTTCATCCTACTTCTTCCTTTTTGGTTCCTTTCTTCCTATTTTGATATTTTTCATCCATTCCAATCCCTAAAACTACCTAAAAACCGCATAAACCCATGGTTTAATCTTTGAACCAAACGGTTCAAACTTTCAAAACAGAACCCATGGCTGCACAGCCATTCTAAGCTTCCTAAAACCTTCCTAACATTTCCATAGCAACCTAATGGACTCATTAAAACCATTAAAACGGACCCAAAACATCAAAAATGGAAAATGGGTCAAAGCGGGCTTACCGTGAACCTCACAGGTTCTTCCTCCTTCCAGCCGCCGTGGACGGTGGTTCTGGCCGGCAACCACCTCCTCTTGTCCTCTCTTCCATCCCTGGTCTCAGTCCTGGTCCCTTGAGTGAAGGTTGGATGGGTTTTGGGTTGCACGGATGGGAGAATGGTGGGTGTGTGTGAGATCGGGTGGTTTTGGGTGTGTTTGAAATGAAGAAAAGGAAATGCACGGTGCATGAATGAAAAGGGATGGCCTAGTGGATGGGTGACACATGTCACTCATCCATAGGGCAGGGGATTAAATATCTGGGCCCCAATAAAGTCCAAAAGTTAACTCGTTTCGTAATTCGTGCAATAGTGCACTTGAACTTCCGTGAACCGTAACTTCGCCGTCGAACGTCCAAATTCGACGTGCCACCTGTCTATAGATTCGTATCGTCCTTATCTACGTAATATTCCTCGGCCCTTGGCCATCGGACATCCCGGTCAAAAAGTCAACTATTTGGCCCTTTTAACCAAAATTACCAAATTGCCCCTAAACTTCTGAACGCCATAACTTCCCCCTCGAACGTCGAAATTGAACGTTCCACCTGTCTACGAACTCGTGACGTCACGAATTACGTCACGGTCATCAGTCAAAGTCCATTTGACCGCCCGAACGAAAAGTCAACATTTTACCCACGCTAGGGGCAAAACGGTCATTTTGCATCGTTCGTCCGATTTCGCCCAAATAATCACCGATTAACCTCACTAATCGTGATTAGTCACTAATCTAATCTTGGAATTTGGGACGGGTCGTTACAGTTGCCCTTGTGGCACGTGTCGTACTGCAATACACACGTGGCACTATAACTACACTCGCAGCGAGGTTGATGTGCGCATGGTAGCGTGTGGTAGCGCGTGAGTGCACGTGGTTGGCCTATGAGGCCCTGTAACGACCCGAACCAAGTATAATAATATTTTAATGTAAAAAGACTATTTTACCCCTGAGGGGGGAAAACTTTGACTTTTGACCCGGGAAATAATTTTGACTTTGACCCATGACTATGACGTAGATCGGGACGTCACGAATCCGTAGACAAGCGGCACGCCGAAATCGGAGTTCGTATGAAGAAGTTATGGTCACAGAAGCGTTTTAGCGGAATTTAAGAACCGAGAACAACTGAATAAAATATTAAATAATCATGGGAATCCGTGTCAAACTCAGATTTAAATCAAACAAGCGGATGAGTGACAAGTGTCACTCATCCAAGTGACTACTATTCCCATAAAGTTGGGCCTATACCCATAGGTCCAATATTAAACATTTTATTTCCTCTCAACTAACCCCAGCCCTTAATCTCTCTGCCCAAACTAATCCTAACCCTCCATTTTTTTTCTGATTTTTCTCTATCCTTGCACGACCATTTTCTCTGGGGAAAACACAAACACACAGCCATACTCCCTAACCCGTGCACCCATCTCCCCTTCGATTTTCTCTCGACCCAAACACCCTAACCAACAACCTTCACACCACCAGGCGACCACCCACAGCACCACCATCACCTTCTGATCACCACCGTGCACCACTAGCGACCACCACCCCTTCCCCTTCCCTGAACAAACCCGTGAAAACTAATACCCGAAACACAGAGGAATCGGGTCCAAGAAGCAAAACCCCACATTCTCACCACCTCGACTCAAGTGGAGCTCTAGTTGACACTTTGAGGACCTCAGGAGCACGTCTGAACGGACAACGACAGCCACAGCGGCGACACGCTGGCGGTAAGGCCCAAAACCCGAGAGCCCCGTTTCTGTTCCCTGTTTCGAACCAACCCATTTTAACGCCTAGGAATCAATTCTTTGATTATGGACATGCTCTAGGGTCAGAGACAAGCTGTTAGGGACCGATTTGGACGACTGAGGCGGCGAGGATAGTTGGAGACGACGATCGGATTTTGGCCATGAAGTTCATCAAAGCTCTGGTGAGTTTCTTATAGTTTTCTTCTAGTTTTGAGGTTACAGAACCATAGAACAAACCTAGACAACCCTATAGGAATGAACCCCGTCGAAAATGGTGGCCGAAAACGTACGGTGGAATCGGGTCAAGCTGTGGGTCAACGCCGACCCGATTCCAGTAAAACGGGTTGACCCGGTACTGTAGCAATGATGACATCATCATGCTGACGTCATGATGACATCATCCTGTCAGAAATTGTCAGACCAGGGACCAATCAGAACATGCCACGTGTCACCTGACAAGTGTCAGTGATGACGTCATGCTGACGTCAGCATGACGCCACTGCTGACGTCAGCGGTACTGTAGCAACGTTGACCCGCGCGTTCACCAGGCTCGTAGAGGCGCGTGTGAATAGTGATTTTGGTGGGGCTGGTACCATTTTAAAGGTTTCGACGATACGGATCCAATGGAGGTGGTTTCGTGTCGATCGGAGATCGTTAGGTTAGTCAAAATGGGGTTTGAAGCCACAGGAATAGTGCCCGGGATGCGTTTTTTAGGCGGATCTGTTCTAGGGTCTTGGTATTGAAGTTATAGGGTCCTTAAGTAACTCTCAGGTATATTAATACAGGTTTTAGAGATCGTTGAGCAGTAAGGACCGAGTGTGAGTGGGCTGTTTGATTTATAAAAGGCTTGCATGCATAAACTGTTTTACTATTTCCACTTATGATTTCGATGAGTCTTAAATGAACTGTTTATATCTGTTATTACAATGTTTTGGGCATGAGACCCGTCTGGATTATATGTGGATTTTGTCTGCGATGTCTGGCCGGGGGGGGGGGGGGGGGACATAGGGTAAACTATACTGTTATTGTGCTGTACTTTTCTACCTGTCTATATTGTCTCCTCCAGGGAGGGTCGTTGGCCTGGGTGGACCCTGGAGTAGTCACGGGGCCCTGACTGAGTGGAGTTGACCCCCGTTGGGCTACTTACTCTCAGGAAGGCATGTTCTTATACCTAGGGCAGTGACCGGGATACCGGGAGCTGATGTACCTACAGAGTCTTGGGTGTGAGACCCTGAGTGGCAACGCGTAGCCTTAGAACCGTGACATCATTTGGGTTGGGTTTTACAGTGCATTGATATGTTAGTTTCTCCTTTTGATTATTCTAATGATTCTTGGGTTATGATTTCACTATAAAGCTATGTTTTCACTGCATGCAAGATTTAGAAAACGGAGGGGTAAAACCTTATGATTTATTTTATTATTAAATTGGTTTATAAACTGTTATCTTTGGCCCACTCACTCTTTGTTTTACTGACCCCTCCAGACCATGACACGGAAATAGAGGAGGACCCGGAGGAGGAAGAGGAAGAGGCTTAGTTTGCTTAGCTGTGCACCTGTACACCCACTTGTGGGTAGGTTGAGCACCGAATAATGTACTCTGACTATTGTGCTCACGTGTTGTTATTTTACTTTCCCTTCTCTGACAGTATCACTTTAAACACTGTTGTTGCACGTTATATATATCTATTTGAATATTCGGTTTTTATTTAAGGGTAATGTTGGCATGTTTAGAGTCATTATCAGACGGGAGCGGGGCTCGTCTCCGGGTGGTCCCAGTGGGATTGGGATGGGTCCTGTCAGGCCCCCTGCTAGCGCGTGGAGGCGCATGGGAGGGTTTATCGACCCTCCGCAGCCATGTGGCATCGTATGGAGGACTTTTCAGTTCCACGACGGCGTGTGGGCATTTTGTAGGGTGTTTTGAGTATATTTGAGTGCTATTACATCATATTTTAAGTGCTTTAAGCAATGTTTTGGCTTACACTAGTGGGGTATCTTTAGGGGTTTGGGTTAGAATTAATTGATAACCCTTACACGTGACTTTGGTAGGATTATTCGGGATTGGAGCTTGTGCTAGCTAGGTAGGTCAGGTGATTTTAACTCCCCGACAAGTTTGTAAGTGGACCCCTTTCCCTAAAATTGTTTTATAACTTATTTACTCGCATGTTTTATGATGTTTTCATTTATAATTTCTGAGCATGCTTGATTGCTTAGTTTGGGATTAATAATGGTTGAATGAATGATATGTTTATTTGATGATTATGCTCGGATGTGCTAATATGTGCTATGGTAAATAATGAGCAAGTATGTGCTATTATGTGCTATGGTGTGATGTAGTATTATAGAATTTATACATACCCGAGTATGCGAAATTAAACTATATATTGCATCACATGATTAGTTGCCCATTCATGGTTTTGTGCATGTTGAGCCCCAGGACATTGTCAAGTTTGTACCATAGAAACACTTAGGAGTCATCGGTATCTCTGTACCCGTCTGAGTGGCCACATACCAGCTTCTACGTGAATGTACACTCATGCAGCTCGTAATACTAGTTAATATGTGTCAGCTTGTCCCCGAGCTCTAGGGGGCATGAGGTAACTGTACTTAGTTCCCAGCTTTCACGTGGTTGAGGTATATGAGCTTATAGATATCCAGCATGGCATAAGTGTATGCCTCAAACGACTCATGAGCAATTAGTTTGTGGTTCATGCATGTGTTTCATACTTCGGGTTGATTATTATAAATTGTGATTATTTTATTACCATTTCTATTAGAACGTGCAAGTTCGTATTATGGTTTTCTTTTTGGGAAAAATGAGGGGTTAAAATTATTTTACTTTGAATGGTTTTAAACTTAAATAAGCTTTGAGTCCACTCACCCTTTGTTTACGAACCCCCTAGGTAACAATGGTGTTTCACACTTATCAAGGAGGCTTGGATAGCTGCTTTGACATCCGCTCTTGAGTCTTGGAGTAACGTGACGATGATTGGATACTTCAGGTACTAAACTAATGGTATAATCATCAAACTTATGTCCCTACTCCATGCTTACGTTGAGAGTGAAATGTAATTGGTTTTTACTAGTTATGTTTCACTCGACTCATAAAACATATTGTTTTATCCAATTGACTTTCATCATCTGGACCTCTCCGTCCAGTTGTTAGCCAGCATGTCTCGACCTTTGTGCCTTAAGCGGACTTTTCAAGTAGAGGTGTGTCACAACATCACATAAATCATGTAATAAAGCATTTAAAATAAATAAATACGCATGCATAATATTTTAATGAAAAGGAAAAGTCCACTCACACACTGTCCACACAGTAGAATATCGAGTTGCATGCCTTTATGTATATCCCGGGACCCTTACCGCCTATCATAAATCACTTCTAAGGTCACTAATGTCCCAAACAAGCTTACATTTAATTCTCTTAATTTTTGGGACTTAAAAACAAATTTAAAACTACGATTAACACTTCGGATAGTCAAGACCACCTTGAGACTATATTTGATCATCTTGAAAACTATACCAAAGTGTTTGTAACATCGACTACATTGAATCTCATGTTGATCTCACCTCAACACGACATGGCACGTGCCCCCATGCACCATCTCGCATCTCTGTGCATACGCCTTACGTGTGATGAAGGTGCAGTCTGATTACAACATAGCAAGTTTGGTACATGAAATTATTTGAGAAGAAAAATGGTTGCAAGTCTAAATTGGATGCCAAGAACATTATACCTACGTTTACAAAATCCACAAAATGGCTGATGGTGAAGCCGACCTAAGAATTCTTGTTTTCTGAAGTACGTAATTTTTTATGCTTACAAAATATTCTAGGAGAAATTGCTGATGCATGTGAAAGTAATTGCTCGCATCAGCAATTTCTCGAATCACAGGACGACTGCCCCGAACAACACTAGTTATCCCAGGTCATGGGTTCAACAATTCATGACCTAGCTAAAATCAAGGAGCCAGCTACTGATTCATCAATTTATGATTA
The DNA here is from genome assembly GCA_032719365.1 of Prinsepia uniflora. NCBI lineage: Eukaryota > Viridiplantae > Streptophyta > Magnoliopsida > Rosales > Rosaceae > Prinsepia > Prinsepia uniflora. The sequence continues at coordinate 45,517,126 of CM064872.1, read as the reverse complement.
GCAAGCATATATGATAATAAAAAGAGTAAATCATTGGTTAACTCTTGACAACTTTTATTTTTATTCAAAATCTTTCTATCAATTTATTTTTATTGAGATGTCCTTCAAACAATTAAAAACAACATTCACTTCTTCGTCTATTTTTGTCTTATGTGCCATTTAGTGTTTAGTCTCTTTGGCCTCTTGGGCCATTTATTATATTCTACATATAATAAATATTATACATGTATATATATATATATATTATATTTACATTTGAATTTTTTTTCTATGAAATCAAAATTGAAGTCCTTATTTTCTGGGTTCAACGGTAGGATATAGAAAGGTTTTGGAAGGGGGTCAGGTGATGGTGGAAAATCATAGGACATAGGCCTAAATCATACGCAATTAAACAAATTATTTAATATCGAATGATAAAGATTTCTTAAAATTTAAAACTTAAAAGTTTTTTTTTTTGGAAGAATTCTTACTTAATTATATTACTTTAAATTAGATTAGATACTCATGTTACTTTTAAAATGAACAAGTGAAAAAAAAAATATTATGACTAGAAGTAATGTTTTCATAATCCTTAATATAATCTTATAATTAAAAAAATATCAAATTTGAAGTTTAAATGTATTTTTGAATAAAAAAAGGTCAATTTTATTATGTATTTAATTATTATGATTGTTAAGGATTAGAAATTTTAAAAAAATATGGTTAGTGGATTTTGAATAAATATTAATATTATTAAAAATTAGTCGATAGATAATCTCGAAGGTGTCCTTTATGTCGAAAATAATACTTAGCATCTTTTTTATGACACGAATATTTATGTAGCAGGAAATAAGCACACCGTTAGAGGTTTAGAGCAGTGATCTGAAATATGGATTAGTTGAATGTTTCTAAGCAACTTCTGTAGCCATGGCCTGTAGGTGGCTTTATTTGACTAAGATATTATACATTGAATTGAAAGCATTATTTTCCTTTTCACGAGGACAACAACCAATGAAAAATTATAAAATTGTGTTTGCTTTGTTGTTTGTGTGCGCAACTTTACACATATACCCTTCACACATGATCTATAAATACTATCTCTGCTTCTCACACAACTTCACACAACCAATATCGATCACTCTCTAATTTCAATATTTTTCTTTGATCATTTCCTAAACTTTTTGTTTTCTCATCGATCATGGTGTTCACAAACGAAACCGAGTTCACCTCCGTCGTCGCCCCACCAAGATTGTTCAAAGCCCTTGTTATTGACGCAGACAACCTCATCCCCAAGATTGCTCCTCAGGCAGTCAAAAGTGCCGAAATTCTTGAAGGAGATGGTGGTGTTGGAACCATCAAGAAGATCAGCTTCGGTGAAGGTGCGTTTCATTTCCCCGCATTGTCTTTCTATAATAATAATTATTTTCGTTTCCAAATTACTTACTATACTACCATTTTATAGTTAAACAAAAATTAATCTCAATCTTCATATAAATTTTGATTTTACAGGAAGTGAATTCAGTTATGTGAAGCACCAGGTTGATGGAGTTGACAATGACAACTTTGTGTACAGCTACAGTTTGATCGAAGGAGATGTTATCTCAGACAAACTTGAAAAAATCTCTTATGAGATTAAGTTAGTGGCATCAGGCAGCGGCTCCATCATCAAGAACACTAGCCACTACCACACCAAAGGAGATTTTGAGATCAAGGAAGAGCATGTGAAGGCCGGCAAAGAAAAAGCCCATGGTCTTTTCAAGCTCATTGAGAACTACCTTGTGGCCAATCCTGATGCCTACAACTAAAATAGGTGATGTATGATATGTACTCGATCGATACGTCCTACTTCCTCTTTTAATTTGTGGGTATTTCTTTGAATTTATGTTTTTCATACCAAATTAACTAGTCTTTGATATGATGTATTTTCTTTGTATTTATAAGTTGTGATTAAAGAGCATTATTGTATTTGATTTCAATCTCAATAAATAAGATATCATAAAAATATCACTTTTAAGTCATCTTATATATGCATCTTATGCATGATAGTGTTTTTCAATTGGATCCGCACTCTTCTGTATCTACTTTGAGAAATAATTATTTGACTCTTAAATATATGCTAGAAGGTACACACCACAAGGTGCTCCTAATTCACATGTTTTATCATGGTGGGAAGATAAATTAGGATCCCTTGTGATCTGACAAGATCATCATCAAAGGTATCAATATATATAGACTGTATTTTGACTGGATATATTGACTACATTGAAAACGAGAGAACAATTCAAATCAATTTTGACCGCTGGATATAAATGAACGACTCTGATACAATGATCCTCATTATGTGGATCATTTTAAATCCCTAAAGGATCCTAGTCCAACCCCTTTTAAAAGCTATACTTAGTTCGAATAATTTGGAATTTGTAAGTTTTGGGTTAAGATAACAAAATAACACCATTCAATACATCTACTGAAGGTGCTCTAAAGTCATTAGTCCATCAAAGTCTTGTAAATAAACATGCCTGAGAATCCATACTCAGGCTCCCTTTAATTTAGGAACAATTTTGATTTAAATTTGAATTTGATAATAAGGTTAATTTTTTTATATTAAGTTAAAATTACTAATTAAATGGATTTAAAATAATTACATGTAGTACATAATAATTAAATGGAATTTAATATGATATTTAAAATTCCGTCTTAGTAAACAGAGCCTAAGTTGTTTCTGAGAGTTTTAATACACCAATATAGGGGAAATTATATATATACATTTCTTATCAATCTTACTGCTTATGACTTATGAGTGTCAAGAATAATATTAAACATAGTCTTGTTATACCTATGGAAAGCAATCCTAATTGGCTAGTGTCTCATGATGAAATCATTCCACCTTTCTCAAGGTGGTCTTTTATGTCGACAACAATGCTTAGCATCTTTTTCCCCTTTTGTCCTTCAGTTTTTGTCCTACAAATTAGAATATACTAAAGCATTTATGACTTATTCACTACAAAAAATATAAGTTGAGACCACTGTTATTTAGTAGTGTCTTTTAACACTAAAGATACAAATTATTGTGCCCAATGATCAATAGCCACAATACAGCCACTAATGGGTGATCGGTGCACTAGGTGGCGTCACCATTAATCAAAGTGCACAAAAGCAATTGTTGTGTCACAATTAATAGGCACAAATAAAACTTATTTGGTGTCCATAAAACTAATATAATATTATTTTTTATATATACAATTCCCAGCGCCGCCGTCCATTCAAAGTCGCACACCAGCGCCGCCGTCCATTCAAAGTCGCACACCAACGCCATTCAAAGTCGCACACCAACGCCATTCAAAGTCGCACACCAGCGCCCACCAGCGCCGCCGTCCATTCAAAGTTGCACCATCGGCCTTCGCAGTTCACCGTCCACTCAAAGTCGCACCATCGGTGGTCTCGATCTACAACCTTGAGAGGCGATTGAGTTGGTCTCGATCTGCAACCTTAGGAGATGATGGCGTCGATGCCAGTCTACAAACAACTGCAGTATCGATGTCCGCCATTAACGCCGCGCCATTCTCAGTCGAGGGGCTGGTAGCACCCTTCAAAATTCTTCGGAGAACTCTCGATCGGCGGCGCCTCTAGATCTAGCTCTATTTCTCTTCATCGATTCTCTCATGGCGATGACGAGCTCGAGAGATAGATTGAAGACCAACAGGGAGAAGATTGAAGACCAAAAGGGAGAAGAGAGAGGAAGGGGGAGAGACAGAGATAGGAAGTTGGAAAAGAGAAAAAGAAAATAAATGGGGGGCGGATGATTAGGGTTTTCATTGTTAACATATTAGTATAAAATATGAAAAGGTGTTAAGAGTTTTTATTGTTAACATAAAGGGGGGTTCTATGCAAAAAAAACATAAATAGGTGCGACTGTTGATGCTCCCTTCGTAAGAAAATAAAATTAAAAAACAAACAAAATGGAAAGGAATTAATAAGAAAGTTTTTTTTTTAGCTTTTAATAATAAAGTTAAATTGAGGTATAAAGAAAGACTTTAATAACATATTTTGAAAAAAAAAGGGTTAAATTAAAACAATTTAAGTTAAATATTATATATACAACTATTATTAGTATTACTTATTAGTATTATGTTGTATTATTAAGTGAAAAATATATTAAAAATAATTACAGATAAATAAACTTTATTTCTTTATTAAGTTAAATATTGTTAATTTTAAATGAATCGAAAGCAACCACTCTACCAAATAAATAAACTTACCATACGAAATTATAATTCAATTTTCCCCAAAATTTTGGCGGAAATTTTGATTTTTTTTCACTTAAAAAATGCGGGAAATGACTGATGTAGAAGGAGGAAAAGAGAGCGATGTTGCAGAAATTTAGTACAATCAAGACACAAATATAGATTTGTGTCCTTTAATATGTCACCTTAAATAAATAAAACAGTTAATATAATAGTGTCGTTTGTGTTAACAAATAATTTCTTTTGGATTGCATGGTAAGCACGACGTTGAGACCACCGATGGAACATTACAAAATCACGGTGCCTAATACAATAAAATAGGACACATCAATATTAATTGTGTCCATTACAATAATAAAGGACACTAAAATCGTTTTGGTGTTATCAACAATTGTGGCCTAAACTTTGTTTTCTTATAGTGTTTGTTCTCCAAATTAAAATATACTAAACCATTTACTACTTATTTGGTTTTGGTCTCTATTATTATGACTAACGTACATATTATCAACCCATATATATATATATATATATTATAATCAAAATCGTTAATTTCGTTATAAATTATATGATAAGAATCTCTGCAAAACAATACTAAATTTTTTTAATTGTTCATTTCAGTGGATACATACGAATTACTAAAGAAAATTAAAAACAATTGAGATAAATAATTATTTATTATAGCATATATGCAATTACGTAAGATGAATAAAGGCTCAGAAGAAAAAACCAGGTGTCTTCCCATTGCAATACTCTGATCATCAAAACATTCCATGTGCCTCTCCAGAATGGACTATGCACGTAGCTAGACATGTTAACTTTGGAACTTTCTATTGAAAATTAATATATACTTATTAAATCTTCTTGGTTGATTAGAGTATTGTTAAGTTAGAACACCAGCTGGAATATGTTGAATTTTTTTTTTAAAAAAATAAGCTTCTTCTGGCTTCATTTCTTTGACTACAATATTACAAGCTATATTGGAGAGGAAAATATATACGTTTCCCTTTCATATGGACAACAATTAGAAAAACAATATAAATAAAAACCTAACTTATCTCTATACTTTTGTTTATGAGAGCCACTTTACACATATAGCCTTCAGATGTATAAATAGGACCTCTGGTGTATATATCAGTCATTCTTCTTAGCTTCCTCCACATTTCATTCTCTCTTGTCGATCATGGGGGTGTTCACATACGAAACCTGTTGAAGCAGAATTCAAACACACTCATAAAAGTTTATTTCATTCATGCGAACAGCAAATAAAAAGTTATCATTTGTCTCGATCGAAGTCTCAGGGGGTTGTTTGGTCAAGAACACTGTGATGCTTAAGTTATTTATTTTTTTAATATTATTTTTTAATATTAATATTATTTATTTATTATCAAATCGATAATAATTGTTCATTATTAAGAATAATGATATCAATTGTTCATCATTAAGAATAATATTGACAATTAATTCTCAAAAGGAATATTAATCGAGGTTTTAATTCGATTAAATAATATATTCAGTTGTTGAATATATTATTTAATGTATGGATGTCTATGAGACATTAATGTCATTATAAGAGAAAATTTGAACATTATATCATATCACGTGTCAGCTCCATAATTTTCTGGTGATTTATGGTTCCACAAATACCCCACATCGCTTAGGAATTTAAAGTATCGTAAAGGGTCTAAGTGTTTGGTAGTCCCAATAAATTATATTTGAAGTATGACACTGCTGTTTTTCTTGTATTATTACTGTGTCGAAAAGATTCTATTGGGCTCGGAATGTAACATCAAAATAATTCGAGTAGACATTACTTTGGGATTGTGTGATTGGGTTTAGCTTCTTGCCTGCATATAATTAATCCTCTAATAGATGAGTTTTATTTTCATTATTCTGAAATTAACTTCCTCTTTCATGATTTGAGGTTTTTATTTCAAAATTTATTCTCTCATTGATGATTGGAGGTTTTTATTTTGAAATTTAATTTGGAGATTTCGTTTTCTTTATAAGGGGAGAGTCGACAGCCATTATCTTCAACAATCCTCGAGGTACGTTTGTTTTTTGTTGTTGGAAATGAATTCCGTTTGCTGTCATTTCTCCTTGGTTTTAAGATAAGAAAAAAATATTTTTCTTCTCTTATTGTCTGTGCGCTGATGTAGCAGTGCTAATGGAGGAGTTGCCATCAGGTAGATGGTGCATCCAAGCATGAGGTAAATGTTGAAATGTGGCAATGCAACAATGCTGTGCTTGGTGAGTGTGGGGTAGAGAAGGCGCATGCATGTGCTTGTGTAGCAAGAACAAAAGCTGCGTCTCCATGAAGGAAGAAGAAACTCTTCTCTTTCATTTACCCTTTTTTATTACTCCCCTTTTATATAATATACATATATATGTATATATATATATATATCCAACTAGCATATAAATTTTTTTTGTTTTGTTTTTCGATGATTTTGAGACGGATATTTCAAGATGCATAAAGACATATTTTTAGTAAAATTTTGAAGTACTTATTTTGTGAGACTTTTTCCAAGATTCGAAAATAACCCACAAAATTAAACTGACTTTGAAAACTACATGAATCAACCTGCAAAATAAGAATCATTTAGTTTTTATTTTTAGTTGTGCCCTCCATCAATTCTTAAGTAATTTTTGTGAAAACAAAATTTCTCGATTTTTGTTTGTTGATTTTGAATAATTTTTCCAGATAAAAAGAGATGAAATTAACAAGCTTGTTGTCCTTTCGTTCTAATATCCCATCTAGCTCTCATTCACTGGAAATTTAAGCATAAAGAGATGGAACAAAAGGAGCAGGCTACACATGTCTGAGGAGGGAGATGGTGATTGATGTTTGAGCCACTGCCGACTTACCACTAGAGACCTCAGAGTTCATACCACTAGTTGTTCATCCAGACAACCGTCTTTTTTGGGGACTTAGCTTTAACCGGGAGCCCCCCAAAGTTATCCCTAGGCGACGCCCATTTTCATGTTGTGCTAACGCCAAATTCGGTCCCTGAACACCTTCTATTGCTTCCCCCAACTCATCACAGTCCCAGTAGTCGGATTTCTCATATATCCCAAAATTCGCTTAGTACCCCATCGAGACTGCAGGAACAAATCAGCACCTAACATTGCAAAAGGCCCAACCAAATTCGGTGGCAACCGACTGAAAAAATTCCCTCAATGTGTGGAAACAAAAAAACCGGTAGACCTCAGTTTGGTAGTGATAGGACCCACCCCGGTTACCACCCCGATAACCGGGACGAATCCTGCTCCCGTCTGACAAACACACTCAAAGTACCAGAATAACCTCAAAGCAACCACAAGCATACATTGTCAGACCAGGGAGAATTCAAAATCCAACGTCCAACGAGTCAACAGTCATACAGAGCATAGTACAAAACAAGGTAAGACAGGAATCCTACGGACTACACGCACAACGGAAAAGCTCGTAACGGAAACCGCCGGAAAACTCCGGAAAAACTCTAGAATACTCTATGCATCTGCCTCAACGTTAGCCTCAGCGCTAGCACCACGACCTGGAGGGCATTTAAAAACCAGAAAAGTGTAAGTGGACTAAAAAGAAGTACAAGTTTCAAAACAGTTTAATAAACAAACCAGGATTTTGCCCTCCGTTTTAAAAACATGCATGCATAACCAAATATCTGAAAACATTTAGAAATCATATAGTAATCATCATGGAAGCAGTATCATAAAAACATGAAATACCAATATCATCATCCGATCAAACCTGCTGGATCTATCCGAGTTTTAAACTCCCGAGTCTTTAAACTAAATCCAGGTCTCAATACAATCCGAGTCTTTAAACTCAACAGGCCTACGGGGGAAAATCATAATATCCGAGTCTTTAAACTCCCGAGTCTTTAAACTCAATCTGGGCCCGCCCCCGTTATATCATAATCCGGGTCTTTAAACCCAATAACCAGATCCAGCAAATCCAATCCAAAACCATTTGAAAACCAAATCTAAATCCATATCCAAACCCGAATTCGAAATCACTAGTCCGAAGCTATGCCGGCGTTCAAAACCGTCATTCCGAACCCAAATTCTGAAATCTTTTTTCAAGCTTTAAAACCAAATCTCGATTTCCAAAATCCGATTTCAAAACCGAAAACCTTGATTATTAAATCATGTTTCAAAACCCATTATAATCATTGAAAACCAATTATAGATTTAAAACCCAAAACCATAGCATCAGATTCATAATCAAACCATATCTCGTAAAACGTGCCGAATACGTAAATTTCTCGAAAAACGTGCAAGTACGTAAATCAGATATAGAATAATCAATAATCATGAAATCATATTTAAAACATAAAACAAGTAGATAAAAACAGTTATGCATGCTCAGTTAGAAAACAAACAGCCCACTCACAGTTCCCAGGCACGTCACTCGCGTCCCGTACGTTCCTCAGTTGCGTCAGGGATTTCCCGACCTATCAAAAGTCACCAATCTGGGTCATAAACACTTCATTTAGGCTTACCCTATTTTCCCCAATTTTCCCGGATTTTTAAACGTAATTAAATGGAACTCTAAACCTTCGAACGCTTAAAAGTAACCCGATCCGGTGTCTGATCGACACGAAACCTGTCCTAAAATGTTCGTTACATCGATTAGAGTGAAAACCGTGTTGAACGTTTCCCTTGAACAGTCCCCACGCGCCCTCACGCGCCGCCCAAAGGGGCTACGCGTGGGCCTCACGCGCCTGCACTGTTCATCGTCTTCAACCTCAGTCCACCCGGTTCAGACCGGTCCGGTCGAACTGAGCTGGCGTGGCCGGTTCTCACTCAAATCCAGTCCGTTTTCAATCCTATCTTCACTACTAGTTTCGTCCCACTCTTAGCCATCGATTTAAGTAAGAAAAACACGAATTAAAGTCCAAATCCTCACCTGTCAAACTCGAACCAAAACCCAGAAAAAAACCAGCTTCTGTTCCCTGCCACTGGTTGTCCTCCCAGCCATGATTTCGGTTCCCTGAGCTCAATTACCACCTCCTAGAACCATTAGTAACAAAAGAACAACTCGACTAAGCTCCAAAACCCACGATTCTCACTTTGAACTTAAACGGAAAAACAGGGGATAACGAGAACTCACCCGTGTTTTGACCTCCGCCGTGCTCGCCGCCGTGTTCCTATGGGTTCACAAGGCTGTCCTCAACCTTCCTAATATTCCCTCGAACCCGATTGGATCAAAATGATCGATTGTGGTTACACCACGGTCCTCGACACCTTCTCTATTTTTCGGGTTTTACTCACCTCTCACACACCCAAACTCACTTCAGTTCAACCCAAACACTCACCAGTCTCACAACTTTTCTTTGCTCTCACTCTCTGGATCACCGAAACTCACACACTCACCCAGAAACCGATCGATTCCCTCCCTGTTACACGGTCTCTGTTTTCTCCTCAGTGCACGACTAACACAAACTCAAACAATATATGTGTACCGGTGTAGTGGCTAGAACCCACTGGAAATCAGCCAGGTGTCAAACACCTGGTGGACCAGCCCCAAAATATCCAATTAGCACTGCACACTTTCCCTTATCTGATTGGCACGCTTCCCAAGGTGCAAAAACACCAAAATACCCCTAATTGTTCAAATTACAATTTTACCCTTCACTTCCTAGATCCGTATCTCACTCGTCCGATGTCCGATAAAGGCATGCCACCTGTCGTTGTACTAAGGAAGTCGAGATCTACCTAACGGTCCTCGGTTTGCGTGAAAACTAATGGTCAAATAAAAAGTCAACAAATTTCGCTCTTTTAACCAATTTACGAAAGTGCTCTCGACCTTCCGAACATCATAACTTCCTCCTTGGATATCGGAATCGGGTGTGCCACCCGTCTACGGACTCGTGACGTCCCGAACTACGTCAAGGTCATCGGTCAATGCCCAATTGACGGTCCAAACTAAAAGTCAACATTTGCCCATTCTAAGGGCAAAATCGTCATTCTGCGCCAAACGTCCAAACGTAACCATCTAAACACCGATTATCTTCGTTAATCCGTCACTAACTACTAAGCTAATCCCGACTCCCAAACGGGTCGTTACAGGTAGACAGTGCTAGCGTACCAAACAAGGCTTTCCGTGATCCTTGATCCAGCTCAAGCAGGCGAGTCATATGCGAACCTCTGACAGTAGTCCCAACATCCTGTTGTCCCCGTTTCCCCACCCCTAGCTCATTCTGACTCGACACTAAGGAGTTCAGAGCTGTATTCGGTGACACCGAGCCGAAATCAATTTCAAAGCCACAAACACAACCCATCTACCTCTCCGAACCTAGTGACTCATATTGTAACTCATTTTCTCGACCAGTGAGCCCAAAAATTGTACCAATAAAACCATATTTATCCTGAATACTGAAGACCTCACATTCCATAGTCTTCCACCTCCCATACGGTAGCTCCGCCCCTTCCTCCACCGGGACCAGTGAACACATTCTAATGATGTGATCTAAACAGCCACAACTAAAGTAAAAGAACGAAATCCACTATTCAAGCTCATATTGTTTTTCAAGTTCATAAGAGAGTAATCTTGGAGTAATGAATCATTTGAGAGGTCCCTCACCCGCAAGGTCACTCAGATCATGGGGGAGCCACCCAAACAATCCTAATTTTGACCCTTATTTACTGCCAAAAATCTGCCAACATGATTCCCCACCTACTCCGCCAATCCTGGAGTCAAGAACACCAAACGAAACGCCTAATCTGATTCCATAATTCTTGCAGGTCAAGGAAAACCTCCCTAGGATTGACAAAACCATCTGTCACCGCCAACAAGAACAATACAAGATGGATGGACCAAGGTGCACCTTGCATCACTTTCCTCCGATCAACATCAGTCAAAAAAGAAAATAAGAACTACCCAGTCCCACTCACCGGAATCACCGAGAAAGGCAAGTGGGTGAAGAAAATCCTCATATAGGATACATAGTAGAGCCTCTCTATTATAGGCTCTCGACGTCAGTAGATAGCCAACGATAAAAAACTTAGACTCTAACTACAGCCCCACAATGCCACTGATGCCCAACTCGGATACTTCCGCCACTGAAATCGCTAGCCGCGACGCCATCTATCCACTTAAAGACTCAATCCATGCCTCCCACGTAGTAAACCACTTCCAGGAAAGATAACATACCTTAAATCACTCACCCATTGCAACGGTTATCAGAACGTTACCACACATAAACAGCTTTGATGTTAATCGCAACCACGAACGAAGGCAAACCAAACCCTAGCTAAACACTAACTGAGAAAGACATAGGGGACTTAATTTTTAGTAGAAAGTAAATGTGATGTTGAGTCATTAAGAACCGTAAAATACATCTAATGATTAGCATATATATATAAATGCAAGAAAATTCACATATAGTGACAGGACCCGTCCCAACTGGACTTTGATAACCATGCCCGGTCCTGCTCCCGTCTGACAAGTCAACTGAAGTCCCGAAACTACCCCTCAGCACCTGTTAAACAAGGGATAACTGCACTGATTTCCGCTCATGCATCCGCCTCTCGATCAGCCACGAACGTCGTGTCACGGCCTGGAGGATCATAAAAACAGAAAAGATGTGAGTGGACAAAAATAATATCATTTGAAAATACATTTCAAATAGACCATTTCCCCTCCAGTTTATCAAACCATGCATGCATAGGGTAAAACATATGAATAACAATCACCGGCTTTCCAGCCAAAACATATGAAAAACATCAAATCCCGGCTCTCAAGCCAAACATATAAAAACACCAACCTGGCCACAAAGACCAAAACTCGTACTCAATACCAGTATGCAAAGAAATGACAATCAACATCCAACAGAACTACTCACAAGTGCACAATCAATCAATCAATCAATCAATCTGCAATACTCACAAGTGCACAAACAATCACACAGTCACATCTGCACTACGCGTAGGTAACCATCCAGCCACATTCTCGGGATCAACACATCTGGGCTCAACCCTCGGGATCAGTCACATCTGGGAGAACACATCCCCAGGCTCATAAGCATCCGAGTGGTACATCCAGGCTCAGTCACATTCGAGAAAATGGCTTACCGTAAAGACAACTCAAAATCATATCCCCCGAGCTCCGGTCGTCTGGGCAATCCCCTAGCTTCTACCATCTGGGCACTCACAATCACAATGAAAACCATCCCGAGATTACATCCCAAAACATTTCAATCAAATCCTTGACTTAAAACCAAGTCAAAATCATTCCCCGACAGGGTCTCAAGCCCAAATACCATTTACACGTAAATCCTTAAAATCTCATTTAAAAATATTAAAATAATCCATAAATAATCCTTGAGTCACCAATTAAGTCAAAATATCCTTTTTGAAACCTTTTTTACTCCGGGCCTAGCCCAAAATATCATTTGCACTTTCCTCGTAAAACTTGCCCAAAAGACCGATTAAAATAATCATTAATCACAATTAATCATGAAAAATTACCATGAAAATATTGAAAACCAAATCATGCAATCAATCATATAAAACATTTAACTATGCATGCATATTAATTTATAAAACAAACGTCCACTCACACACCGTTCAAACCGCTCGATTCTGAGCTGCACTCTTTTCCGTACTTTCCAACACTTTCCAGGAATCCCAAGTCCTGTCCAAAATCATCATTAATGGTCACTAATGACTCAATTAATATCCTATAAATTTCCTATAATTTTCCGGGAATTAAATATGAATTTAAAACGTAACATAAGCCTTCGAACCCTCGAAACAATATCGAAATGGTGTCCGATCGACTCGAAACCAACGCTAAAATGTTCGTTACATTAAATGGAACAAAAGTCTTTTTGACATCACCTCGGGAATCGTGCCCACGTACCCTCATGCGCTGCCGTGAGTGGCTGCGCGTAAAGCCCATGTGCCAGGCACAGTACCTGATACAGTGTCGTCTCTTCTACCTGTTTCCTCTGCAAACAGATCTGCAACCCGTATTAATCTCCCTCAATTTTGCCTTGATTTCTACAAATGAACCGTCCATTAGCATCTTCATGGACCCAATTAAGGTTCTGTAATCTCAATTACATGGTAACTTACCTCAATTCTTCAAATCGAACTTGACTTTGTAGATGAACACCCGGGTACCGTTCATCCTGCAATTCATCCGAATTCAAGCAGTTTCTCCAAATTGATTCACTTAGAAGCTTCGCAGAGTTCATCCAAATACACTTCCATGTTCAATTTCATCGTTCAACGCCTCTAATTCCACAACTCAATCTTCGAATTTTCCAAACCTCACCATGTTTGTTCTCGGCCAAAACGACATCCTTTTCTTTCGTTTTTCATTGGGTTCAACTCACCTTGAGCTCCAGAAGCTTAATTCATGGTCAATTGTGAGTTTTAATCCTGAATTCAAGTTTGATCAATTTGAATGTGTAAGTTTCGAGTTTGGGTTTTCTTTCACGATTTCACCTCCCTTCCGTTTCATTCTCTGTTCTCCCTCTCTCAATTGATTGCTCTCAATTGATTGAATCAAATGCATTCAGACGATGATGTGGGTATTAGTTAATCAAACTGCTCTGTTTTCTCTCAACACACACACACATACACGGTTTTGTTGTTCCTTTTCACTTCACCACTGCACACACATATCCTTTTTGCCACCCATCTCAATTATAAAGTGACAGATGTCACTAAATGAATCCAATGACTCACAAGATGGTCGACTCATCACATCCCAGCCCAAAAGTACCTTTTTGCCATTTACCAACAAAATGACCATAATGCCCTTTGCCGTTCGAGACCCATAACTTTTCCATTCGGACTCCGATTGACGCACGCCGCATATCTACGGATTCAGCGTCCCGAGACCTATCCAACGGTCCTGACGGAAAGTCCAAACAAGGTTCCGATCAAAAGGTCAACTTTTTCCCCTCATAACTAAGGGCAAAATCGTCATTTCCTTCCAATTTTTCCAATTTTACATTTTTCAAATTTCCGAGTCGTCACAACCTTCCCCCTTTAAGGAATTTCGTCCTCGAAATTAGGATGTACCTCTTCAACAAAAATCATGGAGACTCAATTCACATCCATTTTAATACCTCGGGTTCCCACGTGAATCCTCACTCTTTATGTGCAACCATAACTACCTTTTCCATCATTCCCGGCTCGTCCCGAGCCCTTTTACATCACGCTGAGTCAACTCGAGTCCAAAAGCCAACTCCTGACTCCTTCTGAGTCCAAGTCCAAACACTCAACTCCTTTTCAAGTCTGAATTCAATATCCACTGTCCATGCTACTACTAGCATATCCGATCACCTAGCAAACACCCCTAAGCGAACCACATCCTATTCAGGATCTCGCAACACACACTAAACCAACTCCGGACTCCCTCTGAGTCCCATTCAATATCCAAAATCCAAAGGTCACTTATCCGATGACACAACCCATCCCAATCCCCCCACGATTACTATTGAATGTGTCATGCTCCCGTCTGACACGAAGTGGCAGACAAGGGATACCCTAATACCACTGCCCACTCGGGGCTTCCAGAGTGCACAAGGATCGATAGAGGAGGCATGCGATGTCCCGGTCTCTGCTGCAGTCGCATCCGTGATCAACCTGAAGGACATTAAAAAAAACAAAGGCTGTGAGCGGACGAAAATAATTAAGTTCATAAAACACATTTCACAAGACATTTATACCCTTCATTAAAAACATATGCATGCATCGAAAACCAGTAATCAAACATTTACTCAACAAGCCATTAGGGCCTTAGCCCAAAAACCGTAACTCAAAACCAAGTGTTGGAATTTAGCCCAAAACTGTAGAATGCCAAATGGACTCCCAAGTCTGAGGTTTCCAAAACAATTGGGTCTCATGCCCGAATTCATCTTTCCAATTTCAAAATCATTTCATCACATTATTCATGAAACCACAAGCACGTAAAATCACAATAAAATCGTCAGCCTCGATATACGTGTAATACGAAAAACATCTCGAAATACGTGCAACATACGTGAAATCAATAATCACAATCACCATCATAGAAATCATGTGTATAAAGCATATAAAACCATTAGGCATGCATAGAATTTATAAAACCAAAGTCCACTCACAGACAGTCGTACGTTGAGCCTCGATACGCGTGCAATAGGCCTTCCCGAGCCATACCACTATCACCGGCACTTCCAAACCTGTCCAAATTACGTTAGAGGGTCACTAACCCCTTCATTAACCTCCTATCAAAGTCCCGTAATTTTTCCGAATTTTTAACTATTTTTAAACTCGATTTAAAACCTTCGAACGTCCCGAACAATATCGAAACGGTGTCCGATCGACACGAAACCAATCCCAAAATGTTCGTTACATCGAATAGATTAAAATTCATGTTGACAACATCCCCAAAATACCCTCCACGCGCCGTTTGAACCCCCTGTGCGTGAAACCCACACGCTGGGTACTGTTCATCGTCAAGCTTTGGTGAACTGAGTTCACTGGTTCGAACCAATTCAGCCAAACTGCTGAACCGACCCGGTCGGTTCTCAGTTAGTATCCAACCATTTTCTACGGGGTTTCCACCCACATGATCGTCTAAGTCCAACTAAGCTTTATATGGAATAAAAAACAAGAAAACTCGTTTGGATTCATACCTCTGATCTCAAACCCGAAACCCAGAATTTTCGATTAACTTCCCCGTCGGTCCAGGCCACTTTAAGCTTCAAATTCACGTCCACTAGGTCTGTTTCTGTTCCTAGGTCCCATTAGAATTAAATAGGAGTTCAAAACTACAATTAAAGCTCAACTTTCAAAACTTGAAAATAACTGAGCTCTCGGGTTACTCACCTGCCATGAACCACCGTGCCGCCGCCGTGAGTACCTCCCGTCGCTCCTCTGGTGCCCTAGTCTTCTACTGGACCTAGTCTAGCAATGGTTTAGGTTTAGTTTGTGCAGGTTGGACGAGTAGTGAGTTTGGCGTGATGGTTCTTCATGGGTGAAATGAGAATGGGAGAGGGAAATTGACTGATCAGATATAAAAGAAGGGATGAGATGAGATGGACGGTGTAGATACAATCTGGGAAGTGAGATGGACGGATGAGATTAAAAGGACGAACAAAATCATATTTAATTATTTAGTTGAGGCATGATCCAGATTTTAGGGAGTGCGGGAATGAGTGACACTTGTCACTCATCCAAGGGTCCAGATTCATCGATCACTATTCACTAATTTTAAAAATATTTTATTCGAAATCCCGGTTCGTTCGGTTAATCAATTTCGTTCCCGTGACCATAACTTCGTCGTCGAACCTTCGATTTCGGCATGCCGCTTGTCTACGGATTCGTATCGACTCGATCTACATAACGGTCCTTGGCCCTCGTCCATTGGACCTCCCGGGTCAAAAGTCTACATTTGGCCCCTTTTCAGCCAAATTACCAAAATACCCCTCGACTTCCGAATGTCATAACTTCTTCCTCGAACGTCGGAATCGAACGTGCCACCTGTCTATGAACTCGTGACGTCTTGAACTACGTCACGGTCATCGGTCAAATTCCGTTTGAACGCCCGATCAGAAAGTCCACATTTTGCCCATTCTAGGGGCAAAATGGTCATTTTGCATATTTCGTCCGATTTCACTCAACTAATCCCAGATTAGTCATTCTAAAGCATAATTAATTAAAATTTAATCTCGATAAACGGGACGGGTCGTTACATCCGACCCCCTATCCTCGAGTCAAATTTATCCTGGGCCCAACATGCCCATTCATATACCATATCGTAAACAACCATCTAAACCAATACAAGTCCGACCCAACCAGAACACAAGATGCAATGTTCGACCCCCACTCTAGGGTCATAGTCACCCAAAGGATTTCCGACACCCTCATATGCCATCTTATCACCAGGCAGCGCATGGGGCTCGCGTCTATGAGGCATGGCAAATCCGTAACCCAATACTCTGATACCAATTTGACAGGACCCGTCCCAACTGGACATTGATAACCGTGCACAGTCCTACTCCCTTCTGACAAGTCAACTGAAGTCTCGAAACTACCCCTCTGCACCTGTCAGACAAGGAATAACTGCACTGATTTCCGCTCATGCCTCCGCCTCTCGATCAGCCCCGAACGTCGTGTCACGGCCTGGAGGATCATAAAAACAGAAAAGGTGTGAGTGGACAAAAATAATATCATTTGAAAATACATTTCAAATAGACCATTTTCCCTTTCAGTTTATCAAACCATGCATGCATAGGGTAAAGCATATGAATAACAATCACCGGCTTTCCATCCAAAGGATATGAAAAGCATCAAATCCCGGCTCTCAAGCCAAACATATAAAAACACCAACCTGGCCACAAAGACCAAAACTCGTACTAAATACCAGTACGCAAATAAATGACAATCAACATCAAACAACACTACTCACAAGTTCACAATCAATCAATCAATCAATCAATATGCACTACTCACAAGTGCACAAACAATCACAAAGTCACATCCGCACTACGCGTAGGCAACCATCCAGCCACATTCTCGGGATCAGACACATCTGGGCTCAACCCTCGGGATCGGTCACATCTGGGTGAAAACATCCCCAGGCTCAGAAGCATCTGAGTGGTACATCGAGGCTCAATCGCATCCGAGAAGCTAGCTTACGGTAAAGACAACTCACAATCATATCCCCCGAGCTCCGGTCGTCTGGGTAATCCCCTAGCTTTGACCGTCTGGGCACTCACAATCACAATGAAAACCATCCTGGGATTACATCCCAAAACATTTCAATCAAATCTTTGACTTCAAACCAAGTCAAAATCGTTCCCGACAGGGTCTGAAGCCCAAATACCATTTACACGTAAATCTATAAAATCTCATTTGAAAACATTAAAATAATCCAGAAATCATCCTTGAGTCACCAATTAAGTCAAAATATCCTTTTTGAAACCTTTTTTACTCCGGGCCTAGCCCAAAATATCATTTGCACTTTTCTCGTAAAACGTGCCCAAAAGACCAATTAAAATAATTATTAAGCACAATTAATCATGCAAAATTACCATGAAAACATTGTAAACCAAATCATGCAATCAATCATGTAAAACATTTAACTATGCATGCATATTAATTTATAAAACAAACGTTCACTCACACACCATTCAAACCGCTCGATTCTAAGCTACACGATTTTCCGTACTTTCCAGTACTTTCCAGGAATCGCAAGTCCTGTCCAAAATTATCATTAATGGTGACTAATGACTCAACTAATTTCCTATAAATTTCCTATAATTTTCCGGGAATTAAATATGAATTTAAAACGTAACATAAGCCTTCGGACCCTCGAAACAATATCAAAACGGTGTCCGATCGACTCAAAACCAACGCTAAAATGTTCGTTACATTAAATGGAACTAAAGTCATGTTGACCTCACCTCGGGAATCGTGCCCACGCACCCTCACGCGTTGCCATGAGTGGCTGCACGTGAAGCCCACGCGCCGTGCACATTATCTGCTACAGTGTCGTCTCTTCTACCCGTTTCCTCTGGAAACGGGTCTGCAACCCGCGAGCCAACTCGTATGAGTCTCCCTCAATTTTGCCTTCATTTCTACAATTGAACACTCCAGTAGCATCGTTATGGACCCAATTAAGGTTATGTAATCTCAATTACATGGGAACTTACCTCAATTCTACAAATCGAACTCGAGTTTGTCGATGAACTCCAGGTGTAACGACCCATCCCAAATTTCGGGATTAGATTAGTGACTTATCATGGATTAGTGAGGTTAATCGGTGATTAGTTGGGCGAAATCGGATGAACAATGCAAAATGACCGTTTTGCCCCTAGTCATGGGGAAAATGTTAATTTTTTGACCGGGAGGTCCGATGGCCTAGGGCCGAGGACCATTACGTAAATCTAGACGATACAAATCTGTAGACAGGTGGCATGCCGAAATCGGACTTCGAACGGAGAAGTTATGGGTCAAAGAAGTTCGATTTCACTATGCATGTATTACGAGACGGGGATGACGTGGCGATATCTGATTGGGCAGATATTTTAGTAGGACCCATGGATGAGTGATCATCCCATTGATCAATCCCCTAAACAGTGGATCTAAACCATTAAATAATAATATTTTATTATTTTATATTTCTCACTTATCCCATGTTTTAATCTCCACCCTTAATCTATATTTCTTCCTTCAATCCTCACCCTCCATTCCCTTCTCTCTCACCTGATCATCATCTTCTCTATTTCTTCAAACAGCCCAAACTCGAAAGCCCTTCATTCCCTCAATTTCCATTTAGCAAACAAACCCACACGACACACCACCACCACCCATCTCATCTTCATCTGCTTTTATGAACGGCTGAACGGGAGAGAGTGACCTGAGGGACTTAGAACGACGGGAGACGACGGCCCACGGCAGAGGAAGCTCGAAGCCGTGAAGTAAGGATTCGAAATTTCGGACTTTGGGTTTTAAGGGGTTTTGATCGATGCTAATGATTGGGTTGTGTTCCTAGGACCTAGGGGAGTTGAATGGGACCGGTTTGGTGGAATGGGGTGGCTGAAAAAACAAGAACACGGCGGTTTGGAATTAAAATGGGAAGGAATGGAGTGAAAATGAGGGAGAATGGACCCTGAACCATGACTGCCGATTCGGTTGGACCGAATCGGTTCGAACCTGTCTGAACCGGGTCTGTCAAGAGCTTGAAGATGACACCGTTCCGGCGCATGGGTTTCACGCGTAGGAACTCCAGGCCACACGTGTGGGAACGTGGAACACATTTTGGGGATACTTCCAATACACAAAATCATCCTTTCGATGTAACAAACATTTTGGGATTGGTTTCGTGTCGATCGAACATCGTTTCGATAGGTTTCGGGTTGTCCGAAGGTTTAGGATCAAATTTAAAAATAGTTAAAAATTAAAAAAATTACGGGGCTTTAGTGAGAGGTTAATTAAGTAGTTAGTAACCCTCTAAAGTGATTTGGATAGGTTTGGGAGTCTCGGTGACGACGATTGGCCCTGGAGAGCCGAATGGCATGCGTATCAAGGCGGCAGCTCGGACGGTCTGTAAGTGGTCCTTGTTTTCTAAATTGATGCATGCATAAATTTTTATTATATGTTTTAATACTTTTTTTGTGATGCCATGAATGCATTTGTATGTGGTTACGTACTAGCACATATTTTGAGGTTTTAGCCTTATACGGTGACTATACGGGTTTGTATTTCTATGTTGATTTAAATGAAATGGTTTTAGATTTAAGAAGGATAAACTCGGGCATGAGACCCATTTGGTTTTTTCTCGGGCATGTAGCCCTATTGCTGACCTACGGGTCTGAGTCGTGGTCGCGGCGAATGCTTAGTGCGCGACGAGTGCTTAGTGCACGGCGACGGACTATACGACGCTCACCTCCGGACTGGGATGTGTTCCTTCCGGAGAGATCACGATGCACGTACTATCGTCGAGCAGCCACTGGAGGCTCGACTTCAGAGTGCTGACGGTTCAGGATATCGATCGGTGATGAGTGCACCATGATCTAGAGGTGGTCGCGTCAGTTGATAGGTTCCCGACGACATACCGGGATTAAGAGCGGTACTGGACGGATGGTTTCACACATCACTAGGATCGGAATCGTGACTGACCCTGAGATATCGGGCACAATGCCTAGTTGAGTCATGTGTTCGGGCACGAGACCCAGTTACTTTACGTTTGTGATTTCGGGTCAAGGTCCCTAAATGGATTTCTAGTTCATGACGGTTTATGGGGACGGGGCATGAATGTTTTCGATATATATATATATATTCATATACCTTCCTTATTTGGAATGTCTCCTCCGGGGAGGGTCGTTGACCTGGATGGATCCCGGAGTAGTCACGGAGCACTAACTAAGTGGAGTCGCCCCCGTTGGGTAACTTACTCTCAGGAAGGCTTGGATTATAACCTCAAGGAGGGTCATTGATCTACGGACATTGACCTGGGTGGACCCTAAGAGACTTGGGCTTTGAGACCTCAGGTAACACGTGCACAACTCTAGATACCGTGACGGGATGGTTATGTGATTTATATGTATATGCTATATAATATGTGATGTATACAGGTTTTGGGCTGAGTCCCACAGGAATTTGGGCAGTGGCCCATTTACTTGGTTTCATTTAAGGTTTTGGGCTAAGTCCCTAATAGTTTGGTAAATGGTTTTCGATTGTATGCATGCTTTTTAATGAAGGGTACAAATGTCTTTCGATAAAATGTTTTCTATAAACTATTTGTTTTGTCCACTCACAGCTTTTAAATATTTTGACTGCCCTTCAGGTTGACAGCGGATGCGAACAGTAGCATAGACCGAGACATCACATACCTCCTCCAGATCCTGGCGTACTCTGAAGCCCCGAGCGGGCTAAAGTCGGAAATTCCCTTGTCTGACACTCCGTGTCAGACGGGATCAGGAACGTCCCGCGTTAATCCCGGTGGGATTGGGACGGGTCCTGACACCCGAGTACCGTTCATCTTGAAATTCATCCAAATTCAACCCGTTTCTTCAAATTGATTCAATTAGAAGCTTCGTAGGGTTCATCCAAACACACTTCCATGTTCAATTTCATCATTCAACGCCTCTAATTCCACAACTCAATCTTCGAATTTTTCAAACCTCACCATGTTTGTTCTCGGACAAAACGACATCATTTTCTTTCATTTTTCATTGGGTTCGACTCGCCTTAAGCTCCAGAAGCTTAATTGAAGGTCAATTGTGAGCCTTAATCCCGAGTTCAAGTTTGATCAATTCGAATGTGCAAGTTTCGAGTTTGGGTTTTCTTTCACGATTTCACCTCCCTTTCGTTTCATTCTCTGTTCTCCCTCTCTCAATTACTCTCAATTGATTGCTCTCAATTGATTGAATCAAATGCATTCGAACGATGGTGTGGGTATTAGTTAATCAAATTGCTCTGTTTTCTCTCAACACACACACATACACGGTTTTGTTGTTCCTTTTTCACTTCACCACCGCACACACATATCCTTTTTGCCACCCATCTCAATTATAAAGTGACAGATGTCACTCAATGAATCCAATGACTCACCAAGATGGTCGGCTCATCACATCCTAGCCCAAAATTACCTTTTTGCCCTTTACCAATAAAATGACCATAATGCCCTTCGCCGTTCGAGACCCATAACATTTTCATTCGGACTCCGATTGAAGCATGCCGCCTGTCTACGGATTCAACGTCCCGAGACCTATCCAACGGTCCTTACGAAAATTCCAAACAAGGTTTCGATAAAAAAGTCAACTTTTGCCCTCCATAACCAAGGGCAAAATCGTCATTTCCTTCCAATTTTCCTTTTTCGAATTTCCAGGTCGTCACATATAGAAATATATAGCATAAACAAACCCGTTCTAAAAATTCTAGTAGCTTCGTAAATTAATTTGGGAATTGGAAATTTTACCCCTGGTAGGTCAAAATTTGACCTTTTTCCTAGAGTACTTGTTGGATGTTTTGTGAAGACCGTTATATAGGTCTCGAGTCCTGAGTCTGTAGATAGGGGCACACAAAAAACGAAGATTGTACGAAGAAGTTAAGGGTCTAAATGTCCTATGGTGTTTTGATAATTTTGATACCATGAGCATTATGCTATTTTTATACGAATAAATAGGGTGAGCCATCAGAAAGTTTGCTGGGATAGTTTTTAAGGTGATAAGTGTCAACTGGGCAGGAAAGGCGGTATCCTTCACCACTTTGGCTTTGGGTTAAAGAAATAAGAAAATGTTAAGAGGAAAAAAAAAATAAAAAAGGGCTCTAGGTATGGTTTTCACGGGGTAGCCACCGAAAATGCAGAGGGTCGTTTTCCCCGTGGCTCGACGGTGAGACAAGGCTTGGGACGGTACGGAAGGGATGATCTGTAACTCATGGAGTGAAGTTGGGACGTGTTGAAAGGTGTCGAAGGCCGTGAAAGGGGAATTCACATATGGGTTTGTGAGGCTAATCCTTCTCGGGAAAGGGGGAGGAGCGTGAGGTCGATTTGAATGAGACCAAGGCTAGGAAAGCCTCCCTCTCGACCTTACGAGCTGATTCGTGCCCTCGACGGTGTAGAGGGCTCATTGAAATTGGTTATCGGAGCCCAACGGCGGACCGGAGAATTCACAGCCAAAATTCCAGCTGAATTTGGTATTGATTTTTTGTAATAAATGCTTAACTGGATTGCTGGTATTAATTACATACGTTTTGATGTATCGATAGTGAGAACTGGCCGAGAATTGGCAGAGATATGTGAGTCGGGTACCTGTTAGAGGGATTGGATCGGGTATGCGACTATGCTAGAGGTAGCAGACACATGAGGACCAATTGCAGAGATGACGGTGGCACGTGGAAGCGCATGCGGCGTTTTCTGACCATCCGGTGAAAACAAAAATTTATCTGCTCCACCTTACAAGTTCAGTGGTACAATTTATATGGTGTTTGGAAATCATTTAAATGTGTTACCATTCGTGCAAACTATTAGTGTACTTTCTTACTTATATATGAACCTCTCCAAGTCCCAGAAGTTTGGGTACAAACTTATGTAATAGTAAGGGATTTGGTTAGCATGGCTGGAGTGTCAGAATGGCAGGATCACGTTTAGGAAGATCTGGCATTGGTTTAAAGTTTTAAAGTAGCCATGTTCTTACCTTTCCAATTCTTCGGTGTCAGTGGGTTGGATGAGGATAGTAATCCAGTGAAGACGGATCCTATTTGGTTCACCCACCGTGATATTAATTCTGATTTAGTGTTTATCCCTTGTCTGGGGAATTTTATATTTTGAGTATTCTAATGTTCCAGGTACATTGAGTAAAGTGTCAAATGGGAGAAAGACCAGACAGAGTTATCGAAGCATTTTTAGAACAGATCTTGTCATAGAGGCTCGTGATCCACAAAAGAAAAAAAAAATCATGTGGTGTACATAGTGCTTACCCATTTTAATTGGACCAATTTTATGACAAATATGCTACCTAAGAAGTGGAAAAACCAAAATATTTATACAAAAATAATGTTCTAAAAGAAGCATGTATGGTGTTGAAGCACAATTCATCCGTACTCGTAAAAGTCTCCTTGATCCCTGCGAAAAAACAAAAAGTAGGCTATCGTTTGCTTTGATCGAAGTCCTGGGGGGTTGTTCGACCAAGAACGCTTCAATGCTTAAGTTAGCTTTGAGAGAGAAATCACAAGAGATTAGGTAGCATTGAATCGAATTACCTTGAAAGTGAAATGAGCGTCTTTATTTATAGAGAATCTTTTGGGAGCCGCAGACCGTTCTGATTGGTTGGTTGATTTTGTAATTAATAAATAATATATTTTTTAATAAAAGATATTATTTAATAATTATAATAATTGCTTATTATGATGATAATTATAGTAATTTAATATTAATAATAATTGTTCATTATTAAAAATAATGAAAATTAATTTTCGGACTGAATATTAATATTTTTGAGATTTTAATACGATTAAATAATATTTTTAGTTGGAAATATATTATCTAATGTGTAAGTGTTTCCGAGACGTTAATGTCATTACTATGGGTAATTTGAATATTTTGGCAATTGTAGATCACATAACAGCTCCATAATTTTTCGGTGATTTATGATTTCACATATGATATCTGCTAAGAGATAGGCGTTACCAGAACTGTAAGCATACATAATGCACTAGCATACAAGGGCCATGCTCTAAAATGCCATTTTATAACACTCGAGTCCTAATCTTCTAAATTTGAAGAAGTTTAAGTCTTACCTACTGAAAATATTAAAGGACCATATTTTTAAATGACAAAAAATGTTCAATAGACCACATAATTTACAAACTACATAATAGTACAATTGATCTTATTTATGTTGGAGGGTCCTATTTGTATTAGTATTTATTGCAATCATGTGTCTACTAGCATTCTTTAAACTATATTTATAAACCACACGTTAATATTAATTACACCGACTTATATTAGTGTGAGATTTATAAATGTAGTCTATAAATGTGGCAAACCATGTGTCCTCCTAGCATTATCCTTTTAGACTATATTTGTAAACCACACATACTTATATAGGTACGATCCATTTATATTAGTGTGAGATTTACAAATATAGTCTATAAATGTAGTCTCGTTAGGATTTCTCATATAGTGATATGAGAGGGAGGATTAAGTTGATATACTTTTTTCTAAACAATGAAACGAGAGAGAGGACTAAAATGTAGTCTATGAATATGGTCATCTTAGAATTTTTCATACAATGATATGGGAAAGGGGGATTAAATTGATTTACCTTGTTTTTGTACTATGAAATGGGATAGAGGGCCTAAACTATACACCTTTACAAGAGACGGAATATAGAAGAAGGGATTTACATTATACATATTGCATATCAACCTCGTCTAAGACCTTTCACTTGAGGTTTGGAGAAAAACGCTACTAAAGCATCGTATTAAGTGGCATATTCATTACCATAATAAGTTGTATATAATTTTTACTACATAAAAGCGAATTAGTTTTATAAAATACTTTTAAATAACTAAAAAGACATTTTTCATTGCTAAATGAAAAATGAAAAACCAATTCCAACTAATATATACCCAAAACTCTTTTCATTGCTATGAAAGAAAAACCACCCACCACGATAAACAATGGACTTGAATTTGTAGGAGGCCCGAATCCCGTAAACTAGTAAGCATTAACAACTAATAGACTCGAATTTTTCCATTGAAAAAATGTTGCAACAATTGCTGGACCTTTCGAATCCTAGTGACGCACGAGCCAACAGTTGTTATCCATCTTCGCATCTCTCAAACATGGTTTGTGGTGCAGTAATCAACTCCGTCGTACAGGAAGTCAATTTCAGTGGTGGTCTGAGCAGTGCGAGAGAGCCCTCTTGAGTCTTGGCCCATTCGCCGTCACACAGTAATACTTGTGAATATAACGTAACTAATCGGCCCTTTATAATGTTTTCTAAACAGTTCTATCAACATCTAAAGAAAAGAGAGGAACATTTTCAGCTGGAATTTCTTGCTTGAGCTTTTGCCAGTTATAATGCAACCATTACTTATAATGCAGTTTGGAACTTCAAAGGCTACTCAGTTTGTCTGTTTCAAATGTTGTCTGTTGTTAGCCTTTGGTCATAAAATTCGTTTAGATCCACAGTTCGGGTTCTGGATGTGTATGAATGGGGATTAAAGCTTCGGTGATTGGTGTTTGAATAGAATTTGGTTAAACTCATTTAATTTCCTTCCAATCTGCCATAGATGAACGCCCATTTGATTAAACAAGATAGAGAAAAAACAAGGGAAAAAATTCACATTCATCAATGAAGAGAAGTTGATTTTCACAAAAACTCACATGCACCTCATATCTCCTTCATTTTCTAATCTCGGGCTTTTCTAGCTTGACTTGACTCAGTTTCCTCTTGTGCAGCTTTAATCCAAGCAGCCTACACAAAATGGAAAGGAAATGCTAACACACCCATTAACAAACAATCGCAGCCTACAGAGCATTGCTAACAATACACATTAAGCACAAGAGTAAGAGAATATTTTACCTTATCGCGTTCAAGTTTAGAAACATGTGGCCTCATGGAGTTCTCTAAGCTTAAACCTCCCCATGTTTCTTGTACTTCTTTGTCCCTTGCTTCTTTACGAGTTACAAATGATCTAATTTGGTCTTCTTGTTGCTGAGCAGCAGCCAACAGCATACCATCAGAACTTAAATAACCCACTTTGCCATGAAATGTAATGCAAAACTCCCATGGGACAAATAAGAAACCATTGGCAATGAAACATTAAGGACAAACATTAGGGTATTTACCTTATTTCCTTCAAGTTTCGAGGCATGTGCTTTCATGGAGTTCCCTAAGTTTAAGCCTCCACATTGTTCTTGCAGTTCTCTCTCCCTTGCTTCTTTACGAATTACAGAGAAACTAATTTGCTCTTCTGGTTGTGCAGCAGCAGTTTCCTTTTCTCTTTCTAGCCTTGATTTATTATTAACCAAAACATGGTCCAAACCACATGCTTCATCCGTGTGTGAAGCTAGTTTTTCATTCCTTTTCTTCACTTCATTGGCTTTTTCCTCCGTACGGTAGTTCATCTTCTCTTTCTCCAGTCTCGAAACATGTTTAACCAAAACTTTATCTAAGCTTTCACATTGTGTAACACTGTTTGCTCCTTTTTTCCTTTCAAGTTTTTGATATCCATATCTGTCTCCCGTAGCAAATGCCTGTTTTTTCTCCCTTTCCAACCAGTGGACTGGTTTGGGAAAGATCTTCTCTGAATCATCTTCAGTCTCTTTAGTTTGGGCCATCACATTCTGAAGTGCTCTTGTTTCTCCGGCACTATGATTCAGTGGATATCCACATTTATTTTGCTTCATCATAGAGTTCTCTTCTACAACCTTATTCAAGTCCTTATTTTCTTTCCCCTCCGATCCTTCCTCAGGCCAAGTAGCATGTTCCTCTTCTGCAGCTGAAGCAGATGAATAAACTTTCTTAGTCAGACAAGGCAACCTGACTCCTTCATGTGTAGAATTCTTCCTTCTGTTCTTTGCTTCTTCAACTTCCTTCTCAAGCCTCGAGACACGTTTCACTAATAACTTATCGAGGCTGGGAATTTCTGACGCATTTTCTTTTCTGCGGCTAACCACTTTTAAATTGTACTCACTCATAGCAGATGTTATTGCAGAGATCTTCTTGGCCTCTTCAACTTCCTTTTCAAGTTTTGAAGAATGTTTAATTAGCATACTTTCCAAGTCAGGAATGGCATCGGACATTATTTTTTTTCTTTCTGAATTCTTTTGATTCACTTCAAAATCTCCTCTCGATTTTTTCTTTGCCTCTTCAATTTCTTTCTCAAACTTAGAACCATGCTTCAGATGGATGCTTTCCAAGCCTGGAATGGAGTTAGAGGCAATTCCATTGTTATCTGAATTGGCCTTCGCATTTAAGATTCTACTAAAATTTGCTCCTTCCCTCAACATATTCCTTCTGTCTTTGGCTTCTTGCACCTCTCTTTCAAGCTTGGTCGTGTGCTTAACTAAAAACTTTTCAAGGCTTGGAAGTTCTGTTACAGATCGCTTCCTTCTCATTTGTCCATCTCTGAAGTGTTCAGGCTTTGCCACTCCTAATCTTTGTGGAAAGGTCTCAGAAGCAGAGCCTGGACAATGCTGCTTGCTATTTTGAACTTCCACTAAGGCAGCATTTAAACCAAAAGTAGCAACAATAGTGGCAAGAGAAGAGAGCTCATCTTCAAGCAAACATTGAAGCCTTCCGAGAATCATGTCGGCTATCTTTTCCATATTAGGCTTACCTAAAGAGTGCCTTCTGTTTTTCTTCTGCCTGACCTCTAAACCTGGCCTCTTATGATCCAAATGTTCGGACCTGAAATAATCTATCTGGGATACAGCTTCAAGTTCTGACCCAGATTCTGATTCATAATCCGATGTAAACTCAGATGACTCTTGATTATTTTCATTTGTATTCGGGTTCTCACTGATTTTCCGGAAGAGTTCTTTGCATTCGTCTTTACTAAAAGAAGGGGAGTTTCCAAGCCTTATCAAAGAAATTTTTACAGCTGCAGCTACTTCTTTATCAACCTCAAATGCAGTCTCAAAAGATGCTGTTACTGTGTGAGTAGTAGACCTTCCTCCATTAACAGTGGATGTTTCTATTTTACATGGCTTCCGAGGGCAGTTTGGTTGGTCATACATGATAACTCCCGCAGCTGCTGCCTCTTCCCAAGCTTCGGCTGCAGCTTGGTCTGCTTTTAACAGCTGGGCTTCTGCTTCTTTACTTTGGATACTGAAATAAACATCAGAAGAAAAAAACAATAAAATTGAGATATGAGACCTTAAGGAAATGTTCGGATGAGTACAATGAACTTAGGTAGGCTAAATTAGTTTGAAATGAGGAACTCCAATGTTCCAACGTACTTCAAATGGCTAGATGTCAGACATGTAGATGAGATTTGTAAGTGACACCTATCATTAAATATCCATTGTTTCGTAGTTCTGCTATGGTTGTGTGGTGCAAATGCTCCCTATCTTGTTGATCACAAAAACCGTATTGTATTATTGTTAGTACATTTTGTAGTAATATAGTATAAATTCCTTGGAACTTTGAAGTTCTAGAAACAATTGAATATGGAGACTATACGTAAGTAGTTGAAAAACTGGCAAGGAAGCACCTGCACTACATGAGCACACAAAAAATAACTAAACAAACAACTCACAAAGTAACACCTTCATAAGTGTTCCTTACCAATCCCCCTCGTAATAGCTTGCCTCTAATGATTTTGAAATCTCTTGGAATTTTGAAGTTCTTCAATTTTAACTAATTTAAAATAAAAATACCCAAAGGTATGTTTGGATTATAAGGTGTGGGAATTTTCTGTTTATTCACTTAGTTAACAAAGTGTACAGGATAGACAGATTTATACAGAGAATAGAAAGAGTCCTAACTAGGTATAAACTAGGAGAGTCCTAACTAGGCAATATACATCCTAGGTAAGTTTATATACTAAGGAAGAACAGATATTAAGCAGGAGATTGATCTGCAATCTCCTCCGTTAGCTGGGATTCCTTAATATGGATGAGGGGCTTCAAAGTACCAAGGAATTTGCACTATATTACTAGGAAATGCTATGCCAACAATTGAATAGAGTGATCGTAAGTAAATAGGTGAGTAACTAAGAAAAGAGCACATGCACCACGTGAAGTCCAACGTGAACTATACTCCACAACACATGCACTATATTCCTCATGTCATCCCTCCTGAGTTCTTATCCCTCTAGCTAAGATCATCAGATTAGTCTTGTATGTTATTATGCTAGATTAGTTTATATGATCATCATTATGTATCAGCACTTATCATTCATGTATAATCTCTCCTATAAATATCACCAGCAGAGTCACTGATTTTGTGTGGCCTCAACTATAATTTTATATGGTACCAGAGCCTCCTGACTAACATCACCTCTTCCTTCATAAATCTTTTCTTCCTACCCGTCATGACTTGTGCTTCTGCCCCTCCATCCTCCCTCCAGTCCTAATGCTACCCTTCCTAATGTCTCCCACATTATCACTGTCCGCCTTGATAGGAACAACTATCCTATCTGGCTTGCCAGGTGCTCCTCCCCTTTCGCAACCGTCACTTAATGTCATCCGTTGATGGCTCTAGCTCTTGTCCCCCAGCTTTTCTCTCTGGCAAGGATGGGAAATTCACTGATATCGTTAATCCAGGTTATAAACCCTGGATTCAGCAGATCAAATGGTTTTGTCTTGGCTCAATGGTTCTCTCAGCCACTCTGTCTTGGCGAGCATTGCTCGGTCCATCTCTGCCGGTACCACCCACTAAACAAGGGATTTCCAAAGTAGCATTATGAAATTACTAGGTACTTTGAAGTTGCTCATTTTTAACTAATTTAGTTTAAATCCATGTACTATGAAGTTCCTCACCCAAACATATCCTAAAGGATTCATGCTTATCATGCATCAGACAAAAGATTACCTGGCTGCCCTAAGTATCCGGCACCAAGATGCTTCAACCAATGCTGCTTTTCGTGCCTCCATCGCTTTTTGTGCGGCTTCTTTTGCTGCCATTTTTTCCCTCAGGACTTTTGAGTAATGCGGATTAGAATCACCTAGTGTCTCATCAAGAGTTTGAGTCATGCCATCAACTTCCTGAGAAAATACCAAACTATTAGTATGTTGGTAAATATGGAAATCTGAGGATAAAATGCGTAAAATGCGTTTATAAGCGATAGATGCAAAACCTGCAGCATTTTGATCTTCCTCTTTAAGTACGAATCAACTTTTTTCCGCGGGAACCAGTTCAAAGGAGAGGTTCTACGATGAGCAGGCTTCTTGATTTGTGCTGTGAACTTGTTCAGAGAATACAACGCTGATAGGCTAGTCTCTTTCAAATTTTTACTCTGAGGTATTGATTAAATTAAAAAAAAAATAAAAAAAAAATGTAAAACGAAACAAGATGAGAATTGCAGGATTTGACCCAAAACTGTCATTTGGTCAATAGTTCAATACAATAGAATCTCTAATTAAATAGTAAATATAGACAGAAAGCAACAGAGTGCTAATTTAAGAGGAAACAATAATTTCGGCCTTCTAGGCCTCAACGCACTGATCATCTGGGCATCTGGCAAAAACACATAAAAAATAGCACATAATCTGAAAATAGGTCCCGGCTCAGATTCCCAATTCCCTGAAATCCATAGAGTTCAATATCTAGGGTTATTGAGATTCAACCGGCTTATGGGCTAACGACGAAGAGAACGGTTTGGGGTTCTAAATCAGTAAAACAAGCAGCAATCAAGTGAAAATCAAAGCCAAGCACAACCCTTTCCTAGGGTTTCAAATTCAGTCGTACCCAAACAAATGCAAACGCAAACAGATAATTTGGTAACCAGAAACAAAGAATCAGATCCAAGAATATCAAAAGACATACCTTCCCGATCTTGGAGCTGGCCAAGGTCGGCTCGGCAGCACCAGTTTCTTTGTTGTTGGAATCAAGAATGGCGTCGCCAGCAATGCCTTGCTTGTCTGACACGGAGATGCAGCCCAAATCCATGGCCAGTCTCTGAGACGAACAAGGATCAAGAATTGCAGAAGAGATGGATAGTGAATTTGATTGGAAATGTGAGATTTGAGATTTGAGATTGTGAGAAGGATATGAAGACTTTTCCTTAGGTGTGGGGGATTCAAATCATGTGAAGAATTTGGGCTCGTATGAAAAGAGGCGCTTATTGGCTTCGAAAGTGAATTAGCCGTTATGGTATGCCGGGCGTGTCTCTTGGCTCCTACGGTCCTTAATTTTTTTGTTTCAAATTCTTAGAAGGACAATTGAAGCATAAAAGAAAAAAATAAACAAATTCACCAATTCATTAAATTTTCATCGGTTCACTAACTTTAAAAAAAAAAATATATATATATATATATATGAAAATCATCCGGTTCGTTAAAATTTATATACGTCTTAATACTCAAAAGGCTCTAGACATTAAACTATATTTTGCCCTCTCAATCGATTTTTTTTTGCAATGTACTAACCGAACTGTACTTCCGTTATTCCAGCAGTGCCTTACGTGTTTGTTAGTATGTGATTAGTTTTTAATTATTTGTTAAAAATTATTAAAATAAAATATTTAAAAAATAAAAATTGAAGAAGAAGATGAACAATACATATGATCTGCATTTTTCCTCAACCCATTCCCAACCTCCAATCTAATATCTATTTTACTTTTTCATCATCATATCTTCTTTTTCTTGATCTGATCTGGGCAGCCTCGAAAATAAAGATGAAGAACATTCAACCCATCTGGGCAACTTCTCTTTCACTCTCTTCTCCAATTCAACACCACTCTTCAAAATTACCAACTCGCTCATGTTACCAACTCCCTGAAGGTCATGTGTGACCCTGTCGCCATTAACACACCATAACCAGAAACCCAATTCAATTTGGTGGCTGGGATTGCTGAATTAATCTCAGCACCATAAATTACATAATGGGTTATTTCCTTGATAGGACTCAAGCTATTCAAATCATAAATCATGATTGAATTTGAGTTCCTCCGAGCTGATTCGAAACTAGCAAACAGAAACTCAGGTCAGGAACCAATTCCTTGTACTGTTTGACCCCGACTTAGTCACATTCACCCAATTCAGTGTCTCCTTCTGAAACCCATTTTCAAGGTCGAGAATTAGGATCCCCGAGAAGTCAGTGGCCCTTGCGGCGGCTGCTCTCGGCGAAATCGCTAACATCAAATCCATGGCTATGAATTGGGTCAAAATTGTGGACTTTTTCCTAAGAGACCAATCAAAGGACGTGATTTTGCTTCTGTGAGCTACATGGACCGAGCAATAAGGCGTAGTGGCGATCGCATATGGCGAATCTCGGCCATTCAAGGGAAAAATGAAAGACTTCTCGAGATTAAAAGCATCAAAATGAGACGGGTTCGACGGAGAATTCATAAAAATCTTCGTTGCCAAAAATTGCGATTCGAAAATTAAGTTCTCTGAACTTGAATGCTGTACAGGGTCTGGTGAATCTCGGTCATTCATGAAAGATGTAACTCGCTTAGTTGCCAATAAAGAAGAAGAGTTCAATTATCTGAAATTGATGTTTATGCACAAAAATTTAGATGGCATTAGAGCTTCAACAGACGCAGCAGAAACAACAGTCTTGTATTATCGCATGTCGAAGATTGTATGCTTTTGGGTCTTAATCTGGCCAATTTCAGGGTCTTTGGTCTTTTCCTTAAATTTAGTTGTAGCTGGTGTTTGGGGATGAAGCCATTTCCTAGAAAGCCTCCCCGGGAGGAGGATGGAGCAGATGCAAATATCCGAGGATTTAAGCTACGAAATTGATCAAAATAGCAACACGTTCTTTTGCACACAATTAAAATTTCAGGACACGACCCATCCCAATCCCCCTTAGATTATCGTGGGATGCGTCATACTTTCGTCTGACACCACGTTCTAAACTAGAGATAACCCGTAACCCGCTCGAGGTTACAAGAGTACGCAGTGACTTATGGAGTCCGCATTGGTATGTGATGTCTCGATCTCTGCTACAGCCACATCCGCAATCAACCTAAAGGGTAGGGTGGCAACGGGTCGGGTCGTGTTGGGTTCGTGTCGTGTTACATACTCTATTTTACCTATTTAAGCTCAACTCGAACCCGACTCATTTATTAATCGTGTCAATTCATGTAAACCCGAACCCGACCTGTTTATTAAACAGGTAACTCGAACCCACCCGTTTAACCTGTTTATTAAACGTGTCGTGTTGAATAACTCGTTAACCTATTGAACTCATTTAACCTGTTTAACCCATTTAACCTATTTAACCATATATCCAACATAATATTTGAAGCAGAATTTTAACTAAAAAATTATACCAACCATCAACGAATTTCATAATTCAACAAACTTCATAATTCATAAGTTCATGCAATAATTTAGTATCCATGACTAACAATACAATATTCATGTAATATTAAGTTCCAAAAGAAAATAAGCATCACAATTACTCATTTAGTACGTAATATCAAATAAAATTAAGTGATTAATTAGCAAACTCTAAGACAAAAGTTTCAGCAAAACAAGTATTAAAATTGATTAGATCTTCGTGAATTGTACAAGAACACAGCAACTAATCAGCACCTACAATAGAATGAAGAAAACATTAGAATTCAACCACAAAATTAACAACCCAAAAAAAGACATGCTAGAATGTAATTTTTTTGTACCTAAATGCTATCCATCATTAGGGATGGTATTATAGCATTCAACAGATTGAGAATGATTGATACTAATTTCTAATTTGCTGATATCCTTGGTGAGATCCTCCAACTTGAGTGCAAGTGATAAATCATCTACAAAATTGAATATGTAAATGAGATTTCTTAATTAAGAAAACAATAGATAAAAAAAATCTAGCTAAAAGGTGAAAATCAGAAAACAAACCATCATTGCCAAATATCCAATCACATGTGCAGATTATAGCTTGTCTCTTAGGAACAAACAACCAAACAAACGAGTATTTTTCAGAACTCCATTTAAGTGAAGCCAATTGAGGACTATTTAAGTTTAATCTGGGCCTACTTGACTTCATGATGGTAGATTATTCTGATATCAATCTGAAGGCGAAGCGTTCATGGTCTGCTAAAACATGGAAACATGTCTTTTCCTACTTGAAAATAAAAATTTTTAAAAAATACTATAAACCCAAACCTATAAGGGAAAACTACTAGGAACAGAAAAATAGAATTTAACCACAAAGATACGATTGAATTAGATGGTATGTTCTTTCCTCTTCGCCGTTGGTAAATTTGCCAACGATGTCCCCATCAATGCTTAACTGCACAATTATGAAAAGAAAATCTGGCTTCCATCATGATAAAATGAGGTATAAGAGCATTGCAAAATCTTGAAATCTGGGATAATAGAAAGGTTGTTTCCAATATATTTAATTACCAACCAAAAAGCCCGTGCAAAGTTAAGATTTACAAGTTGAGTTTTTTTAACGGTTAGAAACAAAAGAATTATATATTTACACGAGTTTTATTATTCATAACTACAAGAATGATGATCTATGCACCATAAAGGCATTCCCTGTTAAACTTCACGAGCTACTGAACTTCATTATCATAATAAAGACTTATATGTAACTGAAATTGCAAAAAACTGAGCATAAAATAGAGAGAGTACAAATCAACCATCTATCTTAAGCGAATGCAACAACTCTCAACATCTGTAGAAACCAGGGAATGCAAAACTCAGTCTTCATCCACAAGACCACAAATGAAATGCAATCAATGTCCTGAAAGGTGATTCTCCTAGTGTACAAATTAAGTATGTGATTAGGACAAACAGGGCAGCATTTCAAACTGAGACTTCCATTAAAAGTGCCCATTTATGGTTTTACAATAGTCATACTCAATAAACAGCAATATTAGTTTTGTCACAGATGAATATCATTTTACAGACATTGATTTGAGCACAGTTCTCATGAACATCAAGTAACGAAACCAGTTCATGTTCAACCTGTGACTTAACTTGACGAAATAACCAAGAATAAAACAAAAAAGCAACAGAAGAAAGAGAAAAAGAGAATAAAAGCAAGCTTTAAATCCTTGAGAATCTAGGCTCTTATCCTTCTATAAGCACCAGAACTATATCACAGAGGGAATGTGCAGAAGAAGCTAGATATTCTGCTGGAACCAGAAAAGTATAAAACTATTTATATCAAAAGATAATGTATGAAACAAAAACATGATTGACTTACTTAAGGTGTAACGACCCGTCCTGAATATCGGGATTACGTATTAATTAATTATGGGTTAGGATGACTAATTGGGGATTAGTTGAGTGATTTCGAACGGACGGTGCGAAATGACCGTTTTGCCCTTGGTCTTGGGCAAAAAGGTTGACTTTTAGTTCGGACGGTCAAATGGACTTTGACCAATGACTGTGACGTAGTTTGGAATGTCACGAGTTCATGGACAGGTGGTACGTCCGATTCCGAAGTTCGAGGACGAAGTTATGATGTTCGGAAGTTTGCAGGTATTTTGGTAATTTGGTTAAAAATGGGCAAAATGTTGACTTTTAACTTGGGGAGTCAAACGTACGAGGACTAATGACCGTGACGTAGATCGGGTCGATACGAATCTGTAGACAGGTGGTACGCCGAAATCGGACGTCGGACGGAAAAGTTATGGTCACGGGAGCGAAATCGGGAATTTACGTCTCGGGATTCGCAATTATATATTATTTTAATCCTATTGGCTGATATTTTGTTTGGGGTTGTCACTCATCCCATGGGTGGCCTTCCCTAAATTAAGGATCTTGTTTTATTGGGGAGTTTATTATATATTATATTTTATATTATTTTATAAACTTAACACTCATTTTCTCTTTCCCTCCCCACGACCATCACCACCATGTTCTTTGTTAGGACCCACCCCGGTTTCACCCCGAAAACCGAGGTAAATCCTGCTCCCGTCTGACAACCCAACACAACACAGTCAGAAGCAGGAGAAAATATATCACATATCTCGAAGTCAACAGTTTACAGAGTATAGTACTCAAGACAGAAGAAAGAAAAACCGAAAAGTTAAGTTCACGCACAACGAAAACTTTAACACAGTTCGGGATCGCTCTCGTGACTTCTATGCCTCAGACGCTGCCTCGACGCCGGAACCCAGCGCTAACTCCACAACCTGGAGGGCAATTTAAAACAGAAGGTGTGAGTGAACCATGAATAAAATAAAAGTTCCAAAACCCTTTTAAAGGAAAACCGGGTTTAGCCCTCCGTTTTGAAACCACATGCATAACCCAGTTATTAAAACAGTTATAAATTAAACACCATAAAACATCATAAGAAACAGAAACACTATAAAACAGGGATAGAAAACATATCAGAACATCATAAAACCGTATTATAAACCGTGAATATCAAATCATCATTCTCCGATCAAACCTGCTGGACCTATCCGAGTCTTTAAACTCAATCCAGGCCTCAATAATATCCGAGTCTTTAAACTCCCGAGTCTTTAAACTCAACAGGCCTACGGGGGAAATATCAATATATCCGAGTCTTTAAACTTCCAAGTCTTTAAACTCAATCCGGGTCTTTAAACCCAATCCGGGCCCGTCCCCCGTCAATCAATATCCGGGTCTTTAAACCCAATAACCAGATCCAGAAAATCCAATCAAAATCATTTGAAAACCTTTTCCAGATCCACATCCAAACCCGAATCCGAAATCACCAGTCCGATGCCCTTCCAGCATCCCGAACCGTTATTCCGAACCCAAATCCAGAATTCCACTTTCCAATCTGAAAACCAACTCTCGATTCTCGAAATCCGTTTCCAAAATCGAAAATCCTTTAATCACCAAATCAGGTTTTAAAATCCCTTTATGAACATTTAAACCATTTATCTATTGAAATCCCAAATCCATGGCATTATCGACATTTCTCGTAAAACGTGCCAATTACCTTACTTTCTCGAAAACCGTGCAAGTATATAAAACCACATCATAAATCCAACATTCATGTAATCACATATATAAAAAATTATAGAAAAGCAGTTATGCATGTTCGAGTTTAAGGAAAGGGTCCACTCACAATACCGAGCCCTCAATCACGTCCTGAACGTCTCGTACGTTCCTCAGCTTCCTCGGGAAACTGCCGATCCTGTCAACAACCATCAAAATACGTCACTAACACATCTACGAAGGTCCAGCCTAATTTCCCTAAAAAATCCCCGGTTCCTAAGCGTAACAAATCGGAACCCTAAGCTTTCACCCTCGGCAAAACTACTTCGATTCGACGTCCGATTAACCCGAAAATTGCACCAATGGATTCCTTAAGACATTAGAACTAAAACCATGTTGGAAGTTTGGCCGGAATCCTCCCCACGCGCCTCCACGCGCCGCCCAAAGTGGCTGCGCGTGGTCCTCGACGCGTCTGCTACAGTGTATCTTCAACCTCGAGCAAACCCGGTTCAGCACAGTATCCTGCAATCGAACCGGCGTCAGCGGTTCACCTCCTTCCGTCCACCAAATCGACTCCTCTCTTCACCAAAAGCATCGTCCAATCCCCTGCAACCTAACCCAGTCCTAAAATCGAAGAATCACGGCCTAAAACCCCTCGACTTCATCCTCGAACAGAACCCGAACACTGCCCTGTTTCCTTCTCTGGCCACCCAGGTCACCGCCCATGACGGTGGCTAGCTTAAACCCTTCCTAAGACCATCCTAAACCTCACCCAACTCACCAAGACCGTCGACTCTACCCCAAGACTTCACGACTTTCGATTTGAAAGTCGATGGCAAAACAGAGCACATCGGTACTCTCCGTCGTATAGCCTCCACCGTGCACTCCTCCGTCTACGGCTGCACAACAGCAGAAACCTAGAACCCTACTGAACTTCCTAGGCCTCACAGGACTCCTCTGATTCTATCCCTAAAGTCACGACTTCCAACTTGAACCTCAACAGAAAAACAAAGCATGGAAAAGGGAAAACAAGAAATTACCTGCCTCCTGTCGCCGTCGTGACCTCAGCCGTGAAGCAGTAGCTCCTCCCGTCCTCCTCCGTCCTCTGGACACTTCCACTGGCTTCGATTGGTTGATCACGGGCCACAACACCACCCACAAACACTCACTTCCTCCCTGTTTTTATCTCTGAGTTTCCCGTGGCTCACCATTCACGCACAACCCATCACCACTCCTCCAACCTCTCTCACTGTCTCCATCTCACTCTCTGGTCACTCTCACACACACTCACAAGTTCACCAACATCCCACGATCACCCCTCACTTTCTCTCAATTTCTCAGCCTCTGTTTTCTGTTCTTCAAACACACGAGCACATACACGGGTGCCCCAATTATTTAGAT
The DNA here is from genome assembly GCA_032719365.1 of Prinsepia uniflora. Classification (NCBI taxonomy): domain Eukaryota; kingdom Viridiplantae; phylum Streptophyta; class Magnoliopsida; order Rosales; family Rosaceae; genus Prinsepia; species Prinsepia uniflora. Next base: position 45,478,000 of record CM064872.1, on the reverse strand, counting down.
CGTGCACCAATTACTGGAACCCTCTAGTTCCCCCACACGTGTCACCATCTTCCCATTCTCTCACAAATGGCCCCATCACAGCCATCCACTTGTCCCAATCTGTTAAACCAAGCCCAAAGTACAAAAGACCAAAATACCCCTCTATGAACCCAAAATTACCATTTTCCACTACCTTTCTAGACCCGTAACTCCCACCTCGTAAGTTCGATGAATACGTGCCGCCTGTCATCGAACTCAGGATGACGAGATCTCTCTAACGGTCTTAGGTCAACATTACCAAAACCCGTTCGTACAAAAAGTCAACCTTTCCTCCTTAATTGAGTCAAATTACGGTTATGCCCTTAACCTCATTCCGACATCACAACTTCCTCTTTGGATGTCGGAATCGGGCGTGCCACCTGACAGGGAACCCATCCAATCCCCCGGGATTACCATGGAATGTGCCTTGCTCCGTCCAACAAGGGGTGTTAGACAAGGGATAACCAAGAGTCACTGCCCAAACGGGACATCCAGAGTGCGCAAGGATCGATGGAGGAGGTGAGCAATGTCCTAGTCTCTACTGCAATCGCATCCGTAATCAACCTGAAGGGCATTAAAACCAAAAGTTGTGAGTGGACAAAAATATATAAGTTCGTTAACACATTTTCATAAGAAATTTATGCCCTCCAATAAAAACGTATGCATGCCACGAAAACCGGTAACCAAATCATTTTGTTCACAGCCAAGCCATTAGGGCCTTAGCCCAAAAACCGTTAACTAAAAACCAAGTGTGGGAACTCAGCCCAAAACTGTGGAATGCCACTACCAAACATATTAAAACCATGTGGGCCACCGCCCAAAGCCATAAATATATATCCATAAATCCAAAACCATTTAGGGTCCCCGACCCGACATACCATTTCCTAACCAATAATCCATTTTTACCATATAACACATATCCAACCGATAAGCCATTTTATAGGTTCATTAATCCATATTTACCATTACCATCACCAGCATCCCTGATGCTTAGCGTCCCAGACGCTTGACGTCCCTGACGTCATATCTCACGGTATAATAAGCTACGCGTGCTTCCCAGGGTCTCTCCGGGTCCATATCTCTAACATCACAGATGTCTGACGTCCCTAACGTCAATCATAGCAATCTTGCTCCTGAGTCATCATACGGTCCGGCTGCTCCGTACAATGACCCCTCGCAGGCAATGCACCGTGACTTCCCCAGTGTCCCAGACATCTGGAGGAGACCATCATATATCCTTGTATCCAGATTGAAAGGACCGCCCCCGAAAGGAGCATCGATAACCGTGTCTGGTCCTGCTCCCGTCTGGCAAGATGACTGAAAACCCCAGGTTACCCTGAGTACTTGCCAAACCAGGGATAGCCACACGTACTTACTCATGCCTCCGCCCCTCGTACAGCCTCGAACAACGCGCCACGACCTGGAGGGTCAAAAAAAACCAGAAGGTGTGAGTAGACAAAAATAAATCAGTTTAGCAAAACGGTTACAACAAACGTTTTTACCCTCCGCGTAAAAACGAATGCATGCATACCAAAAATCATTTCGCAATCGGTTAAGATTTTCCACCTAAGAAAAACTGTGCATCAAATTCCAACATAAGGAAAAACTCGTATGAATCTCAAAATCATTTTTCCTTTCTCAACCATCGGGTCTTAGCCCGCAATCATAAACATCGGGCCTCAGCCCAAACCCACGAATCAAAACCAAATGCACAACATGATCCAAAACCAACCATATACCAGGCCACTGCCCAACTCAACCGAAACAACAGAAACCATCAATAAATCAAAAGTCAATCATTTTGCTAGATATCAAGTGCGCCCGAGTCTTTAAACTCAAAACCATGCGCATAAACAGGCCTTCCCGGGATATCAACGAGTCTTTAAACTCAGAACATAATCAATAGGCCTCGGGGGTATCACAGTAACCGAGTCTTTAAACTCATTAAGGGCCCTCCCCGTCATCAATTAACCGAGTCTTTAAACTCAAAACGTGCCCCAGCAATAACAACGGGTCAAAACAGTTTTCAACGGGTCTTTAAACCCCAAAACATTTGTCAAACACAACAACGTGGGATCCATCCCAAAATAACATTTTTCACAACAGGACCCATGGTCCGAATTTCAACATTCAAATTTCCAAACCTTACTTCACATCACATGTTCAAATCATCATTAAACACGGGGCATGCACAATCATACCAAATCACTTTATTAAATCCTTTTTCATTCCCGAATTCGAATTCACAACAATGGTTCCGTAAGCCGGCATCCGGAAGCATCATCCCGAACCCAAACCAAGAATCCACTTTAATATTTCCGAAAACCAAAATCTCGTAAATCAAAGTTACTTTTATGTCCCGAGCATCAAGCCCGAAATCACCAAAATCACGATCCAATCAAAACATACTCAAAACCCATTTTTAAAATCCTCAAAATCACAAGTCTCATTTTAATTTCCCAGATTCAAACGTCAACAGTGATCAAATCACAATAACTCGAAATCTCGTAAAACGTGCAAGTCCGGAACGTTCTCGAAAAACGTGTCAAAATCGTAAGTCACACTTGCAATCATAAACAACCTTCTTAAATCATTTTACACCCATTTCATATAACTTCTTTCATTAAACGATCATTAAGCACACGAGTTACCATAGTCTCGAAATACGTGTAATTTCACATGTATAGTAAAAATACGTATAAATATGGGAATCGAATACGTATAAATACGGAAATCAAAATCAATCACAACTTATAATCATAATCATAAAATCATAGAAATAATTTATGCATGCATTATATTTTGAAAGCAACGTCCACTCACACACCGTCCAATAAGGCTCGGTTTCGCGCCGCACGCGATTCCGTAATTTCCGACATTTTCCAAAAACCCGAATCCTGCCCGAAAACACATCCCCGGGTCATTAAGGTGTCAAATAATAACATACTAATTTCTCATAATTTTCCGGGAATTGTTCGTTAATTAAAAATGTAACCTAAACCTTCGGACCCTCGGAATAACATCGAGACGGTGTACGAAAATTTCGAAACCAACGCTAAAAAGTTCGTTACATTGTGTAGGACAAAAGTCGTTTTGAACTTACCTTGAGAAAACGTTCCACGCGACGTCACGCGCCGCAGCAAGCGGCTGCGCGTGACACCCACGCGCCAGCTACAGTAACTCCAACGGTCACCATCCTCACCCGATTCCACTGTAAAACGGGTATGCGACCCGCGACTGGACCCGATTCAATCTCTGCAAATATCCACTTAATTCCTTCAATTTAACTCTCAGATAGCATCGAAATGGACCTAATTTAAGTTCTGTTTTACTCACTCACGTCGACATGGCCTAAAACCAGCTCAATCGAATACGGGCCCTAATCGGGTTCGTAGTCCCCATTCATCACACAGTCACTGCTTCTTTCAATTGATTAGTTAGGAAGCACCGTAGACTCACCCTCACGATGATTGTGAACTCAATTTCACAAGAGCTTACCTCCATGACCACGACTCCAAGCTCGCTTTTCCGACGAACAACCGTCCACTGTTCATCACTGGAAGTGTAGCAATACTCATCGTTTTCTTCAATTTCTTCACTCAGTAGCATCGCAGGATCCATAAGAATATTTTTCTGAGCTCAATTTCAAGGTCTCAGGCCTCCAACCATCTGGACTCCACCACGACCCGTTCCCAGAAACTGGACTCCAGTCTGGGGTCAAAACACGACCACCCCATTCGATTTTTGCGTGGTTGCAGTCGACAACAGCCCAGGAAACTGCACTGGTTATCAGTTTGGATCCCCTAGGCTCACAGATCAAATTTGGTATTTTTCCCTCCGTTTTCAAAGTTTTCCATATTTCTTCCTCCCTCACTCTCAACTCCCCAGAGTCCCTCTGTTCTTCTCCGCCTCCCCAAAACCCGTTAGACTGCTTCTCTCCCTCACACAATGTCGCCCGTGCTCTACCCAAAACTCTCAATTTCAAACGCGACTTAACAATTGCTCTGCTCCCCAGTTCCAATGGCACGCCCGGTTTCAGCCTCAGCTCAAGCCCCCCGTGCTCTGCAATCTGTCCCAGCCACGACAAGGTGTTCCCTACGACCTCAACTGACCCCAAGCACACACAATTAACAATTCCAGTGCTCCAATTCAAACTTCACCCGTGCACTGATCGTGCTTGCACAGAGAAGGTGGGAATTCGAACTGATGGAGAATAAGGAAATGAACGGCCCAGATTTGTCCAGGTTGAAGGATTAGATTAGATGAAGGGTCTAGATTCACTCTTGGGATTAAGTGGCAAATTTTAAAATAATCAAACCCAATTATTTAATCCACCTTCACCAGATCGAAGTACAAGTCCATATTTTAATGTTATTGGTCCCTGGGCCCCACCTAGAACATCTAACCCAATCAGAATAAGCCACGTGTCCTTGCCTCAAAATGCGTGCATAGTGAAATCGGACTTCCGTGACCCGTAACTTTCCCGTTTGAAGTCCGATTTCGACGTGCCACCTGTCGTTGTACTCAGGGCATCGAGACCTTCCTAACGGTCCTTGGCCCTCGGCCATCGGACCCTCCGATCAAAAAGTCAACATTTTCCCTTATTTCGTCCAAATTACGATAATGCCCCTGGACTTCCGAACGTCATAACTTTCACCACGAAAGTCGGAATGGAACGTGCCACCTGTCTATGAACTCGTGACGTCCCAGACTACGTCACAGTCATCGGTCAAAGTCCATTTGACCGCCCGAATCAAAAGTGAACGTTTTACCCACGACCAGGGGTAAAACGGGCATTTTGCCACGTTCGTCCGATTCCCCCCCCCCCCCCCCCCCCCGACTAATCACTGATTAAACCTGCTAATCATGATTAGTTACAAATCAAAACCCGAATTCTGGGATGGGTCGTTACAATCTTCCCCCCCTTAAAGAATTTCGTCCCCGAAATTCCAACCGATCTAGTCTCAAACGTTCCTCCCTCCAAAAATTAGTTCGGTTCTCGAAATTCCCAATTATCCTCATTCCACACCCACCGCATGGAAAACATTTTGAGCCCGCAACACGTGTACACTCGTACACCAGCTAAACTCAAACGTACCCAGGGGCCCTAACATAGTCTTACGTCGGACCAGCCACTCGCTCAATGTAGCGTATGATTAACAACATGATCTCAACTCGCGTGGCAACCCAATCCTGTGACACATGTCCGCCTCAAGTTCATATACATACCTCCTCATCCTCAGTGTATATATACCGTCATCATGCTCATTCAGGCGGTGTAGCTGACACACATAGAATACTAACAAATCAGTGACCACACATCCCCACACTATGGTTTCGCTAGCCATCCGTGGCTAAGAGCGCCTGCTCATAAAATTACTGAGCCCAACAATATAACTCTATCCCGTGCATAGCACTCAATGTCCAGTTCATACTCACCACCAAACCCAATGGTGTCGGAACTAGAAACCTACCCATATAGCCAATCACCACTGGTACCTCCCGTGCACCGTCACCAGATACCACTTGGTCCGACCAGTATCGACCCTAGTACACCGTACAGGATACTTACGTTCATTTTCCAATAGGTCCACAGCATGGCCCACAGTCAACGGAATTCGACACAGAGGTTTCTTGTCCAATCTCACACTAGACAAATCAATCATTCCAACTCATCATCCATTCTAGATCCCATGGTCGCCCCACCAGTAATGCTATCATAAACTCCCCAACACGTCATTCAAGATGTAGGAATCCAGGCACGCCCACCAAGGCGTGAGTAGTCATGCCGAAAGGGCACCTAATCTCGTTCGCTAATACCGAGGCGCACCAATCCCCGAATCTATCGGGTACCTGCTCAATCGGTTACTACATCACATCCGATTGACTTCGAAAGGAAGCCAATCCTAATCGTACATATCTCCGACTGACCAATCAGACCTTGTTGGATATCCACTCATCCACAAGTCAAGCCTTGAGTCAAAACACTTATGACTTCGAAGAGAAGTTCGGTCAAACTATCCTCGTATCTAAACATTTATGACAGAGCGATAAGCTCTACCCCCAGCCTAATTGAGGCGATCACAATTCGAGTCCGTTACCACGTCACCCAGCTGGTAACACCACGATTCCTAGATCGTCGCTACGCCTAAGGCCCCCAACATCATAATCCAGATCCACCTAGGATCCACTCAGTCTACCTCATCCCGATCCCTGCCACTCCACCTAGGAGAGACCAAGGGTGATCCCATACGATGTCATCACATCCACTCTATGTGAGTGCAACACCACTCTCTGCACCCACGGAACCAAACATCTAACATCGCTTGCCACCAAGCGGAAAATGGGAGTCCGTTTACCCCAACCTCGAGAAGTACAACTCCACCCGATGACCCTAAAACACACATGGGTCCACCACCCAACACACGCTCACCGTTCTGGTATCCGCGATCAACATCTGCCAGGGTAGAGAATAAGAAGTCAACCCCGATGACTTCCGAATACCAACCACCAATGATTTTTCCTCACGTCCCAAATATACCGCTTATCCACTAATCTCTTATCATCTCAATACTTGTTGGGACTTATCCCAACGCCTCACCAACTCCGCTAGATCCCATTCAGTCCATGACTTAACCCCTACTGAATCGCAAGTACCAACACACGTTCATCTAGACAGAGCCACCTCCCAACTCGTGGCCCAACACACTCTCCATCACTGACACCAGCACCCGCGCTAGTACCAGTACCATAATACAACAACACACGGGGTGTAAGGTTGATGGCCCTGGATCTCCGCTCATAACGAGTGACGATCCCGCATCACTACTCGTACTCCGCAACTAGGGGTACCACCATTATGGCAATCCACACAATGGACGTTTCCTGAACGCCCCGGAATTCTCAACTACTACAACTACACCAAGTATCCACGACACTCAGCAATGTCCACAAGATCCAGCCCGCATTTCCTACTCGTTCAATACCTGACCAATACCCGGTCCTTGGCATCCTAAGTGCCAAATGTTCCATCAGCCTTTCCGGCTCATCTCGAGTCTTGACACCATATCATGACTCAAATCACGTTCCTAACCCAAGATCCTGACTCCTCGTGAGTCCAATCTCATACCAACCTAACCATGTCATCACTGGCATGCCCAGTCCCCGAGCAATATCCAACGCTCGACCACATTCTACACGACCAATAGGGCCTGAGAGGTAGTACAATTGCCCAAAGAGGCGGCCCTACAGCCACCGGTCTCGTCTGTCCCTGCGACCCACACAATTCTATGTCTAGCAAGTCGCGCAAATCACAGTTCTCAGTGTACTCTACCCGACATCTGACCCTCAAACCAAGGTCAATCTCATCCGGGATTTGACACGAGGTCTCAAACACCCTCGCCCACTCGTCTCACTATCAGGTCGAGCACGAGGCTGATGCTCCGGAGGCATGATGTGGCAACAGAATCAGCAACCTAGCGCTCTGATACCAAATTGACAGGACCGCCCCCGAAAGGGGCATCGATAACCGTGTCCGGTCCTGCTCCCGTCTGGCAAGATGACTGAAAACCCCAGGTTACCCTCAGTACTTGCCAAACCAGGGATAGCCACACGTACTTACTCATGCCTCCGCCCCTCGTACAGCCTCGAACAACGCGCCACTACCTGGAGGGTCAATAAAAACCAAAATGTGTGAGTGGACAAAAATAAATCAGTTTAGCAAAACGGTTACAACAAACGTTTTTACCCTCCGCGTAAAAACGAATGCATGCATACCAAAAATCATTTCGCAATCGGTTAAGATTTTCCACCTAAGAAAAACTGTGTATCAAATTCCAACATAAGGAAAAACTCGTATGAATCTCAAAATCATTTTTCCTTTCTCAACCATCGGGTCTTAGCCCACAATCATAAATACCGGGCCTCAGCCCAAACCCACGAATCAAAACCAAATGCACAACATGATCAAAAACCAACAACCATATACCAGGCCACTGCCCAACTCAACCGAAACATCAGGAACCATCAATAAATCACAAGTCAATCATTTTGCTGGATATCAAGTGCGCCCGAGTCTTTAAACTCAAAATCATGCGCATAAACAGACCTTCCCGGGATATCAACGAGTCTTTAAACTCATAACATAATCAATAGGCCTCGGGGGAATCACAGTAACCGAGTCTTTAAACTCACGAGTCTTTAAACTCATTAAGGGCCCTCCCCCGTCATCAATTAACCGAGTCTTTAAACTCAAAACGTGCTCCAGCAATAGCACCGGGTCTTTAAACCCAAAACAGTTTTCAGCGGGTCTTTAAACCCCAAAACATTTGTCAAACACAACAACGTGGGATCCATCCCAAAATCACATTTTTCACAACAGGACCCATGGTCCGAATTTCCACATTCAAATTTCCAAACCTTACTTCACATCACATGTTCAAATCATCATTAAACACGGGGCATGCACAATCATACCAAATCACTTTATTAAATCCTTTTTCATTCCCGAATTCGAATTCGCAACAATGGTTCCGTAAGCCGGCATCCGGAAGCATCATCCCGAACCCAAACCAAGAATCCACTTTAATATTTCTGAAAACCGAAATCTCATAAATCAAAGTTACTTTTATGCCCCGAGCATCAAGCCCGAAATCACCATTTAAATTCTTAGAAATCACTTCTTTCTCAAATCTCATTTTCAACACGTCAAAACCACAATCATAATCACCAAAATCACGATCCAATCAAAACATACTCAAAACCCATTTTTAAAATCCTCAAAATCACAAGTCTCATTTCAATTTCTTAGATTCAAACGTCAACAGTGATCAAATCACAATAACTCGAAATCTCGTAAAACGTGCAAGTCCGGAACGTTCTCGAAAAACGTGTCAAAATCGTAAGTCACACTTGCAATCATAAACAACCTTCTTAAATCATTTTACACCCATTTCATATAACTTCTTTCATTAAATGATCATTAAGCACACGAGTGACCATAGTCTCGAAATACATGTAATTTCACATGTATAGTAAAAATACGTATAAATACGGGAATCGAATACGTATAAATACGGAAATCAAAATCAATCACAACTTATAATCATAATCATAAAATCATAGAAATAATTTATGCATGCATTAAATTTTGAAAGCAACGTCCACTCACACACCGTCCAATAGGGCTCGGTTTCGCGCCGCACGCGGTTCCGTAATTTCTGACATTTTCCAAAAACCCAAATCCTGCCCGAAAACACATCCCCGGGTTATTAAGGTGTCAAATAACAACATACTAATTTCTCATAATTTTCTGGGAATTGTTCGTTAATTAAAAATGTAACCTAAACCTTCGGACCCTCGGAATAACATCGAGACGATGTCCGAAAATTTCGAAACCAACGGTAAAAAGTTCGTTACATTGTGTAGGACAAAAGTCGTTTTGAACTTACCTTGAGAAAACGTTCCACGCGCCGTCACGCGCCGCCGCAAGCTGCTGCGCGTGACACCCACGCGCCAGCTATAGTAACTCTAACGGTCACCATCCTCACCCGATTCCACTGTAAAATGGGTATGCGACCCGTGACTGGATCCGATTCAATCCCTGCAAATATCCACTTAATTCCTTCAATTAAACTCTCAGATAGCATCGAAATGGACCTAATTTAAGTTCTGTTTTACTCACTCACGTCGACATGGCCTAAAACCAGCTCAATCGAATACGGGTCCTAATCGGGTTCGTAGTCCCCATTCATCACACAGTCACTGCTTCCTTCAATTGATCAGTTAGGAAGCACCATAGACTCACCCTCACGATGATTGTAAACTCAATTTCACAAGAGCTTACTTCCATGACCACGACTCCAAGCTCGCTTTTCCGACGAACAACCCTCCACTGTTCATCACTGGAAGTGTAGGAATACTCATCGTTTTCTTCAATTTCTTCACTCAGTAGCATCGCAGGATCCATAAGAACATGTTTCTGAGCTCAATTTCAAGGTCTCAGGCCTCCAACCATCTGGACCCCACCAAGACCCATTCCCAGAAACTGGACTCCAGTCAGGGGTCAAAACACGACCACCCCATTCGATTTTTGCGTGGTTGCAGTCGACACCAGCCCAGGAAACTGTACTGGTTATCAGTTTGGATCCCCTAAGCTCACAGATCAAATTTGGTATTTTTCCCTCCGTTTTAAAATTTTTCCAGATTTCTGGCTCCCTCACTCTCAACTCCCCAGAGTCCCTCTGTTCTTCTCCGCCTCCCCAAAACCCGTTAGACTGCTTCTCTCCCTCGCACAATGTCGCCCGTGCTCTGCCCAAACCTCTCAATTTCAAACGCGACTTAACAATTGCTCTGCTCCCCAGTTCCAAAGGCACGCCCGGTTTCAGCCTCATTTGAAGCCCCCCGTGCTCTGCAATCTGTCCCAGCCACGACAAGGTGTTCCCCACGACCTCAACTGGCCCCAAGCACACACAATTAACAATTCCAGTGCTCCAATTCCAATTTCACCCGTGCACTGATCGTGCTTGCACAAAGAAGGTGGGAATTCGAACTAATGGTGAATAAGGAAATGAACGGCCCAGATTTGTCCAGGTTGAAGGATTAGATTAGATGAAGGGTCTAGATTCACTCTTGGGATTAAGTGGCAAATTTTAAAATAATCAAACCCAATTATTTGATCCACCTTCACCAGATCGAAGTACAAGTCCATATTTTAATGTTATTGGTCCCTGGGCCCCACCTAGAACATCTAACCCAATATGAATAAGCCACGTGTCCTTGTCTCGAAATGCGTGCATAGTGAAATCGGACTTCCGTGACCCGTAACTTTCCCGTTCGATGTCCGATTTCGACGTGCCGCCTGTCGTTGTACTCAGGGCATCGAGACCTTCCTAACGGTCCTTGGCCCTCGGCCATCGGACCCTCCAATCAAAAAGTCAATATTTTCCCTTATTTCGTCCAAATTACGATAATGCCCCTGGACTTCCGAACGTCATAACTTTCACCACGAAAGTCGGAATCGAACGTGCCACCTGTCTATGAACTCGTGACGTCCCAGACTACGTCACGGTCATCGGTCAAAGTCCATTTGACCGCCCGAATTAAAAGTGAACGTTTTACCCACGACCAGGGGTAAAACGGTCATTTTGCCACGTTCGTCCAATTCCCCCCCCCCCCAACTAATCACTGATTAAACCTGCTAATCACGATTAGTTGCAAATCAAATCCCGAATTCCGGGATGGGTCGTTACACAGATGGTATATGGAAAACAGTTTTATTAAATCATTTCACAACATTACAATGGGCCCTTGCCCGAAATCTCCATAAAATATCACAATTCCATGTAGGGTCCCTGACCCGAAATCATATTTATTAACATAGGGTCCCCGACCCGAAATCACATTTATAACCCAACTGGGCCCCATGCCCGATTTTGTAAACCACTGGGCCCACGGCCCGATTTCGTAAATCAACTGGGCCCCTGGCCCGATAACATCACTCGAATGGGTCTTAGCCCGATTTCATAAACAACTGGGCCCTTGACCCAATTTCATAAAGCAACTGGGCGCCCGACCCGATTTCATTAGCTCAAATGGACTCCGAGTCTGAGGTTTCCAAAATAATTGGGCCTCAAGCCCGAGTTCATCATTCCAATTTCAAAACCATTTCATCATATTATACCCAAGTCCATAAACATGGAAAATCCGTGCAAAACCGGAAAAACCTCGATTTACGTGCAAGCACGTAAATCGCCTCGAAATACGTGAAATCGTATAATTTACCAACATCCAAATCAACATCATACAATAACAATCATAATCCATATAAAATAGTTAAGCATGCATAGAATTTATAAAACCAAAGTCCACTCACAAACCGTTTTAACGGTATGCCTCGATACGCGTGCCATAGACCCTCTCGGGCCTCACCACTATCATCGGGACTCCCAATCCTGTCCAAATTAGATTAGAGGGTTACTAACCTCCACATTAACATCTTATCAAAGTCCCGTAATTTTCCCGAATTTTTAACTATTTTTAAACTTAATTTAAAACCTTCGGACATCCCGAACAATATCGAGACGGTGTCCGATCGACACGAAACCAATTCCAAAATGTTCGTTACATTAAATAGGACAGAAGTCATGTTGACCTCACCTTGAGATTTGTGCCCACGCGCCGCCGTGAGTGGCTGCGCGTGAAACCCACGCGCCTGCTACAGTGCATCGTCCTAACCCGTATGTCTGGTAAACGGGTCCAATTTGCCCGCGAGACGACCCGGTTCCAATCCTATCAATTCGGCCTTAATTACATCAATTGATAATTCAATTAGCTTCGTTTTAAGTTCAATTTAAGTTCTGTAACAATAAATTCACCAAAACCTACCTCAAATCACACGACTCGAAGATGAACATCGAAGAACTCTCGAACACTGTTCATCTTCGAAAGTCGTCGATATCAAACGGTTTCCTTCAATTGATGCAAGCAGAAGCTTCAAATGACATAGGTAAACTCTTTCCCCATCTCAATTGCATCAATCGAAGCCTCAAACTCCACGACTCATACTCGATAGCCGTACACTGTGCAATAATGGAACTTCATCAATCTCCAACGTTTTCCTTCAATTGATCCTTCCAGAAGCATCGTGGGATCCTCAGGAACATAATCCCCAGTTCAATTTCGTCAATCAAAGCCTCCAATTCCTCGACTCAACCTCGAATTTCCTCCTCTGTCACCAAGTATGTTCAGAGCCAATACGTTGCCAATTTCCTTCGCTCTTTCGACGATTCTGATCATTGTGATCCCAGGAAGCTCGAAGTGAGCTCAATTTCGATCCTCACGGCCCAATTCCCGGTATTTGAATTTTCCCCCCAAAATTTCTAAAATCCGAAACCCAGAATTCAGCACACTCAACCCCTCGTGTTTCCCTTGGTATCTCAATCCTTCAATCACTAATTTTTCTCTCAATAACGGCAGAGGAAGGGAGCCAATTCTCCCAGTTCATTCCCCCCCCCCCCCTAATTTGTGCACGGTTTGAAAGAAAATACAAAGAAAAGGAAGGAAAATGATGAAGGAGGAATGATGATGTTGTAATGATGGTGTTTGGAGGGAAACAAGGAGCTGGAAACAAGGGATGGGTGACACTTGTCACTCATCCAGATGTGCACAGTCATCAATTACTATTCATTATTATATTATTATTTTAATCGAAGCCTCGGTTCGTTAATTCGTTTCCTTGACCATAACTTCGTCGTCGAATCTCCGATTTCGGCATGCCGCCTGTCATTGGATTCGTATCGACGATACCTACGTAACGGTCCTTGGCCCTCGTCCATCGGACCTCCCGGTCAAAAAGTCAACATTTGACCCTAATTGACCAAAATTACCAAAATGCTCCTCAACTTCCGAACATCATAACTTTCTCCTCGAATGTCGGAATCGAACGTGCCACTTGTCTATGAACTCGTGACGTCCCGAACTATGTCACGGTCATCGATCAAAGTCCGTTTGACAGCCCGATCAAAAAGTCAACATTTTGCCCACGACCAGGGGCAAAACGGTCATTTTGCACATTTTGTCCGATTCCGCCCTACTAACCACCGTTCAACCTCACTAATCAAGATTAGTGACTAATCTCATCCCGGAATTCGGGATGGGTCGTTACACCACCTGCCTAAGGATTCGTGACGTCGTAACCTACGTCTTGGTCACTAGTCAAAGTCCATTGGACCACCCGAACTAAAAGTCAACTTTTTGCCCGAACCAGGGGCATAATCGTCATTCTCCCCTAACGACCCCAACGAGACCAACTAACCACTGATTAAGCTCACTAATCCCATCTTAATCACTATCTTAACTTTAATTTCTGGGACGGGTCGTTACATTCTTCCAAACACCTGAACACACACCAGCCATAACCCCTCCAAACCCCACCCATTGTTGCTAGACTGTGAAGGAATATTGGAGAGGAACTTGAGACGAGTCGAGTGGTGGTCACGGCGTTGATCACCGTGGACAGTGGCTGAAAACCCGATTCAGTAGGCTGGTGATTTCAATTTTTGGACATCGAGATTCAGGGAGTTTCAGGGATTTTCATTGATTGGAACTTGTCCCTTAAGTTATTACGAGACTGAAGGACCAAGAATGGGACACTGAGGCTGACAGGACTCGTCCCAATCCCACTGGGACCACCCGGGGACGTGTCCCTCTCTTGTTTGACAACGACTCCAAACATACCAAAAGTACCCTTACTTGTAATAAAAATACTTGAAATTAAACAAATAACGTTCAAATATCATAGTTTAGAGTAATAAGCTGTCAGACCAGGGATAGTTCAATACAAAACATGAACACAATAGTCAGGTTACATTATTTAATGCTCAACCTACCCACTTGGGGTGTACAGGTGCACAACGAACTAGACTAAGCCTCGTCCTCCAGATCCTCCTCTAATTCCGTGTCACGGCCTAGAGGGGTCAGTAAAACATTAAAGAGTGAGTGGGCCGAAAATAAACAGTTTATAAATTAATTTAATAATAAAGTAAATCATAAGGTTTTACCCTTCCGTTTTCCAAATCTTGCATGCATTGAAGTAAACATAGTATCATAATTATAGAATCATATAATAATCGAAAAGGGAAAACCCAACATACTAGTGAACTTTAAAACCCAACCCCGGCATCCCCGATGCCTAATAATGATGTCATGAGTCTACGGCTACGCGTTGCCACTTAGGGTCTCAAGCCCGAGAACTCCCTAGGTCCACCAGTGCCCGGTATCCTAGTCACTGCCCGAGGTATACTAAACATGCCTTCGTGAGAGTAAGCAACCCAACGGGAGTCAACTCCTCTCAGTCAGTGCCCCGTGACTACTCCAAGGTCCACCCAGGCCAACGACCCTCCCTGGAGGAGACAAGATAGAAAGGTAGGAAAGTACAACACAATAATAGTATAGTTACCCTGTGTCCCCCGGACATCCCTGAAAAACATTCCATATATAATCCAGACGGGTCTCATGCCTAAAACATCATGATATGTAATAAGCATCCCCATATAGTACCCATAATAGTCCCATCTAAATCATAACATGGAATAGTAAAACAGTTTATGCATGCAATCCTTTTAGAAAATAAAATAGCACACTCACACACTGTCCTCGCTGCTCAACGACCGCCTAAACTTGTATTAACATGTCTAAGAGTCACTAAAGGACCCTACTAGTTTAATAATAAAACCCTAAAATAGATTCATCCCCAAAACGTAGCCCGGGCACTAATCCAGAGGCTTCAAACTCCATTTTGACCTTCATAACGATCTCCGATCGAGACGAAACCAGCGTCATTGGATTCGTATCGTCGAAACCTTGAAAATGGTACCGATCCTAAATTACTGTTCACACGCGCCTGGTCAACGCGTGATCAATGCTACTATAGTGATTGCTGCCGTCAACATGACGTCACTGTTGACGTCAGCATGATGTCATCTCTGACACTTGTCAGAGGACACGTGTCACTATCTGGTTGGTCCCTGGTATGAAATTTTCTAACATGATGACATTATCATGATGTCACTTCTGACGTCAACATGATGACGTCATCACTATACAGTAACCGGGTCAACCCGAAACCCTAAAATCAGGTCGTCGTCGACCCGCGGCTTGACCCGTTTCCAGAATCCGTTTCAAGCCACCATTTTCGATAGGGTTTGTTCCTAGAGGATCGTCTAAGTCTGTTCTACAGATTTGTGACCTCAAAAATGGAAAACAAGGACGAGATCTATACCTGGAACACAAAGAAACTCACGACTCTGCTCCGGTCGTCTTCTTCGGCACTCCCGTCCGTTTTGCACCGTCAAAACCAGCTCGCTTCGACTCGTCACTGCTCCTAGAACGTGTCCCAACAAAGAGAATCAAAACACAGACGTTAAAAGAGCTCATTCGAAAACTTAGGAAAAACTGGACCTCTCGAATTTCACGGCTTACCTCCGCTGTGTCGCCGCCGTAGGTCGTGTCGGTTATCTCTTCGTTCTCCTGGGGTCCTAACGGTCTTAGCTTGGTCCTGGTTCGAGTCGTGGAGCTGGGGTGGTGCAGTTTGGGTTTCCTGAAATCTAAGAACCCGTCTCGAGTTTGTGAGGTTTTTCTGGGTTTACAGACAAAGGGAGAAGGGTAGGGGCGGTGGTTAATGGTGGAGATGGAGGTGGTGAGGACGATGTGTGATCTGGTGGCAGGAGTGGTGGCTGGTCGGCTGGGTGTTTGTGCAGAGTGCAACCGGGTGTGTGTGTTGTTCACGGTTAGAAAATATATGAGGGTGAGAGAGAGATGTAGCCGTGCAAATAAAAGGAAAAGAGAGGGGAAAAATAGACGACCCAGATTAATTTGGGCAGGAAATGGAGGGCTGGGGTTTAATGAGGGAAAATATAATATTTTAAAATGACCAATAGGCATTGGCCCAGCTTTATTGGAATAGTAACCACTAGGATGAGTGACATTTGTCACTCATCCGACGACTCAGATTGATTCTAGGGATTTGCATAGATTTGAATATTTGAATATTATTTTATGTTTGTTCTCGGTTGGTAAGTTTCGCTAAAATCGCTTCCGTGACCATAACTTTTTCATACAAAGTCTGATTTCGACGTGCCACCTGTGTACTGATTCGTGACATCCCGATCTACGTCACGGTCATGGGTCAAAGTCTTAATTATTTTTGGGTAAAAAGTCAAAGTTTCCCCCCATCACGGGCAAAATAGTCATTTCACAATAAAATAATAATAATGAAGGTTCAGGTCGTTACATAGGAGGCCGGATCAATGGCGGAACACAGTTGCAGGTAGCCATCCACTGTTCCTTCTCCAACAGGTGAAATTTTGATCTCATTTCTTGATTTTGAAGTTAGAAATCGAACCTAGGCAATTATACGAACTTGTGGGAATTGAAATCACTGAAAATGGTTGAGGAACGGTTGAGAACCAGCCGGGTTGGTTCAGCAGTTCGGCTGAACCGGTTCGAACCAGTGAACCCGGTTCACCAGAGGAAGACGACGACACTGTTCACCGCGCGTGGGCTTCACGCACAGCCTCTTGCAGGTTTGCTAACACTTCGTGTGAGACGGTAGCATGACACATCCCACGGCAATCCCGGGGGGATTGAGATGGGTCTTGTGAAGTGGTATCAGAGCAGGTTTGCTCTTTTTGTGCGCGTAGGTCGAGGGTGTGATGTCTCTTTGGGCTGCAGTTCGTTATCAACCAGATAGTTAGGATATCAGATTGATAGTTAGTGAGAATGAATCATGAATAGTAGATAGAGTATGATTGGCCCGATACACCGTGCGTTAGTGTGATTCGACCCAAGTGGGGTTGTATGTGATGAACTGGTAATGTGGGACCGTCGGTTTGGTCATGTGATATTAGAGGGTTATGCTGCTGGGCGTATTTGGGTTCGGTGAACCCCAATTGAGTGATGACTTGGAAACGTGGACCTTAGTGGTGATTGCTGGTGTGGAGAATGTGAGTATATCAGAGTTAGTTGAAGACCTTAGTGATGGAACCCCAGTTGAGTTGATGGTAGAATTGGATTTGACGTCTATACGATGTCACGACCGTGGGGTCGGTCAGATTGCGGAATATACTGTAATTGGCAGTTGGGTTCAGAGGAACCCTAGGGAGTGATTGTGGAACCCTAAGTTATGATGGATAGTCTGGAAGGTGAACCTTAGTTTTGATTGATGAACTGAAATTGTGAGTTCGTAGTTGTTGTGGATTGGACGACTTTTTGAAATTTAGGTTGTCTGTCAGGTAAAACCGCAGATTGTGACTGGTAGATTGCAATTGTGCCGTAGAGAACGGCTAAGGCCGGGGATGACCTGGTGGATCACACTGGTTGAGTCGAGTTGATATTAGCTAACGATTGGTTAGAGACTGGTTGGACAGGTTACCAGGGTGTGGTGCTCGTCGATGAAATCCCAGAGCGGGGATACATGGTAGTAGGTATGAGCGGTTGATTTCGGTTGGGTCCGGAGTCTCGATAGTGATGTATGGTGGTTGGGTCTGCACGAGTGAGTGGCAGGCACTACCATCAGGGTGGATGTATTCGTGGTTGTTGGGAATCGGAGATGTTCAGGGAACGGTTTCTTTTCTTGTATGGTTTGTCAGGTGATTGTACCCATAGTTGTGGGGTACGAGAGAGACAGAGTTCCTCTAACCTGAGCAGAGGTATGGGGTTGTTGCTCGGTATGAGTAACAACTCAGGGTTTTCTGATTCAATCACCCTGTACCGGTGATTGTGATGACGATGGGCCACGAGTTAGGATGTGACTCCATCATGATGGACATGCGTTCGATATCTGAGATTCGACAGTAGGTGAGTGTTGGACTGGATGAGATCCAGTAGGGAGTTGAGATGTGTTGGGTTAAGTCCCAACAGGTATGGGATGACTAAGTGATGGATCAAAGGGTATGAATGAGACACGAGGAGTTTTGGATGACGCAGGGGACGTCATGGAAATTAGTGGATTCGGGGAGTTGTCGTCAACTCCGAAACATATGTGATTGTGTATAACATGGAAAACCGAGAGTTGAACCTGTAAAGGTTGGGATGTGAGAACAAGATAGTAATGAATTACATCCTTTTGGATGTTCATAAACGGTATAAACAGACATGAGGTCTGGATGGTAGTTTGATTGCGGACACGTGGTCGGTGTCCGAGTGAGTTGGTTCCAATATGGTTGGAACTTCATAACCAATAGAAGTTGTGATTGATACGATGTGAAGGGCTTGATTCCACATTGGTGATAGGTATTCTGAAGTCATTAGGGGTGACTTCTAATTTTCTGCCCCTGGCAGATAATGTTATTGTCACCAGTACGTTGAGCGTGTATTGGTGGGTGGACCCATGATTTGTTTTGGGTCATCGGGAGGAGTTGAGTATTTGGAAATTAGGTGAATGAAATTTCTCATTCTCTGCTTGGTGGCAGACAATTTTGGGTTACATGGTGTGGTGTGTGCAGTGGTGTGCAGTGGTCTTGTGCTTGCACTCACGTGGGATGAAATTTGATGCCATCGTCTTGGATCATCCTTGATTTCCCTAGGTGGGATGACAAGGATCGGTAAGAGGTAATTGGAGAGAACCCACATTATAGACATGTTTCGTCTTTGACTGAGTGATGAGATGTGAAGTAGTTATGGAACGATGCGATAGTCTGCAAATTCAATGAGGGTGTAAGACCCTATGACCTGAATCCTGATAGCTAGCTGAGTGAGAGTATGTGTGGATCCTAGGTGGATCAGGATCGTGATGTTGAGGATATGGAATGTTGTGATGATCTAGGATCGTGACGTTTATGATCGGAATAGTGATGTGGATCTGGATCGCGATGTGGATGAACGGATGATGTGACGTTCATGATCTGGGATCATGACGTTAATGATCTGGTGACGGTAGCGATGGATCTGGATCGTGACTTTGTTGATCCAGGTAGGTGGAGGGCTTATTGATCTTACTTGGATATTGGATATGGAGATGTCGGAACTGACTTTTTTTCGAGGTTAATCCCGTGTGATATATTAATGGAATGAGGGGATATCCGACAGGGTCGAATTGGTCAGTCTTGGATATGGGAATGATGGGATTGGCTTCCTTTCGGAGTTAATCGAATATGATATGGTAATCGAGTGAGCGAGTATACGATAGGTTCGGAGTTGGTGCATCTCGGTAGACGTAAGTGAGATTGGATGCTCATTTGGCATGAATGGGTATGCCTTGGTGGGCGTGCTTGGATTGGTACATTTTGGATGACGTGATTGGGAGTAGACTTTGTGATGTTGGTCGAATGACCATGGACTCATGATAGGTGATGGGTTGGAGTATTTGGTTTGCCTTGTGTTGGGCTGGACAGATGGACCCTATAATTGAGGCGTGATTAGTTACGAGGTATGTTGTAGGCTGGATGATGGATGGATTTACGTACCCTGTACATTGTGTGATGGAGCGTGGTGATGTATGGGAGGTACCAAGGGTATGTGGATGAACGTGTTAGTAATCGACTTAGTTTCGATATCATTGGATTGGTTGTGATCGTGGACTGGACATTGGATATTACGGATTAGGCTAGAGTGATCTTGTTAGGTTCAGTGATTGTATGAGCAGGTGCTCTTAGCCATGGATGGCTAGTGAAACCCTAGTGTTGAGATGTGTGATCACTGCTAGGCAGGTGTTTAATGTGTTCCAGTTACACAACCTGATTGAGTGAGATGACGGTATACGTATACTTAGGATGAGGGAATTGGTGGTTAGTGTAACCACAGGTTGCTTCGCGTGAAGTTACTACTCTGTGACTCTTACCAGAGTCATGGATCATTGAGGGAGTTAACAGTTGTTGACGCTGAGATAGATATATGTCGCAGGATTGAACTTGCCCTGCAAGGTGAGACCCTGTTGTTGATCTTATGCTACATTGATGAAGTTGTGGTACGAGGTGATGCCACTGATTGGTTGATGATGGGAGCTTTACTAAGGTGGTAGAGCTTAGTGGTGACAAATTGGCTAGTAGTGTTAGCGTGGATTGGCGAGTGAGACTTGATGACTTCCAGTGGGAGCAAATGTCAGGATGTATTAGTGATTGAGAGGAACCATCAAGCTGAGTGTGTCAGGAAAATTGGTCAGCGTAAAGGATAGAATTGTTTTAACTCGAATTGTGTCATCAATTTCGCTCGACGTAGTCGAGTGTATACAATATGACTGATAGAAGATTTATCAACCAAGAAATTATGGACGATAACTCCTAATGTAATACTTTGCAAGTGCACAAAATCGTATGACGAGTATAATAGGTTTGCAAAGGTTGATCCCTCGAGGACTTGTTCAACGTGAATCCACTTAGTTTGCAATGAAACAACTTGAGAAAAAGTACAAAAACGTTGGGGGGTTTTGAGTGATGATTAGAACGAAATTAAATGATGAAAACAAGTGCAAAATGATGAAAAACTTGATTTGAAAGTTGATTGGATGATTAGGAAGAATTAGGATATGTTATCCACCTTTACCAATTATAGTTCTCCTTAGATTTCGTTGATTAGATTAATTATGTATGTATCTGAATTAAGTGCCCATGCAAGGGTTCGACTAAGGCTCACCCTACACATTTATCTTCTCTTAGATTGCATGTTTAAGCGTGATGTACCCGCCCTTAAACAACTATTAGCGATGGGGCGTGATAATGCATGAAACATAAAGAAGATTTAATGACACTACACTATCCCTAGTAAAGTGATGTGCAATCCTAGGGAGTCATGAGTTTAGATTACGAATAAGATTCCTCCTCTTAAACGTGATGCTACAAATTGCAGGGTGAACACAAACATCAAGGTGATCAGTCAAGCAATGACATCAACAATTATACGCAGATAAGGTGATCAAACTTACAAGCATAAATTGAGTTCATGAAGCATAGTAATCCAACAAATCCAGGCATACATAACAACCATAATCAACAACCAGAAATCTAATTATAAACTAACATGGCTAGGGCTTCAAACAGCCCTAATCCTAAAGGAAACTAATCACACATAACTAAGTTAACAAACAACATAGCTGAATGCATAAAAAACTTAAAGAGGTTAGGGATTAAGAAATACAAATACTAAGATGAATGATGTGTGAGATAAGTGGCACAAACACTTCTTCTTCTCCCAAGCTTCACGTCACAAAGAAGATGCAAGACTTGAATCCAAAAGCATGAACAAAAGCGTAAATTGCGGCTACTTGTGTATAAACTTTGAGCAGAAATTTTTGCAGAGTTTTGGGACCTTAGGAGGTAAATTGGACATCCAAAAACAATGAGAAAACATCTATTTATAACCCCAAACACCTGCCCTAACATCTCCTTCAAAGAAAAGCGAAAACAGCCCCAAAACAAGGAGGAAAACTCCTTGTTTTTGTGAAAAACCATAGTTAGCCCTTTTTTGTGTCCTTCTTGCGGCTAGGGAAGTTAATTAACCCTAGCCATGTACAAGATGGTTTCTTAATTTCCAAGAAACTTCCTTTTCCTTATTTCTTGCCTCTTTAACTTCAAGATTTGATTAGGAATATAATTAAGTCTTCTTATCCAAGTCAATCCATGTCATTCCTCATTGAGAAAGGTAGGAAAATTCGTCCAAAGTTGCTAGATGCACAAGTAAACCCCCTAAAACACCCTTAACTACATTTTGTGGGCTTCTAGGGGCTAGGCCATGACTTTTAGGGTCTTGGTGGATCTTGGTCATGTAAATGGGAGATGATGAGGCCCTTTATGAGTCCTTGATGAGTCCTTAAAGATTTAGCCTCGGAAAGATCACATTTCATTGCAAAACATGATTTAAGCCTCAACTAAGCAATCTGCACAAACTTCACAAAAGAGATCATTTTCTCATATTGTTTGAATGATTATAATCAAAAGATAAGTAAAAGGGATAAGAAATAACGTTGAAATGATGCTTAATTTGTGACTTATCAAATACCCCCAAACCTATCTTTTGTTAGTCCCTTAGCAAAACAGCAAAATAAAAGACTCGATCTAGTTAAGATAAGCATTTAAACCTCCAGGTTCACCTAGTAGGAGGAGTTTTGTCTCTTGAGGGTTATAGTAGCACGATACCTACAAACGTTTTACTTAACACAAAGGATGCTAGAAGTCATGCATCAACAAGTTAATAAGAAGCAAGAATAGAAAATAAACACACACAAACCAAGAAACATGCCATAACCATGAATTCAAGTGTTAAGTGCTTATACCAACATCTCAAATGATCAAACTAGAAAACAACGTCATCTAAACACCCTAGAAAGATTTCGTCTCGACTCTAATCCTCAATAGGCATCACTCAATATGCTCAAGAATCCTAAGGTTTTCACTCAACAAGCATATGTGAAGAGTTTATGTAAAGAAAATCAAGTTAATCACATAAGGATTTCAATGAAGAAAAGCACTTTATCTGAAAATATGATCTCACAAAGGAATTGAAGTTTAAGAACAGAGATACGTACCTTAATCCTTTATATAACCATTCAAAAGATCAATAGGTCTTCATTCAAGGGTTGTAATGGGGCTTGGTTCGTGGGTTTAGAAAGAAAAGTTGGAATTCAAAGAACCTAAACCGCATCAAGGCATGAGAAGTCATGACTCGGACCTTGAGTCTAGATGAAACCATGCTTAAGCTCATAAAAATGCTCTAATTGAGGTACTTGGCTCACTTGGCTCACTTGACTCAACTCTAAGGTCATTGCTTTTTTTTTTTCTTTTCCTTTTTTTTTCTTTTTTCTTTTTTTTTCTTTTTTCTTTTATTTTCTTTTCACTAATGAACTTGATACAATTTTTTTTATATAGATGAGCTGAGCCAAGATCATGCAATAACTTCCTCACTTTACAAATAAACGAACGATATTTTCCATTCAAACATACTTCCATCACATGAGTATGAGTAGCACAAAACATCAACATATTTCCTCCTCACCATGAATCTCATTTGATGCAACCTTGACACAAGTTTAGATTATAGGGTGTAGCCATTATGAACGTTTCAAAACTTGGTTAGGTCATATTGTAGGTGAAGAACAAAATGGCTAAGTGTTTGGCTTCAAAGGGGCTTAGGGAGCATGCAATTTGGACGGGGAAAAGAAGGGCCTTTAGGAGCTAAAACACACATAGGCTATATCACATCTCATAAACAATTACACACTAAATCAAGAGCATCGAATAGATATGGTTCTTTAAACATCAATGTAAATAGAAAGAGATCATTCAATTAAGAACAAAATGATGAGTGTTTGAGAGTAGAAACATGTAGATCACTCAGAAATAAAAGAAATCAAGTTCAAAAAGCTCACAATGGTAGTCTCCACTAATTTTATAAGTATGCTCAAATTCAATTGTTTTGGTTGCTTAATCATTTGATTATGGTATTGTGAAGTGCAAGTGTGAATTCAATGGCAATGGCAACGATTCTTAGTAAGTACAAGCAATTCTCATGTTCTATACATTCATATTAACTTGTATAGGTATAAAAAATAGCATCACAAAACAAAAAACAGCAAAGAAAACAAAACAGAACAAAAAACAGTAAGGAATTAAGAGCAGAAAATAAAAAACAGCAAGGAAAACAAAACATAAACTGAATTGTGTACCCCTAAACTTAAGTCCAATACCCCCAAAACCTAAATGAAACATTGTCCTCAATGTTTTGAGCATGAAAGGAAGACAAAACCATTAGTTGGAAGGTGAAAAACGTCCATACGAAAAAGGGAACAAACCAGGGCTAGGTTGCCTCCTAGGAGCGCTTGATTTAAAGTCTAGGCGAGACGAGACTAGCAGCTCATGAGAGAGCAGGTGTAGGGGCCTCGGGGGCCTCAAGGGGGATGAGAAACGTCCCATAGTAGTGCTTGGGTCTATGGCCATTGAGCTTGAAGGGTTCTCGCTTAACCGGATGTTGAATTTCAATTGTACCATGAGGGAAAACATTAGTGATAATGAATGGACCAGACCAGCGAGAACGTAACTTACCGGGAAACAACTTGAGTCGGGAGTTGAAGAGCAAGACTTGTTGGCCAACTTGAAAGACCTTCCTTTGAATGTTCTTGTCATCTAAGGCCTTGGTCTTCTCCTTGTAAATTCGTGAGCTTTCATATGCCTCATTGCGAAGTTCATCAAGCTCATTCAGTTGCAACCTTCGGTGAATTCCAGCAGCGTCTAGGTCCATGTTCATGCGCTTAACCGCCCAAAAAGCCTTGTGTTCGAGCTCTACAGGTAGATGACAACCTTTAACAAAGACTAATTGAAAAGGGGACATACCTAAAGGTGTCTTGAAAGTCGTCCTATAAGCCCAAAGTGCATCGTTCAACCTTAAGGACCTATCCTTGCGGCTAGGAAGAACTGTCTTTTCAAGTATCGCTTTTATCTCTCTATTGGACACTTCGGCTTGCCCACTTGTTTGAGGATGGTAGGGGGTGGATACTCTGTGATTTACACCATACTTCCTCATCAAAGCCTCAAAAGAACGATTGCAAAAGTGGGAGCCTCCATCGCTTATGATGGCCCTTGGTGCACCAAACCTAGCTAGAATATGGTTTTGAATGAAACTCACAATAATCTTAGCATCATTAGTTTTAGTGGCAAGTGCCTCAACCCATTTAGATACACAATCCACAGCAAGAAATATTTAAACATTACCAAAAGAATTAGGGAAAGGCCCCATGAAATCAATGCCCCAAATATCAAAGATCTCAACAACTAAAATCTGGTTCAAAGGTATTTGATTCCTAGGACCTATGTTACCTTGCCTTTGGCATCTATCACATGTGAGCACGAATTCATGAGAATCCTTGAAGAGTGTGGGCCAATAGAAACTACTTTGAAGGACTTTATACGCTGTTTTCTTGGCCCCAAAGTGACCTCCACACACAAAAGAATGAAAAAATTCAAGGATAGAACGTACCTCACAATCGGGAATGCATCGTCGAATGATTTGATCCGGGCAATGTTTCCATAGGTAGGGCTCGTCCCAAATGTAATACCTTGCTTGTTTAGCAAGCTTATTCCTTTGGTACCTGTTCAAAAAAGAAGGGAATTGCTTGGTTACAATAAAGTTAATCAAATCAGCGTACCATGGATTGATTGCTTCAATGCTAAAAAGTTGTTCGTCGGGGAATGTCTCGTGCAAGGGCAAGTGATCCTCTTCTTCATTCGAGCCATGGATGAGACGATTCATATGATCAGCAAATAAATTCTCATTCCCCTTCTTGTCCCGAATTTCCAAGTCAAACTCTTGAAGGAGAAGCATCCATCGCAACAATCTAGGCTTTGCATCCTTTTTGCTCAACAAATATTTCAACGCTACGTGATCGGTGTAAACTATGACCTTTGTTTGAATCAAGTAACTCCCGAAATTTTTGTAGGGCAAAGATTACAGCAAGAAGCTCCTTTTCAGTTGTAGAATAGTTCAATTGGGCATCATTAAGGGTTCGGCTTACATAGTATATGACATGAGGAAGTTTATCGCGTCGCTGTCCCAAAACAGCACCTACCGCAAAATCTGAAGCATCGCACATAAGTTTGAATGGAAGGTCCCAATCGGGGGGCATATTGATATGGGAGCTCGTGAGCTTATCTTTTAAAGTGTCAAAAGACTCCCTACATTCTCTATCAAAGTTAAACACAGCATCCTTAGCAAGCAAAGCACACATAGTGTCAGGACCCGTCCCAAATATGGCCTCGATACCCGGGACGAACCCTGCTCCCGTCTGACAATCACACTTATAGTATCAAACAAAACAAATAACCGTCAATCAACTATAAGCATAACTATCAGACGAAGGAGTAGAATATACACAACAGTTAGTCAGAGCATAGTTCTACAAAATGGGCACAAAAGTCCTACAATGCTAGTCTCGCAACGGAAGAACGTCAGAAGCTCTATGCCTCGATATTTGCCTCAACGTTCACCCCAGCGCTATCACCACGACCTGGAGGGAAAATTTAAAACCAAAAGATGTGAGTGGACTAAAATAACCAAAAGTTTTTAAATCAATTTATCACGAATTCAAGGTTCAGGAAAAAAATAAGAATCAGTGTTCCCTCCGTTTTTAAAACAGGCATGCCCAACGAAGTACTAGAAAATCATAATAGGAAACATCATAAGAAACAGAAACACTATAAAATATCATAAGAAACAGATACACTGTAAAATACCATAAGAAACAAAAACACTATAAAACGGTTATAGCTATGCATCAACTCATCATTCCCGATCAAACCTGCTGGACCTATCCGAGTCTTTAAACTCAACCAGGCCTAAAATGAAATCCGAGTCTTTAAACTCCCGAGTCTTTAAACTCAAAGGCCTATGGGGGTAATATTATAAATGTCCGAGTCTTTAAACTCCCGAGTCTTTAAACTCAATCCGGGCCCGTCCCCCGTCAATATCAATCCGGGTCTTTAAACCCAATATCCAGATCCAGCAAATCCAATCCATATCCAGTGTAAAACAAATTTGAAATCGATCGCCAAACTCGAATTCGAAATCCCCGGTTCGAAGCCCTTCCGGCGTTCCGAACCGACATTCCGAACCCAAATCCGGAAATCCATTGTTATACCAGAAATCACACATAATCACAAATCATATTTCATATCCCATTTATCATTATCAGAACACATTTATAGGTTGCAATTGTAATTATGGCATCAAAATCCGAAAATCAGCTTTTTTCTCAAAAAACGTGCAAAATCTCGGAAATGTCTCGATTTTTCCCTCGAACGTTCTAGACCCGTATCTTTTCCGTCCGACGTCCGATGACAGCGTGCCGCCTGTCGTTGAACTCAGGACGTCGAGACCTATCCAACGGTCCTCGGTCTAGGTGAAAATCACAAGTCCTCCAAAAAGTCAACATTTTCCTCGTTTACTCAAAATTACGGTAACGCCCCCAATCTTCCGAACGTCATAACTTTTCCTCCGGTTGTCCAAATCGAACCTGCCACCTGTCTACGGACTCGTGACGTCCTAAACTACGTCACGGTCAAGGGTTAACACACATCCAATCGGTAATTCAAAAAGTCAACTTTTCGTCTGCTATTCACAAGGGCAAAATCGTCCTTTATAAACAAAACTTTATAAAATTACATTTTTACCCTTCCCGAAGGTACGGGTTGTTACACATAGGCCGAAATACCTTGCTGAAATCCTGAATGAACCTCCTGTAAAATCCAGCGTGTCCCAAGAAAGATCTAACCTCTTTGACCGTGGTTGGGTATGGTAATCTCTCAACAACATCCAACTTAGCCTTGTCCACCTCAATACCCTTGCTAGAAATCACGTGGCCCAAGACAATACCTTGTTGAACCATGAAGTGACACTTTTCCCAATTTAGCACTAGGTTACTTTCTTCGCAGCGTTCAAGTACCTGGGAAAGATTAATCAAACACAACTCAAATGAATACCCAAACACAGAGAAATCATCCATAAATACCTCAATGATATCCTCAACCATATCTGAAAAGATACTCATTATACACCTTTGAAAAGTGGCTGGTGCGTTGCATAGACCAAAGGGCATACGCCGGTAAGCGAATGTTCCATAGGGGCAGGTGAATGTCGTTTTCTCTTGATCTTCCGGGGAAATTGGAATCTGGTTATACCCAGAATATCCATCTAGGAAACAATAGTGAGAATGCCTTACCAATCGTTCCAACATTTGATCAATAAAAGGCAAGGGAAAGTGATCCTTACGAGTGGTAGCGTTGAGCCTTCGGTAATCGATGCATACTCTCCAACCCGTGTGTATCCTTTGGGGTATAAGCTCATCCTTTTCATTCTTAACCACAGTGATTCCACTCTTTTTAGGCACTACTTGTACTGGACTTACCCACTTAGAATCACTTATTGGATAGATGATGCCCACATCCAAAAGCTTTAGCACCTCTTTTTTGACAACTTCCTTCATTGGTGGGTTCAACCTTCTTTGTGCCTCTCGGGAGGGCTTCGAATTTTCTTCAAGGAGAATCCTATGCATGCACTTGGCTGGACTAATGCCCTTAATTTCAGCAATAGTACACCCAATGGCCTTTTGATGGGTGCGAAGGACGTGACAAAGGAAGTCTTCCTCGAATGGAGTAAGGTTCGCGGCAATGATAGCTGGGAGAGTTTGGTTGCTGCCTAAGTAAGCATACTTGAGATTTTATGGAAGAGGTTTAAGCTCAAGGATAGGAGAAGAGACATGAGAGGGCAAGGTTTCTGTGGTGGTGAGGGGCAATGCTTCATAGGGGGCCTTGGACAAGTGCATGTATGGCGAGGCATTTAAGGAGAGCAATTCGGCCATGGTGTTTGGGTCCATTGTGGTTTCGGGTTTAGGGAAGGTGAGGGATTTTTCTAGGTCATCTCCCACACATGATAGCTTAAGATTCTCATTAAGAAGCATATCCATAGTATTAAAAGGGAAATCATCAATAGGTTCCGCTGGATATTGCATGGTATCATGTATAGAGAAAGTACTAAACTTGCCTAAAACCCGAATAGATACTTATCCATTCTTCACATCAATGAGGCATTCCCCTGTAGCCAACAAAGGACGTCCAAAGATCAATGGGGGCTCCCCATTCTTGTCAATTCTATCCATCCATCTTCAAGACATAGAAATCAGCGGGAATGCACGTATCCCCAATCTGAACCACAACATCCTCCAGCACACCTACAAGGTTAGAAACCGATGCATTAGCCAATCGAACACAAAGATGAGTAGGTTTAAGATCTCCTAATTTCAAAGAATTATAAATATGGAAAGGTATAATGTTAATTGAAGCTCCCGTATCATATAAACAATGTTCAAAACGTTTAGATTGAATGACACAAGGAAGTGAAGGGGTCCCGGGATCATTGACTTTCGGGGGCATGGAAACAAGGGCTGCCTTGCAAGATTGGGGCAGGTCCATGACATTTGGGGCTTCAAATCCTCTTTTTCCAGCAACTATATCCTTAATAAGCTTGGCAAAGATGGGCATGTGCTCCTGGATTTTGGAAAAAGGAAGTGTGATTTGAAGTTTCTGCAGCATCTTGATGATCTCGTCCTCAAATGCTTCCTTGTTTTTGTTTTGATTTTGAAACCTGCTAGGTAATGGATATGAGACATTATTAGATAACTCAAAATACACCTTCTTAGACATTTTATTGGAATTGGAAGGAGTTTTAGGGTTAGAAAGTCCAGCATGTTGCTGGGGTACTGCAGGGGTAGCCGAAATGGATGCATCATGTTCCAATGCTTTGTCTTTCGAGTGCAAGGGCTTCTGTTGGGTGCTTGGGCCTTGGGTTCCAGGGACCTTAACCTGTGGTTCTTCATCTTGAAAGCGAGCTTGAGGTGGTGCCACGTGGGTGGGCTCATCCGAGGCCAAAGAGGGGGCAGATTGCACGCCATAGGGTGCTGGAATGTCCTGATGGTTCCAGCACTGAGTACTCGAGTAGCTTGCTGAATTTTGAGTGTATATCTGTGATTTTTGGACAGCAGGGACCTGGGGTCTTGAAGTATGATTCCTTGGGGTGTACTCTGGGCTAGGAAGTCAGTGCCACTCCGGAGGGTGATGGAATTCGCTGTTGGTCCATGGGGACCCTTCGGATTCACCATAACTTGACTAGGGAACTTACCGGGCTCTCTTTGGTTGAGTTGATTGGAAATTTTCCCAAGTTTCCTCTCCAAGTTAGTAATGGCATGTTTAGTATCATTCATGAAGGCATTGGTTGCTGCTTGGTGAGTCCGAGATTCATTCATGAAGGCATTAGTGTGCTGTGCCATAGTTGCAAGTGCATCCTCCCATGACTTACCGGTTGAACCTTGAGTTGAGGATGTACCTTGGGGCTGCATAGAAGGGGCAGCAACGTGAGGTTTCTGGAATCCAGGGGGTGTCAAGGGGTTAGCCACGGATTGGTTGTTGTTCCACCTGAAATTCGGATGGTTCTTCCATCCCAGATTGTAAAAGTTCGAAAAAGGATCATTCCGGGGCCTTGAAGCATTGTACCCGCCAACATAGTTGGCTTCACCCACTTGTGTGCACTCATTCGAAGAGTGTCCTTGGACCGAACACACCTCACAAACTAGGGTATTCTTAACCTTATCCCTGCACAATTGCTTTACCAAAGCCGTGAGTTCAGTAATGGATCCATCTTTGTCCCTAGGCTCGGCCATGGACCTAGATGAGTGGCCTCGGTAACTAAACTGTTTCTCCCTTTGAGCTATCTTCTCAAATACAATTTGAGCCTCGGTTGCCATGCCATCTAAGATACCTTGAGATAGGGAATTCACCATAGTACGATCCCCATAACTAAGACCTCGATAAAACCACATCATGAGGTGATGATCCTCAATGTTGTGATGGGGACAAGCACGAAGCATCTCATTAAACCTTTCCCAAAACTCATAAAAGGCTTCATCTTGGAGCTGTCTATGGTTCATAATCTTAGCCTTAAACTCATTAGTTTTCTCCATGGGATAGTATTGGGTGAGGAATAAAGTAGACAATTCTGACCATGTATGAATAGAGGCAGGTGCAAGTGAATGAAACCAAGCTTTAGCCCTATCCTTAAGTGAAAAGTTAAACAACCTCAACCTAATTTCATTCTCAGTCATCCCATTGATGCAAAGAGTAGAAAAAACCTAGAGAAAGTCCTGGATATGAAGGTGAGGGTTTGCTCCAAAGAGGCCATCAAACGTAGGCAACATGTGAATGGTCCCAGACTTAAGCCAAAGTTCTCAATGGTGCTTGCAGGAAAGACAATGGGAAAGTTATCTTCGGGCACATGAGGGGTTGCGAACTCCCGAAGGAGCCTAGGGGCAGGAGGAGGGAAAAGAGCACGATCTTGTGGGTTGTCCATGGCACGAGGGCTAGGTGGGGGGCTACCGTGAATTGAAGAGTTCCAGGAGGAACAAGTAGGGCCCTGAGTTGTTCCCTCCACTGAGGAGCTGTGTGACATGAACTAGTACCTGAAAAATAAATAAACAAACCAAGTTAAATAATTTCAAACTATATGGACACCATTGAGGGACAAGTCCCCGATAACGGCGCCAAAAACTTGATAGAAGATTTATCAACCAAGAAATTATGGAGGATAACTCCTAATGTAATACTTTACAAGTGCACAAAATCGTATGACGAGTATAATAGGTTTGCAAAGGTCGATCCCTTGAGGACTTGTTCAACGTGAATCCACTTAGTTTGGAATGAAACAACTTGAGAAAAAGTACAAAAACGTTGGGGGGGGGGGGTTTGAGTGATGATTAGAACGAAATTAAATGATGAAAACAAGTGCAAAATGATGAAAAACATTATTTGAAAGTTGATTGGATGAATAGGACGAATTAGGACATGTTATCCACCTTTACCAATTATAGTTCTCCTTAGATTTCGTTGATTAGATTAATTATGTATGTACCTGAATTAAGTGCCCATGCAAGGGTCCGACTAAGGCTCACCCTACACATTTATCTTCTCTTAGATTGCATGTTTAAGCGTGATGTACCCGCCCTTAAACAACTATTACCGATGGTGGGTGATAATGCATGAAACATGAAGAAGATTTAATGACACTACATTATCCCTAGTAAAGTGATGTGCAATCCTAGGGAGTCATGAGTTTATATCACGAATAAGATTTCTCCTCTTAAACGTGATGCTATAAATTGCAGGGTGAACACAAACATCAAGGTGATCCGTCAAGCAATTACATTGACAATTATACGCAGATAAGGTAATCAAACTTACAAGCATAAATTGAGTTCATGAAGCATAGTAATCCAACAAATCCAGGCATACATAACAACCATAATCAACATCCAGAAATCTAATTATAAACTAACATGGCTAGGGCTTCAAACAGCCCTAATCCTAAAGGAAACTACTCACACATAACTAAGTTAACAAACATCATAATTGAATGCATAAAAAACTTAAAGAGATTAGGGATTAAGAAACACAAATACTAAGATGAATGATGTGTGAGAGAAGTGGCACAAACACTTCTTCTTCTCCCAAGCTTCACGTCACAAAGAAGATGCAAGACTTGAATCCAAAAGCATGAACAAAAGGGTAAATTGCGGCTACTTGTGTATAAACATTGAGCAGAAATTTTTGCAGAGTTTTGGGACCTTAGGAGGTAAATTGGACGTCCAAAAACAACGAGAAAACATCTATTTATAACCCCAAACACCTGCCCTAACATCTCCCTCAAAGAAAAGGGAAAACAGCCCCAAAACAAGGAGGAAAACTCCTTGTTTTTGTGAAAAACCATAGTTAGCCGTTTTTTGTGTCCTTCTTGTACAAGGAGTCCATTTCCTTCCTTCTTTCCACTTCTTGACTTTATCTTTGACTAGGAATTCATTTAATGCTATCCTAAATCAGATTAAATTGCCCTAAAATAAAGGAAACATGATAAATTGCGACTAGGGAAGTTAATTAACCCTAGCCATGTACAAGATGGTTTCTTAATTTCCAAGAAACTTCCTTTTCCTTATTTCTTGCCTCTTTAACTTCAAGATCTGATTAGGAATATAATTAAGTCTTCTTATCCAAGTCAATCCATGTCATTCCTCATTGAGAAAGGTAGTAAAATTCGTCCAAAGTTGCTTGATGCACAAGTAAACTCCTAAAACACCCTTAACCGCATTTTGTGGGCTTCTAGGGGCTAGGCCATGACTTTTAGGGTCTTGGTGGATCTTGGTCATGTAAATGGGAGATGATGAGGCCCTTTATGAGTCCTTGATGAGTCCTTAAAGATTTAGCATCGGAAAGATCACATTTCATTGAAAAATATGGTTTAAACCTCAACTAAGCAATCTGCACAAACTTCACAAAAGAGATCATTTTCTTCTATTGTTTGAATGATTATAATCTAAAGATAAGTAAAAGGGATAAGAAATAACGTTGAAATGATGCTTAATTTGTGAATTATCAATGACGTGAGTATTAGTGAAACTTCTGGGTGCAGACGAGTATTGTGCTGGTTAGTGGGCGTACACGCATACATACGATGTGGGGTCGAACTTGTTTTCCACGAGTTGGATGTGGAATATGGATAGTTGCAATTTCGAAGACGAAATTAATTAAGGGGGGAAAGTTGTAACGACCTGTCCCGAATATCAGGATTACGTATTAATTAATTATGGGTTAGAATGACTAATCGGGGATTAGTTGAGTGATTTCGGATGGACGGTGCGAAATGACAATTTTGCCCCTAGTCTTGGGCAAAAAGGTGGACTTTTAGTTCAGGCGGTCAAATGGACATTGACTATTGAATATGACGTAGTTTGGGACGTCACGAGTTCATGGATAGGTGGCATGTCCGATTCCGACATTCGAGGACGAAGTTATGATGTTCGGAAGTTCGGGGGTATTTTGGTAATTTGGTTAAAAAGGGGCAAAATGTTAACTTTTAACTCGGGGATTCAAATGTACGAGGACAAATGACCGTGACGTAGATCGGGTCGATACGAATCCGTAGACAGGCGGCACGCCGAAATCGGACGTCGGACGAAAAAGTTATGATCACGGGAGCGAAATCGGGAATTTACGTCTCGGGATTCACAATAATATATTATTTTAATCCTATTGGCTGATATTTTGTTTGGGCCCCTTGGATGAGTGAAAAGTGTCACTCATCCCATGGGTGGCCTTCCCTAAATTAAGGATCTTGTTTGATTGGGGAGTTTATTATATATTATATTTTTTATTATTTTATACCACCATTTTCTTCCAAACACCCGAACACACACCAGCCATAACCCCTCCAAACCCCACCCATTGTTGCTAGACTGTGAAGGAATATTGGAGAGGAACTTGAGATGAGTCGAGTGGTGGTCACGGCGTCGATCTCCGTGGACGGTGGCTGAAAACCCGATACGGTAGGATGATGATTTCTATTTTTGGACGTCGAGATTCAGGGAGTTTCAGGGATTTTCGTTGATTGGAACTTGTCCCTTAGGTTATTACAAGCCTGAAGGACCAAGAATGGGACATTGAGGCTGACAGGACCCATCCCAATCCCACTGAAAATGGTTGAGGAACGGCTGAGAACCTGTTCGAACAAGTGAACCCGGTTCACCAGAGGAAGACGACGGAAATGTTCACCCCGCGTGGGCTTCACGTGCAACCGCTTACGGTGGCGCGTAGGGGTGCATGAAGGGTATTTTGGGGAAACTTCCAACATGATTTTTAATCTATTCGATGTAACGAACATTTTGGGACTGGTTTCGTGTCGATCGGACACCGTCTCGATATGTTTCCGAATGTCCGAAGGTTTAGGATAAAATTTAAAAATTTTTAAAAATTCGGGAAAAATACGGGACTTGAATGAGGGGTTAATGAAGAGGTTAGTGACCCTCTAGTGTGATTTGGATAGGTTTGGAAGTCCCGGTGATAGTGGTGTGGCCCGTGAAGGCTTATGGCACGCGTATCGAGGCGCAGCGTAGGACGGTCTGTGTTGGACTTTGGTTTTATAAATACTATGCATGCATAACTGTTTTATATGTTTTATATACGTGATTTCTATGATGATGATTGTGATCATTGATTTTACGTATGTTACACGTATTTCGAGATATTTTTCATATTACACGCATATCGAGGCTGATGGGTTTATTGTGGTTTTACGTGCTTGCGGTTTTATGAATGATGTGATGAAATGGTTTTGAAATTGGAAATATGAATTCGGTCGTGAGGCTTAATGGTTTTGGAAACCTCGGACTTAGAGCCCATTTGAGTTATATTATCGGGCCAGGGGCCCAATTGATTTACGAAATAGAGCTGTGGGCCCAGTTGGTTTACGAAATCGGGCATGAGGCCCAGTTGGTTTATAAATAAGATTTCGGGTCGGGGACCCTAAATGGATTTGAATAAATGGTTTAGGATTTGAGAAATTAGATGTTTGGACTTGTGATGGTTTTATGGAAATTTCGGGAAGGGCCCTTGAGATGTTTTGAAATGATTTGATAAACTGTTTTCCATAAACCATCTTGGTATGAGGATATGTGGATGGTCTCTTCCAGGTATCTGGGACACTGGAGAAGTCACGGTGCATTACCTGCGAAGGGTCGCTGCATGGAGCGACTGGACCGTATAGTGACTCGGAGTAGGATTGCTATGATTTGATGTCTGGGACGTCAGACATCTGGGATGTTAGAGATATGTACCCGGTGAGACCTCGGGCAGCACGCGTTGCTTATACCGTGAGATATGACGTCTGGGACATCGAGCGTCTGGGACGCTAGGCATCTGGGATGCCCAGGATGGTTTAAACATGTTTTTCTTGAATGGTATTTATGGTTATGGTTTTGGGTGGTGACCCACTTGGAATTGGAATTGGTATTGAATGTCGGATTTATCGAATGTATGTTTTGGTTTTCGATATTCATGGATTTGGGCAGAGACCCACATGATTTGGTTTTATGGTTTTGGACTGAGTTTCCACATTTGGTTTTGAGTTACGGTTTCTGGGCTAAGGTCCTAATGGTTGCTTTTTGTAAATAGTTTGATTACTGATTTTCGATGCATGCTTAAGTTTTAATGAAGGGCATAAATATCTTTGTGATATGTATTTTATGAACTTATTTATTTTCGTCCACTCACAACCTTTGTTGTTTTAATGCCCTTCAGGTTGATCACGGATGCGACTGCAGTAGAGACCGGGACATCGCATGCCTCCTCCATCGATCCTTGCACACTCTGGAAGCCCCGATTGGGTAGTGGCTTTAGGTTATCCCTTTTCTGACACTTCGTATCAGCGGGAGCATGGCACATCCCACGGTAATCCCGGGGGGATTGGGATGGGTCGTGTCATAAGGATTGATTTATTATCATTGCTGAATGTCGAGAAACAAACAGAAGTTCAACTAATCAAAAATAATGAAGGTGCTGATAGAACAGGGTTCAAGTGGCCCCTGCATTATGTAGAAAGGATCCTTGTGTATTTTTCAAAATTTTAAGTACCCACCATGATGACATATTAGGAGTTCCATTATGGGGCTAATAATGTTTTCCAAAGAATTTATGTAGCGGTAAGTGGTTTCTAGAACATTAAGCCAATCACGATTCTTAGCAGTATCTGGTTTCTAGAATACTAACCCAATCACGATTCTTAGTTCAAAAAGTTTGATGCATTGTCTTAATTTTAATCCAACCCTGAACCTTGTGAAATAATCAAATGTTGTAGCAAAGCTGCGCTCGGATGTCATACCAAATTAGCTACCGCTCTCTCTTTCAAAAAGCAACAATAGCAGACTATAAGTAACAAAACCCATTCCATATTAAAATTGGAACGACATCATTGATATGGCTGACTGAACAAATGAACCAACTATAACAAGACTTCTATCTTCTTTCAGAACATATATAGCTAAATACCATAAGGAGATGTGAGGGAGAACGTACCTGAGATTAATGTGGAAGATGGTGAAGCAGCCGACGGTGGAAGGTGGTGAGACCATCGACCTGATCTTAGAAGACGGCGATAGCAGATCTTGGAAGAGGGCGATGAAGTCACTGGGTTGGACGGGGAACGGCTAGCTTGGACGGAGAACGGTAGCACTTGGACGGTGAACAATGAGCATGATGGCTTCACAGTCGAATAGTATCGCTGAAGACGACGAACGCCAAAGCAGGATGACCTCCACCTCAGATCTGGGGCCGGTTGCTGGGGAGAGGTTTTAGGGAGAATGGAGAGACTGGAGAGGTGGAGAGTGCAGTTGTGTGTGGAGCTTGGGCTTGGAGAAACGAAGAATGGGGAGAGATTGGAGAGGTGGAGAGTGCGGCTGTGTGTGTGGTTAGTCGTTAGGTTATAAATTATATAAAAAGTAAGTATTTATATTGGGTCATTTTAAAAAACCCTAGGGTAATGAATGGGTTCGAGGGTTTATTGGTTAGTACGTTATCATTTAATAACCCGTTTAATAAACAGGTTAATAGGTTATTAAATGGGTTCGCGGGTTGACCCGAAACCCACCCGTTTAATAAACGGGTTATAGCAGGTTGACTCGAAATTGACCCAAATTTTTATCGAGTCGGGTTGATTCAGGTTAATTTCGTGTGGGTTTGGAGTCGTGTCAGAAATTGACACCCTTACAAAAAGGTATCAAAACCCATAAAAGTTGTGAGTGGACATAAATAATCAATTTAAAAACCATTTATCAAAATGAAATTTATACCCTTCACGTAAAAATATGGATGTATCAGAAAAAACAAGTTTTTCTAATACTTTCTTAAAAGTAAATCATATTGCTTTTCAAATCAAAGCACAGTGAAAACATGGCTCAATCAAAGCAATTTCCTTAGTAGGGACAGCCCAAAACCAAATCATGCAGGATTATCGAGATTAATTAAGAATTAAAGACGGATTAGCGAGACTAATTAGGGATTAGACGAGGATTAACGGACGTTCTTGGCGAATTGACGATTTTTCCCCTAGAAAGGGCGAATCGTTGGCTTTTCGTTCAGGCTGTCAAATGGACTTTGGCCAATGACTGTGATATAGTTCGAGACGTCAAAAGTTCATGGACGGACGTTCGAGGAAGAAGTAAGGATTTTCGGAAGTTCGGAGGTACTTTGGTAATTTGGTTGAAAAGGGGCAATTAGTTGACTTTTGACCCAGGAGGTCCCATGGCCGAGGGCCGAGGGCCGAGGACCGTTACGTAGATCGGGTCGATACGAATCTGTAGCCTGGCGGCACGTCGAATTCGGACGTTCGACGAAAAATTTACAATTCACAAAAGTTCGAGGGAACTATTGCACGGAATTCGAGACAGATAGACTTTTGTCATTAATGGGCCCCAGATATTTTTCCCCTGGCCCAATGGATGAGTGACAAGTGTCACTCATCCATTGCACACTCAAAAACATTCGTACATATCATCTTCATTCCTTTGTTCGTCCAAACAAACCCGATCTCATCCCTCCCCCATAAAACCATCACCCCAATCAAACCCGATCTCAGTCAGACCACCGTTCACGGTGGAGAGAAGGTAAGACGCTCAGTTTTGTTATTTCGAATCCGAGAATTCGATTTGGGCATTATGGAATATTTTGAATGTTTGGGTAAGCTTTATTAGGCTGTTGAGAGTGTATAGAGAAGGTTTTGGACGGTTGGGCAGGGCTGAGCAACCCTGGGTGCGGTCGGGGAACTTTGGACCGTGAACCAAGTTTTGGAACTAAGGGGTTTAAGGCGTTTTTAATTGTTTTCATTATATAAATAGGTAGGAAATCACGAAATAGGAAAATTGGGATTGAAAAGGAAGAGATTGGACGAAAAATAGGGAAATTAGAGGGCGAGATTGGTCATGCCGGTCCAGTTGGACCGGCCAGCCCAACCAAACCGGACCAAACCAGCCAGCCCAACAAGACCGGACCGACTAGTGAAGCTCAGGAAAGATCCACAGTGAAGGGGCGTGGCTCCCACGTGCAGCCCCTTTGGGCGGCGAGTGAGCAGTCCTATGGGGAAAGTTCCAACATGTGAAATGTAACGACCCGTCCCGAATTAATGGGAATAATTAAGAACTAATGATGGATTAGCCTCGCTAATTGGAGACTAATCGAGGATTAACGGACGTTCAGGGCAAAATGACGATTTTCCCCCTAGAATGGGAAAAACGTTGACTTTTCGTTCAGACGGCCAAATGGTCATTGGCTGATGACTGTAACGTAGTTCCGGACGTCACGAGTTCATAGACACATGGCACGTTCGATTCCGACATTCGTGCAAGAAGTTATGACGATCGGAAGTTAAAGGGCATTTTGGTAATTTGAGTGAATAGAGGCAAATAGTTGACTTTTGACCCGGGAGGTCCGATGGCCGAGGTCCAAGGACCCTTACGTAGATCAGGACGATACAAATCCGTAGACAAGCGGCAAGTCGAATTCGGACGTTCGACGAAGAAGTTACGATTCACGGAAGTTCGAATGTACTATTGCACGTTTTACGAGACGGGGACTATTTAGCAGCAAGTGGGAGCCAAATTTTTGGACAGGCCCAATGGATGAGTGACAAGTGTCACCCATCCATTGCCCAGCCTAAACACGGTCATGCATATCCCTTCCCCTTTCATCGTTCGATCATTTTCCCCATCCATCAAACCCGATCAAATATCCACCCCAAATCCAAACCCTTGACCCTTTGATCATGACTGAGAGGCCAGAGTGGAAAGTGTGGACCAGATGGAGGTGGTGGCTGGCCAAGGGAGCACCGCCGTGGACGACGGAGGATACCTCGAACCCAAGGTATCAGTTTTAACCGATTTAATCCATTTTTCGATTTCAATCATTATGGACATTTTTTAATGATTGTATTGAGTTAAATAGGTTGCTAGGAGTGTGTTAAGATAATTTTGAGGAAGGTTAGAGGTTGAAGAATCCCTAGGATAGTTTTATAAAACTTGAACTGTGGAAGGATTGTTAGACCGGCTACATTTTAGGGGTGTTAGGAGTTTTGATTGATAGATTTAGGTTCCTAAGATCAAAATAGGAAGAAAGGAATCAAAAAGGAGAAGATTAGATGAAAAATATGGAAAATATAGGCCTAGACCGGTCACGTCGGTCCAGTTACAGGGCTGAACCGAACCGGCCCGGTCGGACCGGTCGATTGGAGGACAGGGATGACCCTGTGCAGTGGCGCGTGAGGCCCACGCGCAGGGCCATCTCGAAGCGCGTTCGAGCATGTGTTGAGGAATCTGGGGAAGGTTCTAACATGTGAAATCATCTGTTTGATGTAACGAACATTTTGGGACTGGTTTCGAGTTGGTCAGACATCGTCTCGATATAGTCCGGGCTGTCCGTGCGCGTTTAAAAATAGTTAAAAATCCCAAAAAATTAGGGGGCTTAAGTGAGGGGTTAATTAAGTAGTTAGTAACCCTATAAAGTGATTTGGACAGGTTTGGAAGTCCCAGAGACGATGATTGACCTGAGAGAGCCATATTGTCCACGTATCGAGGCGGTAGCGCAGACGGTCTGTTAGTGGACTTTTTGTTTTTTTTTTTTTCTGAAATCGATGCTTGCATAAATGTTTTATTTGTGTTTTAATATGTGTTTTGTGATACCTTGAGTGCATTTTGGTGTGTGTTTACGCAGGGGCACGTACTTCGAGGTTTTCGGGTTTTATACGTGCTTATACGCGCTTAGGCTTTCAGTTTTCATGAAATGGTTTTGAAAAGGTAAAACCGGGCCTGAGACTTCTTTGGATTTGGTTTTGACTCGGGCATATGACCCTATTGACGACGAGTAGGTCTGAGTCGTGGTCGTGACGGGTGCTGTGTGCACGGCGACGGACGACTTGACGCTCGCCTCCGGATTGGGATACGTTCCTTCCGGAGAGTTCACGATGCACGTCCCGTTGTTGAGCAACCACTGAAGGCTCGACTTCGAAGTGCTGACTATTTAGAGGATCAATCGGCGACGTATGCACCATGGTCTTGAGATGGTCGCGACAGTGATATGTTCACGGCGACATACCAGGATTGAGAGCGGTCCTGGATTGATGGTTGCACGCATCGCTATGATCAGGATCGTGACTGACCCTGAGATATCGGGCTCGATGCCCCGTTGATTTACGAGTTCGGGCTCGATGCCCAGTTCATTGTGAAATCGGGCTAGAGGCCCTATTGAGTCTTATGTTCGGGTAGAAAGCCCAGTTGATTTGTGTTTCGGGCATGAGTCCCATTTTCATGGTTTTGTATACTGGTATGTATATACCCTCCTTACGAGATTATTGATTGGTCTCCTCCAGACGTCGACCTGGAGAGTCACGATCCACAGATGATAGGACCACCCCCGAAAGGGGCATTGATAACCTTTCCCGGTCCTGCTCCCGTCTGGCAAGACGACTGAAGTTCCCAATTTACCCTCAGTACTTGCCAAACAGGGGATAGCCACACACATACTCACTCATGACTCCGCCTCTCGATCAACCTCGATCAACGCGCCACGACTTGGAGGGTGAATAAAACACAAATGGTGTGAGTGGACAAAAATGAATCAGTTTATAAAACAGTTAGAGAAAACGTTTCTACCCTCCACGTAAAACCAATGCATGCATTTGAAAATCATTTCACAATTCTTTTCATTTCCAACATACAAAAAACCGTGTATGAAAATCAAAATCATTTTCCTTTTCTTAACCTTCGGGTCTTAGCCCGCAATTATAAACACAGGTCCTTCGCCCAAAATTGTGAATCAAATCCAAGTACGTGACATCATCAAAACCACATAAACCGGGCCACTGCCCATCACATCCAAAAATATCAGAAATCAACAATAATTCACAAGTCAATCAATCTGCTGGATCTCAAGTGCGCCCGAGTCTTTAAACTCAAAATCATGCGCATAATCAGGCCTTCTCGAGATATCAACGAGTCTTTAAACTCAGAACACAATCAATAGGCCTCAAGGGGTATCATACCGAGTCTTTAAACTCAAAACAGTAACTGAGTCCTTAAACTCGTCAAGGGCCCTCCCCCGTCATCAATTATCCGAGTCTTTAAACTCAAAACATTATCTAACGATAGCACCGGGTCTTTAAA
Organism: Prinsepia uniflora; assembly: GCA_032719365.1. Lineage (NCBI taxonomy): Eukaryota > Viridiplantae > Streptophyta > Magnoliopsida > Rosales > Rosaceae > Prinsepia > Prinsepia uniflora. The sequence continues at coordinate 45,435,930 of CM064872.1, read as the reverse complement.
CCCAAAACCATTTGTAAATCACAACAATCCAGGATCCATCGTGATCCAAATTCCAAATCCAATCCGAAATCACATTTTGTCATAACAAGACTCATGTCTGAATTTCACATTCAAATCCCCAATCATATCCGTCATCCATTCCCGAATTCGAATTCGCAATAATGATTCCGTAAGCCGGCATCCGGAACCGTCATTCCGAACCCAAACCAGAAATCCATTTTCAAACTTCCGAAAAATCGAAATCTCGTTCATCAAAATTACTTTTATGCCCTGGGCATCAAGCCCGAAATCACTTTTTTCAAAATCCATTTTAAACCCTTGAAATCACATCATATTTCAAATTCCAAGGTCAAAACATCAAAACCATAATCAAATCACCAAAATCACGGTCAAACCACAACATACTCGAAATCTCATAAAACGTACAAATCCGTATCAGTTTCAAAATACGTGTCAAAACCGTGGGTCATACTCACAATCACAATCAGAACATCCTTAAAACATCATACGCACAAATCATGTAAAATCGTTCATCAAAACATCACCAAGGCATAAGAGAAACCATAGTCTCGAAATACGTGTAATTACGTATGACATATCAAAATACGTATAAACACAAAAATCGTAGTTATGACAAATCATAATCATAATCATAGAAATTATAGAAACATTTATGCATGCATTAAACATTAGAAAGCAAAGTCCACTCGAACACCGTCCATAACGCTCATTTTCGCGCCGCACGCGTTTCCGTAATTTCCTAAAATTTCAAGAAATCTCAAGTCCTGTCCGAAAACATTCTTTAGTGTCACTAAGGACTCAAATAACAGCATACTAATTTCCCATAATTTTCCGGGAATTAAATGTTAATTAAAAACGTAACATGAACCTTCGGACCCTCGAAACAACATCGAAACGGTGTCCGATAAGTTCGAAACCACCGCTAAAATGTTTGTTACAATGTATAGGACAAAAGTCGTGTTGAACTTACCTCAAGATTAGGGTCCACGTGCCCTCACGCGCCACCGTAAGTGGCTGCGCGTGGGAGTCACGCGCTCCTACAGTACCAGGTACTGTTCATCTTCCCTACCCGATCGACTATTAAACGGGTCAGGTAACCCGCGAAGTGACCCCGCTAGTATTCCATCAATTCGACACCATTTTGAGCAATTGAACATTCCACTATCTTTGCAACAAGTTGAACTAGGGATCTGTAACAATCATTGCAGTCGTCATTACCCCAAACCATCTCGACTTAAACCATGTTTCAAAAACAAGTTCCCCGTCTGAGTTCGTCAAATAACCATGGAATTCTTCAATTAATTGGTCGTATAGCATCGTACCCTCAAGGTAAGGATGATTTAGGATTCAATTTCACAATAACTTACCTCCAATTGCACGAACACAATGCTCGATTTTCCTCTCGGTCACCAGGTCTGTTCAGAGCCCACAACAACCTCAATTCACTTCCTTCTTGTACTGGATCGACTTGGATTGATCCCAGAGGACTAAATGAATCCTCAATTTGCCTTGGGCTGGCCTACATTTCGAAGTTGAATTTTTCACTCTCTCTACAATCCGTTTCGGATTTTGACCTTCCTACTCACCGTTTTCCTCCCAATTCTTCCTCTCTCCATTTTCAAACTTAGCTCTTACCTCCTTGACCCCTTTCCCATTCACAATTTCACTCAATTTGGCCTTGGGAAGGTCGATCACGCCCTGTTCAATGTCTCTGTTTTCTCAGTTTCAATGGCACTAACCCAGTATTGTTTCACGCACTCACCACTCGTGCTCTGCTCACCCACTCAAGGTACAAAAACAACTCACCCGTGGCTTCAAATTCCAACTCAACACTCACACACACTGATCAAAGACAGTTTAAACAAATCAGTCACTGTGTTCAACAAAATCCCACTCACGGCTATTTCAATTTCAACAGTAAAAAATTACCATTTTGCCCTTCTGCTCAAAATTACCAAAATGTCTGTCTCTTTCTAGACCCGTAACTCGGCCATCCGAACTTCGATTGACGCATGCCGCCCGCCTACCGACTCAGGGCATCGAGACCTACACAACGGTCCTCGAATTGCGTGAAAAATAGTGGTCAATCAAAAAGCAAAACATTTCCCCCATTTTGTCCTAATTACGAAAATGCCCTTGAAATTCCGAACGTCGTAACTTCCTCCTCGAATGTCAGAATCGGGCGTGTCACCTGTCTATGAACTCATGACGTCCCGAACTATGTCACAGTCATTAGTCAAAGTCTGTTTGACCGTTTGAGCAAAAGTCAACCGTTCACCCATTACCTAGGGGTAAAATCGTTCATTTCTTCAAATTTTCCAAATTTCCATTTTCTGAACGTCCGGGTCCTTACAACAGACCAGAGTGGGTATCCCAATAAGGATCCCGGTCCAGGAGTGGGCGTTATGATGTGGTCCCGGACCAGATTCCGGAGAGATGATCAGACTAGGTCCGAATATAAGCCTCCTAGATGGGGAATTGCTAGGAGAAGACTCAGAGTGAGACCTCGAGTAGTATGCATACTTATATATATAGAGACATCGTGATTATATCGGGGATGTGTTCCCTAAGGGTTGTGTGCCTCGAGTTGGCATCTTCTCCAGAAGTGCCTAGGATGGGTTATATATGTATATATGTATATGTGGATGAGTTTTCACTAAGATGGCGTTGGGCTGAGACCCACGCGTATTGGTTTTGGGCTGAGACCCATATGAGATGGTTTTGGAATGAGTTCCCATATGTTTTGGTTTGGACGAAGGTCCCATGTTTGTTTGACTCATTTCGGGCCAAGGCGCAAATGGTTTTTGAATGCATGCATATGTTTTTAATGAACGACATAAAGGTCGTTTATGAAATGTTTTTATAAAATAATTGTTTTGTCCACTCACAGCTTTTGTGTTTTGAATGCCCTTCAGATTGATCGCGGATGCGGCTGTAGTAGAGACGAGACATCGCATTCCTCCTTCGGATTCTGGCGTACTCTGATGGCCCGGTTGGGCAAAGGATGGAAATATCCGTGGTCTGACACTTCGTGTCAGACGGGAGAAGGCACGTCCCACGCTAACCCCGAGGGATTTTGGACGGGTCCTGTCAAGTTGGTATCAGAGCATGTTTTGCTCTCAGGGTTCGTACAGGTCGAGGATATGATGTCTCTCCAATCGTAACAGCCCATCATCAACTTGATAGTTAGGGTACTAGTGCGAGGATTCAGGCATAAGCCCCTGTTGATTGCAATATCGGTCTTGAGTCCCAGTTCGATTCATGAAATGCGAATTCGGGCATGAGCCCCTGTTGAACTGTGGATTTAGGCCGAGATGAGCAGGAGTTGTCAGAAACATGGAGACGAACTGTCGTTAGTCAGAAAGATTGGAAGAAGAGAGTATTGCCATGGAGACGAACTGGGTGGACCCCAGTAGTAGTTAAACTGGCGGGAATTCTGTCCCAATAGCGACTGAGATGAGCGGGAGTTGTCAGAAACATGTTGATGGTCGTTTATGTACATCCAACAATAGTAGTGGGGGACATAGGTTTAACCTACCTATGCGGTCATAAACTGATAAGCGAATTGGATTGGTTGCGGACATGTGGATGATGTCTGAGTGAGTTGATGTGACCGAGTTGGTAGTCGTGTCATAGCGTAGTAATCGTGCGAGTTCGTTGGGCACTGAACGGGACAGAGAGGTTTCCGAGTGGCTCGGTGCGGGATATACGCTATACCTACATTGGTGACAGGTACCCTAGATCGTTATGAACTGACAGTACAGATGTTAGGTGCTGGATTTGGATCCCATAAGGATTGGGACGTGTGAATTAGGTTACCAACGTGAACGACAAGGGGAGAAGCCGGAAGGAATCACTAGAAGTGTTTAATCCTGAAGGGAAGGATTAACCATTACAGTAATTATCAGAGAATTTAGTCGGGTAGAAGGACTTCTAGCTCAAGAAAAGAAATAGTTGGAAAAGTTAGGTATGCTTCCAACATGGTTGCAACTACTCTCGACTTAGAGGCGGGTGACGGAAACTTCTCGTTTTCTGCTCTTTAGCAGATAGTGCGGAGTACTAGAGGATGACATAAGATGGACTTTGATGTCATCATCTTCAAATTTCCTCATGTGGATTGATGAGAAAGGAGACGGCAGTGATGTCACTTAGTTTAACTTGGAGATCAGATGATTCGTGGTGTCACGTCCAGTGATGTGACAGACGAGTATCTAAGACGAGACAAATTGAGTAACGCGAGGATGGTCGAGATGACAGAAGCGATTGTGACAATCGTGGGGCATTCAGACTGAGGCCTGGTTGTCATTGGAGTGAAATGCCTTACTGATTATGCTAAGCTAGGAACAGAAGAGAACTTTTAAGGATCCCTTAGCATAGTTGGTGAGATGACAAAGTTTGGAAGTGGGAGTAAAAGTGAGATGAGGACGATACGTAGGTATCAATCAGGAAAAGATGAATTGCTGATGCCTCGAGATGGAATTGAGAATAGAGATAGTGTTGGATTGAGGCTGGCTCATGACGCACGATTGAACATCGGACCGACGAGTACTATGATCTGATGTGTTCCAAAATATTGGTATAGTACCTAGACATCGAATGCTGTGTGCTTGAGAAGAGTTGACAGAGAGGGTTCCAATAGTTGGTGAGCCGAGAGCTCAGGGTTGTGTGGTCCGGTGGAACCCTAGTGCCTGTTTGTGGTTTCTTCTGAGACAAGTATTCAATTGGATTCTGTGTATACCCGGATGGGTGAGACGTCGATTGGTTGTCGACAGGATGAGTAGTACGATGGTTGAGATCGCTGAGTGTCGTGAGATACGATGCGGTACAAGAACTCGAGAGCGAGTTCTGATCAGAGTGTGCATCGGTAGCACAATGGAAACGAGCACTACCGATTAGACATGATCACACACCTGTACTTAGTAATAGTAACGGAGGTTTAGTATCGCTCCATAGGAGCAGTGGGATAGTTGTCAATCGGATGCTGATTAGGACATCAGTTCCGATTATCGGGTGAGAAGAACCATCGGCTGAAAAGTCAACTTGATGACTCACGCAAGCCAACGATCGGAATGCAGCTAACGAGAGTTGAGATGGAACTGGGGAGCTTCAGTGACAGTGCGTATCGACGAGTACGGCGTAGTGACGGACGTGTACTTGTACACGAGAGTGGCCGTGTACGGGGACACGATTGAATTTCCACCGTTATTGTTGAAATCGGGTCAATTTGAATTTCGAGGACGAAATTCTTGAAGGAGGGAAGATTGTAACGACCCGTCCTGAATTAACGGGATTAATTAAGAACTAATGGCGGATTAGCCTCACTAATTGGAGACTAATTGGGGATTAATCGAGGATTAACGGACGTTCAGGGCGAAATGACGATTTTGCCGCTAAAATGGGCGAAACGTTGACTTTTCGTTCAGACGGCCGAATGGACATTGACCGATGACTGTGACGTAGTTCGGGACGTCACGAGTTCATAGACACGTGGCACGTTCGATTCCAACATTCGTGGAAGAAGTTATGACGATCGGAAGTTCAAGGGCATTTTGGTAATTTGGGTGAATAGGGGCCAATAGTTGACTTTTCACCCGGGAGGTTCGATGGCCGAGGGCCGAGGACAAAGGACCGAGGACCGTTATATAGATCAGGATGATACGAATCGGTAGACAGGCAGCACGTCGAATTTGGACGTTCGACGGAGAAGTTACGATTCACGGAAGTTCGAACGTACTATTGCATGTTATACGAGATGGGGACTATTTGGCAGCAAGTGGGGCCCAGCTTTTTGGACAGGCCTAATGGATGAGTGACAAGTGTCACCCATCCATTGCCCAGCCTAAACATGGTCATGCATGTCCCTTCCCCTTTCATCGTTCGATCATTTTCCCCATCCATCAAACCCGATCAAATATCCACCCCAAATCCAAACCCTTGACCCTTTGATCATGACTGAGAGGCCAGAGATGGAAGTGAGGACCAGATGGAGGTGGTGGCTGGCCAAGGGAACACCGACGTGGACGGCGGAGGACACCTCAAACCCAGGGTATCAGTTTTAACCGATTTAATCCATTTTTCAATTTCAATCATTATGGACCTTTTTAATGATTGTATTGAGTTAAATAGGTTACTAGGAGTGTGTTAAGATGATTTTGAGGAAGGTTAGAGGTTGAAGAATACCTGGGATAGGTTTAGAAAACTTGAACTGTGGAAGGATTTTTGGACCGGCTAGATTTTAGGGGTTTTAGGAGTTTTGATTGATAGATTTAGGTTCCTAAGATCAAAATAGGAAGAAAGGAATCAAAAAGGAGAAGATTGGATGAAAAATATGGAAAATATAGGCCTGGACCGGTCACGCCGGTCCAGTTACAGAGCTGAATCGAACCGCCCCGATCAGACTGGTCGACTGGAGGACAGGGATGACCCTGTGCAATGGCGCGTGAGGCCCATGCACAGGGCCATCTCGAGGCGCGTCTGAGCACATGTTGAGGAATCTGGGGAAGGTTCCAACATATAAAATCATCTATTCGATGTAAAGAACATTTTAAAAATAGTTAAAAATCCCGAAAAATTAGGTGGCTTAAGTGAGGGGTTAATTAAGTAGTTAGTAACCCTCTAAAGTGATTTGGACAGGTTTGAAAGTCCTGGAGATGATTATGGACCAGGGAGAGCCGTATTGCACGCGTATCGAGGCAATAGCGCAGACGGTCTGTTAGTGGAGTTTTTTTTTTTTTTCTGAAATCGATGTATGCATAAATATTTAATATGAGTTTTGTGATACCTTGAGTGTATTTTGGTGTGTGTTTACGTATGGGCACGTAATTCGAGGTTTTCGGGCTCGATGCCCCGTTGCTTTACGAGTTCGGGCTCGATACCCAGTTCAATGTGAAATCGGGCTAGAGGACGTATTGAGTCTTATGTTCAGGCGGAAGGCACAGTTGATTTGTGTTTCGGGCATGCGTCCCGTTTTCATGGTTTTGTATACTGGTATGTATATACCCTCCTTACGAGATTATTAATTGGTCTCCTCCAAACGTCGACCTGGAGAGTCACGATCCACAAACCAGAGTGGGTATCCCCATAGGGATCCCGTTCCAGGAGTGGGCGTTATGATGTGGTCCCGGACCAGATTCCAGAGAGATGATCGGACTAGGTCCAAAGATGAGCCTCCGAGATTGATAATTGCTAGGAGAAGACTCGGAGTGAGACCCCGAGTAGTATGCATACTTATATATATATAAAGATATCATGACTATATCGGTGATGTGTTCCCTAGGGGATGTGTGCCCCGAGTTGGCATCTTCTCTGGAAGTGCCTAGGATGGGTTATTTATGTATATATGTATATGTGGATGAGTTTTCATTGAGATGGCGTTGGGCTGAGATCCACCCGTATTGGTTTTGGGTTGAGACCCATATGAGATGGTTTTGGGACGAGTTCCCTAATGTTTTCGTTTGGGCGGAGGTCCCATGTATTGTTTGACTCATTTCGGGACAAGGCCCAAATGGTTTTCTAATGCATGCATATGTTTTTAATGAAGGGCATAAAGGTCGTTTATGAAATGTTTTTATAAAATAATTGTTTTGTCCACTCACAGCTTTTGTGTTTTGAATACCCTTCAGATTGGTCGCTGATGCGGCTATAGCAGAGACGAGACATCGCATTCCTCCTTCGGATCCTGGCGTACTCTGATAGCCCGGTTGGGCAAAGGATGAAAATATCCCTGGTCTGACACTTCGTGTCAGACGGGAGCAGGCACGTCCCACGCTAATCCCGAGGGATTTGGGATCGGTCCTGTCAAGTTGGTATCAGAGCATGTTTTGCTCTTAGGGTGCACACAGGTCGAGGATGTGATGTCTCTCCAATCGTAACAGCCCATCATCAACTTGATATTTAAGGTACTAGTACGAGGATTCGGGAATGAGCCCTTGTTGATTGTAATATCGGTCTTGAGTCCCAGTTCGATTTATGAAATGAGAATTCGGGCATGAGCCCATGTTGAACTGTGGATTTATGCCGAGATGAGCAGGAGTCGTCAGAAACATGGAGACGAACTGTCGTTAGTCGGAAAGATTGGACGAAGAGAGTATTTCCATGGAGATGAATTGGGTGGACCCCAGTATTAGTTAAACTGGCGGGAATTCTGTCCCAATAGCGACTGAGATGAGCGGGAGTTGTCAGAAACATGTTGATGGCCGTTTATGCACATCCAACAACGGTAGTGGGGGACATAGGTTTAACCTACCTATACGGTCATAAACGGATAAGCGAATTGGATTGGTTGCGGACATGTGGATGATGTCCGAGTGAGTTGATGTGACCGAGTTGGTAGTCGTGTCATAGCGTAGTAGTCGTGCGAGTTTGTTGGGCACTGAGCGGGACAGAGAGCTTTCCGAGTGGCTCGGTGCGGGATATACACTATACCTGCATTGGTGACAGGTACCCTGGATCGTTGTGAACTGACGATACAGATGTTAGGTGCTGGATTTGGATCCCATAAGGATTGGGACGTGCGAATTAGGTTACCGACGTGAATGGCAAGGGGAGAAGCTGGAAGGTATCACTGGAAGTGTTTAATCTTGAAGGGAAGGATTAACCATTACAGTAATTATCAGAGAATGCTCTTAGTCGGGAAGAAGGACTTCTAGCTCAAGAAAAGAAATAGTTGGAAAAGTTAGGTATGCTTCCAACATGGCTGCAACTACTCTCGACTTAGAGGCTGGTGAATGAGACTTCTCTTTTTCTGCTCTTTAGCAGATAGTGCAGAGTACTAGAGAATGGCATAAGATGGACTTTGATGTCATCATCTTCAACTTTCCTCATGTGGATTGATGAGGAAGGAGACGACAGTGATGTCAATTAGTTTGACTTGGAGATCAGATGATTCGTGGTGTCACGTCCAGTGATGTGACATGCGAGTATCCAAGACGAGACAAATTGAGTAACGTGAGGATGGTCGCGATGACGGAAGCGATTGTGAGGAACATGGGGCATTCAGACTGAGGCTTGGTTGTCATTGGAGTGAAATGCCTTGCTGATTATGCTAAGCTAGGAACAGAAGAGAACTTTTAAGGATCCCTTAGCATAGTTGGTGAGATGATAGAGTTTGGAAGTAGGAGTAAAAGTGAGATGAGGACGATACGTAGGTATCAATCACGAAAAGATGAATAGCCGATGCCTCGAGATGGAATTGAGAATAGAGATAGTGTTGGATTGAGGCTGGCTCGTGACACACGATTGAACATCAGACCGATGAGTACGATGATCGGATGTGTTCCGAAATATTGGTATAGTGACTAGACATCGAACGCTGTGTGCTTGAGCAGAGTTGACAGAGAGGGTTCGAATAGTTGGTGAGCCGAGAGCTTAGGACCCAACAATTAGCCGAGAGCTCAATGGTTTTTCTTTTTTTTTTTCATGTCTTTAAACCCAAAACCATTTTTTGTTCAGCCAGTGAAAACCATAGAAAATCCGCATCTGAATTCGCAACAATGATTCCGTAAGCAAGCATCCGGAACCATCATCCCGAACCCAAATTCAGATTCCCTTTCCAAACCTCAAAATCAAATCTGAAAGTTCATTTACTGAAATCTTAGAAACAGGGCTCCCAGCCCGAAATCACTTTTCCGAAATCCATTTCAAATCCTTAAATCAAATCATATTTTAAATCCCGAAATCAAATAATTAAAACCATAGTCAAATCGCAAGATCGTATGAAATCTCGTAAAACGTGAAATTCCGTAACTACCTCGAAAAATGTGCAAAATCGTAAATCATCGAGATCAAAAATTAAATCATAGAATCACATATGAAAACATATTAAAACATATATGCATGCATCAAGAGTTAGAAAGAAAAGTCAACTCACAGACCATTCCGACGTCGCCTCGATTCGCGCGTACTTACGCTATCCCAGCCCATTCCGCTATCCTCGGCTTCCCGAACCTGTCCAAATCCCATGCTAAGGTCACTAACTACTTCACAAAGGTCATACTAAAGCCCCATAATTTTCCAGTATTTTTAACTATTTTTAACCGAGTCCCTAAACCTTCGAACACTTAAAACTATCATGATCTGGTGTCCCCATGAACAGTGTCACGCGCCCTCACGCGCCGTCCAAAGGGGTTGAGCGTGGGAGCCACGTGTCCACTATTCATAATCTTCAGCCCGCTGTCAACCCGATTTAGGCCCAGTTTAGACCGGCCACTGTAATTCGAACCGGCGTTCTTCCTAATTTCAGCCTGTTTTCTACTCCATTTTAGCCCAATTGTTTCGTCCTTATCTTTAAGATTGATTCCCTTAACAAAATCGTGCAATAAAGTCCTAAATCATACCTGTCCAACTTCGAACTTAAACCCAGAAAAACCTAGTTTCGGATTCCAGCCACCTGCCGTCCTTCCAGTCACGGGTTCGAGTTCCTGAGGTGGTTAGTAGCTTCCTAAAGCTGTTAGTGTCCACAAAACATCCAACCAAACGCTACAACTTCACGACTTTGGATTTGAACCGAAACGGGAAAACAGGGGACTGAATCCTTACCGTTTGTCTGCTCGCTGCCGTGAGCTCCGCCGTGGGTCTCAGGGTCCCAAAAGCACTCCTCTGGTCCTCCTCCGTCCTTTGAACACCACCACAAACCACGATTGATCGATTAAGGCTGCACCACCACCATGACTCCCTCTCTGTTTCTCGGGTTATGCTCACCTTACACACACACACACAATCACACTCTAGTTCACCTCAACACGATCACAAACATTCAGACTCTCACTCAAGAACAAAGGAACCTCACAACACTCACCCACCCTGATTCAGTCTCTGTTTCTCTCATTGCACGACAACAATCCTGAACAATTTTAAATGGACCCGTGAAAGTGGCTAGAACCCACTAGACAATGGCTAGGTGTCCAACACCCAATGGACACAGCCCCAAAATATCCAATCAACACTATCCACATGTCCTTATCCGGTTTGCACAAAACCCAAGTAGTAAAAAGACTGAAATACCCCAACTAATCACCGATTATCTTCGTTAACCCATAATTAACTACTAATCTATTCCTGACTTCCGGGACGGGTCGTTACAATCTACCCTCCTTAAAAAGAATTTCGTCCTGAAATTCCACATCTCGTACCTCTGTAACCAGCGGGGAGAAATCCAACTGATCTTACACCTGGGTCTCCTACCCGGTGTCTAGGACCTGCCAATCCAAAATATCCTTATAGTGCCCAAACTGTCACCACGTCTTTCCCTGTGAAGCAACTCAACCAACTTTTAGTTCATCAAGACAATCGCACTGGTGTCATCACAAATCCATCTCGTTCCTGCGATATTCCCAACACCACACCAACCGATTCTCACAGCTCGAGTATCACTAGGTACACACCACTGCTACAAGACAGAGCACTTTCCTCAACATATCCAACCTTTGTCTTGTCATCTCATCCTACTAGCTAGGTTTCAAGCCACTGCATCCAATCCAATCGACTTATATACAGCACATCTAGATTGTGGGCTCTCTTCAATAACCTCATAACGATCAGTTATAATCACTCATTTCCCATTTCCTTCCGTCATCCTTCAACGGAACTCACAATGGTCCTCAACTATGCCATCACAATGACTATAATCCATCTTATCACCATATCCTAACACTCGCTGCACTCGGCGTCACCAAGTACTTCTCTACTTCGGAACACAAAACAAGTTAAGGGGGGGTTTACACATCCTGACATTTCAACCACGAGTTTTCCAACTCAACTCCACTAGCCTTGGGCGATCCCCAACTTCTACGGATCACGACCACGTGTCCGCACCCAAACCACTCACATGTCGGTTAATCACTGTGTATGCACATCCGAAAAGGGTATCAATCATCACTCATTCTAATGATCGCATCACATCCTGCCAGAGGTTCCATTCCAAGAACGGGCCTCGGCGTTGCTAACACATCAGGATGAGTCCACGAAATCAATCCCACTGATGGTCAAACTTGTCCATACCAACCTAGCCCGATCCAACACGAAGCCTAGGTCCACTGCGCTTCCGCTGTGCTACGCCAACCAACGACATCCTGACCGTTCATCCTGATACATGACCTACCCATGGTCATCACTACCTCGCTCTGAGTATGGTCCCTCGTCCAGAGTCATCGACCAGGCACCCACTACCTCGGCTGCTCCTAGGAGCACCATCTCCAGTTCGGCCGTAAGTCAGCCCAGCCACAAGGACTACGATACCACAAACCCCAACTCACGGTTTCCCTCAGGCACTTATCCCTAAAATCCAGTAATCCCACAGGGTTCCTCAAATCATCCCCGTCGTCCGGGTTATCCAAACCCGCAATTGCCACTGGTTCACTACATACATACCACTCGGGTTGTTACACCTGACTAAGACCATTCCTTATCGTGACTCTACGCACCAACATCCACCAGTATCCGTCACTAGGGGAAAAATCCCTCGAATCTCAAAGTAGTTCCTAAACCCTGCCACTCAAGGAATCCAGCTACTCGTAGCCACACAATTCCAAACTCAACCTAACTGGCCAAAGGTTACCAATCCATACGATCAACATCCAAACACTATCCGACCAAACTGGCCACCGTCAACCGTCCTCCTTGGCCTACGTATCTCACTAACTCAACGAGCTACTCTCAGGCCCCTCAGGCCAACCAACCTACTCATCTGTAGCACACCGGCTACCATCCAAGTTAATCCTGCTAGTGTATCTTTGACCCTTATGGTCCATCCATCAAGCAAAACCAGTGCCAACACACTAACCGTTCCAACCCTAAGCCGACATACGTCACACCTCGGACTGCGTATAGAGTGAATAACATCCTGACACAAACATCCACTGCTAACTAACTACAATGAACGTAATATCACTATCGTATCCAGGTTACTGTCGGGCTGTTCCACTTCGAGACATCACATCCTCAGTAGCATCACACCACCCAAGTCGACGAACCAACGACTCTGGGAACCAAACCTCATGCAGAACACACAAAACCTCGCTCTGATACCAATTGACAGGACCCACCCCTAATCCCCTGGGATTAAGGGCTAAACCCTGCTCCCGTCTAACTTACGCATGACACGAAGGCTAACCGGACGTCGAACCTCCATATGACACCTAAGTTGGATAAGGGACATTTCTATCTGACCGTCCAAAAACTTCCGAACTTCCCAGAGTGCGCAGAGTCTACTGTGGATTGTACGTGTGATGTCTCCGCCTCTTTCGACCGACAGCCCGCGCCGCAACAACCTGGAGGGTATCGAAAACAAAAAAGGCTGTGAGTGGACAAAAATAAAGTACAAGTTCAAAACAGTTATCAGATAACACAATTACATTTATACCCTCTGTTTAAAAACCGATGCATGCATATCAAATCCAAGTCAAGAACCCACTCATATAAAAAATCATCATTGAAAACCATTTAGAAACCCAAGTCAAATCCGCTATTCAAAACCAGGCCTCAGCCTCAAATCACAAATCAATCTCAAATCCAGCAACTCAGTCCCAAAATTTGTCAAATCAAATTCCTCCAGGCCACTGCCCAAAAAATCTGATAACCAGTGAAAAACCAGTGAAAAACATTGATCATACAAGTTACTGGATCTCAAGTGCTCCCGAGTCTTTAAAATCAAAACCATGCGCAAATAGCCAGGCCTTCCCGGGATATCCGAGTCTTTAAACTCAAAACATAATCACAGGTTTCAGGGGGTATCATAATCACCGAGTCTTTAAACTCAAAACATATACCGAGTCATTAAACTCAAAACATATCAATCCAGGGCCCTCCCCTCGTCAATCAATCCTAATCTATAAACTCAAAACAAGATCCAGTGGTTTTTCTCTTTTTCGGGGTCTTTAAACCCAAAACCATTTTTCATTCAGCCAATGAAAACCATAGAAAATCCTCATCCGAATTCGTAACAATGATTCCGTAAGCTAGCATCCGGAACCATTATCCCGAACCCAAATCCAGATTCCCTTTCCAAACCTCAAAATCAAATCTGAAAGTTCATTTACCGAAATCTTAGAAACAGGGCTCCCAGCCCGAAATCACTTTTCCGAAATCCATTTCAAATCCTTAAAATCAAATCATATTTCAAATCCCGAAATCAAATCATTAGAACCATAGTTAAATCACAAGATCGTACGAAATCTCGTAAAATGTGAAATTCTATAACTACCTCGAAAAATGTGCAAAACCGTAAATCATCGAGATCATAAATCAAATCATAGAATCATGTACGAAAACATATTAAAACATATATGCATACATCACGAGTTAGAAAGCAAAGTCCACTCACAGACCATTCCAACGTCGCCTCGAAACGCGTGCACTTACGCCGTCCCCGGCCATTCCGCTATCCTCGGCTTCCAGAACCTGTCCAAATCCCATACTAAGGTCACTAACAACTTCACAAAGGTCTTACTAAAGCCCCATAATTTTCCCGTATTTTTAACTATTTTTAACCGAGCCCCTAAACCTTCGAACACTTAAAACTATCTCGATTCGGTGTCCGATCGACCCGAAACATGTCCTAAGATGTTCGTTACATTGATACGGTAAAAAGTTGTGTTGACAACTTCCCCATGAATAGTGTCACACGCCCTCACGTGCCGCCCAAAGGGGCTGCGCGTGGGAGCCACTCGCTCACTATTCATCATCTTCAACCCGCTGTCAACCCGGTTCAGATCAGCCACTGTAATTCGAACCGGCGTTCACGGTTCTTCCTAATTTCGGCTTGTTTTCTACTCCATTTTAGCCCAATTATTTCGTCCTTGTCTTTAAGATTGATTCCCTTAACAAAATCGTGCAATAAATTCCTAAATCATACCTGTCCAACTTCGAACTTAAACCCAGAAAAACCCAGTTTCGGATTCCGGCCACCCGCCGTCCTTCCAGTCATGGGTTCGAGTTCCTGAGGTGGATAGTAGCTTCCTAAAGCTGTTAGTGTCCACAAAACATCCAACCAAATGCTACAACTTCACGACTTTCGATTTGAACCGAAAAGGGAAAACAGGGGCCGAATCCTTACCGTCTATCTGCTCGCCGCCGTGAGCTCCACTGTGGGTCTCAGGGTTCCAAAAGCACTCCTCTAGTCCTCCTCCATCCTTTGAACGCCACCACAAACCAAGATTGATCAATTAAGGCTGCACCACCGCTATGACTCCCTTTCTTTTTCTCGGGTTCTGCTCACCTTACACACACACAATCACACTCTAGTTCACCTCAACACGATCACAAACCTTCAGACTCTCACTCAAGCACAAAGGAACCTCACAACACTCACCCACCCTGAACACTTGATCTATTTTTCCCTCACGGCTCAGTCTCTGTTTCTCTCATTGCACGACAACAATCCTGAACAATTTTAAACGGACCCGTGAAAGTGGCTAGAACCCACTAGACAATGGCCTTGTGTCCAACACCCAATGGACACAGCCCCAAAATATCCAACCAACACTGTCCACATGTCCTTATCCGGTTTGCACAAAACCCAAAGGAGTTAAAAGACTGAAATACCCCTACAAGTCCAAATTACCATTTTCCCTTCACCTTTTGAGAACCATATCTTATCCGTACGAAGTCCGATAAAGACGTGCCTCCTGTCGTTGTACTCAGGACGTCGAGACCTATCTACTGGTCCTTGGTTTGCGTGAAGAAACCTTGTCGTGCAAAGAGTAAACATTTTCCCTCTTTTTAACCTAATTACGGAAATGCCCTCAACCTTCCGAACATCATAACTTCCTCCTCGGATGTCGGAATCGGGCGTGCCACCTGTCTACAAACTCGAGACGTCCCGAACTACACCACGGTCATCTGTCAAAGTCCATTTGACCTCCCAAACTAGAAGTCAACTTTTTGCTCATTCCAAGGGCAAAATCATCATTCGACGTCGTCCATCTGAAAGTAACCAACCAATCACCGATTATCTTTGTTAATCCAACATTAACTACTAATCTAATCCCGACTTCCAGGATGGGTCGTTACAGTGTGGGCTGGTGGAACCCTAGTGCCTGTTTGTGCTTTCTTCTGAGACAAGTATTCAATTGGATTATGTGTACACCCGGATGGGTGAGACGTCGATTGGTTGTCGACATGATGATTAGTATGACAGTTGGGACTCGAGGTGAAGCTAGATGGCAGCGTAGATCGCTGAGTGACGTGAGATATGATGAGGTACGATAACTCGAGAAGGAGTCGAGATCAGAGTGTGCAGCGGGAGCACAATGGAAACAAGCACTACCGATTAGACACGATCACGCGCGTAGACTTAGTGACAGTAACGGAGGTTAAGCATCGCTCCATGGGAGCAGTGGGATAGTTTTCAATCGGATGCTGATTAGGATATCAGTTCCGATTATCGGGTGAGAAGAACCATCAGACTGAAAAGTCAACTTGATGACTCTGGCAAGCCAACGATCAGAACGCAACTAATGAGAGTTGAGATGGAACTTGGGAGCTTCAAAGACAGTGCGTACTGACGAGTACGGCGTAGTGACGGAAGTACTTGTACACGAGAGTGGCCGTGTTCGGGGACACGATTGAATTTCCACAATTATTGTGGAAATCGGGTCAATTTGAATTTCGAGGACGAAATTCTTAAAGGAAGGAAGATTGTAACGACCCGTCCTGAATTAACAAAATTAATTAAGAACTAATGACTAATTAATCAAAGACTAATCGGGGATTAATCGAGGATTAACGGACGTTTAGGGCGAAATGACGATTTTACCACTAGAATGGGCAATACGTTGACTTTTCGTTCAGATAACCAAATGGACATTGGCCGATGACTGTGACATAGTTCGGGACGTCACGAGTTCATAGACACGTGGCACGTTCGATTCCGACATTCGTGGAAGAAGTTATGACGATCGGAAGTTCAAGGGCATTTTGGTACTTTGGGTGAATAGGGGCTAATAGTTGACTTTTGACCCGGGAGGTCTGATGGCCGAGGGACGATGATCATTACGTAGATCAGGATGATACGAATCCGTAGACAGGTAGCACATCAAATTTGGACGTTCGACGAAAAAGTTACGATTCGCGGAAGTTCGAACGTACTATTGCATGTTTTACGAGATGGGGACTATTTGGCAGCAAGTGGGGCCCAGCTTTTTGGACATGCCCAATGGATGTGTGACAAGTGTCATCCATTGCCCAGCCTAAACACGGCCTAATGGATGAGTGACAGGTGCTTGCTAGCCAAGGGAGCACCGCCGTGGACGGCGGAGGACACCTCGAGCCCAAGGTATCAGTTTTAAACGATTTAATCCATTTTTCAATTTCAATCATTATGGACCTTTTTTAATGATTGATTTGAGTTAAATAGGTTGCTAGGAGTGTGTTAAGATGATTTTGAGGAAGGTTAGGTTCCTAAGATCAAAATAGGAAGAAAGGAATCGAAAAGGAGAAGATTGGATGAAAAATATGGAAAATATAGGCCTGGACCGGTCACGCCGGTCCAGTTACAGGGTTGAACCGAACTGGCCCGATCGGACCGGACGACTGGAGGACAGGGTTGACCCTGTGTAGTGGCGCGTGAGGCCCATGCGCAGGGCCATCTCGAGGCACGTCCGAGCACGTGTTGAGGAATCTGGGGAAGGTTCCAACATATGAAATCATCTATTCGATGTAACGAACATTTTAAAAATAGTTAAAAATCCAGAAAAATTTGGGGGCTTAAGTGAGCGGTTAATTAAGTAGTTAGTAACCCTCTAAAGTGATTTGGATAGGTTTGGAAGTCCCGGAGATGATGATTGACCCGGAAGAGCCGTATTGCACGCTTATCAAGGCGGTAGCGCAGACGTCATGTGAGTGGACTTTTTTTTTTTTTCTGAAATCGATGCATGCATAAATATTTTATATATGTTTTAATATGTGTTTTGTGATACCTTGAGTGAATTTTAGTGTGTGTTTAGTATGGGCACGTACTTCGAGGTTTTCGGGCTCGATGTCTCGTTGAATTACGAGTTCGGGCTCGATGCCCAGTTGATATGTGTTTCGGGCATGCGTCCCGTGTTCATGGTTTTGTATACTAGTATGTATGTACCCTCCTAACGAGATTATTGATTGGTCTCCTCCAGACGTCGACCTGGAGAGTCACAATCCACAGACCAGAGTGGGTATCCCCATAGGGATCCCATTCCAGAAGTGTGCGTTATGATGCTGTCCCGGACCAGATTCCAGAGAGATGATCGGACTAGGTCCGAAGATGAACCTCCCAGATGGAGAATTGCTAGGAGAAGACTCGGAGTTAGACCCCGAGTAGTATGCATACTTATATATATAGAGACATCGTGACTATATCGGAGATGTGTTCCCTAGGGGTTGTGTGCCCCGAGTTGACATCTTCTCCGGAAGTGCCTATGATGGGTTAAATATGTATATATGTATATGTGGATGAGTTTTCACTGAGATGGTGTTGGGCTGAGACCCACGCGTATTGGTTTTGGGCTGAGACCCATATGAGATGCTTTTGGGATGAGTTCCCACATGTTTTGGTTTGGGCGGAGGTCCCATGTATTGTTTGACTCATTTCGGGCCAAGACCCAAATGGTTTTCAAATGCATGCATACGTTTTTAATGAAGGGCATAAAGGTCGTTTATGAAATGTTTTTATAAAATAATTGTTTTGTCCACTCACAGCTTTTGTGTTTTGAATACCCTTCAGGTTGATCATTGATGCGGCTGTAGTAGAGACGAGACATCGCATTCCTCCTTCAGATCCTGGCATACTCTGATAACGCGGTTGGGCAAAGGATAGAAATATCCCTGGTCTGACACTTCGTGTCGGGCGGGAGCAGGCCCGTCCCATGCTAATCCCGATGGATTTGGGACGGCTCATGTCAAGTTGGTATCAGAGCATGTTTTTCTCTCAGGGTGTGCACAGGTCGAGGATGTGATGTCTCTCCAATCGTAACAACGCTTGATCAACTTGATAGTTAGGGTACTAGTACGAGGATTCGGGCATGAGCCCCTGTTGATTGTAATATCGGTCTTGAGTCCCAGTTCGATTTATGAAATGAGAATTCGGGCATGAGCCCCTGTTGAACTGTGGATTTAGGCCGAAGCCTGTGAAATTGATTTGGATCGGATTCGAGGAATCCTGTTGAGATGAATCGCGTATGAGACCCAGTTGAAATATGTTTTGAGAAAGAAAGAAAGTATTTGAAATGTACAAACCCTCCATATGATTATTTGGTCTCTTCCAAACGTCGACCTGGAGAGTCACAATCCACAGACCAGAATGGGTATCCCCATAGGGATCTCGTTCTCAGAGTGGAGGTTATGATGTGGTCCCGGACCACATTCCGGAGAGACGATCAGACTAGGTCCGAAGATAAAGCCTCCCAGATGGAGAATTCCTGGGGGAAGACTCGGAGTGAGACCCCGAGTAGTGTGCACACTAGTATAGTGATAAAATCATGACATATATCAAGGATGTGTTCCCTAGGGGCTGTGTGCCCCTAGTTGGCATCTTTTCGGAAGTGCCACAGATGGGTTATACGTATGTCGATACGTATGAGATTTATGGAAAGTGATTTGGGGGCGGAGACCCCGTGTTCCATGTTTTAGAAAGTGATTTGGGGCGGAGACCCCGTATTCGATGTTTTGGAAATGGTTTGGGGCGGAGACCCCGTCTTCTATGTTTTGGTATTTCACTGAGAATGGTTTTGGGCTGAGACCCACGTATGTTCATTTGGGCTGAGTTCCCACCTGTATTGATTTACGATTTTAAGATTGTGATTTCGGGTTGGGGACCCAAATGGATTTATGGTTCATGACGATTTCTGGGCACCAACATGAATCCTTGAAAGGTTTTTATGGTTCATGAACCCTTGAATGCATGCATATGCTTTTAGTGAAGGGCATAAATGATCTTTTTATGAAAATGTTTTTATTAAAATATTATTTTGTCCACTCACAGTTTTCGTGGTTTTAATGCCCTTCAGTTTGATCGCGGATGCGAACTGTAGAAGAGATCGAGACATTACACTCCTCCTCCCTGGTCTAACACTTTGTGTAACACTTTGATAGTCCCGGTGAGGGCTAGAGACAGAATTATCCCTAGTCTAACACTTTGTGTCAGACGGGATCATGCACGTCCCACGTTAATCTCGGGGGATTTGGGACGTGTCCTGACAAAGTGGTATCAGAGTGGGTTTTCCCGCAGAGAGTGCACAAGTCGAGGATGTGATGTCTCTGCAGTTGTGATATCCCGTCATTAACTTGATAGTTAGGGTATTAGTACGAGGATTCGATAGAATCAAACCTTAGTTAGATTGTATTTGGCACGTGGTGCGATAGATTTAGGTTCGATTGGCATTGGATGCTGCGTATTATGAGGAAGTGGATTCCGAGTAGGATCAGTATTCATGTTAATCCAACAGCTTAGAGTCGTAGTGTCACCGGTGGATAGGACCCAGTGGGTCAGTAGATACCTTATGACGACCCGCGAGTCGAGACCGTTGTCGGTCGGGTCCTGTCGGATTGGAGATTATGCTGCAGAGAGCATCTACGGTCATGGTTGACCTGAGTGAGATTGTTGGGAATAGGAATGTTGGACCCAATTTGGCATGTGTTGCCATGTTTCGATATGTCGAATCTCGGAGGGATGTAGACTAACCGTGGATGCCCGGAGTAGTTGTGGTGTGACGCAATACGATACAACTGCGATGTGTAGCAGCAGTGCAGCGTTAGACACGACGTATGTCCAAGTTCTTATGGAGGCCAGCGGCTGAGAGCTGTAGAGTTACGAGAGGATGATATCCTCATAGTGTAGTTACTGGTTGTTCGGATACCAGTATTGGAGTATGATGACTCTTCAGAGTCAAGAGCGAAGGATCGGTCAGAATGGTTGGGTTGCAGCGGGTGGCCTGGTTTGTGATAACCCTAGTAGGTGATTGATTGGACAAGTTACCAGGAGTGTGGTACTTGTCGATCGAATCCTGAGGTGGATCGATCGGTGGATGTTGCATTGTGCGGTTAGTACTGGTGGTGAGTTGACCTCATGGATTTGGAGTCTCGATAGCAGAGTGTTCTAGATTAGTCTGCATGAGGTTGCGGCAGACACTGCTATTGATAGAAGTAGTCGAGCCTTATTGAGTTGGATAGGCTCAATTTTTCGTGACGATGGGATTCGTCAATCGTGACGATGATACAGGATGCTAGAGTGATGCATAGTACAAGCAGTGATTCTGGATTCGACTCGGTTACGGCTAAGTACAATCGCATAATGAGACGCTTATGTTGGGTGTTGGCACACTTGCCACACTATCTCTGTGAGGTGATTGTGATGAGTAGGATATACCTGGATGAGTGAAAGGTTCCCTAAATATCCTTGGATGGATTACACAAGTGTGAGTGCTAGAGTTGATCCCATAGAGTTGGGACGTGCGAACCAGTATGCAGACAAAATAGTAGAGGTGCCCAGAGGGGCGGTCATGTGAGTTCGGTGGGCACTGAGTGGGACAGAGAGGATCCCGAGTGGCTTAGTGACAGGACTCACCCCGATTATCACCCCAATAAACGAGGTGAACTCTGCTCCCGTCTGACAACCCAACACAGAAGACCGAAAATACACTCACTGAAACCACAAATTACACTGTCAGACGAAGGAGAAATTACAACAACCCAGAGTCAACCGTTTTACAGAGCATAGTACCAAACAAAGTAAAACAAAACCACACAGAGAGTATAGGCACAACGGAACACTGAAAACACTCCGGGATAACACTCTGCCTCCGACTCTGCCTCAACGTCAACCCCCGCGCTAGCTCCCCGACCTGGAGGGCAATTAAAAACCAGAAAGTGTGAGTGGACCAGAAAGAATGAAAGTTTCGAAAACCATTTCATAAAAAAACCAGGGTTTTAGCCCTCCATTTTCAAAACATGCATGCACAACCCAAGTTCTAGAAACAATTATAAATCTCGTTACATCCAACATGAAACAGTATTATAAAACAGTATAAAATAGTATAATGATCATTCTCAAAATCATATCATAAAAACAAGATATAATTATCCGATCAAACCTGCTGGACCTATCCGAGTCTTTAAACTCCCGAGTCTTTAAACTCAACAAGCCTAGGGGGAAATATCAATATATCCGAGTCTTTAAACTTCTGAGTCTTTAAACTGAATCCGGGTCTTTAAACCCAATCTGGGCCCATCCCCCGTCAATCATAATATCTGGGTCTTTAAACCCAATAATCAGATCCAGCAAATCCAATCCAAAACCATTTGAAAACCAATTCTAAATCCGTATCCAAACCCGAATCCAAAATCACTGGTCTGATGCCCTTCCGGCATCCAGAACCGTCATTCCGAACCCAAATCCAGAATTCCACTTTTCAACTTTAAAACCAAATTCCGCTTTCCGAAATCTGATTCTAAAACTGAAAACCATGATCATCAAATCATGTATCAAAATCCACTTATAATCATTGATAACGCTTTATCGTTTGAAATCCCAAAATCATGGCATCATAATCGGAAATCAAGCATTTCTCGTAAAACGTGATGAAAACTGTAGCTTTCTCGTAAAACGTACAATTATATAAAACAGTTATAACATATTCGATAATCATGAAATCACATGTAAAACCATAAAACAATTATAGAAAAACAGTTATGCATGCTCAATTATAGAGAAGGGGTCCACTCACAGATACCGGGCACGTCACTCGCGTCCCGTACGTTCCACGTCCACCTCGGGGATTCCCGAATCTGTCACAAGGCACCAAAATACGTCACTAACATGTCCACCAAGGTCCTTCTAATTCCCCACGAACTTCCTCGGGTTCTAAACGTAACGAACGGAGACCCTAAACCTTCGAGCCCGCAGAACTAACTCGAATCGACGTCCGATTAACCCGAAACCTATCTCAAAAGATTCATTATAATAGCTAGACAAAAAACCTAGTTGGAAGTTTCCCCAGAAAACGCCCCACGTGGCTGCGCGTGGGCCTCAAGCGCCTGAACAGAAACACTGTTCATCTTCAACCTCGAAACCGTCCACTGTTCCGGACCGGCGTGGCGGGTTCTCCGCCGTCCGTCCACCATTTTTGTCCCTCTTTCCACCATTCTCTTCGTCTCAATCCCAGCAACCTATTCCCCTCAACCAAACACGACAACACGACCTACAACTCACCTCCCCAAATCGAAACAGAAAGCACCCATAAGCCTCTGTTTCTCAATCCAGCCACCCGGGCAATCCCCCATCACGGCTTCGTCACAAAAAGGTTCTTAAGGACCTAAGGAGTCGATTAGGACCTACCAGACACCTCGACTCGTTCTCAAAAGCCACGACTTAATCTTTGAAATCAAACGACAAAACAGAGCAAGCGAAGGAAATTAAAGAAATTACCTGTACGCCGACCACCACCTTGAGCTCTACTGGGTCTGTTCGACTCTCCTCAGTCCTCACAACACCACCACGGGTCCAATTTAACGGTTTAGTCACGGGAAGTGCACAACCGTGCACGGTGGTTCTCTGGTTCTGTTCTCCCCGTTTATCGGGTTCTGCTCACCTCATACACACACAATCACACAGTTCCACCCATAACCACTCATTAGCTCTCCCGTTGTCTCTATTCCCTCACTCGATCACCAGAACACACAAACACACACTGCACTCGATCAATTCCTCCCTAAATCTCAGTCTCTATTTCTCTCAAATGCACGCAAATACGACTCACACACACAGTCCAATTTTAAATGCACCGTCCAAACTTGTAGAAGCCTCTAGCCCACTGCCACATGTCACAATCCTATGGTCCCTGACTCAAAATATCCAATTGAACCTGTACACTTGTCCCAATCTGCTTTCCACAAATCCCAAAGCACCAAAAGACAAAAAATGCCCCTTGTAAGTCAAAATTACCATTTTTCCCTTCGCTGTTCTAGACCTGTATCTTACTCGTCCTACGTCCGATGAAAGCGTGCCGCCTGTCGTTGAACTTAGGACGACGAGATCTACCTAACGGTCCTCGGTCTACGTACAAAAACCTTGTCATATGAAAAGTCAACTTTTTCTCTTATTTTAACCAAATTACGAAAGTGCCCTCGACCTTCCGAACATCATAACTTCCTCCTCGGATGTCGGAATCGGGCGTGCCACCTGTCTACGGACTCGTGACGCCCAAAACTACGTCACGGTCATCGGTCAATGCCCAATTGACCGTCTGAACTAAAAGTCAATAATTTGCCCAAACTTGGGGCAAAATCGTCATTCTACGCCCTAAGTCCAAAAGTAACCAACTAAACACCAATTACGCTCACTAATCCGTTACTAATCACTGCACTAATCCCAACTCCCGGGACGGGTCGTTACACTTAGTGCGAGGCACCAAGAGTACTTGGTTTGGTGGCCAGTTCCCTGATGATACGAGACTTGGGGCACGAGTGTGTGGCCAGGAGTAGTAACGTTAAGGGTTGAAATGCCTAAGTTTCATTCAGATGAAAAGATATAAATGGATGACATGAGTGACGTCTTATGACGTGAAGGTTGGTTGGTCAGATATGGTAGTACGCATAGATTTAGTTTCAGATCACGACAAACGTTGCGATCAGTTTAGCCTACCAACCGATGTCAGTGGATTCCGACCAATTCTGTGAGTCAGAACTGGATCAGGTTGATTAAAGGTACGAGATACGAGTGTTGGAAGCCGTTTATGCACATCCGTAAATAGTATACAAGGTTTAACCTTGAGTCGTGTGAATTCCACTCGGAATGAGTGTACCTGCATAAATGGTATTCACGGATGCGTGGATGGTGTCCGGTTGTGCTGAGGACTTGAGAGTCCATTGCGGATTGGTTTTGGTTGGCTACGATTGACCATACCTCCTGAGTTGGAGACTTGGAAATCAGTTGCCTATAGGACGCGAGTATGCTCGTGTAATGAGTGAGCTCAGTAATTGGAAAAGAAACATGTTTCCAATATGATTGGAACATCAGAATTAAGAGAAGTTGTGACTGAGACGTTGAGAGGAGTGCTTGATTCCGCATTAGGGACAGATACCCCGAGGTCACTGAGTGTGACTCCTTGGTAGATAATGCTAAGTGCTGAAGGATGACATAGGATGAACTTTGATGTCATCATCTTGTATTCTCCTTGATTCTTCCCTAGGTGGGACGACGAGGAGTGATATGACAGCTAGGGGTTCAAAGAGGGTGTAAGAACCGAACACCTAAGCTGTGGGTCAAATTTAAATGAATTGACGAGTAAATGGTGCTTAGCGTCACATAATATGACGAGTGAGTGTCCGAGGTGATGGATTGATGGTTACATGGTGACAGATGGTTGGGGTCTGGACCATGGTTGGAGTACGAACGGTAGTACGCGGTTGAACGCTGCCAGAGTGCAGTCCGTGAGCAGGCCGAGTAGGGCGTTGATGATTGTTGTGATGGAGGTGCACCAGTTTGTTGTGCGAGTTGGATGATGCGATTGACCACGGTCAATCAGTATGTCGGAAATGTGTTGTAGATTTGATAGAGTCCTAGATGGACATGAGTGGTGATCAGATTAGATCCGATAGTGACAGGTTGAGACTCGAGGTGAGTCTAGATGTCAGCGGAGATCGCTGAGTGATGCGAGATACGATACGAGGACTCGAGAATGAATCGAGATCAGAGTAGAGCAGCGAAGCGCAGTGGAGCAGGGAGTTATTGGCTGGTCATGAAGTCGTGACATATCGTGGTAATGGATTGATCGGTATCCGACGAGTTCGGATAGGTATGAATTGATGGGACTCTAAGGATAGTCAGTATGGGCATAGGTTTGAGTAGGGTCTGCAAGGTGGGATTCGTGCCACTGTGATGGCAGGATCTATAGAATGTTGTCTGATCGGATGTTGAGCACGATGTTAGCTTAGAGGTGATAGCCCTTAGTGGGAGTACGTAATTCAACCTGATGACTGTAGGATAGAATGTGTCAGAGTGGCAGTCTGAAAAGCAGATTGAATGTTAGTCTGGTATTGCTGACCTGTCAAAGTGAGTGACATGCGAGATTGACGAGTGTCGACGTTCTGTCTCGAGTGAGACGTACGAGCAAATGTGTAGTTCTCGAAAATGAATTAGAGCTTTGGAGGCTCTGGTGACGGTACATACCTACGAGTAAGCATGTGTGTCGGACGTGTACGATTACACGGGTACTCTCGTGTGTGTGTGTTGACCCGAGTAGTGGGGGCATGGTTGGATTCCACAATTTGGTTGTGGAATCAGGTCGATTTGAATTTCGAGGACGAAATTCTTTAATGGGGGGAAGATTGTAACGACCCGTCCCAAATTATTGAGATTAATTAAGAATTAATGATGGATTAGCGAGACTAATTGGGGATTAGAAGAGGATTAACGGACGTTCGGGGCGAAATGACAATTTTACCCTTGGAATGGGTGAATTGTTGAATTTTTTTTCAGGCGGTCAAATGGACTTTGGTTAAAAGGGGGCAAAAAGTTGACTTTTGACCCAGGAGGTCCGATGGCCAAGAGCCAAGGACCGTTAAGTAGATCGGGTCAATACGAATCCGTAGACAAGTGGCACGTCGAATTCGGACGTTCGACGAAAAAGTTACGGTTCACGGAAGTTTGAGGGAACTATTGCACGAAATTGGAGATGGATTGACTGTTGTCATTAATGGGTCCCAGATATTTTTCCCCTGGCCCAATGGATGAGTGACAAGTGTCACTCATCCATTGTAGACTCAAAAACATTCATACATATCATCTTCATTCCTTTGTTCGTCTAAACAAACCCGATCTCATCCCACCCCCATCGAACCATCAGCCCAATCCTTTCCCTCACCTGATTCAATCCATGAAGGAGGTGTCCGGGCCATCGTGCACGGTGAAGAGAAGGTATGACGCTGGGTTTTGTTATTTTGAATCCAAGAATTCGATTTGGGCATTATGGATGGTTTTGAGTGTTTGGGTAAGGTTTATTAGGCTATTGGGAGTGTATAGGGAAGGTTTTCGATGGTTGGGCAGGGCTGAGCAGCCTTGGGTGCTATCGGGGAACTTTGGACCATGAACCAAGTTTTGAAACTAATGGGTTTAGGGAGTTTTTAATTGTTTTCTTTATATAAATAGGTAGGAAATCACGAAAATAGGAAGATTGGGATTGAAAAGGAAGAGATTGGACGAAAAATAGGGAAATTAGAGGGCCAGACCAGTCACGCCAGTCCTGTTGGACCGGCCAGCCCAACCAAATCAGACCGTACCGGCTGGTGAAGCTCAGGGAAGATCCATAGTGAAGGGCGCGTGGCTCCCACGCGCAGCCCCTTTGGGCGGCGCGTGAGGGCGGGTGAGCAGTCCTATGGGGAAAGTTCCAACATGTGAAATCATCTATTCGATGTAACAAACATTTGGGACTAGTTTTGTGTCAATCGGCGATCATCTCGATATAGTTCGGGCTGTCTGAAGGTTTACGATCACGCTTAAAAATAGTTAAAGATTCCGCAAAATTACATGGCTTTAGTGAGGCGTTATTTAAATAGTTAGTAACCCTCTAAATTAATTTGGACAGGTTCGTGAACCCCGGAGGTGACGATTGGCCCAATAGAGGCTTATGGCGCGCGTATCGAGGCGCAGCTTCGAACGGTCTGTGAGTGGACCTTTCTTTCGAAATTGATGCATGCATAAATGTTTATAAATGTTTTAAATACATATTTTGTGATGCCATGAGTGCATTTGTTTGTGGTAGCCTAGGATTTACGTATTTGCACGTATTTCGATATTTACGATTTTATACGATGCTTATACGTGCTAGGTTTTCAACGAGCGTTTAATGAATAGGTTTTGGATTTGGAAATATGAACTCGGGCATGAGACCCATTTAATTTACAAACTCTCAGACTTGGAGTCCATTTTATTTGACGAGGAATCGGACCGAGAGTCCATTTGAGTTATATGATAGGGCCGAGGGCCCCGTTGGTTTACGAATCCGGGCTTGAGGCCCAGTTGGTTATAATCTCGTGCTTGAGGCCCCTTAGACTGTGGTATCGGGCTTAAGGCCCCGTTGGTTGTGAAATCGGGCTTAAGGCCCTGTTGCTTTATGGTTTCGGGCTAAGGGACCAGTTGGTCGTGATATCGGGCTAGAGGCCCAGTTGATTGTAATATCGGGCTTGAGTCCTAGTTCGATTTATGAAATGAGAATTTGGGCATGAGACCCTGTTGAACTGTGGATTTAGGTCGAGGCCTGTGAAATTGATTTGAATCGGATTCGAGGAATCCAGTTGAGATGAATCGGGTATGAGACCCAGTTGAAATATGTTTCGAGAAAGAAAGAAAGTATTTGAAATGTACAAACCCTCCATATGATTATTTGGTCTCCTCCAGACGTCGACCTAGAGAGTCACGATCCATAGACCAGAATGGGTATCCCCATAGGAATCCCATTCCAGGAGTGGAGGTTATGATGTGGTCCCGGACCAGATTCTGGAGAGATGATCGGACTAGGTCCGAAGATAAATCCTCCTAGATGGAGAATTCCTGGGGGAAGACTTGGAGTGAGATCCTGAGTAGTGTGCACACTAGTATAGAGATGAAATCATGACATATATCCCGGTTGTGTTCCCTAGGGGCTGTGTGCCCCGAGTTGGCATCTTCTCGGAAGTGCCACAGATGGGTTATACGTATGTCCATACGTATGAGATTTATGGAAAGTGATTTGGGGCGAAGACCCCGTGTTCCATGTTTTAGAAAGTGATTTGGAGCGGAGACCCCGTATTCGATGTTTTGGTAATGGTTTGGGGCGGAGACCCCGTATTCAATGTTTTGGTAATGGTTTTGGGCGGAGACCCCGTATTCTATGTTTTGGTATTTCACTGAGAATGATTTTGTGCTGAGACCCACGTATGTTGATTTGGGCTGAGTTCCCACCTGTATTTATTTACGGTTTTAAGATTGTGATTTTGGGCCGGGGACCCAAATGGATTTATGGTTGATGACGGTTTCTGGGGACCGGCATGAACCCTTGAAAGGTTTTTATAGTTCATGATGGTTTATGGGGACCGGGTATGAACCCTCGAGAGGTTTTGAGAATGTTTTCAAATAGTTTTATGAACTTTTTGATAAACGTTTTTTGAATGCATGCATATTCTTTTAGTGAAGGGCATAAATGATCTTTTTATGAAAATGTTTTTATTAAAATATTATTTTCTCCACTCACAGTTTTCGTGGTTTTAATGCCCTTGAAGTTGATCGCGGATGCGGGCTGTAGCAGAGATCGAGATATCACACTCCTCCTCCTACGATCCTGACGTACTTTGATAGTCCCGGTGAGGGTTAGAGACGGAATTATGCCTGGTTCGTGTCAGACGGGATTAGGCACGTCCCACGTTTATCCCCGGGGATTTGGTACGGGTCCTGACAACTCTGCCCAAATCAAATCATGTGGGTCTCAACCCAAATCCAACACACGTGGGTCTCAACCCAAATCCAACACACGTAGGTCATAGCCCAAAACAATCTCATAAAAGCATCTCAATAGGGCCTTTTCCTGATACATATATTCATATCAGGAGTCGTCTATTTCATTACCGATCTTCTTTATCTCTTATCATCATATCATCATCACTAGTCACTATATCAGTGCTACGCGTGCGACTCAGGATTACAAATCCAAATATACACCAGGCTCGGAGTTCGTGGCTCGACGTCTAGGTGCTCTATCTTAGGATCACACATCACACATGATGGTCGACTTCTGAGCAATGGAATCTACAAGATCACACATCACACATGATGGTCGACGTCTGCAAAATGTCCATCTCTAACACTCCTACAGGCAGTGTCCTCGTGACCTATCCAGGATCACACATCACACATCCCAATTTTTTAAACCTTCATAAACTTCTCATTTCTCAACAAAATCCTATGTTATATATTTGGAAATCATGCTACTCGTGCCTAGGAATCCAAATCTGAACCTAGAATTTCGAGAAAATACCTGGTTTTGAAGATATGGGCTCCCAAAGTTTCAGCCAAACTTTGAATTGTAAAGACAACCCAATTCAAAAAAGATATTTTGGGTCCCACTAAAGACAACCCAAATTAAAAATCGTACAACAGTAAATGCAATCGAACGTTCCATGACTTGTAACTTTCTCGTACAATGTCTGATTTGGACCTGCAACCTCTCTTTGGACTCGTATCGTCTCGATTTACGTAATGATTTTTGGTCCACGTGCATTGGACGTCCACAGTCAAAAGTCAACTTTTTCAAACTTTATAGGGGCAAAATCATCTTTTTACCCCATTCGTCCGATAATCCTTAATTAATCTCGATTAGTCCGTAATTAATTCTCGATAATCCATTATTAACCTTAATAAATCCCATAGATTCGGGACGATTCCTTACAATATACCCTCCTTAAAATAATTTCATCCTCTAAATTGAAATCGACTCCAATCTGCGCCAAAAGTGCGGAAATCCAGTCCTGCCTCCAACCTGAAGCACACATGAGAGCCTCCATCTACAGATTGCACCAAAATCCACATCACTCGACATTAACTAAAATCCAATGATCAATGCTAAACTCAGCTCATTTTCTGTGACCGTATTTAACAAGTGCGTGACCAATTGTCACCTGGAAACCTCCATTGCTCAATCTCAAGTCGAGAACGAGACATCGACACTCGTCGATCTCATCTGCCACCTGCGTAAGTGTGCTTAGAATCCAAATTGAAATGTCAATCTTACTGTCCCGCTCGGCTGACAATCTAGGTCGACAATCCTGCTATACCAAGTCAACATCTTATTCAACATATATGGCAGGACCCGTCCCAACTAGACCTTGATAACCATGCCCGGTCATGCTCTCGTTTGACAAATCAACTGAAGTTCTGAAACTACCTCTCAGCACCTGTCAGACAAGGGATAACTATACTGATTTCCGCGCATGCCTCCGCCTCTTAATTATCCCCGAACGTCGTGCCACGGCCTGGAGGGTCATCAAAATAGAAAAGGTGTGAGTGGACAAAAATAATAGCATTTGAAAATACATTTCAAAATACATTATTTACCCTCAATTTTATCAAACCATGCATGCATAGGGTCAAACATATGAATAACAATCACCAGTTTTCCAGCCAAATCACATGAAAACACTAACCGAGCCACAAAGACCAAAACCCGTACTCAATACTAGTACACAAAGAAATCACTATCAACATCAAAGAGCACTACTCACAAGTGCACAATCAATCACACAATCACATCCGTACTACGTGTAGGCCAACTCGGGAATTACACATCTGAGGTTCCTCTGGGAATTACACATCCAGATCTGCTGGGAATTACACATCCAGTCTCACCGGGAATTACACATCCGGTCCCTCTGGGAATTACACATCCGGAGTCATTGAACATACATCCAAAACGATCAATTTAATCATATATTCACATTTGACTCCAAATCCAAGTTAGAATATTTATCCAATTGGGTCTCAAGCCCACAATGTCATTTGCACATAAATCGGTAAAATCTCATTAAAATAATCCCAAAATCATCCTTAACTCACCAACTAAGCCAAAATACCCTTTTTGAAACCTTTTTAACTCCCGGCCTAGCCCAAAGCATCATTTGTGTAACGACCCATCCCGATACGTGCGACATAAAGGCTAAACCGATGTCCAACCTCCATGTAACACGTAAGCCAGACAAGGGATTCCCAAGCAAACCGTCCAAAAACTTCCGGACTTCCCAGAATGCGCAAAACCTACTGTGGATCGCGTGTGTGATGTCTCCGTCTCTCTAACAACAGCCCGCACCGTATCAAACCTTGAGGGTATCTAAAACAGAAAAGACAGTGAGTGGACAAAAATGAATAATAAGTTCATAAAACAGTTTATAGAAAAGTACATTTATACCCTCCACGTAAAACCAATGCATGCATATGAAGACCATTTCAATAAACCATTTCATATCGAATATAAGGTTTGATATACGGGCCGCGTAAAACAGTGATGTCTCCGTCTCTCTAACAGTGATGTCAAACAGTGATATACGGGCCGTGTAAACCATTTCAATAAACCATTTCAATAAACCACGTAAAACAGTGATGTCTCCGTCTCTCTAACAACAGCCCGCACCGTAACTCAAATCCAGGGCCTCGACCCAAAATCATAAATCCTCATCAAAGTACGGGAACTCAGCCCAAAAATCCGTAAATCCAAATAATCCGGGCTACTGCCCAAAACATCTGAATTCCAGTGAAAACCAACCGAAAATCATCATTTGCATATTCCTCGTAAAATGTGCCCGAAGAACTGATTAAAATAATCATTAATCACAAATAATCATGCCAAATCACCATGACATCATTGCAAATCAAATCGAGCAATCAATCATGTAATACATTTAATTATGCATGCATAACAGTTTATAAAACAAACGTCCACTCACACACTGTCCAAACCGCTCTATTTTGAGCTGTACGCTTTTCCGTAATTTCCAACATTTTCCAGGAATTATGAATCCTCTCCAAAATCATCATTAAGGGTCACTAATGACTCAATGAATATCATATTAATTTCCCATAATTTTCCAGGAGTTAATTACAAATTAAAAACGTAACATAAGCCTTCGGAACTTCGAAACAATATCGAAACGTTTTCCGATTGACTCGAAAATCGTGTTGACCTAACCTCGAAGATCATGCCCACGTGCCCTCACGCGTCGCCACAAGCGGCTGCACGTGGGATCCATGCGACTAACACTGTTCCTGCTACAGTCTCCTTCCTCGCCCGTTTGTCTGTTAAACGGGTTCTGCAACCCGCATTATGACCCGATTAGAAACCTAGCAATTCGATGTCAATTTCAATAGTTCAAACGTCCATTTGCATCGAACTAGGCATAATTAGGGATCTGTAAACTCAATTTGTAGCAAAATTACCTTAATCCTTCAATTCGAACTCGACTTTCGAAGAACACCAGAACACGGTTCCTCTATCGAATTTCCTCAATTCCATATGTTTTCTTACAATTGATTCATCAAGAAGTTTCGTAGGATCCGTCTAAACAAGTTTCCAAGGCAAATTTGAGCCTTCAACCGTTCTAATCACTCAAACACAATCTCGAATTTCCGAGAGGCTTGAGGATTCCGTTCTTGGCCAAAACACCATAGTTTTCCTTCTTTTTTAATTGGGTTCGACTCGGCTTGAGCTCAATAACCTTAATCCAAAGTCAATTTCACTCATGGATGTCCACAAATTCAAATTCGAACTTAAGTTTCATTGAGGGTTTTCGGGTTTTTGAGTTTGGGTCCAGCTGGGTTCGAAGTTCGGCACTCACCATTCAATTCCCCTTCTTTTCCTCTCTGGATATCCCGTTCAATCTCTCTGTCCCTAGTGTTGTTTCAATTCTATTGTGATCATCACTCAAACAACAAACAAATTTGTTGTAATCATTTTGAATATTCAAACGACAACTTGCCACCAATCCCTCCATTATGGTGACAGATGTCACCAGGTGACAATTTCTCATCCAAATCAGTAAGCACAGGTGTCCCAAAATCAGCTTATTACGTCAGTATCATGGCTGAATCAGCCATTACTAGCCAAATTACCATTTTGCCCCTCCTTGAATAATTACTAAAATGCCCTTCATAATTCTAGACCCGTTACTTTCACGTCCCAACTCCGATCGACTCATGTCATCTGTCTATGGACTCAGCATCTCGAGACGTATCCAACGGTACTTACAGAAAGTTGAAACAAGGTCTTGGACAAAAAATCAACTTTTCCCCCATAACTAAGTGAAAAATTTTCCTTTCCTTCCAATTTTCCAACTTTTCCTTTTTTCGAATTTTCGGGTCGTCACAACCTTCCCCCTTTAAGGAATTTCATCCTCGAAATTCGAACGTACCTCTCCAACAACAATCCTGGAGACTTAATTTACATCGATATCTCGGGTTCCCATGTGAACCCTCACTCGTTATGTGCAACCATAACCACTTTTTGCATCATTCCCGGCTCATCCCGAGCCCTCTTACATCACACTGACTAATCCCGAGTCCAAAACCAACTCCTGACTCCTTCTGAGTTCAAGTCCAAACACTCAACTCCTTACGAGTCTGAATTCAACATCCACTATCAATGCGACCACTGGCATATCCAGTCACCTAGAAAACACCCCAAGGCGAACCACATCCTATCCAGGATCTCCCAACACACACTAAACCATCTCATTCTGGGTCCAACCCTGGCACGACCCACCCTCAATCCCCCGGGATTAAGGGCTAAGTCATGCTCCCGTATAACTTACGCATGACACGAAGGCTAAACCGACATCCAGCCTCCATGTAACCTGTAACCCAGACAAGGGATGTCCAAACGAAGCATCCAAAACTTTCGGACTTCTTAGAGCGCACAGACTCTACTGTGGATCGCATGTGTGATGTCTCTGTCTCTCTCAACCAACAGCCTGCACCGCAACAACCTGGAGGGTATCGAAAACATAAAAGCTTGTAAGTGGACAAAAATAAACAGTACGTTCTGAAAATAGGTTGTAGAAAAGTACATTTATACCCTCCACGCAAAACCAATGCATGCATATGAAACCCTTTCCATAAACCATCAATGAAAACCGGAAATGTTTTCTTTTTCTCAAATCCGTAATTCAAATCCAGGGCCTCTGCCCAAAATTACAAATTCTCATCAAGTACGGGCACTCTGCCCAAAACTCATCAAATCCAAATCATCCGGGCCATTGCCCAAAACATCCGAAAAGTAGTGACACACCAGTGAAAAACAACAATCAATCAAGTTGCTGGATCTCATGTGCGCCCTAGTCTTTAAACTCAAAACCATGCGCATAATCAGGCCTTCTCGGGATATCAACGAGTCTTTAAACTCAAATCACAGTCAACAGGCCTTGGGGGATATCACAATAACCGAGTCTTTAAACTCAAAACACATACCGAGTCTTTAAACTCAAAACATATGAATCCAGGGCCCTCCCTCGTCAATCAACCGAGTCTTTAAACTCATAACCAGATCCCGCCATTTTCTATTCTTTTTCCGGGTCTTTAAATCCAAAACCTTTTTTCAACCAAGTGAAAACCACAGAAAATCCATATCCGAATTCGCAATAATGATTCCGTAAGTTAGCATCCGAAACCATCATCCCGAACCCAAATCATCTCTAAAACATGGAACACGGGGTCTCCGCCCCCAATTCACAAAACCACATACGTACTCATACGTATAACCCATCCGAGGCTCTTCCGAAAAGATGCCAACTCGGGGCACACAACCCCTAGGGAACACATCCCCGATAAATGTCACGATATCAATCTCTCTACTATTGTGCACACTATTCGGGGTCTCACTCTGAGTCTTCTCCCAGGAATCTCCATCTAGGAGGCTTAATCTCTGAATCTAGTCCTAGCTCTCTCTCTGGATCTAGTCCGATCACATTATAAATCGTAACCCCCACTCCTGGAATAGGATCCCTATGGGGATACCCATTCTGGTCTGTGGATCGTGACTCTCCAGGTCGACGTCTGGAGGAGACCATATAAACATGTGGAGGGTTCATATACCTTTCAAATACTTTCTTTCTTTCTCAAAACACATTTCAACTGGGTCTAACACCCAATCATTTCAACAAGATTCCTAGAATCCGATTCAAATCCATTTCACAGGCCTCGGCCTAAATTCACAGTTCAACAGGGTCTCTTCTCGAATTCTCATTTCACAAACTGAATTGGGATTCAAGCTTGATGTTACAATCAATAGGGCCTCAAGCCCGATATCACGCATAACTGGGTCCTAAGCCCGACACCATAAAGCAACGGGGCCTGAAGCCCAACTTCAAAACCAACGGGGCTTTAAGCCCGATACTACAGTCAAATGGGCCTCAAGCCCGAACTCGTAAACTAATGGGACCCTTGGTCCGATTCCTCGTCAAATCAAATGGACTTCAAGTCCGAGAGTTCGTAAATCAAATGGGTCTCGTGCCCGATTTCATATTTCTAGATCCAAAACCAATTCATTAAATCGTCATT
Source organism: Prinsepia uniflora (assembly GCA_032719365.1). NCBI lineage: Eukaryota > Viridiplantae > Streptophyta > Magnoliopsida > Rosales > Rosaceae > Prinsepia > Prinsepia uniflora. Next base: position 45,399,878 of record CM064872.1, on the reverse strand, counting down.
GAAAACACAGTATGCAAAGGTACGACATAAAGCTGAAAACCTCAAAAAACGTGCAAAACTAATCAAAACCCACCTAAAGCCCACGGTTCGAATTGAACCTCATGGTTTGATGTTTCCATTTTTCTTCCCACGACCCTCAGCCATCAAACCGCCACCTAAACTATCTTAAAACCTTCCTAGTGACCCTCTAAACCTTATCCAAACATCCAAAACAAACCATAACGTCAAAATCGAATTAAAATGGTATTTGTACCTTATCGGGAAATCACGTTCGAGTTCAAGGCCACCGTCCATGGCGGCGTCGTTCCTGGCTGACCACCAGCATCAGCCTATCCTCCCAACACTCTCTGGTCCTCATAGTCATGATCAAGTGGGGATGGGTTGGATTAGTTTGGGTTCAAAGGGGTGAGAACGGGTTTGGAAATGGGAGAATGATCGATGAAGAGGAAAATGTGATATGCATGAAGGAAAAGAGATGGCTAGTGGATGGGTGACACTTATCACTCATCCATTGGTCCAATAACAAATATCTGGGCCCCACTTAATTCCAAAAAGTATTTGTCTCGAATTTCGTGCAATAGTACGTTTGTACTTCCGTGAACCATAACTTTTCCGTCGAACGTCCGAATTCGACGTGCCTCCTGTCTACGGATTCGTATCGTCCTGACCTAAGTAACGGTCCTCGGCCCTCGGCCATCAGACCTCCCGGGTCAAAATTCAACTATTGGCTCCTATTCAACCAAATTACCAAAATGCCCTTGGAATTCCGATCGTCATAACTTCTTCCACGAACGTCGGAATCGAGCGTGCCACCTATTTATGAACTTGTGACGTCACGAACTATGTCACAGTCATTGGCCAAAGTCCATTTGACTGCCTGAATGAAAAGTCAACGATTCACCCATTCTAGGGGCAAAATCGTCATTTCGCCCGAACATCCGCTAATCCTTGCCTAATCCCCGATTAGTCTCACTAATCCATCATTAATTCTTAATTAATCCCATTAATTCGGGACTGGTCGTCACAAATGCACTATCAACGACTTTCCTGAACCTGTCTAAATCCCATAATAACGTAACTAACTATGTCATTAAGCTTCTACTAAAGCCCCGTAATTTTTCTGAATTTTTAACTATTTTTAATCGAGGCCTAAAACCTTCGGACATCTAAAAACATATCGAGACGATGTCTGATCGGCTCGAAACCAGTGCCAAAATGTTCGTTACATCGAATACTTTAAAAGTCGGGTTGGAACCATCCTCCAAAACCATGCCACGCGCCCACACGCCCCGCCCAAAAGGGCTCCGCGTGGGCCTCACGCGCCAGGCACTGTTCATCCCCGTCCTCTAGTGAATTGAGTCCGGTCCGGTTCACTGTAACTCGGTTTGGTTCGAACCGTCGAGGGAGGTTCATTTCCTAATTCCAGTCCAACTCTGTTCCTTTTTCTTTTATTAGGTTCGTCCAATCTTATAGGTTCGATTTGGTTAATTGAAACAGGAAAGTATGGCCGGTTTATTACCTTTCAAATCGTTTTTTAATCGAACATAGGTCCTCCATTCAATGCTCACATTCTCGACCACCACAAGCCTGGGTTTCACCCTTAAATGGTTTCTGGGACCTCCAAAAACAATATCCAATCGTCAAAACTACAAAACAAACATACATTCTCAATTCACCATTTTTGGACCTTAAACGGAATTTCTCGAGATCTCTGCCTTACCTCCACCATCGTGCCTCGTCGTGGCCATTAGACGACTTTCCCTGCTTCCCTTTTCATCTTCGGTTCACACAACAAAGACCATGACTGAGATTTGAGGGAAATTCGGAAACCTGGATCTCACAGGTACAGAGTCTCTGTTTTCCACGGGGTGAGAACCACCGTCCACGGCGGCTCACGGTGATCATGGCACGATGATCATCTCTACTCCCTCTCCATCTCTAATTCATCATTCATGGGTCAGGGGATCATTTTGAGGATGGTTTGGGTTCAAGATCATTCATTTTTCCTCTGTTTCACTCTCACCCGTCCACACACACACCCTCAGTTTTGAAATCAAATGAAGGCGGTGGAAAGGGTCTAATGCCTTCCAGAGAGGGGCATGTGTCCACAATTTGGTGGTCACAGCATCCCAAAACTGCCAAATGTCTCAATTTCATTGGGCACAGATCCCTATGCACTAGAATGACCAAAATGCCACTACCTTCATAAATTACCATTTTGCCCTTCGCCGATTTAGACCAATAACTAAACCGTCCGAATTGCAATTGCAACATGCCGCCTGTCGTTGTACTCAAGGGATCGAGACCTACCTAACGATCCTCGAATTACGTGAAAAAAGCCATGTCGTATGAAAAGTCAACAAATTGCCCCTTTTTAACCAAATTACCAAAATACCCTCAAACTTCCGAACGTCATCACTTTCTCTTCGGATGTCACAATCGGACGTGTCACCTGTCTATGAACTCGTGACGTCCCGAATTACATCACAATCATCGGCCAACGTCCATTTGAAGGGCCGAATGAAAATTCAACATTTTTGCCCATTCTAGGGGCAAAATCGTCACTTCACACCGTACGTCCGAAATCATCCAACTAATCACCGGTTAACTTCATTAATCCGTCATTAACCACTAATCTAATCCCAATTTCTGGGATGGGTCGTTACAAACTCACCCCTTCATCTGGACCCATTTATCCTAGGCCCAACATGCCCAACATAAGTCCAAGATACACTACCTGACCCCAATCCAGGGTCATACCCATTCTATGAATTTCCAGATCCTCGTATCTCGTCTCATCACCAGGTCGCGCACTGGGCTCGCATCTTGGAGGAATGGCAAATAAGTAACCCAATGCTCTGATACCAATTTGACAGGACCCGTCCTAATTGGACCTTGATAACTGTGCCCGGTCCTGCTCCCGTTTGACAAGCCAACTAAAGTCCCGAAACTACCCCTCAGTACCTGTCAGAAAAGGGATAACTATACTGATTTCCGCTCATGTCTCCGCCTCTCGATTAGCCCCGAACGTCGTGCGACGGCCTGGAGGGTCATCAAAACAGAAAAGGTGTGAGTGGACAAAAATAATAGAATTTGAAAATACATTTCAAAATACATTATTTACCCTCCAGTTTATCAAACCATGCATGCATAGCGTCAAACATATGAATAACAATCACCGGCTTTGCAGCCAAAACACGTGAAAACACTAACCTGACCACAAAGACCAAAACCCGTACTCAATACCAGTACGCAAAGAAATCACAATCAACATCAAACAACACTACTCACAAGTGCACAATCAATCACACAATCACATCCGCACTACGCGTAGGCCAACTCGGGAATTTCACATCCGAGGTTCCTCTGGGAATTACACATCCAGATTTGTTGGGAATTACACATCCAGCCTCACTGGAAATTACACATCCGGAGTCACTGAACATACATCCAAAACCAACAATTCAATCATATATTCACATTTGACTCCAAATCCAAGTCAGAATATTTATCCAATTGCGTCTCAAGCCCACAATGTCATTTGCACGTAAATCCGTAAAATCTCATTAAAATAATCTCGAAATCATCCTTGACTCACCAACTAAGTCAAAATAACCTTTTTGAAATATTTTTTACTTCGAGCCTAGCGCAAAACATCATTTCCACATTCCCCGTAAAACATGCCCGAAAGACCGATTAAAATAATCATTAATCATAAATAATCATGCCAAATCACCATGACATCATTGCAAACCAAATCAAGCAATAAATCATGTATGTCCACAAATTGGGTTCGACTCGGTTTGAGCTCAATAACCTTAATCCAAGGTCAATTTCACCCATGGATGTCCACAAATTCAAATTCGAACTTAAGTTTCATTGAGGGTTTTAGGGTTTTTGAGTTTGGGTCCAGCTGGGTTCGAAGTCCAGCACTCACCATTCAATTCCCCTTCTTTTGCTCTCTGGATATCCCGTTCAGTCTCTGTCCCTGGTGTTGTTTCAATTCTATTGTGATCATCACTCAAACAACAAACAAATTTGTTGTTATCATTTTGAATATTCAAACGGCAACTTGCCACCAATCCCTCCATTATGGTGACAGATGTCACCAGGTGACAATTTCTCATCCAAATCAGCAAGCACAGGTGTCCCTAAATCAACATATTACGTTAGTAACATGGCTGAATCAGCCATTACTAGCCAAATTACCAATTTGCCCCTCCTTGCATAATCACTAAAACGCCCTTCATAGTTCTCGACCCGTAACTTTCACGTCCGAACTCTGATCGACGCATGCCGCCTATCTATGGACTCAGCATCTCGGGACCTATCCAACGGTACATACGGAATGTTCAAACAAGGTCCTGGTAAAAAAGTCAACTTTAGCCCCCATAACTAAGGGAAAATCGTCATTTCCTTCCAATTTTCGAACTTTTCCTTTTTTTGAATTTTCGGGTCGTCACAATCTAGGCCGACAATTCTACTCAGTATCCGATACAGTCCTGCTCCTCATCGTACTCATCAAGAGCATCACAGGTCTTTGTCTCACTAGACAGCTTGATAGAGATTTTATCAAGCACAAAAGATGTACTATGCAAAACCACTACATGTAATAAACTTTGCAAGCGCATAAGACGTATAGGTAGTATAGATGCAAGCAAAGGTCGATCCCACGAAGACTTGCTCAACAATATCCCACGAAGACTTGCGCATAAGGTAAATTAACTAATATTAACTAACTAAGTCGAGCTAGAGTTTCTATCCACATTTACCAATTATAGTTTCGTTAGATTTCCTTGATTAGAATACTATGCATGTATCTGAATTAAGTGCCCATGCAGGGGTCCGGCTAAGGTTCACCCCACACGTATTATCTTCTCTTAGATTGCATGTGTTAAGCGTGATGTGTTCGCCTTAAACAACTATTACCAATGGTGAGTGATAATGCATGAAACATAAAGAAGATTTAATGACACTACACTGTCCCTAGAAAAGTGATATGCAAACCTAGGAAGTCACGAGTTTAGATTACAAATAAGATTCCCCCTCTTAAACGTGATGCTACAAATTGCAGGGTGAACAAAAACATCGAGGTGATCCAACAAGCAATTACATCAACAATTATACACAAATAAGGTAGCTAAGCTTATAAGCATAAATTGAGTTCATGAAGTGCAGTAATCCAACAAATCCAGGCATACATAAAAATCTTAATCAAGAGCAAGAAATCAAACACGAACTAACATAGCTAGGGCCTCAAGTACCCCTAGCCCTAATTACACTACTCAAACATTATTGAATAAACGAATAACATAATTAAATGCATAAGAAACATAAAACGATAAAAGAATAAATAACACAAATACTAAAGAATAGCAAGGAGTAGGAAAAAGGGCTCAAACACTCTTCTTCTCCCAAGCCTCACATCCTCCTTAGAACAAGCTTGAATCCAAAAGCATAAATGAATTATAAAATGCCGCTAACTATGTACATAAATTGAGTAAGAATTTTGACAGAGTTTTGGGACCTAGGAAGATAAATTCGGTCCCGAAAAACAATGAGAAAACAAATATTTATATCCCCGAAAAGAAATGGAAAAACGAAACCCAAACAAGGAAGGAGTCCAATTGTAGTCGTCAAACATCATTTTCCGCATTCTTGATCCTCCTTCAATAAGGAGTCTTCTTTCCTTTCTTGTTTCCACTTCTTGACTTCATCTTTTCACTAGGAATTCATTTAATTATATTCCAAATCAGATCATCAAGCCCTAAAATAAAGGAAAGGGGAAATGATTGCGGCTAAGGGTAAATTAACCCTAGCCGTTTTCTTGATAGTTTATTGGCCTCCAAGAAACTTCCTTTCCCTTATTTCTTGCAATCTTTAATTTCAGATCTAATTAGGAAATCTTTAGGTCTTCTTATCCAAGTCAATCCATGTAATTCCTCATTGAAAAGGGAAGGCAAATTCGTCCAAAGGACAGCTGCCCTAAATCCCTAAAATGTAGGAACTTAATAAGGCAAGAAATCCTAGTTTCTTGGGTTCCAAAGAACAGACATGAATCCTACTTTTAATGAATCTTTTGGCCAACTTTCCAAGCTGAATTCTAGGGCATAATGTCTAAAATAGCCCACTTAATCTAGGCGTACAAGGCTGGCAAGGCCGGTCCGCAAAGTCACACACACACACACACTCCTTGTAAGATTAGGAGTGCCTCTCGGCCAAGAAAGGAAAGAACCCCTTTTCTTGGTCAATCTTGATTGTCTTGACATGTGCTATCACCTCATTGGAACCCCTGGAGATTGTATGAGCTGCTGATCACATCCAATACATTGAAAAATTCCAATTCAAAGACAAAACCCGAGAGGCCCTCAACTGGGATTTCAGCTAGGGACCTTAACTTCATTTTAGTGCCATTCCTTCATTTTGGCTCGAATTTCCTCCATTCATTTTGCATTCTCTTAAGAATTGACTTAACTTTCATAATCTACACATGCCTCACAAAATGGATTATTTTCTCTTATTGTTTGTACAATTATAATCAAAAGACAAGTAAAAGGGATAAGAAATATAATTGAAATCATGCTCAATTCGTGACTTATCAAATACCCCCAAACCTATCTTTTGCTAGTCCCTTAGAAATAAAATAAAATAAAATACTTGATCTAGTTATGATAGGCATTTAAACCTCTAGGTTCACCTAGTAGGAGGAGTTTTGTCTCCTGAGGGTTATAGCAGCATGATAACCACAAACGTTTTACTTAACACAAAGGATGCTAGAAGTCATGCATCAACATGTTAATAAGAATCAAGAATAGAAAATAAACTCACACAAACCAAGAAACATGCCATAACTGTGAACTCAAGTGTTTATACCAACATCTCAAATGATCAAACTAGAAAACAACGTCATCTAAACACCCTAGAAAGATTTCGCCTCGACTCTAATCCTCACTAGGCATCACTCAATACGCTCAAGAATCCTAAGGTTTTCACTCAGCAAGCATATGTGAAGAGTTTATGTAAAGAAAATCAAGTTAATCACATATGGATTTCAATGAAGAAAAGTACTTTATATGTAAGTAATCATCTCACGAAGGAATTGAAGTTTAAGGACGGAGATACGTACCTTAATCCTTTGCATAACCATTCACAAGATCAATTGGTCTTCATTCAAGGGTTGTACTGGGGCTAGGTTCGTGGGTTAAGAAAGAAAAGTTGGCATTCAAAGAACCTAAACCGCATCAAGGCATAAAAAGTCATGACTTGGACCTTCAGTACCAGATGATAAAACCGTGCATAAGCTCAAAAAAATGCTCTAATTGAGGCACTTGGCTCACTTGACTCAACTCTAAGTTCATTGCTTTTTTTTTCTCTTTTTGTTTCTAATCAAAAATTTTCTTTTCACTAATGAACTTGATACATTTTTTTTTTATAAATGAGCTGAGCCAAGATCATGCAATAACTTCCTCGCTTTACAAATATTTGAACGATCTTTTCCATTCAAACATACTTCCATCACATAAGTATAAGTAGCACAAAACATCAACATATTTCCTCCTCACCATGAATCTCATTTTTTGCAGCCTTGACACAAGTTTAGATTATAGGGCGTAGCCATTATGAAGGTTCAAAACTGGGTTAGGTCATATTGTGGGTGAAGAACAAAACGGCTGAGTGTTTGGCTTCAAAAGGGCTTAAGGAGCATGCAATTTGGACGAGGAAAAGAAGGGTCTTTAGGAGATAAAACACACATAGCCTATATCACATCTCATAAACAATTACACACTAAATCAGGAGCATCCAATAGATATGGTTCTTTAAACATCAATGTAAATAGAAAGAAATCATGCAATTTAGAACAAAGTGATGAGTGTTTGAGAGTAGGAACAAGTAGATCACTCAGAAAGAAAGGAAATCAAGCGCAAAAATCTCACAATGGTAGTCTCCACTAATTTTCTAAGTATGCTCAAATTCAATTGTTTTGGTTGCTTAATCACTTGATTATGGTATCGTGAAGTGCAAGTGTGAGTTCAATGGCAATGGCAATGATTCTTAGTAAGTACAAGCAATTCTCATGTTCTATACATTCATATTAACATGTTTAGGCATAAAAACTAGCATCACAAAAGAAAAAATAGCAAAGAATTTAAAACAAAAAACAAAAAACAGCAAGGAAATAAGAGCAGAAAATAAAAAAAAAACAGCAAGCACTTCAAAACAGAAACTGAGTTGTGTACCCCTAAACTTAAGTCCAATACCCCCAAACCTAAATGAAACATTGTCCTCAATGTTTTGAGCATAAAAGGAAGGCAAAATCATGAGTTAGAAGGTAAAAAAACGTCCATATGAAAGAGGGAACAAACCAGGGCAAAGTTGAGCACCTAGGATGCTTGCGGTCCAAGAGGCATTTGAGGGGCTCCAAACCTGGCGCTCCTTTAGTGGTATCTTACCTACAACATAAATGAATTGATTAGTTCGAAAAGTAGAAATCCACTTCCTAGACTTTAACATTTCAGGGAATAAGTACAATAAAGATTTGAATGTAAGTAAAAACTTCTTTATCCCAATAGACAAGTAAGCATAATGATTGAAGTTGGGGGGGGGGGGGGGGGGGGGGGGGCATGGAGTGTCCTTGGGTTGCTTGGGTCGTGGCCTTGAGCCTTGGGTGGAGTTGAATGTCTCAAAGGTGCATACCACCATCTTGATACTTCCTTCGTCTTGCCTCCTACAAGTATCATTAAACCTGCACAAACCATTAGGCACAACATCAAATTTCTCCCCAAAACACCTAAGTTGAGTAAACAAACTTAAATGGTGAAGATAAGGATAAGAAAGGCCCAGGAAAAGTAAGGATAAGAGGTGTTTAAGGAGTTGAGGCAGCAAGGATAGGTGCTGGAATTTCAGGGACCTCAAGGATAGGTGCTGGAATTTCAGGGACCTCTGCCAAAAACTTGGTGCAATGCTTGCGGGTTTGGTTCTATTTCATGAACATCAAGAGCATGACCCGAGGTGCATTCATTGGTGCTGTCCGTGGGTGGCAAAGGGACATACACATCATTATCCTCATCATCCCAATCGGGTTTGCAAAAAAGTTTAAGTCGAAGGTGCTCTAGTTCCTTGTCCTTTAAGAGGGTTTCCCGTAGTGTTCTTTGAGATCGGGCCTCGTTTAGTGCATCTCGAAGGGATTATTGAGGTCGGACAGGGCTAGGATTTAGAGGAGGAGGGGTCTAAGTGTATGGTACTGGTTCACTCCATCTGTGGTGGTATGGCTCCATATAGGGCTGATTATAAGGCTCAGACATGTACATGTAATCTTGGGGGTATACCCATCCCCCTTGATTACTTGGAACCGAAGGAACGTTTGCATAGGGATCATAGGCCCAACCTTGAGAAGAATAATAGCTATTCCACGATTCCATGTCCCTAAACATGTAATAAAAAAAAGAAAAAGGTTATATACAAAACAAAAAGAAAACCCACTAAGTCAAAGGAATCAAATAAAATGGACCCCGTTGAGGAACAAGTCCCCGGCAACGGCCCCAAAAACATGATAGAGATTTTATCAAGCACAAAAGATGTACGAGGAAAAACCTCTACGTGTAATAAACTTTGCAAGCGCACAAGACGTATAGGTAGTATAGATGCAAGAAAAGGTCGATCCCATGAAGACTTGCTTAACAATATCCAATTCGTTTTAACTCAATTGACTTAAGTGGAGTAATTAAAATGCAATGGGGGGTTGGTCGCGTTGAAAGAATGTAAGTAAATTAACTAATAATAACTAACTAAGTTGAGCTAGGGTTTCTATCCACCTTTACCAATTATAGTTCTGTTAGATTTCCTTAATTAGATTACTATGCATGTATCTGAATTAAGTGCCCGTGCATGGGTCCGGCTAAGGTTCACCCCACACATATTATCTTCTCTTAGATTGCATGTTTAAGCGTGATGTGCCCGCCCTTAAACAACTATTACCGATGGTGTGTGATAATGCATGAAACATAAAGAAGATTTAATGACACTACACAGTCCCTAGAAAAGTGATGTGCAGACTTAGGAAGTCATGAGTTTAGATTACGAATAAGATTCCCCCTCTTAAACGTGATGCTACAAATTGCAGGGTGAACACAAACATCGAGGTGATCCGTCAAGCAATTACTTCAACAATTATACACAAATAAGGTAGCTAAGCTTATAAGCATAAATTTAGTTCATGAAGCGCAGTAATCCAAAAAATCCAGGCATACATAACAATCATAATCAAGAGCCAGAAATCAAACACGAACTAACATAGCTAGGGCTTCAAGTACCCTTAGCCCTAATTACACTACTCAAACATTATTGAATAAACGAATAACATAATTAAATGCATAAGAAACATAAAACGATAAAAGAATAAATAACAAAAATACTAAAGAATAGCAAGGAGTAGGAAAAGGGGCTCAAACACTCTTCTTCTCCCAAGCCTCACTTCCTCCTTAGCACAATCATGAATCCAAAAGCATAAAACAATTATAAAATGCGGGTATCTAAATTGAGTATGAATTTTGACAAAGTTTTGGGACCTTGGAAGGTAAATTCGGCCTTGAAAAACAATGAGAAAACAACTATTTATATCCCCTAACATCTGCCCTATCATCTCCCTAAAAGAAAGGGAAAAACGAAACCCAAACAAGTAAGGAAACCAATTGTAGTCGTCAAACATGCTTTTCCGCATTCTTGGTCCTCCTTCAATAAGGAGTCTTCTTTTCTTTGTTGTTTCCACTTCTTGACTTCTTCTTTTAACTAGGAATTCAATTAATTATATTCCAAATCAGAACATAAAGCCCTAGAATAAAGGAAAGGGGATATGATTGCAGCTAAGGGTAAATTAACCCTAGCCGTGTTCTTGATAGTTTATTGGCCTCCAAGAAACTTCCTTTCCCTTGTTTCTTGCAATCTTTAATTTCAGATCTGATTAGGAAAGCTTTAGGTCTTCTTATCGAAGTCAATCCATGTAATTCCTCATTGAAGAGGGAAGGAAAATTCGTCCTAAGGACAACTGCCATAAATCCCTAAAAAGTAGGAACTTAATAAGGCAAGAAATCCTAGTTTTTTGGGTTCCAAAGAACGGGCAGAAACCTTTCTTTTAATGGATCTTTTTGCCAACTTTCCCAGCTGGATTCTAAGGCATAATGTCTAAAATAGCCCATTTAATCTAGGCGTGCAAGGCTGGGAAGGCTGTTCCACAAAGTCACACACACACTCCTTGTAGGATTAGGAGTTCCTCTCGGCCAAGAAAAGCAAGAACCCCTTTTCTTGGTCAATCTTGATTGTCTTGACATGTGCTATCACCTCATTGGAACCCCTGGAGATTATATGAGCTGCTGATCAAATCGAATACATTGAAAATGTCAATTCAAAGACAAACCCCGAGAGGCGCTCAATTGGGATTTCAGCTAGGGACCTTAACTTCATTTTAGTGCTATTCCTTCATTTTGGCTTGGATTTCCTCCATTCTTTTTGCATTCTCTTCAGAATTGACTTAACTTTCATAATGTACACATGTCTCACAAAATGGATAATTTTCTCCTATTATTTCTACAATTATAATCAAAAGACAAGTAAAAGGGATAAGCAATATCATTGAAATCATGCTCAATTTGTGACTTATCGCAGCTCCCAACGTCCAACACATTCATGACGTAGCATCGTGGTCAGCTGGAAACTCATGGGTCCACTGTGACTACTCGAGTCACAAACAACACACTCGACTCACTCTGGAGTTTCAACATCGTACCTCGTGTCACTCATCGATTAACATTATGATCTTGACTCGAGTGGAGTCTCAAACTGTAATCTCACTCATCCTCTCAATGTACAAACTGACATCATACTCATCCTGTTGATACACTCATGACGTATTCGGACCCCATCAAATACTTTCTCTAGCAGAGATAGTCTCACACATAATCACTAAGGTTCCTCTGGCCTATCATGGCCCTGAGCTCCATACTCCCACAATCCCTAAACCCTCTAAAGACACTTTGTGCTAGTGCACAATATTCAATGTCTGATCCTCGTACTCACTGTATAATCAACATCGAATCCGGTCCGATTATCATATCATGTCCATCTCGGACTTAATCTGATGATCAATACTCAACAATCTCATTATCTTGCATACAACACATGAACACATAGACACTACTCATAGGCACGCTCAATGAGTACACACACACAACATCTGATCACGTACCATTATCCACTACCAAATCCTCTGACCACCACAATCTTGAACCTAGTTCGTCTATCATATGGCCGACATACCACTCATAATCCAACACGGAAACCTGCCTGTCTGATCTCTGCTTTGGACAGACCACACTATGCCGAACTTCCTCTCTGAGCCTTCGTGGTTACCTGACCAACTCCAGAGATAGCCAACTAGTTCACTAACCCATCTCATTCCATGGTTTCCTCCAAAGGTCAACCTTTTCACGGCACCAAGACGTACTAGTCCTGAACTTGTTAGTAGCCCACCTCGACCACCGTCCTGATGATGCGAAGGGTTGGATTTTAAAACCACGATGTAAACTGCTGATTCAACCTATGTGTCTTACTAGAACACCGTCTAGCAACATTCCCTGGTCATCTACCACCAGTACAATCACTCTGTCTGGAGCAATGATAAGTCTGCAACCATCAGTTATTTATTATTCTTGAATGATAATCAACATCTATGAACCAGCTCCAGCCGTCTCCTCTGCCTCGAGTTCCACTCCTAGGGAGTACAACCATATAAGGCTTCGCGTCCAGAATAACCCACTTAGAATAGTGATCACAATTTTGCTCACTCAATTATGATCTCATATTAGAATGACTCCCTTTCAAGTCAATCCCGTCAATGACGGGGATAATCTCCACCCAACAATTCATGACACTCATCTAGTCTAAGTGAATCCAATCTCAACTTTCATCATTGGTTAATGCCAATCTCGACTCTCTCAATCCACAACCAACCTCAATCACTGCGACTCACACTTATCGCGATCCATAACCATCTACACGCATCTCATTCCTCTCAATCCACTGAGGATCCATACTGGCTCTCTCAGCCAAATGTACCATGACCCATAACACCAACACAGGTCCATTAGATCTGAAACCCACTAATCATGTTAGGTGGCACCAAGCACCTTCCACTCATCACGTCTGGTTCGGCTAGCGGCGGCTAGAATCCTCAATTTTTTGTCCAATTTTTCAAACTTTCAAAACTTTCTCATTTCTCGACCAAACCCTACATTCTATATATGGAAATCATGTTACTCGAGTTTTCGAATCCAAATTTGAACCCAAAATTTCTAGAAAATACCTGGTTTTGAAGATATTGCCTCCCAAAGTTTTGGCCAAACGTTGAGCTCTTGTTTCGGCCACTCCTGTCGTCCAAAACCTTCCATTTTTGCACCTATAAGCTCGTATGAGCTCCAAGAACATAACTATGGGCTTAGAATCATTTCAAAACCTCAAAATCAAAGTCCCAAAATCGAGAACCCATGTTTTACCTTTTTCTTCCATGTTTTTCCGGTTACCTCGCTACGCATCCGCCGTCCCTGCCACCGTCTCTCATTCTCCCTCACTCTATCTCTCTCTCCCAGGTCAAAAAAATGAAGATGAGAATGGTTTGGGTGGTGGGTATGGTTTTGGGTATGAAGAGATGAAGAAGAAGATGAATGAAATTGAGATGATGAATGATGCATGTATGTGTATGTGTGTGGATCAATGCATGAGTGACACTTGTCACTCGTCTATTGGTAAGTGTCACTCATCTATTGGTCCACAAAAGATGTTTTGGGTCCCACTAAAGACAACCCAATTAAAAAACCATACAATCGCAAATGCAATCGAACCTTCCGTGACCCGTAACTTTCCCGTACGATTTTCGATTTCGACGTGCCACCTGTATACGGACTCGTATCTTCTCGATCTATGTAATAGTCCTCGTTTCACGTGCATTAGACCTCTGGGTCAAAATTCAATTTTTTCTCCATTTTCAGGGGTAAAATCGTCATTTTACTCGAATCTTCCGATAATCCTCGATTAATTTCGATTAGTCCTTAATTAATTCTTGATAATCCATTATTAACCTTAATTAATCTCGTAGATTTGGGACGAGTCCTTACATTTCTAGAATTGGAAACAGATATTGAAATTGAAATGAAAATAGGACGCTCAAACGTAGTGACGAAATGAGCTAATATCTGACAAAATTGTGATAAGGGAACACCTGAAAATGTCCAAAATATCAAAATTCATATTATCAACGAAATTGAATAGCGGCCATTCTTCAATTGCAAAAGTAATCAGCTGGGAAAGTTAAATGGGTCCTGAATCGTAATTCTCAGTGCTTGAGCCTCTAAATGCGAATTGAATTCAATCAAATTAAATATTTTGAATCTAGTCTATTCAGATTAGGAAATGGGAAACCCTAGCTCTCAATTAAAATCCCTTCCTGACAACTTCTTTAGTTTCACTAATTGGGAATGGATGGAAGAAAAAATCATATGAGATTTGTTGAACAAGTTCATCTCATTTGAGGGTTAGAAATGGATGGAAGAAAAATTCTAATGGGTTGAGCCGCCATCCCTTGACTTCTAGGATTTATCTTTCTCGGCGATCTACCGATACTTCTCAATCGCCTCATTCATTTTCTTGGCACAAGCCTTCTCAATAGTTAGATGAACTGCAACAAGAAAACCAAAAAAAACTTGAAGTCAACACCACTCGACAACTATAAAAACTAGGCCAATTGGCAAGCAGACAAACGACATTTACTAGGAGGTTTGATTAAGCCAACCTTGATTAAGTTGTCTGGCAGTCGTAAGATGCAACGACTCCTCTGTAGATCACTTACGTTCTGTAAAACTAGTTCACAAGCTTACTCCTCCTTGGTATCACAGTCATTCGTGAAAGGACCTGCACAGGAAAAATACAATCACTTTCTCACTCGACAGGACATCAATAAGAAACATATATGAAAGTTCTCTCAATCAACATGCATCACAACCTCCTAATTGAAAATGGGTTTGGATTCTATCTCTTACTCGACTCACAACCCCCTTCTACGGATCAGACACCCAGAAGAACCTATGCCTCTTGCTCTTTTGTGAGGTCGGATATCTGTGATAAAGGCATTGCGTACCGACTTGTGTACGCACTGAATTTGCATCCACCCTGAGCTGTTGGTCTACTTCTTAAATTTGTATAAATGACAGAGTTAACCCCACTGCGGCTCAAGTAGACCACATAGTTGGAAGGCAGTATACACGCTTATTAGTGTAATCCACTTGTTCATATTTAATTGGCCGATGACAATATTCGTCCAAGATAAGATTTCTTGTAACTAAGTTTGCAATTGCAGCCGCACTCCATGCTCGAAACAGTCCACACAAAAAAACATCATCCCTTTTGATGACTCACTCGACCTTGTTCCGCTCAACATAATGGTCATCTCAATCTCCATTAGCACGTTGTACAACTCTTTGATCCTATCCAGGTCATCATGTCAATCGATGTTTACGTCATAATCCACTGGGTAATTTGACATCATGATCGGAATTGTTTTGGAGGACTCTGTTCGGTATCAATCTCAGTCTCTAAGTTGCTCTCATATCACCTTCCTCATGTTCAGTATCCAATTCAATGATGGAAGGGTGAGAGGTTGCGGTTTCCTCCACATAAGTCCTCTCGGCACCACGCTTTTGATCGACACCATGCTCGACACCCTTCCCATGATATGTACGTCACCTCTGATTGACACTACTTCGCTGCTCCACTCTCTTCCCCTTCAAATCCTTTAATGCTACATCTAAACTATCAATTAAGGTAGATGAGGTGGAGCAACTTTTGGTCGACGAGGACCCACTAGTGGTTTATGAAACACTCCTCTCACTGCATCTAACACTTATCTAGAGAGAAGAGGTTTCATTACCGAGCATTTTTGGGGATCTTCCCCCAAATGCACTAGTTGACTTGGATTGTAACATCTACAAATGAAAGCAGAACGGAAACTATGACTAAGCAAATTCACAGGAAGGGAAGAAAAATTACCTCAAGTCTCTTCTCATCGGCAGACAACGATTGTGATTGAAAGTTAGCTTCCAAGTCAAATCTAATCGGCATAGGGCAATATTGATCGACAAAAATTCGGTTCTCTAATCAACTCTTGGCACAAAAGTGGAAAATTGATGAATTCTAGAACCTTTTATAGGCACCTTAGGTGCCTCAAGATGCGAACCTTGTAAGACCCGTGTATTGGAGGGAACGGTTAACGATCTCACATTCCTACAAGGGGGGAATGGTCTGGGAGGGGAATGGTGGTGTGCTTTAAAGGTGTAGACACATACCTATCTAGCGCGAGGACTTCTGGGAGCTCATTGGCTTTGGGTTCTGTTGGAACCCCAAAGTTAAACGAGTTGAGGATGGTACAATTCCATGATGGGTGACCCCCTGGGAAGTTGCACTGTGAGCTCCCGAAAAAAAACCGTGAGGGCATGGGAAAGGAGGCCCAAAACGGACAATATCGTGCTAGATGAGTCGGGACCTGACAGAGGAGGGTTGGGCCTGTCAAACCCTTAATCCGAATGATGCAACACATATGTAACACTATTCTTGCATACAAGTTACACATAAAAATACGTACACCTTACGTATTCAACACAAAACAAAATTCAATTTTCAAAAACACGAAGCCACTGAAAACTTCAAAGTCTGCTCCAATTGGCAAGCAGAAACATTGCGACCAATTGAAAGCTTCAAGCAAAGTGCTCTCACAGGCTCTACTAAACGAGCAAGAACATTGTAATCGAGCATCACCCTTTGAAAAGTACCCTCTTGTGTTAATGCTCCAATCAGAAAGCAGGAACATCACGATCGATCGGAAGCATCTGCCGGGGTGCTCTTTCGGCCATGATCAGCAAGCATGAATATTCCTACTGATCAAACGTCTAATACAAAGTACCTTCATAAGGCACGGCTCCAATCAGCAAGCAGGAATATTGTGACCAATCGTAAGCTTCTGGTGAAGTACTATCGCAGGACCTACTTGGAAAGCAGGAACATTATAGCCGAGCGGCAGCCATTGGGAAGTACCCTCTCATCTTAATGCTCTAATTGGAAAGCAGAAACATTACGACTGATTGGAAGCATCTAGTGAAGTGGTCTCTCGGCCATGAATGGCAAACGAGAACATTTCCACCATCTAGACACTTCATATGAAGTACCTTCACATGTCAAGGCTTCAATCGGCAAGCAGGAACAATTCGACCGATTGGAAGCTTCTGGCGAAGTTCTCTTGCTGGCTCCACTCGGCAAACAGGCACATTATGACCGAGCGGCAGCCTTTAAGAAGTACCCTATTGTGTCAATGATCCTATCGACATGTAGGTACGTTGGGACCGATCAGAAGCATCTGGCGAGGTGTTCTCACATCCCTGATTAGCAAGAAGGAAGATTGCGACTGGTTAGAAGCCTATTAATATATCCTTTCGCACAATACTAATGACTAGTACAACACCGATTGACCTTGGCACACTTCCTCCATCTTGGGCTTGGGTGACTTATTGGGTACATCCCCTTGGTTGGTTAACACGTATTGGCCTATTACAAGTGCTTGATCGAGGAAATCCACATCACTCAACGACTTAGGGGATTTATGTTGATACCATGTCGACCAACCAGCCTTAGTATGAACAACACCACCACCAGCATACAATCCACCGCCAAGTGATCGGTAGATAGGTTAATTGGCAGGCTACTCCAGCCACTTCACTTGGCATGCAATGTTAGTGATGCCAATCGGTAGGGCTCACCAGGTGGGCCACCTAGTAGTAAATGCCAATGGCATGTGCCTAACAAAGGCCAAGTCTCTACCACTTGGCAAGCATACTCGGCAGGTTAGGTCGGCAACCTTGGTTCGATCAGCTAGTTGCTAGTACCAACTCCTTGACATGCTAGGAGATCCATTGCCACCTAGCACACATCCTGAATCTGCGGGACACGTGGAAGCTTCTCATCTTGTAGCTTGAAACCTACTTAAATAGTGTTAAACCACCACATTCATGTCTACTATAAATACCAATCAAAACCCTTCCATAAAGGTACCTTCCTTAATCGACTTTTCTCTCTAAACACATAAAACCTTTACTCTTCAGTCTTCATGCTGTGATCTGCCTATTAGTTCTCGATCACGCTTATTGACTTAAGCATTGGAGCCTCTTAGGTCGGCACCCTACTAGTGTCTACTATTTCCTCTTTTCCTCGTAGGTCGCTCGGCAGGCAAACGTAAGCAGGATTTCAACTAGCACCCCGCACCGGGTCCTAGATCCCCTAGCGGGTCTCATCATGATTGGTCCAGTTTTTGGAACAAACAAAATTAATAGCAAGATTAAAAATCACAGTAAAAAGGAAAAAACATTGATTGATTAAACTAACATTGGCCTCAACCTCTTTTTTTATTGGAGGAAATTAATCCTCAAATAATTGCGAGTTCACAATTTAAATCCAAGAAAAAAAAATGTTTAGAAAAATATTTATAAATGGAAGTCCTAATGGAATATGGTTTCCTTGGGGGAAAGGAAACTAAAACTAATTTTAACTTGGACAAGTTTTCCACAAAGAATAAGGAAAATAGATGTTGGAATAATGCATCAAAGTATTCGATGGTCGCTAGCTATATAACATGGAGAAAATCTGTAGTCAACATTAGTCAAAGGCTGGTCAGATATATTCAAGCGCGTAAGGGTCTTTCATGGAATTTTCGACATACGCAGTTAATGCAACAGTCAATGTAGGTGGCTTCTCAATCCTTCGGTAAAGTGATAAGCCTTTATTTGAGCATTACTTTATATCAGTTTATACCCTTCACGCTTGTCTTTTAATGAAAAAATGTCAAACAAGAGAAGAAAATAATCTATTTGTGAGAAATGTGCAGAATTCGTTATATCTCAGAATTATAAGAATTTGAACAAAAGAATCATCTCAATTGAAGTTATATCAAAAAGGTTATGATCAAAACAAGGGAAGCCACCAAAAAGAGCCTTATAATTCGGTAACGCCCCACCGAATCCAAACAAGAAGGACATAATCTACTTCAGCTGGTGGCTATTGACTAGCCTTCAGTAATGTGGCGTGTTCCTCTTGAAGCGAAGCCCCTATTTCCTTGCGCACCTACTGAAGTACATTCCCCTTTCCTTTTTGTGCCCTTTGACCACCGTTGTCCACTTATTTCTTTTGCCATTTTCGGTGAGCCTCCACCGAAATGCATCTTGAAGTTTTATTTCGAGATTTAGGCAATATTTTGGGATAATTCCAACTTGTTTTCACACTTATTCTCTATACTGTACAAGGATTTCAATCATACTTCCTTTTGTTTTATTATTTTCACTCCTTTTACTTGTAGGAAAGGGTTTTAATTAGTTTTCGAAGATATTTAGGAAACGTTTTCCTTGTAGAATTTATTATAAACTCCTATTTATTTGAGGATTAATAATTCTCTTATAAATAGAGGTCCTAGGATTTATGTAAAAGAGAGACCCATTATTTCATAAACTATTGTTTTTTCCTAAGACTTAAATCTAGCCACCTTCCATTGAATTAATAAAAGAGTTTATAGCCAATTTCCTTACATTTATTCATTTTTGCAAAGTTCCTTCTGCGATTTAGAGAACCTCGTGAATAACAATCCATTCTCCATTCACTTTGGTTTCTTAAATGGCAATTTGATTTCAAAGTATAAGTATTTTCTTTCACCTAAACTCTTGAATTTAATCTTGGTTGCATTTTAAATATCATATTTGTGATGGTTTATATCGTCCAATGCTTGTAACGTTTAATTCAATCTCCATGTGTTTTACTTTCTGAACTTTAATTATATCATATGTTTTTGTGCTTAATCTTCAATTTGACGCTAAGTGTTTTATCCGTTGTTCGACACATTTAGAATAGAATTGAGGAGACTGAATGTTTGATCCGTTGTTCGGCGCATTTAGTCATTAACTTAAGGTGAATTATATTGTAACTATTTGATCTGTAGTTCGGTGCATTTATAATATAAGAGATGTATGATGGTAATCAAGGTAATGAAGGCAAGATTTTGTGATTGGTTAAATATGTGCAAATGTTGGTGTGAGGACATGGTAAGTGGATGATGGTGTCACGTGTATATATGTACATATGTTAGTTAGGAGTAGAGTAAATAATGTGATTGTTGATTTGGATTTGCTTACGTAAAAATCTCGGTTTTGTCTATGAAATTAATCTATGGTTTGCAGGTACAAATTAGCATTCGCATTCACATTTAAATTCTTAGTTGTAAAACGTAACTTCTAACACGACCCATCCCAATCCCCCCGGGATTAACGCAGGATGTGCCATGCTCCCGTCTAACACGAAGTCTCAGACAAGGGATAACTCAAACCTCAGCCCGTTAGGGGCTTCTAGAGTGCACTAGGATCAGAGGAGGAGTGTGATGTCTCAGTCTGTACTACAGCTTGCATCCGCAATCAACCTGAAGGGCATTAAAAACCATTAAAATTTGTGAGTGGACGAAAATCAATAGTTTAATAAAAACACATTTCATAAAGACATTTTATGCCCTTCACTAAAAAGCATGCATGCGTTCGAAAACCAATAATCAAATCATTTACTTTAATTAAATCATTAGGCCTTAACCCAAAATCGTAAATCCAAACAAATGTGGGAACTCAGCCCAAAACCATAAATCCAATCATGTGGGCCACTGCCCAAAACCACCAACATTGATGTACCATTTCATAAATCCAATAAATCTGAAAACCAAATACATAATCTAGTAAATCCATAAATCACAATTCAATCAAATATCGTTATATACCAGTCCTCGGCATCCCATATGCATGGTGTCCCAGACGTCCAATAATAGCAATCCTGCTCCTTAGTTACTCTACGGTCCGATCGCTCCAATGAATAACCCCTCGCAAGCAATGCTTGACATCCCAGATGTCATGTATAGAGCTATGCATGCCGCTCAGTCTCAGCCGAGTCTCCCCCAGGGTCACCCAGGTCTCTGACCCTCCCTGGAGGGGCAATATTAGATCATAAGGATGGTATGTGGAAAACATTTCATAAATCATCTCAACCCGTTCAAATGGGCCTATTCTCGGGATTTCCATAAAACCATCGTAATCCAAAAATCCATTTTCTCATATCCAAATCCATTTAGGGTCTCTGAACCCGAAATCTCATTTATCAACCACAAATGGGACTCATGCCCGATATCATAATCAACTGGGCCTCTAGCCCGTTCATGCAAACAAACTGGGCCCCCGGCCAGATGCCTCCTTAAATCAAATGGACTCTAAGTCCGATAGTTTGTAAATCAAAGGGGTCTCAAGCCCGATTCCATATCTCTAAATCCAAAATCATACCATTGGAACATTATTAGAACCACAATCACGTAGAAATACAGTACAAAATAGTAAATTTCGAAATACATGCAAATACGAAAATCACCTCGACATACGTGTAAATATGTAAATCACCAATACCACAATCATCATCATAGAAATCACATATGTAAAACATATAAAATAGTTATGCATGCATCACAGTTTAGAAAACAAGATCCACTCACAAACTGTCCTACGATGTCGCCTCGATACGCGTGCCATAACCCTCCCCGGGCTAGATAACTGTCCTCGGAATATCTGAACCCGTCCAAATCATACTAGAGGGTTACTAACTACTTCAATAACCTCTCATTAAATCCCCGTAATTTTCCCAAATTTTTAAACGTATTTAAACTCGATCCTAAACCTTCGGACATCCCGAACTATATCGGAACGATGTCCGATTGACTCAAAACCAGTCCCAAAATGTTCATTACATCGAAAGGATGATTTCCTACGTTGACCTCATCCCCAAAAAGTGACCCACGCGCCACCCATAGGCCCTGCGCGTGAAGCCCACGCACTGGTGACTGTTCACTATCTTCTTCCTCGCACAGACCGGTCTAGACCGGTTCACTTGTCCGGCCGATCCAACTGAGCCAATGTGGCCAATCCAGGGCCATATTTTCCTATTTCTTCATCCTTTTTCTTCCTTCTTTCCACCAATCCTCTCTAATCTATCCTAGGGATTGTTCTATGTAATCAAATCAAAGAAAACTAACCTAAAACTCATTGGTTCAAATAAACCATTTAAAGCCCAATCTTTCCTCCCACGGTCTGAGCACATCTAATGGTCAAAAATACCTCCTAAGGACTTCATTTAGCTTCTAGGAACCTTAGAAATAGGTTTAGGGAACTAGTTTGGGCTTACCTTTCCCGAACTTGAATTTGGTGGCTAGCCACCGAAAACTCCTCACGGCCATCTCCGACCACCCCAGCCACCGATTTCCATCCCATACGACTCGTACAACCCCCACATCCATCATCCAAACATTAGCCATCATCCTCAACGTCCAAAAAATAGTTTCGAAATTTGAAATGTAAAGGGGGTTCGGGTTTACCTTTACGGTGAAATCCTCCGCCGTCTACGGCGGTCCTGCCGCCTCCCACAGTCTCTCTCAGTCCCTCACTCCCCTCAGCCACTCTCTTGGGTTTGGATGTATCCGGTTTGGATGGTTGATCGAATGGAACAGATAGGGAGAGTAGGTGCATGTATCTGTGTTAGGTGAGTAATGGTTGGGTGACACTTTTCACTCATCCATTAGGCCTGAGGAAAATATCTAGAGCCCACTCCAGACAAAGTCTATCCGTCTCGTAAAACATGTAATAGTTCCTCAGAACTTCCGTGAACCATAACTTTCCCCTCGAACGTCCGATTTCGACGTGGCGCCTATCTACGAACTCGTATCGACCTGATCTACGTAATGATCCTCAGTACATTTGACTCCCCGAGTTAATAGTAAACCTTTTGCCCAAATCCATGGGAAAAAAGGTCATTTTACATCATCCGTTCGATTGCTCTCAATTAAACCCCGATTAGTCATACTAAATCCAAAATTAATTAATATTTAATCCCGATATTCGGGACGGGTCGTTACAACTTCGGTTACACACTTTTCAAACCCCCTTATCTTTAATCTTTCTACTAAACATTACTCATACATAGGTACCCTCAATCCCCTTTCCAGAACGATGCCTATTTACTAATGCTACATCTACAAAAAGAGTTTTAAATTGCATACGGTTTTATTAAGTGTTGTGTTACTTTGCGTTTACTTTAATACATGGTTTTAGCGTAATCATAAAGGCACGCTGAAGATGGGCCATTAGTTAAAGTGGTGTACACTGAATTCTTTGGCCAATGTTGATGGTCAACTCGCGCATACTGACACTATCTAACTTTGGTTTGGTAGCTATCAACTGAAAATATTGAGAAAATTTCTTTCCTTCATAACTTCTTTAATATAGCTCGGATTTAGGTCACACTATCCATGATTTCTTTCCAAGCTCTATCTAATTCTACACACTTCGCCCAAAATATATATTTTTATTTCATAGAACAAAATATTAACAAAACATAAGTAAAAAGGTATTAAATCATGGATAAAACATGTATAAATTATGACTTAACAAATACCCCCAAACCGGCATTTTGCTAGTCCCTTAGCAATACATAAAATTAAGGACTTGATCTAGTTATGATAGACATATAAACCTCAAAATTTTCCTAGTAAGAGGAGTTTTGTCTCATTAGGGTTATAGCAGCATGATACCGACAAAGATTTTTCTTAGATAACAAAAAGACTAGAAATGATACATAAACAAGATAATAGGAACTAAAGTAAGAAAACATGCTTCACAAAACTATGATATATACCATAGCCGTGAATCCCATTTTTTTAGTGTAAATGTCCCAACATTTATCAATAATCTTGCTTGAAACCAATCTCGCCTAGGTACCCTAAAAATATTATGCCTCGACGATGATCCTTACTAGGTGTAATGGCCCAAAAAATTTAAAAAGGTGATTTCAGAAATTTAAAAAGGGAACTGACGATTTTGCCCTTGGGGTAAAAGGTTGAACTTTTGTTCCACACACTTTTTCAATTTTTCGTGAGGATCGTTACGTAGGCCTTGGAATTCTGAGTTTGTAGATAGGTCACACGTCAAAAATGAGGATCGAATAAGTTTGTTATGGGTCTAAATTGATCAGAGGCATTTTGGTAATTTTAACATTAAGGGTATTTTGGTAGTTTCAAAATGAGATGTTTGTGTTGATTTTATGAGATGCTGAAAATTGTCATGATCTCCTCTTCCCCCTCTTTATCCCCTTGTGTATTCTGATGGTGTGGCGGTGTTTTTATTTATGTAAGGGTTTGGGTGTGTTTCAAAAAAAAAAAACCCATGACCATACCTTGAGGTGAGGGGAAGAGAGAACTAGAGAGGGAGAAGGAAAGAGATAAATGGAAAGAAAGGAAAGAGGAAGAAATATAAAGAGGAACTAGAAAGGGGAAAAACACATGCTCGAAAAATCCAAAAAAAAATTGAACACGTGGACCTTGAAATCAAGTTTTGTCTATTCGAGTTTAATAACTTAAATTGATGTTGCATACCTCTTCCTTGAACAATCACGTGAAGAAAAATCCAATGGAAATAATGTTGAGACTAGCACAAAAGAGGGTTTAAAATTGGACCTTAAGGTTTGGTTAGAAATTCAGGGATTGTAGTAAGAAATTTGCATGAATTGAACCCATAATTGTGTTTCTCGAATAAATTCCA
Organism: Prinsepia uniflora; assembly: GCA_032719365.1. Lineage (NCBI taxonomy): Eukaryota > Viridiplantae > Streptophyta > Magnoliopsida > Rosales > Rosaceae > Prinsepia > Prinsepia uniflora. The sequence continues at coordinate 45,375,135 of CM064872.1, read as the reverse complement.
ATAGGATGGTAAGTTTAATTGTGAAAAATGGACAGAGATTGGAAGGAACTGGAAACGGGTTGCGAAATCGAGTTGGGTCCTAGGCCCAGACCCACAGATCAACCCAGCTAGAGGTAGGGAGTGACCTGTTGCAGGGCCTAAGGCCCATGTTTAGGAAGGTGGACGACGCGTGAGGGCACATATGGTGGTCCCTTGATGTTTGGCCAACATGATTTTTAATAATTTTTACGTTACAAACACATTGGCATATATTTCGAGGCGATCCTACATCTCTTTGTGTAGTTTTGTGTGTTCGATGTGTTATATTTTTGTTTCTAATTCATATTTAATCCCAGAAATTAGGGGATTTAAATGTGAGATTATTTGGGACGATAGTAATGATAGGATCCTTCCCAAAAATGCTTTGGAAACCATGTCTGGTTCTGCTTCTGTTTGATAAATCTACCAGAGTTCTAAAAAAGCCCTTAAACACTTTTCAGACAAAGAATAACCGTACAGACTTCTTGGTCATTCCTTCTCCTCTAGATCATCCATGATTGTCATGGAATGACCTAGAGGGTCAACAAAACCATTCAAAGTGTGATTGGACAAAAAATGACTTAGAACCTGAGTCCATTTAATGTGTATGACCCGACTCGTTGGCCTGCGTGTAGAACCCGACTCGTAGGCTTACGTATAGGACCCAATCTATGGGCCTGCACCCAGGACCCAACCCAAGCGACTTAACCTAGTTCCAAACCGTCCATTTAACGTTTGTTCTTTATACTTCAAACATAAAATCTACTCTAATTGATTCCAGAAACTATTCTATGATTTCTAAATCACATAAAAATGATCTAGAATTTAGAAATAAAAATTGTAGATTTTTCGGCCAAGTTTCAAACCTCTGTTCCAAGCACGCCTCGTGTCCAATCTCCTCTAACTTGAGCTAGCAACAACTGCCTAGGTCTAGAAATTATACATGGGGACTTGAATTTGGGCTTCCACATTCCAAAACTACAAACAAGATTCAATGTACATGGATACACCTCGAGTTTTCGGGGCTGGGGTCCACCCTCCCTCTTCTTTGTTTACGGACATAGGACTTCGAGACCTACACAACGGTCCCCACGGAAAAAAATAATTCTAGTTGCGAATATTGAATGAGGGGTTTGGGGTGGAACTTGAGATAGTGTTGCGAGCCCGGTAATTCTGGTTGTTGGACAGATAAGTTTGAGATTGTGTATTGATTACATGCAGCTCAACAAGGTGACAGTGCGGAAGAAATACATGTTGCTTAGGTTAGATGATTTTTTTTATCCGTTGAGAGGGACTAGAAATTTTTCTAAAATTCATCTGCGGCTCAAATACCATTAGTGAAGGATTAAGGAGGATGGCATTCCAGATTTAGGTTTCCAGACAAGATATGGCTATTATGAGCTTTTAGAGATGCTATTTGGGTTGGCCAATGCCCCATCAGCATTTATAGATTTGACGAATAGGATATTACGTCCGATCTTGGATGGAATTATGATAGTTTTAATCACTGACATTATGGTGTACCCAAAGACTAAAAGGTGCATGAAATGCACTTGAGAATAGTGTTGAATACACTAAGTAAGAATCAGTTGTATGTAAAGTTTAACAAATGACAATTTTGGCTAACTAGTGTTGGTTTATGGGGCATGTGATGTCAGCTGACGAGATCACCATGGACTCCTAGAAAATAGAGGCAATGGCCATTTAGGTTCAACCAAAGATGCTAACAGGGATTATCAGTTTTTTGGGATTAGTAGGATACTACATATGGTTTGTAGATGGGGTTCTCCACGAGTGCATCTCGCTTGACTCATTTGACTAGGAAGGGAGTGAAATTTGTTTGGTATGAGAACTATGAGCAGATTTTCAAGGAACTAAAAAGATGGTTCATTTCACTTCAATATTGACCCTTCCTGACGGTAGTGGGGAGCATGAGTGTTATGGTAATGTATCGTTATAGTATTTGTTATGTGTATTGATGTAACATGGAAAGGTTATTGTTTATTCATCCAAACAACTGAAATTTCATTAGTTAAACTACCCCACATACGACTTGGAGCTGGCGGCCGTGGTGCATGTGTTGAAAATTTAGAGGCACTATCATTGTGGAGAGACTAGCACGATTATACACTTAGTGATGATGGAGTTCCACGAAAGAAGGTCAGTTTTATGTATCTGAGGATGAAGGTTTGAGAGACAGACTATGGAACCTTACGGTCGTACCCGATGCTTAAGTGGAAGTGGGAAGAATCACTAGATGATGGATTTTGTGTATAAATTTCCAAGGACCCGAAAAACATATGATAGGGTCTAGGTAATCATAGATAAGCATAACAAGTCAGCCCATTACTTAGAACTAAGAGAAGACTTCTGCATGGAATAGTCTACTACTTTGGTCATTGATGAGATTAGTAGACTACACAAAACTCCAGAGTTAATCGTGTCTGACCAAGATCTTATATCTAAATTGAGATTCTGGCAGGGTTGTAGAGATTTTTCAGAACAATGTTGCATTTCATTACTGCTTTTCACCCTCAGACAGATGGTCAGTTTGAGAGGGCTATGCAAATCTTGGAAAACGTGATGAGAGTTTGGATACCCTTTGGTTGGACTAAGGTAGGTGATATGAATTGTTGATGCATGAGATTATGGATATAATAGAAGAAAATATTAGGATTTTAAAAAAAAGATCAAAAACTGCTTAGGATCGTTGGAAAAGTTAAGTTGACCATCGAACCAGAGGATTGAGTTGAGGTAGGAAAATAGGTTTTCTTGAAATTATCTCCTTGTAATGGTATTATGCGTTTCGGTGGACAAGAGAATTTGAGTCCCCGCCATATTAGGCCATACAAGATTGTCGAGAGGATAGGCCTAATAGCCTACAAATTGGCATTACCCCCTGGACACTCTCGAGTTTCACAATGTGTTTCACATATTGAGGCTTAAGAAGTACTTACTTGAGGAATCACATATGTTGGAGCAACAACCTACTAAGCCCTGAGAGGATTTGTGTTCTGAGGAGAAACCTGTAAAATTTTAGACTGAAAGGATAAAGTATTGCACCGGAAAACTATTCCCCTAACGATAGTTGTTTGGAGGAATCATAATGTGGAAGAGGCTACGTAGAAGCCCGAGGCGCTGATGCAGGTACAATGTCCACATTTGTTAATTTTAATTTCAAGGATGAGCTTTTTTTGAAGGGGGAAGGTTGCAGTGGCCTACAAATTCGAAAAAGGTAATTTTAGAAATTTTAAAAAATATTTGACAATTTTGCTCTTGGGGTTCAAAAGTTGCCTATTTGGCTCAGATACTTTTTGGATTTTTCGTGAGTACCGTTACGTAGGTCTGAGCATACAAAGTCCATAAATAGGTGGCACGTTGAAATCAGAGATTGGGTCAATTTGTGACGAGTCTAATTTGTCTCGGAACATTTTTGTAATTGTAAAATGAGGTGTATTTTGGTAATTTTACATAAGGAAATATTTAATGGGTGCATGAGAAAGTGAGACATGTCCTTATCTCCTTGGAATTTGGTGCACTGACTTTGTGGGTAATGCCTGTAAATGTGTTTGTCTTTTTTTTAATGAATTAGTGTGTGGGTGTGTTGTTGTCAAGCACGAAAACAAAAATTGATGATCGATTAATGATGGGAGAACCAGAGCGGGAGAGACAAAAAGAGAAATGGAGAGAAATAAAGGAGGAGAAAGAACTAGAATTTTAAACAAAAACACCAAAAGAAAAGTTGAACCCGTGAACCTGAAGAGTGTATTGTGGCCAATGAATTTGGTTCATAGGTTTTAGACTTTAATTTCTCAAATTAATGTTAAAATCATAATTTCTGGGATCTCTATGAGACAAACCATTGGAGGGTTAAAGGGAATTAAGCATCAAATGAGAACTGTGTAACGGCACAAAAATTCAAAACAGGTAATATAAAGAATTTGAAAAGGGAATTGATGTTATTGCCTATGTTTTTATGTGGTAAAAAATTGACTTTTTGATCCAAGAACTTTTTGGATATTTTGAAAGGACCGTTGCATATGTCTCGGAGTTTTGAGTCCATAGATAGGTGGCACGCCAGAATCAAAGTTCGGATGAATATATTACGAGTCTGAAATGTCTAAGGGCATTTAGCTAATTTTGGGACTAGGGGTAGTTTGGCCTTTTTCTAGGTGGATGAGTTAGCAGTTTTTATCAAGGTGTATAAGTAGGATGGTGACACTTATCACCATCTTAATTAGATTTGGTGGTGTTGAAGCGTTAAATGTTCCAATTGTCGATTGCTCGTCGTCCAATCACCAAGTAACATGTGTCTTTCCTCTTAACCTGTCAACTTAAGTGAATAGTGGGTCTCCCGTTAGTCGGGCACCGGTGTGGTGCCAGCCTAAGGTGCTCCGACGATCAAGTCAGTAACTTAGTTCGTAAGAGGAAATAGTAAAAGGTAAATTGGGCAGAGTTGTAGTAAATAGTCAATATTAGTTACCTTTATTGGGAAATGTGTACCCCTTATATATGGGTAAGTGGGATGTTCGATTCCCATAGTTTCGATGTGGGATAAATACTATTCGATTTGCGTGCTAACACGTGTTACGTAGACCGAGGGTGGATAGACTTCCACGTGTCATCCCGTATTGGGCTTAGTGTTGGGGCTATGTAGGTACTGTGGGTTTGGGCCTTGTTTGGTGCTTGGGCTTTAGGTATATGGCCCAGTAGGTCTAGTCAGATATGGTATCAACAGAAGTCTCCCAAGTCCTTGACTGAGGTGGAATTTCTCGTTCGAGTGCTTGTCTCATTCTCCCAGACCCTAGTGGGGAGTATACATGCAGTCCCCCAAGTGCCTTGGCGAGAGAGTCCTCCGAGATTATCTCGGTCATGGCAGAAAAGTGGGAAGTGGTCGGTCTCAAGAGAAGGTGTCTCGGCTGAGCTAGCTTGGTCGGTCATGTTCTGACTGTAGCTCGGTGGTGGCACCACGGTCGGTGAGGAGGGCCCAGCCCTGTGTTGGCTGGAAAAAAATGAGCGGTGTATCTGGCTCGGCCATGGAGCCCTTTAGGTTGGTGGGGGGGGGGGGGGGGGGAGGGGGAGGGGTGTTCCTTTGCATGTTGGAAGTGGTGGACACTGAGCGGTGTACCTATCTCGGTGAGACCTGTGATAGGTAGGTGGTGGAGTTGGGAATGACTGTTGGCCTCCCTCGGCAGGATGGTTGACACGGGTCAGTAAGATCTGTGGGTAGTTGGCCACTGAGAGTGGTGACGCCTCGTAGTCTGTACCGAGCTCTATCAATATGAGGCGATTTTCGATTAGCTCTTGGCGACAGTGCGTACGGCGGTGCTATTTTTGACCAACAGCTCCTTCGTGAAAAAACACGGTAAGCACCCATTGAGTCCAATTTGTCGATTAAATTAGGATTTGGTGAAGAACTGGTCATGAGATGTCCCGAGTGGGTCTTCTGAGTTGTGTTTTCCCTTTTTTTTTGTAGATGTCCTGGGGATAGTGACTTGGTTATTGAGGGAAAGTGCTACGACTCACAGGGTGGTGAGTCGTCAGACAGTAATGTGCAGGTTCTCATTCCCGTTTCTGGGAGTAAGGACGAGGCCCTCTAGGTCGAAGCACAAAATAGAACACACTCGATACATGATACAGCCGAGTCCTCAAGCGAAAAAATGGAAACGGGCGCAGGGGTTGAAGTGGCCGATCGATCGGGCGGTGGGAACTTCCTGGTGGATGCCGAGATGATAATGATAGTAGGGGTATACCAGGCGTTGAAGTTGACCCACGACCAAGATAACGGTTCCGTGCGGTTGAACAAGAGAAAACCGACCAGTGATGAGTCAGTGTTGGATGCAGTTATGATAGAACGGGCCGCCTTTACTGTGGACGAAATGGTCAACAAGGAGGCCGAGAAGGTTTGATGAAAATGCAGATAGAATTCGGCGTGCCTGAGTCGGTGACACGTGACTACCGATAAGGAATGAAAGACCGAGTAATCCCCCGGCTAGTATGGCGTTATTCTATACCGAGCTGTTGGACCATGGGGTAAGACTGCTGCTGCATCCTTTGTAACGACCCGTCCGGGAATTTTGCAATTCGATTAGTAATTAATGACGAATTAGTGAGATTAATCGGTGATTAGTTAAGTAATTTCGGACGGATGACGCAAAATGACTATTTTGCCCTTAGAGAAGGGGGCAAAAGTTGACTTTTCATTCGGGACACTTTTTAAACTTTCTGAGGAGACCGTTGGGTAGGTCTCGGGACGCCGAATCCGTAGACAGGGGCATGCGTAAATCGGAGTCCAGATGGAAAAGTTACAAGTCTAGAACTATGGAGGGCATTTTGGTAATTATGTTAAGGAGGGGCAAAATGGTAATTTGACTAGGCATTGGCTGATTCGGCCATGTTTAATGAATCATTTAGTTCATTCAATGACATCTGTCACTTTCATTGCATGGACATCTATCTGAGCGGTGGATTACGGTGGATGAATTAGATAATGAGATAAATTGGAAGATTGGACGTGTATGATTATTGAGACAAAAACAGAGGATGGGTGGGATTGATCTAAGGCAACAATCAACCCCCTCAACTGAAACCGTGAGACTCAAATTAGCATTGAGAGTATGAAATCGTGAGGAAATAGAAAGGAGAAGGGGAAGAAAAACTAAATAAACACGAAACCCCACCCAAAACCTTGAATTGAAACTTGGGATTGAATTCTGAATTGTATGGTTAATTGATGGAAACAGAGATGAGGATGAGCTTATGGGAACTTAAAGGATTCGAATGGGATCGAAATTGAGGGGAATGGTGAAGAGACGAGCCCAGATGGAACCTATATACAGTTTAGGAAATTCAAGTTGAGTTGGAATGGTTGGAGAGAATGAAGGTTGCAATTGAGATTGCAAGCACATGTGAATAGATCCTGCGAAGCTTATGAACGAATCAATTTGAAGGAATCACTGAGAATTGAAGGGATCAAATGATGAACATACTTCGAAATTTCTAGGTTTAGTCGAATGCCTTCGAGGTAAGGGATTGTGAAATTAAACTTACAGACCTTTAATTAAGGTTAAAAAGATACGATTAGCTTAATCAATTGAAGAAATCGAGTTGAAATTTATAGGGATTGAATCGGGTTGTAGGCGCGTGAGGGCGCATGGTGCTTCGTCCTAAGGTGAGGTTAACATGAAACTTACTTATTTTGATGTAACGATCATTTTGGCACAGGTTTCGAGATAATCAAACATCGTTTCAATATGATTCGGGATGTCCGAAGATTTAAGGGATAATTTAAAAATAGTTAAAAATTCAGGGAAAATACGGGGATTTAGTGGAAGTATATTGGAGTGGTTAGTGACCCTATAATGTGATTTGGACAGGTTCGTGAAGTCCGGTTATAGTGGATTAGCCAGGAACAACATATTGCACGTGTATCGAGGCGGCATCGCAAATGGTCTGTGAGTGGACTTTGTTTTCCAAATTATGATGCATGCATAAATGTTTTATGTTTTCTATATGTGCTTTATACGTTTATGATCTTTATTATTTCGGTTTTAGACGTAATTTGATATATTTACATTTTGCACGTTTTACCAGATATGCTTTTATGCTGTGATTTGATACTGGTTTCGATGACATGATTTTGGGATGTGACATATGATTTGATTTCAATGGTTTAGAAATGGATTTTGGAAAGTGATTTCGGGCTTGAGACCTAATTCATAAAAGTGGTTTCAATAAACGTGATTTCTGTTCTAAAGTGATTTCCGGATTGGAATTGAGATTTTAAATGACAGGACCCATCCCAATCCCCCCGGGATTAGTGCGGGATGACCCTGCTCCCGTCTGACACGGAGTGTCAGATAAGGGATAATTTCGACCTTTGCCCTCCCGGGCTATCAGAGTACGCCAGGATCCGGAAGAGTAATGTGATATCTCGGTCTCTGCTACAGTCCACATCCGATGTCAACCTGAAGGGCAGTCAAAACATTAAAAACTGTGAGTGGACAAAACAAGAGTTTATAAAAACATTTAATAAGAAGACATTTGTACCCCTCACTAAAAAGCATGCATGCATTCGAAAACCATTTATCCAAAACAAACCATATGTGGGACTAAGCCCAAAGCAGATATAAACCAAGGTCGAAAGGACCACAATGAAAACGACCATACGGGCCACTGCCCAAATCCGTAAGGGACTCGGCCCCAAACCATGAAGAAACCAAGTACACGAGCCACAGCTCAAATCTTGTGCACACCTGTGCACACCACATATCATATATCATATATACATATAAGTCACACAACCAATCCTGTCACGGTATCCAAAGCTACGCGCGTGCTACTAGGGTCTCAATCCGAGTCTTCTCAAAGTCAAGGTCAATGTCCGCAGACCACTGATCCTACTCGAGGTAATAGTAACCATAGCCTTCCTGAGAGTAAGGAACCCAACTGGGGGGTGACTCCACTCAGTCGGTGCTCCGTGACTACTCCGGGGTCCACCCAGGCCAACGACCCTCCCCGGAGGAGATAGTAGAACATGTAAAGGAAGGTAGATGAACATATATATACATAACATAAACATTCATGTCCGGTTCCCCTGAACCGTCATGATCCATAATATTCATAATCAGGTAACATGCCGGTTCCCATAAACCGTCATGTACCGTAATAACATAACCAGGGTTCATGCCGGTCCCCATAAACCGTCAAGAACCAGAATGACCTGACAAAGGTTCATGCCGGTTCCCATAAACCGTCATGAACTTGGAAATCTATCTAGGGTCCCTGACCCGAAATCATAAACAGTGAAATAACTGGGTCTCGTGCCCGAACATATGACATCAGCTGGGCACAGTGCCCGAAAGCTGGGGTCATATGCCCGAGACAAAACCAAATGGGTCTCATACCCGAGTTTATCCTTTTATAAATCCAAAGCCATTTCATTAAAACCAATAAGAAATACAGACCCGTATAAGCACCGTATAAGGCCGAAACCTTGAAATACGTGCTTATACGTAACCACATAAAAATGCACCCATGGCATCATCAAACAAGTAATAAAACATATAATAAACATTTATGCATGCACCAATTTAGAAAACAAGGTCCACTCACAGACCGTCCGAGCTGCCGCCTCGATTTGCGTGCCATACGGCTCCCCGAGCCGATCACCATCACCGGGACTCGCAAACCTGTCCAAATCGTAATAGAAGGTTACTAACTACTTAATTAACCTCCTACCAAAACCCCGTAATTTTCCCGTATTTTTAACTATTTTTAATCCTGAACCTAAACTTTCTGATGCCCCGAAACATATCGAGACGGTGTCCGATCGACACGAAACCAGTCCCAAAATGTTCGTTACATCGAATAGAAGATTTTGTATGTTGGAACCTTCCCCAGATTCCCTGCCACGCGCCCTCACGTACCACCGGAAGTGGCTGCGCGTGGACTTCACGCGCCAGCTACAGTACCTGCTGACGTCATCGCTGACGTCAGCATGACGTCATCTGACAGCTGTCAGGTCTAACATGTCAGACTCTGAGAGGTGCCACGTGTCATGCTCCCATTGGTCCATGTCACTGTGCTGTCAGTGCCACGTGGCAGTCTGACATGTGCCACGTGTCATCACGGCACTGGTCCACGTCTGTGCCCCGCGTCAGCCCCTGATTGGGCCACGTCACTGACATGTCAGTGCTGACTGTGCACTGACATGTGACACGTGTCGCACTCCTATTGGCCCATTTTCTGACATGTCAGCTGACATTGTCAGATCTGACAATGCTGACGTCATCCCTGACATGATGACGTCAGTAGGATGACGTCACCTGTCATCCCCTACATCGGTCAGACCGGTCCGAACCGGTCCGGTCTGGTTTTTCCTGCAACTTGGACCGGCGTAACCGGTCCAGGTCTCCTTCTCCCTCATTTTCGGTCCGTTTTCTTCCATTCCAATTCCTAAATTCCTATTTCTTCATTTCCTATCTAACCCAATTAACAAAACTACCTAAAGTCTTTGAAATCCGACCGGTTCAATTTTGAACCTTACGGTTCAATTTTCCCGAAACCTCCCAGGGCTTCCCCGACGTCCAACCACCACCAAAACTCCGCTAACAACTCCCTAACAACCTATTTAACTCAAACCAATCGTCCAAATCAATCCATAACATCAAAATCCACGCAAAAATTGAAAATGGGCTTACCGGGTACCCGCTCGGGTTCTGGGTTCCCGCCACTGCCCACGGCGGTTCCAGCCACCAGCTGCTGTCCTTAGTCCTCCTCTCTCACCCTCTGGTCTCAGTTATGGTTACAAGGGAAGGGTTTGGTGTTTGGGTGAGAAATGGTGATCGGGTTGGTTTGGGAAAAAAATGGGAGAAATGGATGCACGGTTAAGGGGTTTGATGCATGAATGAAATTGGTGTCCATTGGATGGATGACACTTGTCACTCATCCATTGGGCATCAGGACAAATATCTGGGCCCACTAGAGACAAAACTGCACTTTTTGTCTCGTAAAACGTGCCGTTGTGAATAGTAACCTAGAACTTCCGTGAACCGTAACTTCGCCGTCGAACGTCCGAATTCGACGTGCCGCCTGTCTACGAATTCGTATCATCCCCATCTACGTAACGGTCTTCGGCCCTCGGCCATCGGACCTCCCGGTCAAAAAGTCAACATTTGACCCCTTTTATCCAAAATTACCAAAATGCCCCTAAACTTCCGAACGTCATAACTTCCTCCTCGAACGTCGGAATTGAACGTGCCACCTGTCTATGAACTCGTGACGTCACGAACTACGTCACGGTCATCGGTCAAAGTCCATTTGACCACCCGATTGAAAAGTCAACGGTTTGCCACCATTAGGGGCAAAACGGTCATTTTGCATCGTTCGTCCGATTTCGCTCTACTAATAACGGATTAGCCTCACTAATCGTGATTAGTCACTAATCTAATCTAGGAATTTGGGACGGGTCCTTACATTAAATGATGATTTCGGATTTGGTTTTGGAATTTGATTTTTGATGTATTTTTGGACTTTATATGACTTTCACTTGGTTTTGGGATTAAAGACCGGTTGATACTTGGTTTTGGGTTTAAAGACCCAGTATATGGCTGGATCTTGTTTTAATTTGAAAGACTCGGTTGATTGATGATGATGGGGGGGGGGGGCCCTGGATTTATATGTTCTGAGTTTAAAGACTCGGTATATATTTTGAGTTTAAAGACTCGGGTATTGTGATATCCCTGAGGCCTATTGATTGTGTTTTGAGTTTAAAGACTCGTTGATATCCGGGAAATGCCTGATATATGTGAGATCCAGCAGATTGATTGATTCTGATTTTCGATTGGTTTCTCTCTGGTTTTCAGATGTTCTGGGCAGTGGCTCGGATGTTTTGGATATGTGGATCTTTAGGATGAGTTCCCATACCGTTGATTTATAGTTTTGGGCTGAGGCCCTGGATTTGAGAAACGGACTTGAGTAAAGGAAATGATTTTAGTTTTCATACATGGTTTTTATTATCTTGGAAATGAAATGGGTCTCTTATGCTAAAAATGAACTGGTTTTCGAATGCATGCATTGGTTTTACATCGAGGGCGTAACTATCTATTCTTATAAATGATTTTTGAACTTATGATTTATTTTTGTCCACTCACAGTCTTTTATGTTTTTCGATACCCTCCAGGTTGATGCATTGCGGGCTATTGTTAGTGAGGCGGAGACATCATACACACGATCCACAGTAGTTTCCACAGAGGTTAGACGGTTGTTTGGCCTTCGTGTCGCACGTGGGTTAGGCGGGAGCATGATGTATCCCATAATCCCGCGGGATTGCGGGTGGGTCCTTTCATCCTTGGCTGCCGAAGATGGTGAAGAATATGGGGGTAGGACTCACCTAGCTCAATCCCAATGTCTGGATTTTGCTCTGCTCCCTCTACACGGCCTTCCGTTGGGCCGACCAATCGGAGCCGACCTATGCCCAACTCATGTACCTATATGAGTTTGGGTTCCAACAGCAGAGCACGGGGTGGGTCTTCGTCCGTCACCGTAAAAAAATGAAAACGGGGGGAGTTTATTTTGGACATACCGACTTTCAAAAGTCGTATAAAATGAAATTTTTCCTGGTCGGTGGTAGCTGGGAGGGGGACACCAAGGGGTCGCCAATACCGACCAAGTTTCAAACCCAAGGTTGAAATTTGTAGCATAGGCCGACCTTGTTTCTGTTCTGTATAATGATTGTTTTGCATTAGTGTATATATATATATATATATTTAAGTGTTGTTATATGTACTGACTAGTTTCTCGGTGTGCAGGTTTGTTCCCCTACGAAGAGATTTCCACAGAAGAGAAAACAATTGTACACCGAGTGAGGGAAATCTTGGACAAATTGAATAGGAACCAACGCATCCTTCGGTTGCAGGATTTCAGCACAAGGCAGGCCTAATCGACACCGACGAGGGTAAGTCTGATTTTTTTCATTTTTTTATTTTTTTTATACACATGTGCTGACCAATGTCTCGGTGATGCAATTTCGTATTACCTCGGTAGCCGGATTCTCAAAGACTGTGAACAGTTGAGGATGAAGGTTGATAAGACCGTTTAGGAGTCTGCCTCGTTGTCGAAGGCTGCCGAGCGGCTCGAGTATCTGCTCAAGAAGAAAAAAGACCGATCGGACAAAGGGCAAGATGAGAGGACTCATCGCTCAAGGCAGGGCCAATCCTCTAAGCCAAGGACGCCAAGTCCCCCTCGATCTCCCAAAAGAAAACAAACCGATATCGAGGGAGATCGAGTGCTTTCCCCCAACCCTAGGCGGACAAAGGTACGAAAGGAGACCGAGACAATCCTGTCAGCTCAGGAAGTGGGGGCAAGTGAACCATGCCGCTTCCAGAGTTCAATCCTCCACCTTCCTCCCCTGGCTTGGACATGAGGATTCTAGAGATACAGAAGAAGTAGAGGGACGTGAACCTTGGTGTATTCACCAAGGGGGAGTCGGTCGGCGAGGCATCCAGTGCCGAGCCCACCCTTTGCTGCCCGAGCTATATCGAAATGATGTCCGATCGACTCGAAACCAGTCCCAAAATGTTCGTTACATGGAATACATTAAAACACGTGTTGAACACTTCCCCAGGAACAGTGCCACGCACCCTCATGCGCCGCCCAAAAGGGCTACGCGTGGGCCTCACGTGCCCGAACTATTCAACATCTTCAACCTTAGGAAACGCGGTGCAGACCGGTTCGGTTCAGCTCAGTATAATCCGAACCAACGAGGCCGATTTTCCTTCATTTTCAATCCTATTTCTTCCATGTTCCCAGCCACCACTGGCCATGATTCCAAATCTTCTAGGTTTGTTTTGAGCTCCATAACATGTTCCAATTAACCAAATCGATTATTAACCGTCAAAACACAATTCACCATTTTCAAACTCAATAGAAACGTTCACGGGGGCTAGTCCTTACCTCACTGTCGTCCACCATCGTGGCCACCACAAGCTTCGTCCCATCATCCTCATCAACTTTGTTGAACAACCCACAAGCAAGGGATCATGTTTTGAAGGTATTTGGATCACTTATTTCCCACGGGTTCATAGTTCCCCTGTTTTCACGATTTCCACGGCAACCATCCACGACATCTCTTTATGGTGGCACCACCACCTTCTCATCATCTAGTCTCTCATTTTCCTTCACAAGGTATACAGAATTGATGAAGATCGAAGGAAGTAAAGGGGTGGGTTTTTTTTTTTTTTTTCCACTCCATCCTCTGTTTTCTGTGTTTTCTTCACCAAGCCGGTGTACAAATATCAACCCTTATTTCATTTTAAAGTGAGGTGGCTAACCAAGTTTTCCTCTGTTTTCTGTGTTTTCTTCATTAAGCACAGATACCAATGCATAGTAAAAGACCAAATTACCCCTTGCACCAAATTACAAAAATACCCCTTATCTTCCGAGACCCATAACTTCGGACGTGCCACCTGTCTACGGACTTGTGACATCCAAAACTACGTCACAGTCATCGCCCAAAGTCTGTTTGACAGCCCGAATCAAAAGTCAACGTTTCGCCCATTTTCAGGGGTAAAACCGTCAATTCGCACCGTCCGTCCGCAATTACTCGGCTAATCACCGATTAAGCTCTCTAATCATTCATTAACCACTAATCTAATCCCGATTTCCGGGACGAGTCGTTATACAAAAAGACATGATCGATTTTTTATGAGTAAACCAAAGTGAGAGAGACAGAAAGAGAAGAGTATAGATCAATCAAATCATCTATCCCAAGCAATGGGTATTTATTTTGCATTTCATCTAGTTGAGCTACTTGTAATCAATACACAATCTCAAACTTATCTGTCCAACAGCTAGAATTACCGTGCCTGCAACATTGTCTCGAGTTCCACCTCGAACCCTCATTCATCCTCAAACCCTCATTCAATATTCAAAACTGTAATCGTCATTTCCACCTTCTAGATTTTCTCGAGCCTCATTACCGAATTATGACTCCTTCTGAATCCTATTAGAATATTGTTCCTCATGTTCGAGTCCTAATCGAATATCCTAACTCCTATTTGAGTCCTAATTCAATGTTTTCAATCTATGTCACCACTAGCATGCCTAGTCGTCAAGAAAAATTCCGCTATATAAATCATATCTGACGAAAAATCTCTCGACACTTTAAAATATTAAAATACTCATTCTAATCAAGGAACTCATTGATCTATCATATCCGGGTCCAACTTGCCCATAAACGTTATGGCTCTCTCCACTAGGCTCACTCACTATTTGGGGCCACACAAATCCTCCTATACTAAAGCACAGTAACCAATATCCAACCTGATGGTCCAGGGTCCACTCTCACCCTATATATTTCATGGGCCCGTATACATGCCCTTATCTCCTTGGAATTGGGTGCACCGACTTTGTGGGTTGTGCATGTAAAAGTATTTGTGTTTTTGAATGAATTAGTGTGTAGGTGTGTTGTCATCAAGCCACCAAAACAAAAACCCATGATCGATCCCTAATGACAGAACCAGAGTGGGAGAGATAGAAAAAAAAGAGATAAGAAGGATAAAAAGAGAATGAACTGGAATTCCAAGAAAAAACCCCAAAGAAAATTTTAAACTCGTAAACCCGAAAGGAGTACCGTGCCCCATGAATTGTTCAACTTAATGTTAAAATCATCTTTCTGAGATCTCTATGAGTAGAACCACTAAAGGATTAAAGGGAATCACACAAGAAACGAGCTCACGATGGAGTTCAAATTTGGACTGTGGACTTTGACTAAAAAATCTAGGAATTCAAGGTAAGGATTTAACGAATTGAACCAATATACTTATGTCTGGGTTGCGACTGCTTCTGCTCGCGGTAGACGGTGAGTAGATTGCGACTACACTTGGAATGCACTTGAGGTCCATGCATAGAGAGGCAAGATGGCACATAGGGTCTCATAGCACATCATCTCAAGAAGAGATCAACACTAAATTCGATGTTGCGTACTGATACGCTAGAACTAAGCATTAAAGTAAACACAAAGTCACACTCAACACTTAAAAACATATATAAATTAAAACCCTTTTTTGTAGAATGTAGCATTGATAAGTATGGATCGTTCTTAATCGGGGATTGAGGGTACCTAAGCATGATTATCATTTGATTGATTAATTGGGGATAAATAGATTGATTCAAAAGTCCTAAGTAATTAAACTAATCTAAACTAACCTAATATGATATTTAAATGGTTAACTCATCTTTAACCTAACACATTTATGAATTCTATTAACTTCAACCTATGAAATCCTCCAATTCTAGCTTTACAAGTTACTTCCATATTCTCTTAAGTACGTGCCCGGGACCCCTGACGACACTTTCAATGATCTAGACTTGCGACCCCCCATATCTAATCAAGCATTAAACGCGAACATACAAATAACATAAACTAGAATCATAAAACACATAGAAAATTGAATCAATACAAATCACAAAACCAAGAATAATATTAGAAATTAGTTTATAAAAGCAATATTCAAGCACAAGAGGTAACTATAAGGTAAGGAGGCCGTGTTACAATTTTTCTCTTCGGGACCCCCTATGGATACGAAGTGAATGAGCAATCTTTGGTGAGATAAGTGGGGACCCCCAAACTAAGTCATGAATGAAGGTGTAAAATAAGAAGTATGGTATAATTAACCTTGCACAAGAAATCTTGAATTTATTAAAAAGGGAAAATTGGTTAAGCAGAGCTTCGGTACAAAAATGGGCGACCTTTTACAAATAACCTAAGCCTCTCTATTTATAGAAGAAAATTTATCCCCAAATAAATAAAGTTTACAATTTAATTCTAAAAGGAAAAGGATTAAACTAATTAATTAAAAATCCTAAAGGATAAAGGTAATAAATAATCCTAATTCAAAAGGTTTCCTAAATAAAAAGGAAACAAATCCAAGCTTGAATTGGATAATTTTCCACAAGAAAGAAAGAATTAGGTGTTGGAATTTGAACATGTTACGATTCGGTGGAAGCCTGCTGAAGGAATTGAGGATCTTTGGTGGGCGCTGGAGGAATTAGGGTCTGAGTTTCGGTGCTAAATGGGCTAGTCAACGCGGCATGGTTGCAGGAATCCAATTCGGCAGGCTCACGCTGAAGCAGGGTCAAGGAGATTGTTGGACGTACGCTGAAGCAGGGGCGAGAGGTTTGGTGCACAAGCACCAAACAAGGGAAGAGGCATTCAGTCCGCGCACTCCAACCAAATTTAGTACAGTTTAACAAATGGCTGCCAACCTTGTTCTTGGGCTATTCGGTTTGGTTCGGTAGCCTTCTACATAATTTCCTTGCCCTTTTTGGTAGCTCCCTTTGTTTCAGTTATAACTTTTTTCAATATAACTCCGATTAAGGTGATTCTTTCTCCTAAATTCTCGTATTTCCATTCTCTATCCAATTATGCACATTTAACACAAAAATATGTTATTTTCTCTTATTGTTTGGTATTTAAACATTAAAAGATAAGCATAAAAGGTATAAAAATGATGCTTAATTCAACGATTATCAAATACCTCCACACTTAGAATTTGCTAGTCCCTAGCAAATACCAAAACAAACTAAGATTTTGAAAACTCATTTTCTTTCTTTTTATTTTTCTTTAAAACAAAAACTACAAAGACCTTAACCATTTGTCTCAAATTTTATTAACATAAGTATGGCATCAAAGATTTATACTTTGAAGCTATTTATGACACGACCCATCCCAATCCCCCTAGAATTAATGCAGGATGTGCTATGCTCCCGTCTAACATGAATTTCCAGACAAGGGATATTCCAAACCTTAGCCCATACGGAGCTCCCAGCGCGAGCTAGGATTGGTAGAGGAGTGCGATTTCTCGGTCTCTACTACAGCCTGCATCCGTGATCAACCTGAAGGGCATTAAAACCATTTAAAAACTGTGTGTGGAAGAAAATAAATAAGTTCATAAAACACATTTCATAAAGATATTTATGCCCTTCACAAAAAAGTATGTGTGCATCGAAAACCAGTAATCAAACCATTTACATAAATGAACCATTAGGCCCTTAGCCCAAAAACCGTAAATCCAAACATACGTGGGAACTCAGCCCAAAACAATAGAATACCAAAATCCGTAAATCCAAAACCAAGTGGGTCGCTGCCCAAATCCATAACCACAAATCCATAAACATCGAAATACCATTTCATAAATCCAATAATCCATATTCACCACATAACTATCTTCGGCATCCTAGATGCCGAGCGTCCCAGATGCCTAGCGTCCCAGACGCCTGATGTCCTAGACGTCATATCTCATGGTATAAGCAACGCGTGCTGTCCGGGGTCTTTCTGGAACCATACCTCTGACATCCCAGATGTCTGATGTCCCAGACGTCTAATCATAGCAATCCTGCTCTTGAGTCACTATACAGTCAGGTCACTCCGTATAATGACCCCTCGTAGGTAATGCACCATGACTTCCCCAGTGTCCCAGACACCTGGAGGAGACCATCCACAGATCCTCGTATTAAGATGGTATATGGAAAATAGTTTTATAAAGTCATTTCAAAACATCTCAAATGGCCCTACCCGGAATTTCCATAAAACATAACAAATCCATTTAGGGTGCCCGACGCAAAATCACTTTTATGAAACATAGGGTCCTAGACCCGAAATCACATTTATAAAATCAAACCGGGCCTCAAGCTCAATTTTTAAAACCAACTGGGCCACCGGCTCGATCACATAACTCAAAGGGGTCTCAACCCGATTTCGTAAACCAACTGGGCCCCCGGCATGATCACATAATTGAAATGTGTCTCATGCCCGAGTTCATCTTTCCAAAACTAAAACCAGTTCATCAAACTATCACTGAAACCTCAAGCACGTAAAACTACAGCAAAAACATAAACCTCGAAATACGTGCAAATACAGGATTATCTCGAAATACGTGCAACCATGTAAATCACCCATGCCACAATCAACACTATAGAAATCACATATATAAAACATATAAAACAATTATGCATGCATCAAAGTTTAGAAAACATTGTCCACTCACATACCAGCCTACGCTGCCGACTCGATACGCGTGACGTAAGCCTTCCAGAGTCACATTACTATCACTGGGACTTCCAAACCTGTCCAAACCATATTACATGGTTACTAACTACATCATTAACCTCTCATTGAAGCCCTATAATTTTTCCAAATTTTTAACTATTTTTAAACTCGATCCTAAACCTTCGGACACCCCGAACTATATCGAAACGATGTCCCATCGGCACGAA
The DNA here is from genome assembly GCA_032719365.1 of Prinsepia uniflora. Taxonomy (NCBI): domain Eukaryota; kingdom Viridiplantae; phylum Streptophyta; class Magnoliopsida; order Rosales; family Rosaceae; genus Prinsepia; species Prinsepia uniflora. The sequence goes on along the minus strand of CM064872.1, from coordinate 45,356,340 downwards.
ACCAGTCCCAAATCTAATAGATGATTTCACATGTTGAAAACTTCCCCAAAAACCTACCGACGCACCCCCACGTGCCATCGCAAGCTGGTGCGTGTGAAGCCCACGTGAGGCACTATTCATCATCTTCAACCTCAGTCCAAACCGGTTCAGACTAGCCCTGTCCAGCCGAACTGGCATCCCCGGTTCAACACCAAAACTCATTCGATTTGACTCCATTTTTTACCATTCAACCTCCTATAGCTTCGTCCCAATGTTTCCTATCCATCTACGGTGTCAAAACATGAGAAACAAGGTTAGATCATACCTCCCTAATCGATGAAACATACGGCCTGTTTCCTCCTATGTGTTCTCATGACTCTGGCCACCTTCTGCCTCGAAACCTATCCCTACGTGCTTGTCTTAGTCCCTAGAAGCCATTATAGTCTGTAAAAACGATAAACAACATTGGAATCATAACTTCCATTTTCAGTCCAAAGCGACAGGTTCTCGGGTTAGAACGTTCATACCTTTCCGTCGTGGCTCCGTCGCAGTTCTGCCCCCCCTGTGGTGTCGCCTTTCCTTCCTGGTCAGTCCCTCAGTTGGTCTCTCTCAACTGGTCACGGTGGACGGTGTAGTAAGAGTGGTTGGGTTTAGGGTGGTTTAGTTAAACAAATGTGTGTGTGTATTTTGTGGGTCACGGCCGAATGAGGAAAGGAGAGAGGTTTGAGTTTGTTTAAATAATGGCCAATCACATGCACCCATCTGGAACCCTCGCTGACGAGTGAGTGACACTTTTCACTCATCCAAGTGTCCTTTATTAATTTCTCAACTAATCTGATATTAATTAATTTGCACAGTTTTCAAGACGTAAAATTGTCCGTTTTCTCTCCCGTGACCATAACTTCTCCATTCGACGTTCGATTTCGACGTGTTGCCTGTCTACGGACTCGTGACATCCCGATCTACCTCACGGTCATCAGTCCTCGTATGTTTGACTACTAGAGTCAAAAGACAACATTTTGCCCAATTCAAGGGGCAAAAAGGTCATTTTACACCCTCTATCCGATTTCTCTCGATTAATCCCCGATTAGTCATACTGAATCATTAATTAATTAATATTTAATCCCAATATTCAGGACGGGTCATTACAACCTTCACCCTTAAATAATTTCGTTCTCGAAATTCCAACTATCCCGATTCCACATCCACCTCGTGGAAGACAATTCCATCTCACATCATATGTACACTTGTACACCTACTAACTAGAACAATAATTATTTGCACCTAGACATTCCACTAATACTCACATCGCATCGTCCACACTCGACCACTTCGAGTGAAATTGATCACATGTTCTGAGTTGATGCCACCCGAAAATTCTACCATTTCACTGACACATTTATCTGACACCTTCAACTTGATGGTTCTTCTCAAGCTCCAAAACACCCTGACATCTACTCCTACTGGGAGTCACTAGATCTCACTTGTCAATCCACACTAACATCTCCCACCAAACTACCAACACTTGCTAGTTGCAAATCAATATGACATCTCTCCCACACCGAGAGTTATCAATTCTCACAGTTTCTCCGCATTTTCTGAATTTTACCCTGTCAACATCACACGTCCTATAACGTCGCACTCAGTCGGTACTCACGGCTCCATGGTTACAATTCGAGTCACCAACATAACTCTAACCCACTCAAGAGTTGCACTAAGGTACCTCGTACCAAATCTCCCTAAATGTAGCGTAAGATCAACGACAAGATTTCACCTCGTAGGGCAAGCTCAAACCTGCGACATCTATCGGTCTCAGCGTCCATATTTGTCAACCCCCCCAGTGATCCATGATGCTGGTGAGAGTCACAGAGCAGTAACTTCATGCAAAGCAACCGTGGTTACACCAACCACCAACTCACTCAATCTGGGTATACGTGTACCAACATCTCACTCGAATTGTGTGTAACTGGACCCCATTGAATACCTGCCCAGTAGTGATAACACATCCCAACTTTAGGGTTCCATTAGCCATCCACAGCTCTGAGCACCTACTCATACAATTACTGAACTCATCAAAATCACTCTGGCCCAGTGCACAGTATCCAATATCTAGTTCACGTTCTCAACCAATCCAATGATATCAGAACTAAGCCGACTACCAACACGGTCGTAACCAATCACGCTTCAATTCTAGAGCCCATCTGTCCAGTCCAGTACTAGACAGATCAATTACTCCAACTTATCACCCAACACGAGTCCCATGGTCACCCAACCAGCATCACAACGGTTACTCCTAATCACGTAATCCAACACGTACCAAACCGACTAACGCCTACCAAGGCGTACCCATTCATGCCAAAAGAGTATCCAATCTCACCCATGTCTACCGAGACGCATCAACTCCGAACCTATCGGTTACCTGTTCATTCTATCACTATATCAAATTCGGTTAACTTCGAAAGGAAGCCAATCCCATCATTCACATGTCCAAGACTGACGAATCCGAACCCCGTCGGATACCCACTCGTTCTATTAATACATCATACAGGATTTACCTCGAAGAGAAGTCAGTCTCATCATTCCCATATCCAATATCCAAATATCCGAGACAGAAGTTGGATAATCATTTCGTTTTATTCCAAGAGATTCTTCAACTGTCCCACAATACAATCCTCCTCTGCTCCTAGCTTAGCATAATCAGCAAGGCGAAGTCTGCCAGCTAGGCATGACATCACATTCCATGCCATCCTGGTCCACCACAATATCACCCGATCAATAACATCACGATCCAGTTCCACCTAGGATCTACATATGTTCTCACGCAGCTAACTACAAGATTTCAGGTCATAGGGTCTTACACCTTCTTGAATCCGCATCCTACCGAGTCCCTTCTCAACCATTTCCACATCTAAATAGATCAGTCCATGATGAGATACGTCGAGACTGTGGGTCCTCTCCAATTAACTCATATCGATCCTCGTCATCCCACCTAGGGAAAATCAAAGATGATCCAAGACGATGACATCAAAATTCATCCTACGTGAGTGCAAACACAAACTCACTGCACTCACCACACCATGTAACCAAACATCGTCTGCCACCAAGCAGAAAAGGAGAAATCACGTTCACCTAATTTTGAAATACCCAACTCCTCCTGATGACCCAAAAAAAATCACGGGTCCACCAACCAATACATGCTCAATGTACTGGTGATAACAACCATCATCTGCCATTGGTAGAAAATAAGAAGTCACCCTATTCACTTCAGAATACCCATCACCAATGTTGAAACGAGCACTCCTCTCGTCGCCTCAATCACAACTTCTCTCGATTCCAAAGTTCCAACCATGTTGGAAAATAGATATGCTTCCAACTAAATGTCATATCCAACCACTGGACTTCCCAAATCCTCAACTCACTTGGACAACCACGTGTCCGCAACCAATCTATGCACATCCAAATGGATGTAATTCGTTACTGTCTCGTTCTCACATCTCACCCTTTAGAGGCTCAACTCTCGGGTCTCCATGTTATTCACAATCACACAACCTCACATCAACACTATCATTGATTCTCTTCGGCTTCTTCCAATTTCAACATTTTCTTTGCACTTCCTCGTGAGACTAGAAACACACAACCCCTCAAGTTTCAGAGTTGACGACAACTCTCCGAATTCACTAGTTTCCAGGACGTCCCTTGCGCCATCCAAACTCCTTGTGCCTCAATCATACCCTTTCATCCATTCATCACTTAGTCATCTCATACCTGTTGGGACTTAACCCAACATATCTAAACCCCTGCTGGATCCCGTACAGTCCAACTCATCCACTACCAAATCTCAGATACAGAACATATGTCCATCACGAAGGAGTCACATCCCAACTTGTGGCTCATCGTCATCACAATCACTAGCGTGCAGTGTGTGAATCAGACAACCTTGAGTCGTTACTCATGTCGAGCAACAACTCCGTACCTCTGCTCAAGTTGGAGAAACTCTGCCTTCCTCGTACCCAACAATTCTAGGTACAATCACCCTGACAACTCATAAAAGAAAAGGAAATGTTTCTTCAACGTCCCCCGATTCTCAACAAGCACATCCACCCTCGATGGTAGCGCCTGCCATAGACTTGTGTAGACCCAACCATCACACATCGCTATCGAGACTCCGCATCCAACCGGAATCAACCATCAGTACTCACTACTCTGTATCTCCGCTCCAGAATTCCATCGACAGGTACCACACCCTGGTAACTTGTCCAACCAATTTCCAACTAGTCTCAACTCAACTCAACCAGTATCGTCCGCCAGGTCATCCACGACCTCACAACATCAAAGTATCCATCATAATTTAGGGTTCCACAATCACACCCTAGGGTTCCTCTGAACCCAACTGTAGAGGGCAATATAATCCACAATCTGACTGACCCCGCGGTCCGGACATCATATGGACGCCAATCCAATCTTACCATCAACTTAACTAGGGTTCCCTGAAGCCTACTGTTCCCAGCATCACAACAATCTAACATCACATGACCGAGCCAATGGTCCCACATTACCAGTTCATCACATACAGCCCCACTTGGGTCGAATCACACTGACGCACGGCGTATCGGGCCAATCACACTCTTTCCACTATTCAATCCCAAAAACTATCAAATTGCCATCCTACTATCAGGTTGACAAGGGCTGACCACGTAGAGATATCACTTCCTTGACCTACGCGTACCACAAGAACTACACTGTTTGCTCGAATAACGACAACCTCACTCTGATACCACTTGACATGACCCATCCCGATCCCCCCAGAATTAATACGGGATGTGCCATGCTCCCATCTAACTTAAAGTGTGTGACAAGAGATAATTAATACCTTAGCCCATACGGGGCTCCCAGAGCGCACTAGGATCGGTGGAGGAGTACGATGTGTTGGTCTCTACTACAACCCGCATCCGTGATCAACCTAAAGGGGCATTAAAACCATTTAAAAACTGTGAGTGGACAAAAATTAATAAGTTCATAAAACACCTTTCATAAAGATATTTATGCCCTTCACTAAAAAGTATGCATGCATCGAAAACCAGTAATCAAAATATTTACTTAAATGAACCATTAGGGCCTTAACCCAAAAACTGTAAATCCAAACATAAGTGGGAACTCAGCCCAAAATAGTAGAATACCCAAATCCGTAAATCTAGAACCAAGTGGGCCATTGCCCAAATTCATAACCATAAATCCATAAACACCGAAATACCATTTCATAAATCCAATAATCCATATTCACCACATAACTATCCTCGGCATCCCAGATGCCTAGTGTCCCAGACGCTTGACGTTCCAAATATCATATCTCACGGTATAAGAGACGCGTGCTGCCCGGGGTCTCTCCGGGTCCATATCTCTGACATCCCAGATGTCTCACGTCCCAGATGTCTAATCATAGCAATCCTGCTCTTGAGTCACTATACAGTCCGGTCGCTCCGTATAATGACCCCTCGTAGACAATGCACCGTGACTTCCCCAATGTCCTAGACACCTAGAGGAGACCATCCACAGATCCTCGTATCAAGATGGTATATGGAAAATAGTTTTATAAAGTCATTTCAAAATATCTCGAAGGGCCCTGCCCGAAATTTCCATCAAACATCACAAATCCATTTAGGGGTCTCGACCCGAAATCAAGTTTATGAAACATAGGGTCCCAAAGTCGAATCACATTTATAAAATCCAACTGGGCATCATGCCCGATTTTGTAAACCAACTGGGCCCCCGACCCAATCACACAACTCAAAGGGGTCTCAACCCGATTTCGTAAACTAACTAGGCCCCCGACTTGATCACATAATTGAGATGGGTCTCATGCCAGAGTTCATCTTTCCAAAACTAAAACCAGTTCATCAAACTATCACTGAAACCTCAAGCACGTAAAACTACAACAAAACCATAAACCTCGAAATATGTGCAAATACGGGATTATCTCAAAATACGTGCAACCATGTAAATCACCCATGCCACAATCAATACTATAGAAATCACATTTATAAAAAAAAAATAAAACAATTATGCATGCATCAGAGTTTAGAAATCATTGTCCTCTCACAGACCATCCCACGCTGCTGCATCGATACGCATGCCGTAAGCCTTCCCGAGTCACATAACTATCACCGGGACTTCTAAACCTTTCTAAACCATACTAAAGGATTACAAACTACCTCATTAACCTCTCATTGAAGCCCATAATTTTGCCAAATTTTTAACTATTTTTAAACTCAAGCCCCTACGTGCCGCCGCAAGCTGCTGCGCATGAAGCCCACGTGCAACACTATTCATCATCTTCAACCTCAGTCCAGACAGGTTCAGACTAGCCCAGTCCTATAGCTCCGTCCCAATGTTTCCTATCCATCTACGGTGTCAAAACATGAGAAACAAGGCTAGATCATACCTCCCCAATCGATGAAACATACGACCAGTTTCCTCCTATGTGTTCTCATGATTACGGCCACCTCCTTCCTAGAAATCTATCCCTACGTGCTCGTCTTAGTCCCTAGAAGCCATTAGAGTCCATAAAAACGATAAACAACGTTGGAATCATAACTTCCATTTTTAGTCCAAAACGACGGGTTCTCGGGTTCAAACGTTCATACTTTTCCGTCGTGGCTCCGCCGCAGTTCTGCCTCCCTGTGGCGTCACCTTTCCATCCTAGTTAGCCCCTCAGTTGGTCTCTCTCATCCGGTCACAGTGGACAGTTTAGTAAGGGTGGTCGGGTTTGGGGTGGTTTAGTTAAACAGATGTGTGTGTGTATTTTGCGGGTCACGGCTGAATGAAGGAAGGAGAGAGGTTTGAGTTTGTTTAAATAATGGCCAATCACAAGCACCCATCAGGAACCCTAGCTAACGGATGAGTGACACTTGTCACTCATCCAAGTTTATTTCATTAATTTTTCAACTAATCTGACATTAATTAATTAGCACAGTTTTCGAGATGGAAAATTGTCCGTTTTCGCTCCCGTGACCATAACTTCTCCATCCGACGTTCGATTTTGACGTGCTGCCTGTCTACGGACTCGTGACGTCCCGATCTACGTCACGGTCATTAGTCCTCGTATGTTTGACCACCCGAGTCAAAAGTCAACATTTTGCCCAATTCAAGGGGCAAAAAGGCCATTTTACACCGTTTGTCCGATTTCTCTCGATTAATCCCCTATTAGTTATACTGAATCATTAATTAATTAATATTTAATCCCGATATTCGGGACGGGTCGTTACAATATAGCTATGGAATTCAAAAGTTAATACATCATAACATAATTCATTGAAAAGTAAGACAATGAGTAAACTTGGTGAAATGTATCTCAAATGAATAATACAAGTATGAATCAACTCACAGGGATATTCACTCATGCTTTTCAACTCAATGTGTATAAGGTTTGTGTTTTCACTCAAGGCATGTGAGAAAGATGCTCACATAAAAGAAAGTAAGTTACTCCATAAAAATTTCAAACATATACCATTAGAGTGAACACATTTGCACAAATGAACAAAAACCATAAGCTTACTCAAGTGATAGACTTAACTAATCAAAAGTTACTCATCTCAAGGATCATAAGGTCTTAATTTAAGGTTGTAATGGGACTAGGTGTAGAGGCATGGATTTTTAGGATAGTGGTGTTTAAATTTTGTTCAGGACTCAACCAAAGGCTTCATCACAAAAGCATAAGTATTTTCCATCGTCATAGGCCAAGTATTAACTTGTTGGGCCTTAATCTTCATCATCAACATCTTTTGAACCTGTAATTGGGATAAGGGCCAAAATTCTTCATGTAGGCCTCCAAACTTCACTGTTCCAAATCACCATCGTAGGGAACTTAGCTCAAAACTCAAATTTTGTACCTCATAGAACTTTTGTTCTTGATTGTATATTTTTTTTCATCATTATTTTTTTGTTTTTTTTTTTTAGAGGTAATGCAATGAATAACAACATAGTTTGAGCAAGTCATTCCCTACACTTACATATAAGTCTTCATTCATCAAATCATTTCCTTGTATCTCACGCCATCTTTCAAATCTTCAACCATGTCCAAGGAACAAGAGTAAATGACGTATTATACTAGGCTTACGTGAAAAGATGTTTAGGGTGATGAAAGAAAGGCTTAATATAGGCTCAAAGTGGTTAAACTAGGGGGATCAGACTTATGTGATCAAGTAGGGACATGGATATTTGGATAAGTGGTGCTAACCCTATTGCCTTAATCATGTCCAAAATCAGAGAGTTTATTGACTTAAAAGCTTTGAAAATCACATAGAATAAGTTCTAGTACTCGATTTAAGGTTCATTAAAAGCTATGACAAGCATTTATGAGGCATATATATTTCAATCTAAACAAAGAACTCCTATGAGTCACTCAACAAATAAGTATATGTAAGGCTCTAAAGCTCACATAGGGTTCATATGATTCATACAAATCTTTACATGCTCGTTATGTACAAATTTAACATGCAACATCTACTACAAGTCATAAACACCTAATCATAAAGTATTAACAAATGAATTCAAGGTGTAGTGATCATCTTTTAGCCATGTTGTCCTCATTTATCCGTCATTCTTTTCAGCAACAGGTTAAAGGGCATCCTAAGACTCGTTAAAACATTAAGTTTAACAAAAAACTCAAGACTAAACACTAAAACACATAAACTAGTTTTGGGTTTTTTTTTTTGTTTTTTTTTGAATTTTTGTTTTACTTTTGCAATAAGACTCAATAAAGTTGTAAACCACTCCCCCCACACTTAAATTTGATATTGTTCTCAATGTATGAAAGTGAAAGCGTAAAATCTAAGTAAGGAGAAATGATTTATGAAAATAAAGCAATAAAGACAAAAAGTAACTAATAGTAAAGAGAGTGAAAAGTTTAAGAAAGAAAATCTTTGTTTGATGGCTCCTCTACTTCTCCGTCATTGGGTTGCCTCCCAAGAAGCGCTTTAATGCCCATTCAGCATAGACCCGATGCTTCATTTATTTTTCAATTTGAATATCCGAGTTTTGGAGAAGCATCTTCTCCACTAGTAGTTGCAACAAAACTTGCATTCTCAAATACATAGTTCTTTGGATTAGGAGGGATTTGAGATTGTAACTTCTTGGTGTCTTTGATTTGGCCCAAAAAATCTACGATTTGGCCAATTTGATTCTTCATCTCTGAGATGTCACGCCCATACATATTCAATGTCTCTGAGTTTTTCTTTTGTCCGTCAATAAGGAATTAAGTTGAAGTGGAAAATTGTGCAAACATCTTATCATAATCCGGGTTAGAGAATTGATGAACCAAAGGAGCTTGTTGCATACCCATAGGTTGATGAGGCATCGACGGTTTTGGAATGAATTGTTGTCGTGAGTACCCTTGTTGGTGTTGAGCTGGAGGGTTCAAACATGATTCATTGCTGCTCCACTTGAATCCTGGATGATCCCAGTTGCATTGTCCATAGTTGTTAAAGTTATTGAACCGTTGGCCCCTTTGATATCGTCATAAGGCATTGGCTTATTCCATGCCATCATGTAGGTATGGAACTTGTGGGTATTGATCACTTAGGTGTCCATCCAATTGACACACTCCACATATAGGTCCCTTAGGTTTCATAGCCCTTTTGGCTTCTAATTTCAGAACTTGTTCAAGCATAGATTGGTGCTTTTCAATCTTTTCATTTGATGCACCTTTGGAATTAAGCGCACTTACCCCCTTCTTGTGAGACATGCCATAGTGGGTATCAGTGGTGGCCCTACACTCGAGTAACTGTCATGCTTCGGGCTCATCTAAGTCCATAAATGCTCCATGTGATGCTACATCAAGAAGGTCTTGGACCATGGGTTTGAGACCATCATAGAAGTAATTCATTAGGTTAGTCTTCAAGAAACCATGTGAAGGACAAGTAGTACAAAAGACCTTGAAATGATCGTAGTATGAACCAAAGGTTTCGTCTAGTGCTTGGGTAATGGATGTGACCTCTCGCTTCCACAAGTTGTTGCCAAGTAGTGATATGATTGACGGGCAAGTCCATGAGCCAAGATTGGGCCCTATCCACCAAAGAGAATGGAAAGATCTTAAGTTGCAAAAGTTCATCATCAGCATATCTTGGTTTCATGCTATTGCACACAAATTGGAAAGTTCTAAGGTGTTACTTCGGATCCTCATTGGGTAACCCATAATAGGTTGGGAGTCGATGAAGGAAACCACTCTTAAGCTCAATGTTCGTTTTTTTTTTCCTTAGGTAAAGGAAAAAATGTAGAAGGGTCCTATGCTCCACTCAGTTGCGCAAGTACATTGATGAAAAGGCTTACGTTTGTTGTTGGCCATCTCAGTTTCAAGTTTACTTTCAAGTTGGTGTTTAGGGGAAGAAGAGGACTCAAATTCCTAGCCTTCCTAGAAAGAAGGTTCCAAGATGGGTTCTAAGGTCGAATTCTCAAACTTTATTTCCCTTAGCTCACCCCCAGTATAGGTTGTGTATCGAAGCTAGCAAAGCGTGGAGATCTGCGAGTTGGAATCACTAGCTTTGGCTTGGTTATGCAAAGGAACCTGAGATGCAACAAACATACAATGTGAGAGTCATATCCTAACCGTGACAATTGATAAGAGAAATGGGCAAGCGAGATAGATAGTCATGAAATGTAGAGAACAAAAAATACGCAAACAACATTGTATGTATGTAGAACATGTTCTAGGCAAGTAAGTAAAGAAGTTAAGGAGTATAACTAAGAATATACAAGGTAGATCACGAAAATGATATGCAAAACACAAGTTAAAAAACATCCAAATCAATGCAACACATTAAAGTCTACATGAAGAATAATGTGAATATATAAGAGGGAAATCGTTAGAACCTGCATAAGACATAAGCGTTACGTGACAGTGCATGAAAAGAATGGCCTGCACCTTTGATCTCACTTCCTTAGATTCACTTAGTCATAAGGGCCCGATGATGAAATCCGAGAAACATGAAACCGTAGGGAGGGTACGCAATCTACCAATGCAATATATAGAGTCTTAGAGTGACATGAATAACTTTCCCACTTTGCTTCTCATAGTACTTTCCTGGGCGTACGGCTTGCGCGTACTGATAAACATATTTCAATCCCCTCCACCATTCAACATTAATCATGCCCAATTAGGATAAATGTAAAGCAAGAAGCAAAGACTAATTTCGATAACACCCCGAGGCTAACCTGGCCAGGGTATGTACTCCATTGGAGTCCTCTTTCTTAGTGCCCCACTTGTCACTAGTCATAAACCTCCTAGACACCATAACCAACTGATGGAAGTTTTCAAAATAGAAGTTTACCAAACCCAAGTGCTTACAACCTCCGACCCACCTCAAGGCCATAGATTCGAGTCTATAGTGTGTGGTGATGAAATCCACACATCACAAAAGGTTAAGGGGAAAGTAAAGAAAAGGGGCGCTACCAGTTCCCGAAAGTAAGATTTTGAAGAAAAAGGTTTTGGGATTCATGTAACTCTAAAACATTTAATAGGAAACAATTTAAACGTTGGGAAGTCAAAGTTATATATGGGTCACATAGCTTCAAAGTTTAGATGGAGACTTCTATGTCCGTGCGTCCCAAGTCATTAGCTTGGATTTCGAACCATTGTCCCCATTTGGGAAAGTCCGAAGTGAATAGGTAGAAATAATATATGTAAAGGGAGGATGATTTTGGAACTCCAAAGTCCTACTTCTCAGTGCAAACACGATTTTGGAATCCAAAATCCTATTTCTCAGAGCTGGCCTATACCATGCATTATCTCATGTCCTAGACATCACCTTGAAAATTTCTTACTAAGTGTATACAAGTATTCGTTCCAAGATAACTTAAGTGTTAAGAAACTCCACCCCAACCTCAAGACTTTTAAGGGACATGAAGGGTTTAGGAGTAAGTTAACAAATGAAACTTCATCTATTCCATTAAAGATCAAGATCTAAACTCCGAGCACAAGTGATCCACATATAGCCGAGACTAGTTTGAAAAACGAATTATTCCTTATATTATTCGAGTGTTTTTGTTTTTGTTTTGTTTTTTTGAATTTTATTTTTTTTTTTGAAAAATAATTTTTTTTCTTTTAATTTATTTTAATTTTAATTTCAGAATTATTTTTTTTTAATTTTTTTTTTCTTTAAAAGATATTTACAAAGAAACCGATTCTAACAAAAAGTATTACAATTTACATACAAGTATGAAAAAATGTACAAATATAATATTTACATTATTAACATATATACATAAACAAAATCATACAAGAGATTATTTCAATCCCTAGAAACAGTGCCAAATATTGATATGCTAGAACTAAGTATTAAAATAAACACAAAGTCACACTCAACACTTCATATTAAAGCCTATTTTTTTGTAGAATGTAGCATTGATAAGTAGGGATCGTTCTTAACCGGGGATTGAGGGTACCTAAGCATGATTATTGTTTGATTGATTAATTAAGGGTAAATAGATTGATTTAAAAGTCCTAAATAATTAAACTAATCTAAACTAACCTAATCTAATATTTACATGGTCTACTTATCTTTAACCTAACTCATTCATGAATTCTATTAACTTCAACCTGTGAAATCCTCTAATTCTAGCCTTATGAGTTACTTAAATATTGTCTTAAGTACGTGTCAGTAGGGGTGGGCACGGTTCGGTATGGTACAAAATTGATCGATACCAGAACCATACCATTTAATTTTAATCGGTACGGTACGGTTCGGTATTCAATATTTTGAAAGTGAAACCAGATCGTACCGTACCAATTAAGTTCGGTACGGTTTCGGTATGGTTTCGGTTTTGAGCTAAAATTTTGTTTGTGATTATAAAGCAAGGAAAAGACTAAAGAAAAAACAAAACTACATTTATGAAGGACTTAAGTTTTCAAATATGTATTGAAAAAGTTGCACTAAGTTGAAGATATCAACTCTTAGAAGCTAAATTAAGACATGTATGGTCATATCAACTCTTGAAGAAGGCCTAATAAACCAATAAGAAATAAATTTAATTATTAAAAAAATATTCTAATTCGGTACGGTATCGGTACGGGACGGTTTTTTAAAATATTGATACCGAAACCGTACCGAATTATATCGGTACGGTTTCGGTACCGTACCAATCATACAACGGTTTTACTATTCGGTTTTTTTTCGGTATGGTTTGATCTGAAACGGTACGGTTTCGGTATTTTGGTTCCATGTGCCCAGCCCTACGTGTCAGGGACCCCCGACGACACTTTTAATGATCTAGACTCGGAACCCCCTATATCTAGTCAAGCATTAAACGCGAACATACAAACATAACAAAAACTAGAATCATAAAACACATAGAAAATTGAATCAATACAAATCTAAAACTAAAAATAATATTAGAAATCAGTTCATAAAAGCAATATTCAAGCATAAGTGATAACTATAAGGTAAAGAGACTGTCAGGACCCGTCCCAAACCCCCCGGGATTAACGTGGGACACGTCTAATCTCGTCTGACACTAAGTGTCAGACCAGGCAAAATTCCGTCTCTAGCCCTCACCGGGGCTTCCAGAGTACGCCAGGATTATAGGAGGAGGAGTGTGATGTCTCAATCTTTGCTACAGCCCGCATCTGCGATCAACCTGAAGGGCATTAAAACCACAAAAACTGTGAGTGGACAAAATAAACATTTCATTAAAACATTTTTCACATAAAGACATTTATGCCCTTCACTAAAAGCATATGCATGCATTCAAAAACCATTTATCAAAACATTCAGAAAACCATTTGCAAACATTCTCAAAACCTTTCAAGGGTTCATGCCCAGTCCCCATAAACCGTCATGACCCATAATACCATTTATGGGTCCCCGACCCCTAAATCACAATAAAACCGTAAATCTATACATGTGGGAACTCAGCCCAAATCACGTCACGTGGGTCTCAGCCCAAAATCATTCTCAGTGAAACACCAAAACATAGAATATGGGGCCTCCGCCCTAAACCATTTCCAAAGTATCAAATATGGGGTCTCCGCCCCAAATCACTTTCTAAAACATGGAACACGGGGTCTCCGCCCCCAAATCACTTTCATAAAACCTCATACGTATCAACATATGTATAACTCATCCGCGACACTTTCGAGAAGATGCCAACTCGGGGCACACAACCCCTAGGGAACACATCCCCGATATATGTCACGATTTCATCTCTATACTAGTGTGCATACCACTCGGGGTCTCACTCCGAGTCTTCCCCCAGGAATTCTCCATCTGAGAGGCTCAATCTTCGGAGCTAGTCCGATCATCTCTCCGGAATCTGGTCCGTGACCACATCATAACTCATAACTCCCACTCGTGGAAAGGGATTCCTATGGGGATACCCATTCTGGTCTGTGGATTGTGACTCTCCAGGTCAACGTCTGGAGGAGACCATATAATCACATGGAGGGTTTGTACATTTCAAATACTTCCTTTCTTTCTCAAAACATATTTCAACTGGGTCTCATACCCGATTCATCTCAATACGATTCCTCGAATCCGATTCATATCTACTTTCATAGGCCTTAGGCTAAATCCATAGTTCAATAGGGTCTCATGTCCGAATTCTCATTTCACAAACCGAACTGGGACTCAAGCCCGATTTCACAATCAACTGGACCTCCAGCCCGATATCACGACTAACTGGGCCCTATGACCGAAACCATAAACCAACGGGGCCTCAAGCCCGATTTCACAACCAATAGGGCCTTAAGCCTGATACCAGAGTCAAAGGGGCCTCCAGCTCGATATTACAACCAATTGGGCCTCATGAAAGGATTCATAAACTAACAGGGCCCTCGGCCCGATCGTATAGTTCAAATGGACCCTCGGTCCGATTCATCATCAAATCAAATGGAATCCAAGTCCGAGAATTTCGAAATCAAATGGGTCTCATGCCCAATTTCGTATTTCCAATTCCAAAACCAATTCATTAAACACATTAAAAACCTAGCACGTACAAGCATCGTATAAAAATAGAAATTTTGAAATACGTGCAAATACGTAAATCCTAGGCTACCACAAAAAAATGCACTCATGGAATCACATAACATGTATTTCAAAAAATTATAAAACATTTATGCATGCATCGATTTCGAAAGAAAGTTCTACTGGCAGACCGTCCGAAGCCGCGCCACGATACGCGTGCCATAAGCCTCTCCCGGGCCAATCGTCACCTCCGGGATTCCCAAACCTGTCCAAATTAATTTAAAGGGTTACTATCTACTTAAATAACCCCTCACTAACGCCCCGTAATTTTCTGGAATTTTTAACTATTTTTAAACGCGAACCTAAACCTTCGGACAGCCCGAACGATATCGAGACGATGTCCGATTGACACGAAACCAGTCCCAAAATGTTCGTTTCATCGAATAGATGATTTTTCATGTTGGAACCACCCCCAATGGAGGGCTTAAGCGCCCACACACGGCCCAAGATGGCCCTGCACGTGGGCCTCACGAGCCGGGCTACAGTTTTCTTCTTTCTGTGATCGAACCGGGTCTGGCCAGTTCACTGGTTCGCATGGACCGGCGTGATCGGTGCGACCTGGTTTCTCACCCATCTTTTGTCCAATCTTCTCCTTTTTTATCCCAATCTTCCTATTTCATGATTTCCTTCCTATTCTAATTATCAAATCCAAGGAAACACATATAAAACTTATCCATGTACAAAGGACCTCACGGTCCAACATTTTCATTTTCCTCCCATGGCTACTTAGCCATCAACACAAACCATCAAAATCATCTTAGAACCTTCCTAGAAACATACTAATCATCCCCCAATCACCCAAAATCAACCATAACGTAGAAATCAAATTAAAAGGGAAATTGGGTCTAACCGAGCAATCGGGTTTACCTGGTTTCCATGGACCTCACCGCCGTGCACGGCGGTCCTACCTTCACCAGCCACCTTCAATCCCTCTTTCTGCTCCTCTCTCTCAGTCCAGCAGCCATGATTGAAAGGGTTGATGGATGGGTTTGGGTGAGATCGGGTTGGTGTGTTTTGTATGCACGAAAAAAGAATGAAGATGATATGCATAAATGAAAGTGAGTGGGAAATGGATGGATGACAAGTGTCATTCATACATTGGGCATGCCCCAAAATATCCAACCCACGTAATTCGAAAAGGCGTCCGTTTCGTAATTCGTGCAATAGTTCCCTCGAACTTCCGTGAATCGTAACTTCTCCGTCGAACGTCTGAATTTGACGTGCCACCTGTCTACGGAATTGTATCATCTCGATCTACGTAACAGTCCTTGGCCCTTGGCCATCAGACCTCCCGAGTCAAAAGTCAACTAATTACCTCATTTTCAACCAAATTACCAAAATGCCCCCGAACTTCCGAAAATCATAACTTCTTCCTCGAACGTCGGAATCGAACGAGCCACTTGTCTATGAACTCGTGACGTCCCAAACTACGTCATAGTCATCGTCAAAGTCCATTTGACCGCCTGAACGAAAAGTTAACGATTCGCCCATTCTAGGGGCAAAATTGTCATTTCGCCCTGCTTCTTCGTTAATCCTCTTCTGATCCCCAATTAGTCTCACTAATCCGCCATTAATTCTTAATTAATCCTGATAATTCAGGACGGGTCGTCACAATCTTCCCCCCTTAAAGAATTTTATCCTCGAAATTCAAATCGACCCGATTCCACAACCCATCTGTGGAATCCAACCTTGTCCCTCGACTCAGGTATTGCACCCACACGAGAATATCCGAGTAACAGTACATGTCCGACACACATGCCATACTCGTCAGTATGTACCGTCACCGGAGCCTCCAAAGCTCCAAGTCATTTTCAAGAACTACACGTTAGCTCGCACGTCTGACTCGAGACAAAATGTCGACACTCATCGATCTCGCTTGTTACTGGCTTTGAAAGGTCACCAATACCAAACTGACATTTAACGGCTTCTCAATCTAACACTTTGACATGTTCCATTCGATAACCATCAGGTTGAAAAACGCATTCCCACTAAGGGCTGACACATCCAAGCTGACATCCTGTTTAGCATCTGATCAGACAACACTCTCTAGATTCTCCCATCACAATGGCATGAATCCGACCTTGAAGGTCATCCTCAGACCTAGGCCCATATTGACTCTCCTTAGAGTCCCATCGATCCACATAAATCCATACCTATCCAAATCCCCCGGGATTAATGTGTGACGCGCCTGATCTCGTCTGACACGAAGTGTCAGACCAGGGAAAATTCTGTCTCTAGCCCTCACCGGGGTTTCCAGAGTACGCCAGCATCGTACGAGGAGGAGTGTGATGTTGCAATCTCTGCTACAGCTCGCATCCGCGATCAACCTGAAGGGCATTAAAACCACAAAACTGTGAGTGGACAAAATAAACATTTCATTAAAACATTTTCACATAAAGACATTTATGCTCTTCATTAAAAGAATAAGCATGCATCCAAAAACCATTTATCAAAACATTCATAAAACCATTTGCAAACATTCTCAAAACCTTTCAAGGGTACATGCCATGTCCCCATAAACCGTCATGACCCATAACAACCATTTATGGGTCCCGGACCCGAAATCACAATAAAACCGTAAATCCATACATATGGGAACTCATCCCAAATCACGTCACGTGGGTCTCAGTCCAAAATCATTCTCAGTGAAACACCAAAACATAGAATACGGGGTCTCTGCCCAAACCATTTCCAAAATATCAAATACGGGGTCTCCGCCCCAAATCACTTTCTAAAACATGGAACACAGGGTCTCCGCCCCCAAATCACTTTCATAAAACCTCATACGTATCAACATACGTATAACCCATCAGCGACACTTCCGAGAAGATGCCAACTCGGGGCACACAGCCCCTACGGAACATATCCCCGATATATGTCACGATTTCATCTCTATACTAGTGTGCACACCACTCGGGGTCTCACTCCCAGTGTTCCCTCAAGAATTCACCATCTGGGAGGCTTAATATTCGGAGCTAGTCCGATCATCTCTCCGGAATCTGGTCCGTGACCACATCATAACTCATAACTCCCACTCCTGGAACGGGATCCCTATGGGGATACCCAATCTGGTCTGTGGATCGTTACTCTCCAGGTCGACGTCTGGAGGAGACCATATAATCACATGGAGGGTTTGTACATTTCAAATACTTTCTTTCTTTCTCAAAACATATTTCAACTGGGACTCATACCCGATTCATCTCAATAGGATTCCTCAAATCCAATTCAAATCAACTTTCACAAGCCTCAGCCTAAATCCAAAGTTCAATATGGTCTCATGCCCGAATTATCATTTCACAAACCCAACAGGGAGTCAAGGCCGATTTCACAATCAACTGGGCCCTAAGCCCGATATCACGACTAATAGGGCCCTAAGCCCAAAACCATAAACCAACGGGGCCTCAACCCTGATTTCACAACCAATAGGGCCTTAAGCCTGATACCACAGTCAAAGAGGCCTCCAGCCAGATATTACAACCAATTGGGCCTCAAGCCCGAATTCGTAAACCAACAGGGCCCTCAGCCCGATCGTATAGATCAAATGGACCCTCGGTCCGATTCCTCGTCAAATCAAATGGACTCCAAGTTCGAGAGTTTCCAAATCAAATGGTCTCATGCGCGATTTCATATTTCCAATTACAAAACCAATTCATTAAACACTCATTAAAAACCTAGCACGTACAAGCATCGTATAAAATAGAAAATCTCAAAATACGTGCAAATACGTAAATCCTAGGTTACCACAAAAAAATGCACTCATGGCATCACAAAACATGTATTTAAAACAATTATAAAACAATTATGCATGCATCGATTTCGAAAGAAAGTTCCACTCACAGAACGTCTGAAGCCACGCCTCGATACGCGTGCCATAAGTCTCTCCCGGGCCAATCGTCTCCTCCAGGATTCCCGAACATATCCAAATTAATTTAGAGGGTTACTAAATACTTAAATAACCCTTCATTAATGCCCCGGAATTTTCCGGAATTTTTAACTATTTTTAAATGCGAACCTAAACCTTCAGACAGCCCGAACTATATCAAGACGATGTCAGATTGACACGAAACCAGTCCCAAAATGTTCGTTACATCGAATAAATGATTTGTCATGTTGGAACCACACCCAAAGGAGTCCTCACGCGCCCTCACGCGCCGGGCTATAGTTTTCTTCTTTCTGCGATCAAACCGGGTCCGGCCGATTCACTAGTTCGCCTGGACCGGTGTGACCGGTCCGGCCTAGTTTCTCACCCACCTTTCGTCCAATCTTCTCCTTTTTTATCCCTATCTTCCTATTTCATGATTTCCTACCTATTCTAATTATCAAATCCATGGAAAACCATATAAAACTTATCCATGTACAAAGGACCTCACGGTCCAACAATTTCATTTTCCTCCCACGGCTCCTCAGCCGTCAAACCACCATCAAAATCATCTTAGAACCTTCCTAGCAACCTACTAATCATCCCCCAATCACCCAAAATCAACCATAATGTAGAAATCGAATTAAAAAGGGAAATTGGGTCTAACCGAGCAATCGGGTTTACCTGGTTTCCATGGCCCTCGTCACCGTGCACGACAGTCCTACCTTCACCAGCCACCTCCAGCCCTCTTTATGTTCCTCTCCCTCAGTCCAGCAGCCATGATTGAAAGGGTTGATGGATGGGTATGGGTGAGATCGAGTTGGTGTGTTTGGTATGCACGAACAAAGAATGAAGATGATATGTATGAATGAAATTGGGTGGGCAATGGATGGATGACAAGTGTCATTCATCCATTGGGCATGCCCCAAAATATCTGGGCCCACATAATTCCAAAGTGCATCCGTTTCGTAATTTGTGCAGTAGTTCCCTCGAACTTCCGTGAATCGTAACTTCTCCGTCGAACGTCCGAATTCGATGTGACGCCTGTCTACGGATTCGTATCATCTCGATCTTCGTAACGATTCTTGGCTCTCGGCCATCGGACCTCCCGAGTTAAAAGTCAACTAATTGCCTCATTTTCAACCAAATTAGCAAAATGCCCCCGAACTTCCGAAATTCATAACTTCTTCCTTGAACGTCGGAATCAAATGAGCCACCTGTCTATGAACTCGTGAAATCCCGAACTACGTCACAGTCATTGGCCAATGTCCATTTGACCGCCTGAACGAAAAGTCAACGATTCACCCATTCTAGGGGCAAAATCGTCATTTCGCCCTGCTCATCCGTTAACCCTCGTCTGATCCCTGATTAGTCTCGCTAATTTGTCATTAATTCTTAATTAATCTCGATAATTCTGGACGGGTCATCAAAGAGGCCGTGTTACACTTTTTCTCTTCGGGACACCCTATGGATACGAAGTGAATGAGCACTCTTTGGTGAGATAAGCAGGGACACCCTATGGATATGAAGTATGGTATAATTAACCTGCAGAAGAAATCTTGAATTTATTGAAAAGGGAAAATTGGTTAAATAGAGCTTCAGTACAAAAATGGGCGACCTTTTACAAATAACCTAAGCCTCTCTATATGTAGGAGAAAATTAATCACCAAATAAATAGGAGTTTACAATTTAATTCTAAAAGTAAAATGATTAAACTAATTAAGTAAAAATCCTAAAGGATAAAGGTAATAAAAAATCCTAATTAAAAAGGTTTCATAAATAAAAAGGAAATAAATCCAAGCTTGAATTCGATAATTTTCCACAAGAAATAAGGAATTAGGTGCTGGAATTTGAATAGGAAACAATTCGATGGAAGACTGCTGAAGGAATTGAGGAATTTTGGTGGGCGCTGGCAGAATTAAGGGTTGAATTTCAGTGGTCCATGGGTTGGTCAACGTGACATGGTTGCTAGAATCAAATTTGGTAGGCTCACGATGAAGCAGGGTCAAGGAGATTGTTAGACGCGCAGTAAAGAAAGGGTGAAAGGTTCGGTACACGCGCACCGAACAAGGGAAGAGGCATTCGGGTAGCGCGCTCTGGCCAAAACTAGTACAGTTCCGCAGACGGCGGACGACCTTGCTCTTGGGCAGTTGGGATTGGTTCAGTAGCCTTATACTGAATTTCCTTGTCCGTTTTGGTGGCTCTCATTGTTTCACTCAGAAAGTTTTCAATATAACTTCGATTGAGGTGGTTCTTTCGCATACTCGTATTTCAATGCTCTATCCAATTCTGAATATTTCTCACAAAATATGTTATTTTCTCCTATTTTTTGGTATTTAAATATTAAAATATATGCATAAAGGGTATAAAATGATGCTTAATTCAAGGCATATCACGTACTTATTGGTGCAACATTCGAGTCGATCCGACATCATTCCGGGATAGGTTTGGGTATCTAAAGTGTTATGCGAACTTTTTAAATTCGTATTTAATTTCGGAATATTAGGGGACTTAAATGTCAGATTATTTATGAAAATAGTGGCCTTTAGGGGTGATTTTTCAACATGCTGTATAATTCTCGGAATTTACGTAAGAGCATGCAACTAGGAATTCAACTGTGTGGACTGTGTGTGAGTGAAATTTTAGTTTTAATTAATTTATTATGCATGCACAGTTGACTATTTTAATTTTTTTATGATGTGATTTATATTGCATTGGTTCGATCATAATTTTAAATGATTTTTGATAAATGTTCAAGAATATTAAACTGATTTCAACGACATGTTTTGCAATGTTTTAATAAATTGTGTTATGGGTGTAGGCCTGGATTTTAGAATGTGGATTTGGTTTCAAGGTATTGATATATATATATATATATATGTGTGTGTGTGTGTGTGTGTGTGTGTGTTTTCTATAATTGTGGACTGTTGTACTCATGGATAACCCTCTTCGAATTGCTAGTTAGTCTCAGACGTTCGGAGCAAGGTTCCGTTTTCCTGAGATAGGTGATCTAGTTAGTCTTAGACGTCCAAAGCACGCCTTTGTTTTCCCGAGATTGGAGATTGGACTATGACTAAGACGTTCAGACTTGGGCTCTATTTTCCTCGATTGGTCCTCACTCGGACGTCTAGAGCTGGGCTTTGTTTTCCTAAGTGGTTTGCACACCAGTAGTGCAGTTTGATCATAATGATCGGTATTCGAGCATCGAGGATGGGTTGGTTATGTGTGATTAATGCTTTTATATATTTTCGTATTGATTGGTTTCTTAGCATTTGCTCGTAGTGCAGTTTGATCATAATGATCGGTATTCGAGCATCGAGGATGGGTTGGTTATGTGTGATTAATGCTTTTATATATTTTCGTATTGATTGGTTTCTTAGCATTTGCTCGTATTTTGAGATTCATGGGTTATATTCTATTTTAATTGAAAATTTTCAGTTTTATATGCATGCATAGTTTTAGAAAATGGAGGGTAAACTACTTATGTTTTTTGTAGTATATTTTTAAAAGTCTATTTTGTCTACTCACATGAATTCTTCATTTAAATTGTCTCGTAGTGGATGATACATGTTAAACTGGTACATAAACGAGCATGTTAAGATAAGTGTGAATCATATGAACCCTATGTGAGCTTTAGAACAGCATATATCTTTTACGAGTGATTCATAGGAGTTCTTCGTTTAAATTGATATGCATATACCTCATAACTGTGTGTTATAGCTTTTAATGAACTCTAGAGTTCTAGAACTAATTCTATGTGATTTTCAACGCATTTAAGCCAATACACTCTCTGATTCTGGATATGATTTAGGCAATAGGATTAACACCACATATCCCAACATACATGTCCCTATTTGATCGCACAAGTGCGACCCCCTTAGTTTTAACCCCTTTGATCCTACACTAAACCTTTCTTTCATTTCCCTAAAAAATCCCTTCATGGAAGACTAGTATAGACATCCTTTATCCTTGTTCCAAGGACTTGGTTGAAGACTTAAAGATGGCGTATAACACATGAATGTGATTTGATGAATGTAGACTTGTATGTAAGTGTAGGGGATGACTTACTCAAACTATATTGTATGACAGGACCCGTCCCAAATGTACTTTGATAACCGTGTCTGGTCGTGCTCCCGTTTGACAAGTCAACTGAACTTCCGAAAACACCCTCAGTACTTTCCAGATAAGGGATAGTCGCACTAATTCCCACTTATGTCTTCGACTCTCGATCAGCCCCAATTTTCGTGCCACGACCTAAAGGGTCAATAAAACAATAAAGGTGTGAGTTGAAAAAAATAATATCGTTTGAAAACACATTTGAGGAAAATCAATCTTACCCTCCAGTTTCGCAAACATGCATGCATATCATAACACATGAGTAATAATGTGAAATCGGGGTTAATGTTATGCGTGCAAACTTAGGAGTCTTACATCCAAGTACATCCCTAGGATCTACGATGTATAGATGATGTCATCCCCGGGATCTACGCCGTCCGGGGTATTATCATCTTTAGGAACTATGATGTCCGAGTGATATCAAAATCTAACACTCCTGAGACTGAGCCTCCCTCAGAGCTACTCATCTCCAAGTAGTGTATCATGACTACTCCGGAAACTACGACGTTTGGAGGAGACAATCATATCACATAGGATGGTATATGTGGAACAATCACCAAATCTAGTAAACTCATTTTAAAACCATTTATGTCTCAAATTGAGACAAAACATTTTAACAGGGCCTATACTCGGGATATAGCTTTCACAAGCAGTTTCCACAAAACGATCATAAAACAGTGTCCATAACTCATTTCAGAAATCCAGATTTCACCAAATCAATCATACCAAATTGGTATTCAATTCACATCAAATCACAATCTTTCTTTCAAATTGACATGGACTCACACTCTGAGTCAAAAGTATTTCCAATAGGATCTCAAGCCCAAAACAACATTTCATAAATCCAAAAACCATCAATTCAACCATGTATTCACATTTGACTCCAAATCCAAGTCAAAATCATTATCCAATTGTGTCTCAAGCCCAAAATACCATTTTCACGCAAATCCATAAAACCATTTAGAAACCAACAATTAAATTCACAAAATCGTCTAGTAATGATATCAAATCTCATTCAAATAATTTCAACTCAAATCATACGATAAAGCATTTAAAACATTTATGTAAGCTTCATAGTTATAAAACAAAAGTTAGATAACACATCGTCCACGCTGTTCGATTCTAAAACGTACGCTTCTTCGTAATTTCTAGGAACTACCAATCCTATCAAAAACCATTATCGAGGGTCACTAACACCTCAAGTAACCTCACATTGCAATCCCCTAATTTTTTGGGATTTAAATACGTATTTAAAACATATACATATGCTTTGGATACACAAAACTATATCGAGATGGTATCTGATTGACTCGAAACCAGTGCCAAAATGTTCTTTACATCGATTACATGAAAAATCGCGTTGACCGTACCTCGAAAATCATGTTCAAGGCCCCCCGGGCGCTACCGCAAGCGGTTGCGCATACAACTCACGAGCCAGCTATAGTGATGCTATAGTACCTTCTTCCTCACCTGTTTTCTTGCACACAGGTTGCTCGACCCAAGACCTGACCCGTTTCAAAACCCATCATTTATGCATCAATTCTCATGTTTTAAGCCCCGAATTCCATCTCCTTAATCACAGAAACAATTTTATCATCTCAAAACACGAAGATTCCACCTCCATATTGTGACGACCCATCCCGAATTAACGGGATTAATTAAGGATTAATTACGGATTAGCGAGACTAATCGGAGATTAGACGAGGATTAGCGGACGTTCGGGCGAAATGACGATTTTGCCCCTAGAATGGGCAAACCGTTGACTTTTCATTCGGACGGTCAAACGGATTTTGACCGATTACCGTGACGTATTTCGTGACGTCACGAGTTCATAGACAAGCTTCACGCTTGATTCCGACGTCCGAGGAGGAAGGTATGGCGTTCGGAAGTTTAGGGGCATTTTGGAAATTTTAGGAAAAAGGGGTCAAAACTTGACTTTTTGACTGGGAGGTCCGATGGCCGACGGCCAAAGATCGTTATGTAGATCACGACAATACGAATTCATAGACAGGCTGCACGTCGAATTCGGACGTTCGACGGCGAAGTTACAGTTAACAAAAGTTCCGAGATACTATTCACAATGACGCATTATACGAGGCGCTTTTGGACTTTAGTGGGCCCAGTTGCTTTTCAGCAACCAATGGATGAGTGACAAGTGTCACTCATCAACTGGCTACCATTCCACATATATGCATATCATCCCTTGCATTTTGCATCGATCTTTCCCATTTTCCCCAAAACCCGATCACCATACCCACCCTAAATCCAAACCCATGACCCTTTAAACATGACTGGGAGGCCAGAGAACGAAGAGAGGACCAGACGGAGGTGGTGGCCGGCCCAGGAAGCACCGCCATGGATGGCGGCGGGGGCTCGTCGTAGAGGTATCGGTTTAACCGATTTTAACCCATTTTCCGTTTTAATTATTATGGGTCGATTTGGACGGGTTTACATCATTAAATAGGTTATTAAGATTGTTTTGGGGTGGTTTTGGGAGTACTGAACAGCTGTGAAGCCGTGGGTAAGGTTTTGGATAGTTGAACCGAAGAGGGAGTTTTGGACCGGGTGGGTTTAGGGTCTTTTAGGTGGTTTTGTTGATTGGGTTAGATAGGAAATGAGAAAAGAGGAATTTTAGAATTGAAATGGGAAAAAGGGAAAACAAAATGAGGGTTGTAGAAGCCTGGACCGGTCACGCCGGTCCAGTTGCAGGGTTGGAACGGGCCGACCGGTCTGAACCGGCCGTTGAAGGTTGAAGACGATCTACAGTACCCTGGAGAGTGAGGCCCACGCGCAAGGCCTGTTTTGGGCGCGTGAGGGCACGTGTCCAGTCTTTTGGGGTAGTGTCCAACATACGAAATAATCTATTCGATGTAACGAACATTTTGGGACTGGTTTCATGTCAATCGGACATCGTTTCGATAGGTTTCGGGCTGTCCGAAGGTTTAGGTTTGCGTTTAAAAATAGTTAGCTATTCCGAAAAATTACGGGGCTTTAGTGAGGGGTTATATATGTAGTTAATAACCCTCTAAATGTATTTGGACAGGTTCGGGAATCCCGGAGGCGTCGTTTGACTCGGGAGACGATTATGGCATGCGTATCGAGGCGCGGCTTCGGACGGTCTGTGAGTGGACCCTTCTCTCGAAATTGATGCATGCATAAATGTTTTATAATTATTTTAATGTATGTTTTATGTTGCCTTGAGTGCAATTGGTTGTGGTAGCTAAGGATCGACATAATTGCACGTATTTCGCGGTTTTCGGCTTTATGTCGTACCTTTGCGTATCACATTTTCAACGAGGGTTAATGAATGGATTTCGTATTTAGAAATATGAAATCGGGCGCGAGACCCATTTGATTTACAACTCTCGGACTTGGAGTCCATTTGATTTGACGAGGAATTGGACCTAGGGTCCATTTGAGCTATACGATCGGACCGAGGGTCCAGTTGGTTTACGATTCGGGTTTGAGGCCCAGTTAGTAGTTCCATCGGGCTTGATACCCCGTTGATTGATGATATCCGGCCCGAGACCCATTTAGTTGAGATTTCGGGCTTAAGGCCCCGTTGGTTGTGACGTGAGGTCCTATTGAGTCATGGTTCGGGCTTAGGGCCCTGTTGATTGTGAAATCGGGCTTGAGTCCCAGTTTGATTTACGAAATGAGTATTCAGGCATGAGACCCTATTGAACTGTGGATTTAGGCCGAGGCCTGTGAAATGGTTTTGAATCGGATTCGAGGAATCCTATTGGGATGAATCGGGTTTGAGACCCAATTGAGAAATGAGATTTGAGAAAGAAAGAAAATAGTATTTGAAAAAGTGAATGAACCCTCCATATGATTATATGGTCTCCTCCAGCGTCGACCTGGAGAGTCACGATCCACAGACCAGAGTGGGTATCCCCATAGGGATCCCGTTCCAGGAGTGGTGGTTTCTTATTATGTTGTGGTCCCGGACCAGATTCCGGAGAGATGTGTGGACTAGATCCAGAGAGAGAGCTCGGACTAGATCCGGTGATTGAGCCTCCCAGATGGAGATTCTTGGGAGAAGACTCGGAGTGAGACCCCGAGTAGTGTGTACACTAGTATAGAGTTGACATCGTGACTATATCGGGGATGTGTTCCCTAGTGGCTATGTGCCCCGAGTTGGCATCTTCTCGGAAGAGCCGCGGATGGGTTATACGTATGACGGTACGTATGAGGTTTTATGAAAAAGAGATTTGAGGGCGGAGACCCTGTGTTTTATGTTTCAGAAAGTGATTTGGGGCAGAGACCCCCGTCTTTAAATTTGTGAAAGTGATTTGGGGTGGAGACCATGTTTGTGATATTTTGAGAATGGTTTTGGGCTGAGACCCACGTGATGTGATTTGGGCGGAGTCCCTAATGATTTGAGGTACGAGTTTTTGGTGATTTTAGGTCGAGGACCCAAATGGATTTACGGTTCATGACAGTTTATGGGAACCGGCATGAACCTTTGAAAGGTGTTTGTGGGTCATGATGGTTTATGGGAACCGGGCATGAACCCTTGAAAGGTTTTGTACACGTTTTATAAATGATTTTATGAATGTTTGATAAATGATTAAATTGTCCACTCACAGTTTTCATGTTTTAATGCCCTTCAGGTTGATCGCGGATGTAGGCTGTAGCAGAGACGAGACATCACTCCCCTCCTCCTACAATCCTCACGGACTCTGACAGCCCCAACGAGGGCTAGAGATGGAATTTTCCCTAGTCTGACACTTCGTGTTAGACGGGATCAGGCGGGTCCCACGTTAATCCCAGGGGATTCAGGGCCGGTCCTGAGAAGTTGGTATCAGAGCATGTTTTGCTCGTGGAGTACGTGCTGGTCGAGGATGTGATGTTTCTAAAGTCGTAACAGCCTGTCATCAACCTGGTAGATAGGGCATTAGTACAAGGATTCGGTAGAATCGAACCTTAGTTAGTTGAGGTTTGACAAGTGGTACGATTGTTTGAGGTTAGATTGGCATAAAATGCCACGTGTTTCGAGGAAGTGGATCCTGAGTAGGATCAGAATTTGTGTGAAAGATAACGGCTTAGAACCATGGTGTTACCGGTGCATAGGACTGTGCTTACCGGTAGACACAGTATGACGACTTGATAGTCGTGACCGCTCGACAGTGGTCGTATCGGATAGAGGATGTACGGATTAATACCAGAGTGGTCAGAGGTCAGGGTCGCCCAATACGATGACCCTGTACGACTACAGTCACGACAGTTGGAAATAGGAACGTGTGATTCTATTTGGCATGTGTTGCCATGTTTCGATGTGTCGAATCCCGGTGGGATGTGGACTGGCAGGAGATGCCGGAGTAGTAGTGGTGTGACGCAATAGTATGTGAGTGCGCACGTAGCGCTTGTGCAATATTAGGCACGAAGTATGGCCGAATTCTTGTGGAGGCCAGCGGCTGAGAGCCGTAGAGTTACGAGAGGACGAGATCCTTAGAGTGGTTATTCCTTGGTTGGGTACCAATATTGGCGTACGACGATTCTTCGGAGTCGAGAGCAACAGATCGCTCGGGATGATTGAGCCGCAGCGGGCAGCCGGGTTTGTGGTAAACCTAGTGGGTGATTGATTGGATAAGTTACCAGGAGTGTGATACTTGTGATCGGATCCTGAGGTGGACCGATCGCTGGATGTAGTGCGTTGAGAGGTAGTACTGGTGGTGAGACTACCGCATGGTTTTGGGGTCTCGATAGCAGAATGTTTCTGAGGTTGGTCTGCACGAGGGTGTGGCAGACGC
The DNA here is from genome assembly GCA_032719365.1 of Prinsepia uniflora. Classification (NCBI taxonomy): domain Eukaryota; kingdom Viridiplantae; phylum Streptophyta; class Magnoliopsida; order Rosales; family Rosaceae; genus Prinsepia; species Prinsepia uniflora. Next base: position 45,327,619 of record CM064872.1, on the reverse strand, counting down.
TGCTATCAATGGACGTGATCGAGTCTTATCGAGTTGGATAGACTCAGGTTTCCGTGACGACAGGATTCGTCAGTCATGACGATGATACGAGGTGCGTGAGCGACGCACAGTACGAGCAGTGATTCTGGATTCGACTCGGTGACGGCTGAGTCCGATCGCAGAATGAGTTGTTGACGTTACGTGTTGGCATACTTGCCACGCTCTAGTGAAGGTGATGATTATGAGTGGGATAAAGAGGATCCCGAGTGACTCAGTGCGAAGTACGGGAGTACTTGGTATGGAGACCAGTTTCCCCTGTGTTGGAGATTAGTTTCCCCAGTAATGGAGACTAGTTCCCTCAGTGCTGCGAGATTGAGTCGCGAAGGTGTACTCAGAAATTTTGAGGTGAGACGTGAGAACCAGGTACAAATAGATGGCGTAAGTGACGTCTTATGACGTATTGGTTGGTTTGTCGGATTTGGTAGTACGCAGAGATTTGGCTTCAGATCACGACATACGGTGCGATCTGTCTAGCCTACCGACCGAGGTTACTGACTTTGACTTAGTGTTGAGTGCCGGAGGATGACATAAGATGAACTTGGACGTCCTTCTCTTGGATTCTCCTGGATTTCGTTCCTAGGTGGGGACAACAATGAGATAGTTGACAGCTAGGAGTTCAAGAGGGTGTAAGAACCGAACACCTAGGCTATGGTCGATTTTATTGACGTGACGAGTAGTTGGTGGTTAGCGTCACGGGATGTGACGAGTGAGTGCCCGAGGTGATGGATTGACGTTCGTTTGGTGTAGACGGTAGTTTGTGGTAGGACGTTTCTAGAGTGCAGTCCTTGAGTAGGTAGGGTGACACCCCGATGTTGAGGTGATATGGGTGCACCGGTGTGTTGTGCGCTTTAGACGATGGGATTGACTACGGTAAATCAGTATGTCGGGTTGAGAGTGCCCGAGAGTACAAGTACGCTGTAGTTTGGATGGAGTCCTAGATGGACATGAGTGACGATCAGATTTGATCCGATAGTGAGTTTGGAGACTCGAGGTAAGTCTAGATGGCAAGTAGTATCGCTGAGTGATGCGAGATACGATGCGAGGACTCGAGAGCGAGTCGAGGTTAGAGTAGCGCAGTGAAGCGTAGTGGAGCCGGGAGTTGCTGCTGGTCACGACGAATGTGACCTACGGGGGTAATGGATGGATAGTTATCCGATGCGTTCAGATCGATGTGGTTGATGGGACTCTCAGAAGAGTCAGTTTTGGGTATAGGAAATTGAAAGAGTTGACTCGTGCGAGTATTTAAGTCAGTATGGGCATAGGTCTGAGGATGACCTATGAGATGGGGTTCGTGCCATTGTGACGGTAGGATATGTAGGATGTTGTCCGATCAGATGCGGAGCGGGATGCCAGCTTGTGATGTGATAACTCTTAGTGAGGATGCGTTTTCAGCCTGACGACTGTCAAATGGAATGTGTCAGAGTGTCAGACTGAAAAGCCAGTTGGATGTCAGCTTGGCATTGCTGACCTGTCTAAGTGAGTGACAGGCGAGATTGACGAGTGTCGATGTTTGGTATCGAGTGAGACGTGCGAGCAGACGTGTAGTTCTCGAGAGTGAGTTGGAGCGTTGGAGGCTCTGATAACGGTACTTACCGAGGAAGGGACCGATATGTACGACTTGTGTGTCGAACATGTACCGATGAGTATGGTATGTGTGTTGGACGTGTATTGCTACACGAGTATTCTCGTGTGGGTGCAACGATCTGTTTCGAGGAATAAGGTTGGATTCCACAGTTGGTTGTGGAATCAGGTCGATTTGAATTTTGGGGACGAAATTCTTTAAGGGGAGAAGATTGTGACGACCCGTCCCGAATTAACGGGATTAATTAAGGATTAATTACGGATTAGCGAGACTAATCGGAGATTAGATGAGGACTAGCGGACGTTCGGGCGAAATGACGATTTTGCCCCTAGAATGGGCAAACCATTGACTTTTCATTCGGACCGTCAAACGGACTTTGACCAATGACCGTGACGTAGTTTGTGACGTCACGAGTTCATAGACAGGTGGCACGCTCGATTCCGACGTCCGAGGAGGAAGTTATGACGTTCGGAAGTTTAGGGGCATTTTGGTAATTTTGGGAAAAAGGGGTCAAAAGTTGAATTTTTGAAAGGGAGGTCCGATGGCCGAGGGCCAAAGACCGTTACGTAGATCACGGCAATACGAATCCGTAGACAGGCGGCACGTCGAATTCGGACGTTCAACGGTGAAGTTACAGTTCACGAAAGTTCCGAGATACTATTCACCATGACCCATTTTACGAGGCGCTTTTGGACTTTAGTGGGCCCAGTTGCTTTTAAGAAACCAATGGATGAGTGACAAATGTCACTCATCCACTGGCTACCATTCTGCATACATGCATATCATCCCTTGCATTTTGCATCGATCTTTCCCATTTTCCCCAAAACCCGATCACCATACCCACCCTAAATCCAAACCCATGACCCTTTAAACATGACTGGGAGGCCAGAGAACGAAGAGAGGACCAGACGGAGGTGGTGGCCGGCCCAGGAAGCACCGCCATGGATGGCGGCGGGGGCTCGTCGTACAGGTATCGGTTTAACCGATTTTAACCCATTTTCCGTTTTAATTATTATGGGTCGATTTGGACGGGTTTACATCATTAAATAGGTTATTAGGATTGTTTTGGGGTGGTTTTGGGAGTACTGGACAGCTGTGAAGCCGTGGGTAAGGTTTTGGATAGTTGAACCGAAGAGGGAGTTTTGGACCGGGTGGGTTTAGGGTCTTATAAGTGGTTTTGTTGATTGAGTTAGATAGGAAATGAGAAAAGAGGAATTTTAGAATTGAAATGGGACAAAACGGAAAAAAAATGAGGGTTGAAGAAGCCTGGACCGGTCACGCCGGTCCAGTTGCAGGGTTGGAACGGGCTAACCGGTCTGAACCGGCCGTTGAAGGTTAAAGACGATCTACAGTACCCTGGAGAGTGAGGCCCACGCGCAGGGCCTGTTTTGGGCGCGTGAGGGCACGTGTCCAGTCTTTTGGGGTAGTGTCCAACATACGAAATAATCTATTCGATGTAACGAACATTTTGGGACTGGTTTCGTGTAAATCGGACATCGTTTCGATAGGTTTCGGGCTGTCCGAAGGTTTAGGTTCGCTTTTAAAAATAGTTAGCTATTCCGAAAAATTACGGGGCTTTTGTGAGGGGTTATATATGTAGTTAATAACCCTCTAAATGTATTTGGACAGGTTCGGGAATCCCGGAGGCGACGTTTGACTCGGGAGACGATTATGGCATGCGTATCGAGGCGCGGCTTCGGACGGTCTGTGAGTGGACCCTTCTCTCGAAATTGATGCATGCATAAATGTTTTATAATTATTTTAATGTATGTTTTATGTTGCCTTGAGTGCAATTGGTTGTGGTAGCTTAGGATCGACATAATTGCACGTATTTCGAGGTTTTCGTCTTTATGTCGTACCTTTGCGTATCACATTTTCAACGAGGGTTAATGAATGGATTTGGGATTTAGAAATATGAAATCGGGCGTGAGACCCATTTGATTTACAACTCTCGGACTTGGAGTCCATTTGATTTGACGAGGAATCGGACCTAGGGTCCATTTGAGCTATACGATCGGACCGAGGGTCCAGTTGGTTTACTATTAGGGTTTGAGGCCCAGCTAGTAGTACCATTGGGCTTGATGACCCATTGATTGATGATATCGGGCCTAAGACCCATTTAGTTGAGATTTCGGGCTTAAGGCCCCGTTGGTTGTGAAACCGGACGTGAGGTCCTATTGAGTCATGGTTCGGGCTTAGGGCCCTGTTGATTGTGAAATCAGGCTTAAGTCCCAGTTTGATTTATGAAATGAGTATTCGGGCATGAGACCCTGTTGAACTGTGGATTTAGGCTGAGGCCTGTGAAATGGTTTTGAATCGGATTCGAGGAATCCTACTGGGATGAATCGAGTTTGAGACCCAGTTGAGAAATGAGATTTGAGAAAGAAGGAAAAGAGTATTTGAAAAGTGAATGAACCCTCCATATGATTATATGGTCTCCTCCAGCGTCGACTTGGAGAGTCACAATCCACAGACCAGAGTGGGTACCCCCATAGGGATCCCGTTCCAGGAGTGGTGGTTTCTTATTATGATGTGGTCCCGGACCAGATTCCGAAGAGATGTGTGGACTAGATCGAGAGAGAGAGCTCGGACTAGATCCAGTGATTGACCCTCCCAGATGGAGATTCATGGGAGAAGACTCGGAGTGAGACCCCGAGTAGTGTGTACACTAGTATAGAGTTGACATCGTGACTATATCGGGGATGTGTTCCCTAGGGGCTATGTGCCCCGAGTTGGCATCTTCTCGGAAGAGCCGCGGATGGGTTATACGTATGACGGTATGTATAAGGTTTTATGGAAAAGAGATTTGAGGGCGGAGACCCTGTGTTTTATGTTTCAGAAAGTGATTTGGGGCGGAGACCTCCTTCTTTAAATTTGTGAAGGTGATTTGGGGCGGAGACCCCGTTTGTGATATTTTGAGAATGGTTTTGGGCTGCGACCCACGTGATGTGATTTGGGCGGAGTCCCTAATGATTTGAGGTATGAGTTTTTGGTGATTTCGGGTCGAGGACCCAAATGGATTTACGGTTCATGACGGTTTATGGGAACTGGCATGAACCTTTGAAAGGTGTTTGTGGGTCATGACGGTTTATGGGAACCGGGCATGAACCCTTGAAAGGTTTTGTACATGTTTTATAAATGATTTTATGAATGTTTGATAAATGATTAAATTGTCCACTCACAGTTTTCGTGTTTTAATGCCCTTTCAGGTTGATCGCGGATGCGGGCTGTAGCAGAGACGAGACATCACTCCCCTCCTCCTACGGTCCTGACGCACTCTGACAGCCCCAACGAGGGCTAGAGATGGAATTTTCCCTGGTCTGACACTTTGTGTCAGACGGGATCAGGCGGGTCTCACGTTAATCCTAGAGGATTCGGGGCCGGTCCTGACACATATCCTAACCCGAAGTCATGATTTTTGGCCAACTTTAGTCCTTCAACTTCCCCGTACCCAATTATGTATATTAACAACTCAACCCTACTCACCAAGGACCAAATAACATGATTCTAACTTCAATTTCAGTGGTTAAGCAACCGAAACTTGAAGTCGAATTCAAAGTCTATGGTGGCTTTTGGGTCTAGTGTTTCGGGTCTAGGGTTTTTCTGAGTTTCCTCTATTCCTTCTTCTCTTCTCATTTTCGCATCTCCATTCTCTGTAATTCTCCTCCTCTCAGATGGTAATGCAATTTAAGGATTGTTGGATTGTTTTTGGATCCTAAACTTACACATAACACACACAATTTTTCTAAGTTAATAACACACATGCACACATGGCCAACAATGACACCAATCCATTAATTAGAGTGACAAGTGTCACTCAACTAATAGGGTGAGTCACCCAATTTTCGACTCACCAAAATTGCAAGAAGACATAACTACCCTTGGTCTCAAGATTACGAAAATGCCCTTATGCAATTCCAACCCGTAATAAAGGACTTGCAAAGCTCAAGGACTTGTAAAATAAAGGTCTAGTCCCAACATGATGATACTCAGCCTATGATGATGGGAAAGCATTTATGCCTATGTGATGGAACCTTTGGTTGAGTCCTGAAACGAATTTGAACACCACTATCCTAAAAATTCCATGCCTCTACACCTAGCCCCATTACAACTTTTCATAAAGACCTTATGATCCTTAAGATGGGTAAATTTTGATTGGTTGAGTCAATCATTTGAGTAATCTTATTGTTTTGGATCATTTGTGTAAGTATGTTTACTTTATGATGGTTTATCTTTGAGATTTCATGAAGTACTTAATTTTTATTATGTGAGGATTCTTTTTCACATAATTTAAGTGGAAACATGAACCGTTTACATATTAAGTGGAAATTATGCGTTCATATCCATGTGAGTTGATTCATACTTGTTTTATTCATGTTGAGATCCATTCACCCAAGTTTACTCATTGTCTTACTTGTTGAAGCATTTTGAACTTGTCATTAACCCTTGAATGCCACGAGCTAAATTGCTTTCTAGTGTAAATCATTAATGCCATACGTATATTGATGGAATTAGATACAAATGGTTAAGGGCTTAGTTGTTGTATTTTTAAAAGAAAAATGAAAAAAAAAATTCAAGTTTTGGTATTTGCAAGGGACTAGCATAGTCTAAGTATGGGGAAATTTGATTAGCACATAATTGATCATCATTTAATATCGATTTCCTTTATGTTTTTCTTTGCTTGAACCTTAATTATATAATTTCTAACTTACTTATTTCAGGTACTAATATAAACAAATGGATGATTTCAAGCCAATTTATGATGGAAGGTGAAGGACCATGTCATTGGACCCATGACCATGTCATTGGGCCAAGACATGTCATCGAGACCCAATCTGTAACGACCCGTCCTGAATTTCGAGATTAAATTAGTGACTAATTAAGGATTAGTGAGGTTAATCCGTGATTAGTTGGGCGAAATCGTACGAACGATGCAAAATGATCGTTTTGCCCCTCGTCATGGGCGAAATGTTAACTTTTTGTTCGGACAGTCAAATGGACTTTGTCCGATGACTGTGACGTAGTTCGGGACGTCACGAGTTCATAGACAGGTGGCACGTTCGATTCCGATGTTCGAGGAAGAAGTTATGACGTTCGGAGGTTCATGGGTATTTTGGTAATTTGGTTAAAAAAGGGTGAATAGTTGACTTTTGGACCGAGAGGTCCGATGGCCTAGGGCCGAGGACCGTTACGTAGATCGAGACATACGAATTCGTAGACAGGTGACACGCCAAAATCGGACTTCGAACGGGAAAGTTATGGTTCACAAAAGTTTGATTTCACTATGCATGCATTACGAGGTGATGATTAGATCGCAGTATCTGATTGGGCAGATATTTTGGTGGGACCCATGGATGAGTGACAAGTGTCACTCATCCCATTGGTCACTTTCCTCAAAAAGTGGATCTCTTTAATTAAATACTATTATCCTAATTATTATATAATTTAATTTTACCCATCCCTCATCTCCACCCTTCATCTTCATCCTACAACATTCTCCTCTTATCCTCACCATTCACTATCATCACCAGCTACCACCTTCATCAAACACTTCCCCCCCCCCCCCCCCCCCCCCTTCTCTCATTCTTCCCGTGCAAACCATTTTCCTCCATTTTCTTCAAAAACACCCCTCTTCCCTACAACCCCTCCAAATCTCACCAAAAACTTATGGAGTGAGAATAAAAGTGAGAGAGTGACGGGAGGCAATGAGAACGGTGTTGATGGCCTCGACCGTCGTGGACGATGGCCGGAAGGACCGAGACGGTGAGTTTTACTTCAAATTTGAAGGTTAGTTTTTAGGGTATGACGATCAATTTTGATAATATGGTTGTGTTCCTAGGACTCATACGAGTCGAGTGGGACTGGTTTCACGCGCCATGGTGGCTGAAGACGAGGGCCAATCCGAACGGGACACGTGGCACTGTCAGGGGTGTCAGTGCTGACACCAGCATGACGTCAGCGTTGACTTTTCAATGCGTTGATTTTTGCATTGACCAGCGCGTGTGGGCGCATGTGAACAGTACTTTGGGTGGGTTCAATGTCATTTTAATTGTTTCGACGATCCGGATCCAATGGTTGTGGTTTAGGGTCGATCGGAGATCGTTAAGTTGGTCAAATCGAGGTTTTTCACCTCATGAATTGTGTCCGGGACACGTTGATTTTTTTGGGAAAGTTTAGGGTTCTTAATATGGACTTGTTTAGGTTAGTAGTAACCTTTGGGTATGATTTGGACATGTCAGGATGACCTGGAAAGGTCGGATTGGCCTGGGAAGGCTTATGACACGCAAATCAAGGCGGCAGCTTAGGACGGTCTGTAAGTGGACCTTGATTTCTATACTGTGATGCATGCATAAATGTTTGATATGGTTTATAAATTCTATTCTATGATTTTGAATTGGATGATTGTAATTTATATGGTTTCACTCATTTCGAGGCGATTTACGTGCTTGCACTTAAGTCGAGGTTTTCGATTTTACACTGATTTTTCTTACTTATAGTTTTGGAAATGATTTCATGGAATGGTTTTGGATTTGAAAAGGTAAACTCGAGTTCGAGACCCATTTGTTTTGGAAACCCTCGAACTCGAAGTCCTTTTAGTGACGTTCTCGGGCCAGAGGCCCAATTGGTTCTTGAATCGATTTCAGAATTGGAAATATGGATTCGGGCGTGAGACCCATTTGATTTACGAACTCCCGGACTTGAGGTCCATTTGATTTAATGAGGCAACGGGTCAGAGGCCCAGTTGGTCTACGTATCGGGCCGGAGGCCCAGTTAGCTTGCGAATCGGGCTCGAGGCCCAGTTGACTTACGTACTGGGAACGAGGCCCATTTAGTTATGAAATCGGGCAGGAAGCCCAGTTGGTTTACGATTCGAGCTGGAGGCCCAGTTTGTATGTGGATTCAAGCTTAGGGCTCAGTTATCTTTTAAGAGTTTGATTTCGGGTCAGGGACCCATAAATTGTTTTTATGGTTCATGAAGGTTTATGGGGACCAGCATGAACCCTTAAAAGGTTTTTATGGTTCATGACGGTTGATGGGGACCGGCATGAACCCTTGAAAGGTTTTATGATTCCTTAAAAGGTTGGTAGTTCAAACATATGTGACTGTTTATGGGGGCTGGACATGAATCCTTAAAAGGTTTTTAGTATACCGTCCTTTATATATGAATTGTCACCTCCGGGGAGGGTCGTTGGCCTGGGTGGACCCCGGAGTAGTCACGGAGCACTAACTGAGTGGAGTCGCCCCCGTTGGGTTCCTTACTCTCAGAAAGGCTATGGATTATAACCTCCAGGGAGGGTCATTGATCTACGGACATTGACTTGGGTGGACCCTGGAGAGACTTGGGTTTGAGACCCCAAGTAGCACGCACGTAGCTCTAGATACCGTGACAGGATTGGTTATATGAATTATGGATAAACATGATCTCAATTGGTTTACGAAATTGTGTTTTATGATGATAAATGGATTTGGGCTGAGATCCCACATATGTTTATTATGTTATGGTTTTCTGTAAATGATTTTGGGCAGGAGCCCGTATGGATGTGGTAGTTCAAACATATGTGATTGGATAAATGGGTTTACTATGCATGCATGCTTTTAGTGAAGGGTATAAAGGTCTTTTATAAAATGTATTTACGAACTATTTCTTTTTGTCCACTCCCAGTCTTTTTCTTTTCAATGCCCTTCAGGTTGATTACGGTGCAGACTGTGGCAGAGATCGAGACATCACATACCTCCTCTGGATCCTGGCGTACTCTGGAAGCCAGAAGGCTAAAGGTTTTAATTTTCCCTCGTCAGACACTCCGTGTTAGAAGGGATTAGGAGCGTTCCTCGTTAATTCGGGAGGGGGGGGGGGGGGGTGGGGAATTGGGGATGGGTCCTGACACAATCGATGTCACTAGACCTGTACATGTCACTGGTCATATCCATATGCCATGTTCCTACGATGTTCCACTCGTATGCCAAGGTGGTGTACCAGCAATATGTCACTAGTTTCATGTCACATGCATGTCACTAGGTCGTGCCCCAAGCTTGTTCCATTTATCGGGTCCCAGTTCAAGAGCCAACATGGTGTTCCATGTAATGTTCTAGTGACATGTCATTAGCATGTCACTGGTGTCATGTCTTCAGGGCAGGGTAACAGTATGTTCCCACTTTGTTCCAACCGAGAACCAGCCTTGTTCCATCCGAGAACCAGCCTTGTTCCAACCTGTGTGCTTCTCCTTGTTCCATCATGTGCCTTAGTTTATTCCAATCCATGTCCCAGTGACGTGTCATTGGCATGTCACTGGCGACATGTCACTAGGTATCTCGGCTAGGCCCAGCAGTACCAAGTCCTTTTCGGACAAGGACTCTTTTCCGACTCCTTTTGCGATTAGGAGACCAAGGACGTGTTTTCATGCCCTTTTCATTTTGGAATAGTCTAGCGGTTAAGGACTTAAAAGATTCCTCCCAAGACTAGGAATTAAAGTTGTGCAAGGATGAAAACTAGGATTCCTTGCGATACAAGGAAAAGAAAAATTTGCGGCTAGGATTCCTTGTAACCCTGTATCAAGGGATGTTTTTATCACTTTGAGGGTTGTCACCCATTATTCCTATGTTTTGAGGATTTTGTATGACAGGACCCGCCCCGATCCCCCTGGGACCACCCGGGACGTGCCCTGCTCCCGTCTGACACCCGACGTTAAAAATACCAAAAATACCCTTATTGAAGATAAAATGCATAAAGAAAATCCATAGTTAAGTCATACATAGCACACCACACAAATACTCAAATACAAATAGTGTCAGACAAGGGATGGTTCCCGAATACAGTTTATTGAGCACGACTCTAGACACACTACGTGCCAACCTACCCAGCAGTAGGGTTCAGGTACGCAACGTAAACCTATGCCTCTTCCTCCACGGGATCCTCCTCCTCCTCCTCGGGATCCTCCTCCTCGATAGCACTACCTGGAGGGGTAGTAAAACAACAAAGGTGAGTGGGCCGAAACTCAAGGTTTACAAAGTAGTTTACCATTTCGAAAACATATAGCCTATCCCCTCCGTTTTCCGAAAAGACATGCATAGTATCAAAACCACAAAACCATATAGTCATAAGCAGAATAATATCAACATAATATAATCTTAGTCACTGCACTATACATCCCAACCCTGACATCCCAGATGCCTGACGTCCCAGACGCCCAATAAGGTCACAGTCTCAAGGCTACGCGTGCCACCCGGGGTCTCAATCCCGAGTCCAAATCCCGAACCTAGTCCGAGCATGGCATTCTAGATGCCTGACGTCCCAGACGTCCAATAGTAGCAATCCTGCTCCTGAGTCACTCTACGGTCCGGTCCCTCCGTAGAATGACTCCTCACAGGCAATGCGCCGTGACCGCTCCGGTGTACCTACATCCGGAGGAGATAGAATCCTAGGGTAGATCTATACAATGCAGTACCACAGATAATATCGAGTTCCATTATACATATATATGACTCCAAACCATTTATCAACAACCAGACGGGTCTCATGCCCAAACACCGTAATACGTGCCATAAATCATACACAAGATAAACAGATACTTTTACTCAAATCACATATAGATATAGTAGAAAGTAAAACAGTTATGCATGCCGAAGTTTAGTGAAATCAAAGGCCCACTCACAGTACAATCCCGCTGCACTTCCGAGCGTAAAGCCCCGTCCAAGGTTTAAAGTACAATTCCTGTCATGCCCAAAACATACGTAAAGGTCACTTTAAGTCCCTACTAAACAACTACGAAACCCTAGACTGAAACCGGCCCGGGAAAGCCGTCCGAACACGCTTCCCAAGGCATCAAACCCTAATTTGACCAACTTAACGATCTCCGATCGACACGAAACCACCGCCATTGGATCCGTATCGTCGAAACCTTGAAAATGGCACTGGTCCCACACAAAATACTGTTCACACGCGCCCCCCACGCGCCGGTCAACCCTCTGGTCAACAGTGCTACAGTGATGCTGACGTCAGCATGACGTCACTGCTGACGTCAGCATGACGTCATCACTGACAGTGTCAGAGGACACGTGTCAACAGCCCATTGGTCCCTGGTCTGACAATATTCTGACATGATGACGTCATCATGACGTCACTGCTGACGTCAGCATGATGACGTCATCAGCTACAGTATCGGGTCTGCGAATCGGGTCACCGCAGACCCACGGTTCGACCCGATCACAGATCGTGATTCCGACCACCAAAATCGATGGGGTTTGTTCCTATGGACTCGTCTGAACATGTTCTATGGCTCTGTGTGATCAAAACTGGATTTTAAGATTGAGGAATCACCTGAAAAACGACGGGGAATTGGCTGCCGGTTCTGGTTCGTCTTCTCCGGCGAGCCGTCACACCTCCAGCCACCAACTCAGGTCCAAAACACTCGTCTAGTCTCCTAGGTTAAGTCTCAAAAACAACCAAGCAAATGCAACGTTAAAAACAGACGGTTTGAGGCAGGGAAGGAAAATCGGCCATCACGGGTTTGCAGGCTTACCGCCGCCGTGTCGCCGCCGTGGGCTGCCCAGTCCAGTCCTACGCCGTCCAGAGGTCACAATGGTCCTAGCCCTAGGTTGGTTCGAGCCCAGACGTCACGGTTTGGATGGTTGGATGGTTTTGGGCTGCACGGGTCCTCACGGGTTTGTGGGTTTTCCGGGTTGCTCCGCCGTCCGTGGTGGTGGTGATGGTCGTCTGGAGGTGGCTGAGATGTAGGCTGGTGTGTGGGTTGAGGCTGAGGGGTGGTGTGATGGCTGATGTGTTTGTGCAGAGAATGGGAGGTTGCACGGTTTGAAGGAAGAAATGAAAATGAAGAAGTGAGTCTCTGATGGCTTAAGAACAGAAGGAGAAATAGAATGGATGGCTGAGATTCATCCTGAGTGAAGAGTGAAGGGTGAGGATTTAAGGAAATTAAACCATTTAATTAATCCCATGGCAGACCAAGATCCAGAATGTTGGGGATGATGTGGATGGGGTAGATGAGTGACATGTGTCACTCATCAAGGGTCCAGATTGATTGGGTTAAAGTAAATCAGATTATACTATTTTATTATTATTTTAAGTTCCGAGTCTCGGTTAGTTCGGTTACGTTCTTGACCATAACTTTTTCGTCGTAAGTCCGATTTCAGTGTGCCGCCTGTCTACGGATTCGTATCGACGAGACCTACGTAACGGTCATTGGCCCTCGTCCGTTGGACTTCCCGGGTCAAAAGTCAACATTTGGCCCCCAAATGGCCAAATTACCAAAATGCCCCTCGACTTCCGAACGTCACATCTTCTTCCTCGAACGTCGGAATCGAACGTGCCACCTGCCTATGAACTCGTGACGTCCTAAACTACGTCACGGTCACGTGTCAAAGTTCTAAATACTTCCCGAGGTAAAAGTCAACTTTTCCCCCCCTTCAGGGGCAAAACGGTCAATTTACAATAAAATAATAATTACGAAAGTTCGGGTCGTTACATTGTAACCATGTATCAAGGGATGTTTTTATCACTTTGAGGGTTATCACCCATTATTTCATAAACTATCATTTGAAAGAAAACCTAGCCACCTTCCATTGAATTAACAAGTGATTTTAAAGCTGAGTTCCTTCTTTCTCCCATCTTTGCAAGTTTCGGTATGCTATTCAGAGAACCTTGTGAATAACAATTCATCTTTCACCCACTATTGATGTTAGCACGCAGTTCTTGGTTTCCAAAAGTGTAACAATTTCCTTTTCACCTAAACTCTTAAATTAAATCTTGGGATGGCTTATTTCTTCTAATATTTGTAATGTTAAATTCAATCTCCAAGTGTTTTACATTTTGAATTTCGAATACTTCTTATGTTTTAGGGCCTAATACTTCATGACACGAACCATCCCAATCCCCCCGGGATTAACACAGGATGTGTCATGTTCCCGTTTGACACGAAGTGTCAGACAAGGGAATAAATGAAAACCTTTAGCTCGACTGGCTTCTAGAGCACGCCAGGATCCGGTGGAGGAGTGTGATGTCTAGGTCTCTACTACAGTCCGCATCCGTAATCAACCTGAAGGGCATTGAAAAACAGGAAAGACCGTGAGTGGACGAAAAACAATAAGTTCATAAAATACATTTCATAAAAGACCTCTATGCCCTTCACTAAAAAGCATGCATGCATAGGAAAACCATTTGTCAATCCACATATGTTTCAATAACCATTAATAGGGTCTCAGCCCCAAGTTCCGTAAATTCAAGTCATACGGGCCCCTGCCCAAATCCATTTACACAAATCCACAATCATATCAAAACATATGTGGGAACTCAGCTCAAATCCATTTATTATTCTCAAAACACAATTTCGTAAATCCAAGAAATCATTTTTGTCATATATCATATAACCAATCCTGTCACGGTATCTAAAGCTACGCGCTTGCTATTCGAGGTCTCAAATCCCAAGTCTCCCCAGGGTCCACCCAGGTCAATATCCGCAGATCAATGGCCCTCCCTGGGGGTTATAATCCATAATAGCCTTCTTGAGAGTAAGGAACCCAACGGGGGCGACCCCAGTCAGTTAGTGCTCTATAACTACTCCGGGGTCCACCCAGGCCAACGACCCTCCCCGGAGGAGACAATCCATAATATATAAGGATGGTATATGAAAAACCATTTTGAAATCATTCTCAAAACCTTTCAAGGGTTCATGTCCGGTCCCCATAAACCGTCATGAGCCAGAAATCCATTTATGGGTCCCCGACCTGAAATCACAACCGTAAACCGTAACTAGGCCTTAAGCCCGATTCGTAAACCAAATGGACCTCATGCCTGATATCGTAAACCAAATAGGCCTCGTGCCCGATTCGTAAGTCAACTGGGCCTCGAGCCCAATACTCAAATCAACTAGGCCTCGAGCCCGATACGTAAGTCAACTGGGCCTCGAGTGTCAGGACCCAACCCTCCTCGGTCAAGACCCTACTCATCTAGCACGATATTGTTCGTTTTGGGCCTCCTTGCTCTTGTCCTCACGATTTTGTTTTCAGGAGCTCACTGTGCAACTTCCGTATATCATTATAGGGTCTCAGCCCCAAGTTCCGTAAATTCAAGTCATACGGGCCCCTGTCCAAATCCATTTACACAAATCCACAATCATATCAAAACATATGTGGGAACTCAGCCCAAATACATTTATAGTTCTCAAAACACAATTTCGTAAATCCAAGAAATCATGTTTGTCATATATCATATAACCAATCCTGTCACGGTATCTAAAGCTACGTGCTTGCTATTCGGGGTCTCAAATCCCAAGTCTCCCCAGGGTCCACCCAGGTTAATGTCCGCAGATCAATGACCTTCTCTGGGGGTTATAATTCATAATAGCCTTCTTGAGAGTAAGGAACCCAACGGGGGCGACCCCATTCAGTTAGTGCTCTGTGACTACTCTGGGGTTCACCTCGGCCAACGACCCTCCCCGGAGGAGACAATCCATAATATATAAGGATGATATATGAAAAACCATTTTGAAATCATTCTCAAAACCTTTCAAGGGTTCATGTCCGGTCCCCATAAATCGTCATGAGCCAGAAATCAATTTATGGGTCCCCGACTCGAAAATCACAACCGTAAACCGTAACTAGGCCTTAAGCCCGATTCGTAAACCAAATGGGCCTCGTGCCCGATATCTTAAACCAAATGGACCTCGTGCTTGATTCGTAAATCAACTGGGCCTTGAGCCCAATACTCAAATCAACTAGGCCTCGAGCCTGATACGTAAGTCAACTGGGCCTGGAGTGTCAGGACCCAACCCTCCTAGGTCAAGAACCGACTCATCTAGCACGATATTGTCCGTTTTGGGCCTCCTTGCTCTTGTCCTCACGGTTTTGTTTTCAGGAACTCACAGTGCAACTTCCCAGGGGGTCACCCATCATGGAATTACACCAGCCTCAACTCACTTAACTTTGGGGTTCCAATCCCCCCAAAGCCACTGAGCTCCCAAAAGGCCTCGTGCTAGATAGGTGTGTGCCTACACCTTTAAGGCACACCACCACTCCTCTCCCAGACCATTCCCCTCGCAGGAATGTGGGATCGTTCACCATTCCCTCCAAGACACGGGTCTTACATCGAGCCCGATACGTAAACCAACTGGCCCTCTGGCCCAATGCCTTGTTAAATCAAATGGACTTTAAGTACGAGATTTCGTAAATCAAATGGGTCTCGTGCCCGATTCTATATTTCCAAATCCGAAATCAGCTCACGAATCAATTGGACCCCTGGCCCGATAACACGGCTAAAAGGGACTTCGAGTCCGAGGGTTTCCAAAACAAATGGGTCTTATGCTCGATTTTACATTTTCAAATCCAAAACCATTTAATTAAATCATTTCCAAAACCATAAACACGTATAATCAGTGAAAAACTGTAAACCTCGATTTACGTGCAAACACGTAAATCGCCTCGAAATGCGTGAAATCTTGTAAATCACTAACATCCAAATCATCATCATAGAGGGTTACTATCCACCTTATTAACTTCTCATTGAAGCCCTGTAATTTCCTCGAATTTTTAACTATTTTTAAACATGTTCCAAAACCTTTGGACGTCCCGAACAATATCGAGACGGTGTCCGATCGACACGAAAACAGTCCAAAAATGTTTGTTACATCGAATGGATTAATTCACATGTTGAAGTTATCCCCAAAAGACTCCCCACGCGCCCTCATGGGCCGCCAAAGGGGCTGTGCATGAAGCCCACGCACCAGCACTATACATTGTCTCCTACCTTCAGCTGACCAGGTTCACTGGTCTGAACCGAACCAGACTGGTTTGGACTGGTCCAAGGCTCCATTTCACTCATTTTTTATTCATTTCTATCCATTTTTCATTCCTATAGGTTCCTAACATCAAACCCAATTGATCTAGCCATTAAAAACATGAAAACGCGTTAAAAAAGTTCCTCCAAGATGGAAGAACGAACCGGCCACCTACAACTAGCTTCTGTCGTCGACTCCAGTTGTCCTAGCCTTCGAAATCAATTCCATTTGACTCACAAGACCACCAGAAACATAACCCAATCTTTAGAACAAAACGAAAACCCTTAAACTCGTATTCAAAAATTCAAACTCACCTTACCTCGCAGTTTACGACTTTCCCCCGCCGTGGCCAGTCGTCCATCACCATTCCTTCCTAGTCTCTCTCGGTCCTCACTAGAACATATAAATGATTATGGTGGTGAGGTGTGTGTTTGGGTGTTCATGGTTGAAGAAAAGTGAGAAGGGAGATGGAGATGTCGTGCACAGTTTTAGGAGATGAATAAGGGAGATAATGTTTGATGATTATAATCAGATAGAGAGGGATAAAGATGGACGGTGAAGATGAGAGGGGGAGGGTAGAGATGAATGGTTGGGATGAGATGTAAGACTCGTGTCCTGGAGGGAACGGTGAACAATCCCACATTCCTGCGAGGGGGAATGGTCTGGGAAAGGATGGTGGTGTGCCTTAAAACTGTAGGCACACACCTATCTAGCACTAGGCCTTTTGGGAGCTCAAGTGGCTTTGGGGGGATTGGAACCCCAAAGTTAAGCGAGTTGAGGCTGGTGCAATTCCATGATGGGTGACCCCTCGGGAAGTTACACCATGAGCTCCCGAAAACAAAACCATGAGGGCGAGGCCCAAAGCGGACAATATGGTGCTAGATGAGTCGGGTCCTGACCGAGGAGGGTCGGGTCCTGACACTTTGGTATCAGAGCCAGACCTCGACCGGGAAGTGTGCCAGCAAGGACGATGGGCCCTAAGGGAGGTGGATTGTAAGACCCGTCTCCTAGAGAGAGCGGTGTACAATCCCACATTCCTGTGAGGGGGAATGGTCTAGGAGAGGATGGTGGTGTGCCTTAAATGTGTAGGCACACACCTATCTACCACTAGGCCTTTTGGGAGCTCAAGTGGATTTGCGGGGGATTGGAACCCCAAAGTTAAGCGAGTTGAGGTTGGTACAATTCCATGATCTCACGAAGGAATTGAAGTTTAAGAACAGAGATACGTACCTTAATCCTTTGCATAACCATTCACAAGATCAATAGGTCTTCATTCAAGGGTTGTAATGGGGCTAGGTTCTTGGTTTGAGAAAGAAAAGTTGGAATTCAAAGAACCTAAAACGCATCAAGGCATGAGAAGTCATGACTCAGACCTTGAGTAATAGATGATAAAACTGTGCTTAAGCTCCCAAAAATGCTCTAATTGAGGTACTTGGCTCACTTGACTCAACTCAAAGTTCATTACACTCTTGTTTTCTTTTCTCTTTTTTTCACAATTTTTATTTATTTTTTTTTCTCTTTTTTATTTTAATTTCTTTTCACTAATGAACATGATACATTTTTTTTTATATGAGCCGAGCCAAGATCATGCAATAACTTCCTCAATTTAAAAATAAACGAGCGATCTTTTTTGTCCAAGCATACTTCTATCACATGAGTATAAGTAGCACAAAACATCAACATATTTCCTCCTCACCATGAATCTCATTTGATGCAACCTTGACACAAGTTTAGATTATAGGGTGTAGCCATTTTGAACAGTTCAAAACTTGGTTAGGTCGTATTGTAGGTGAAGAACAAAACGGCTAAGTGTTTGGCTTCAAAGAGGCTTAGGGAGCATGCAATTTGGATGAGGAAAAGAAGGGCCTTTAGGAGTTAAAACACACATAGTCTATATCACATCTCATAAACAATCATACATCAAATCAAGAGCATCCAATAGATATCGTTCTTTAAACATCAATGCAAATAGAAAGAGATCATGCAATTAAGAACAAAGTGATGAGTGTTTAAGAGTAGAAACAAGTAGATCACTCAGAAAGAAAGGAAATCAAGCTCAAAGATCTCACAATGGTAGTCTCCACTAATTTTCTAAGTATGCTCAAATTCAATTGTCTTGGTTTCTTAATCACTTCATTATGGTATTGTGAAGTGCATGTGTGAATTCAATGGCAATGGCAATGATTCTTAGTAAGTACAAGCAATTCTCACGTTCTATACATTCATATTAACTTGTTTAGGCATAAAAACTAGCATCACAAAACAAAAAACAGAAAAGAAAACAGAACAAAAAATAAAAAAACAGCATGCATTTCAAAACAGAAACTGAGTTGTGTACCCCTAAACTTAAGTCCAATACCCCCAAACCTAAATGAAACATTTTCCTCAACGTTTTGAGCATAAAAGGAGGACAAAATCAAGAGTTAGAAGGTAAAAAACGTCCATATGAAAGAGGGAACAAACCAGGGCAAGGTTGAGCACCTAGGATGCTTGCGGTCTAAGAGGTACTTGAGGGGCTTCAAACCAGGCCCTCCTTTAGTGGTATCTTGCCTGCAACATAAATGAATTGATTAGTTCTACAAGTAGAAACCCACTTCCTAGACTTTAACATTTCAGGGAACAAGTACAATAAAGATTTGAATGTAAGTAAAAACTGCATGATCCCAATAGACAAGTAAGCATAAAGATCGACGTGTGGGGGCCATGGAGGAGCTTTGGGCAGCTTGGGTCGTGGCCTTGAGCCTCGGGTGGAGCTAAATGTCTCAAAGGTGCATACCACCATCTTGATACTTCCTTCGTCTTGCCTCCTACAAGGACCATTAAACCTGCCCAAACCATTAGGCACAACATCAAATTTCTCACCAAATCACCTAAGTTGAGTAAGGAACTTAAATGGTGAAGATAAGGATAATAAAGGCCCGGGAAAAGTAAGGATAAGAGGTGTTTGAGGAGTTGAGGCAGCAAGGATAGGTGGTGTAATTTTAGGGACCTCAAGGATAGGTGCTGGAATTTCAGGAACCTCGGCTAAAACTTGGTGCAATGCTTGCGGGTTTGGTTCTATTTCATGAACATCAAGAGCATGACCCAAGGTGCATTCATTGGTACTGTCCGTGGGTGGCAAGGAGACATAAACATCATTATCCTCATCATCCCAATCAGGTTTCCAAAGTAGTTTAAGTTGAAGGTGCTCTAGTTCCTTGTCTTCTAAGAGGGCTTCCCGTAGTGTTCTTTGAGATCGGGTGGTATGGCTCCATATAGGGCTGATTATAAGGCTCAGACATGTACATGTAATCTTGGGGGTATGCCCATCCCCCTTGATGACTTGGAACCGAAGGAACGTTTGCATAGGGCTCGTAGGCCCAACCTTGAGAAGAATAATAGCTATTCCACAATTCCATGTCCCTAAACATGTAATAAAAGAAACGAAAAAAGGTTATATACAAAACAAAAAGAAAAACCACTAAGTCAAAGGAATCAAATAAAATGGACACCGTCGAGGAACAAGTCCTCGGCAACGGCGCCAAAAACTTGATAGAGATTTTATCAAACACAAAAGATGTACAATATCCAATTTGTTTTAACTTAATTGACTTAAGTGGATTAATTAAAATACAATTGGGGGGGGGGGGGGGGGGGGGGGGTTGTTACGTTTTATGAATGAAATAAATTAACTAATAATAACTAACTAAGTCGAGCTAGGGTTTCTATCCACCTTTACCAATTATAGTTCTGTTAGATTTCCTTGATTAGATTAATTTGCTTGTATCTGAATTAAGTGCCCGTGCAGGGGTCCGCCTAAGGTTCACCCCACACATATTATCTTCTCTTAGATTGCATGTTTAAACGTGATGTGCCCGCCCTTAAACAACTATTACCGATGGTGCGTGATAATGCATGAATAATGAAGAAGATTTAATGACACTACATTGTCCCTAGAAAAGTGATGAGCAGACCTAGGAAGCCATGAGTTTAGATTACGAATAAGATTCCCCCTCTTAAACGTGATGCTACAAATTTTAGGGTGAACACAAACATCGAGGTGATCTGTCAAGCAATTACATCAACAATTATACACAAATAAGGTAGATAAACTTATAAGCATAAATTGAGTTCATGAAGCGCAGTAATCTAACAAATCCAGGCATACATAACAATCATAATCAAGAGCCAGAATTCAAACACGAACTAACATGGCTAGGGCTTCAAATAACCCTTGCTCTAATTACACCACTCAAACATTATTGAATAAAAGAATAACATAATTAAATGCATAAGAAACATAAAATGGTAAAAGAATAAATAAACACAAATATTAAAGAATAGCAAGGAGTAGGAAAAGGGGCTCAAACACTCTTCTTCTCCCAAGCCTCAAGTCCTCCTTAGCACAAGCTTGAATCCAAAAGCATAAAACAATTATAAAATGCGGCTAACTATGTATATAAACTGAGTATGAATTTTGACAGAGTTTTGGGACCTAGGAAGGTAAATTCAACTCCCCTACAATAAACCCTAATGCCCTTATTTATAAGAGAATAAGTAATCCTCTTAAAAATAGGAGTTTTAAATTAAATTCTATAAGGAAAAGGCTTCCTAAATAATTAAGAAATCCAATTAAAACCTTTCCTACAAGTAAAGGAATTAAAATAAGAATACAAAAGGAAATAGGACTAAAATCCCTATACAATATGGAGAATAAATGTGGAAGGAACTTGAAATTAACCTAAAAAGGGAGGAAAATCCGGAATTGAATGCAATCTTCTTTCCTTCATAACTTCTTCGTTTCAACTCTGATTTAGGTGATTCTTTCGCCCAAATTCTCGTAATTCCAAGCTCTATTTGATCTACATATTTCTCACAAAATATATTATTTTCTCCAATTTTATAGAATGAAATATTAACAAAATATAAGTAAAAGGGCATTAAATTATGGATAAAACATGCACAAATTATGACCTATTACTTGGTCTAGAACGACCCCTATTTATCAATGCTACATTTACACACACACACAAAAAAGGTTTAAAATTGGGAAATGTTTTAATTGAGTGTTAATTAGACGACCTTACATAAGGGAATCAATATCATTTGTCCAATGGGAGCAGGACCGGGCATGGTTATCAAAGTATTTTTAGCAACAACTCTAGTCAACTTGGGAAGTAGGCTCATTTATCAAAGTGTTTTAGGGGCAGGTCCTATCAAATTGGTATCACGGCATGGGTACCAAATTGTGTTTGTTATTGTCATGCCTTCGAGATGCGAGCCCCATGGTGGACTTAGAGCTAGTACAGACCCTGGTTCATTGGTCTCGGCTATATGTGGATTACTTGAGCAATGCATAAATTGAGTGTTAATTAGACTACCTTGCATCAGTGAATCTGTAAGGGCCCACCCCTAATCCCCCGGGATTAAGGGCTAAACCCCGCTCCCGTCTAACGTACGCATGACACAAGGGCTAAACAACCGCCTAACCTCCGTGTGACACGTAAGTCGGACAAGGGAGTTCCAGACCAGCCACCTCAACAACCTCAAACTTCCCAGAGTGCGCAGAGCCTACTGTGGATTTGGCATGTGATGTCTCCATCTCTCTCAACCGACAGCCCGCACTACAGCAACCTGGAGGGTATCGAAAACACGAAAAGACTGTGAGTGGACAAAAATAAAAGTCAAGTTCAAAACAGTTATCAGAAAACACATACATTTATACCCTCCGTTTTGAAAACCAATGCATGCATATCAATTTCATATCATAAAACCATGTACGAAAACCAAAGCACATTTTTCCTTTTTCCAAAACCCGGGCCTTAGCCCCAATATCACCGGAAGGCATTATAACCAATGAAAACCATTCATCCGGGCTACTGCCCAAAACATCACCATCAAGTCTCAGTGAAAACCCAAAACACATTTAAAACCACATTCTCATTCATCGAACCTGCTGGATCTATCCGAGTCTTTAAACTCCCGAGTCTTTAAACTCAATCCAGGCCTTAATCATATCCGAGTCTTTAAACTCCCGAGTCTTTAAACTCAAGGCCTACGGGGGAATATCAATATATCCGAGTCTTTAAACCCAATATCCAGATCCATCAAATCCAATCCAACACCGTTTAAAATCATTTTCCATTTCCATATCCAAACCCGAATCCGAAACCACTGGTCTGATGCCCTTCCGGCATCCATAACCGTCATTCCGAATCCAGACCCAAAACTCATTTCCTTCTCATTTTCCGGTCCGAGTCCGCAACCATCATTCCGTAAGCTAGCATCCGGAATAACCATTCCGAACCCAAACCCGAAATCCGCTTCAAGTCCCGAATCGAATTCCGAATCGTCACCCGGAATTTCGATTCCGAAACCCGAGATCTCATTTCTGAAAACACCTTTGAACTGGGCCTCAGGCCCGAAAATACTTTTCAAAATCCTTTTAATTTCCTTGAAATCCAACCGTTAAAACCAGGTTCAAATTACAATAGTTATCAAAACCTCGTAAAACGTGAAAACCGTCATTTTCCTCGAAAAACGTGCACAAACCACAAACCATCACAACTATAAATCAAATCATAGAAGCTAGTATAGAAATCATATAAAAACATATATGCATGCATCAAGAGTTAGAAAGCAAAGTCCACTCACAGACCATTTCAGCGTCGCCTCGATACGCGCGCACTTACGCCGTGCCCGGCCAGTTTGCTATCCTCGGCTTTCCCAAACCTGTCCAAATTCCATAACGAGGTTACTAACTACTTCACGCTACTCATACTAAAACCCCATAACTTTCCCGAATTTCTAACGTACTTAAAACGGGACCCTAGACCTTCAACCCCGCAGAACTATCCCGAAACGACGTCCGAAGAACCCGAAACTTAATCCATTGGATTCGTTATAACATTTAGAACAAAAACGTAGTTGGACGCTTCACCGGAAACCGCTGCACGCGCCCCCACGCGCCGCCCAAAGTGGCTGCACGTGGGCCTCACGCGCCAGCTACAGTGCCATCTTCAACCTGTGCTGAACCGGCCGTCGCAGGCTGAACCGGCGAGAATCCTTCTCCGCCGTCCGGCCACCGTTCTCCTCCCTTTCCTCACCATTCTCAACGTCCAGACCTACTCTATCCATCCCCATCCTTCAATCACCTCAACACGGCCCCATACTTGTCGACTCAAGCTCGAAACCAGACGGCCCGTAACCCCCTGTTCCACACTCCGGCCACCCAGGTCCTCCCCTGTCACGGTGGCGACACCAGAACACTTCTAGGACCCCACTAAGTCTCACACAACTCACCAAAAACCCCGACTCGTACTTAAAACTCACGACTTTCAAATTGAAACAAAACAGAAAAACAGAGGAATTGGAAATTACCTCTCCTGCCGCTCACCGCCGTGGACTCCGCCGCGTCCCTAGGTATCCACACAACTCCTCCGTCCTCCGCGCACCACCTGCCGCTTCCCTTGATTAATTACACAACCGCACCACCGCACCTCCACCCCAACTCCTCTCTGTTTCTCTGGTTTTCCCCCGTGAGTTCTCACTTCACACACACATGAGCACTGCATCTCCCAATCTCCTCAACACCACCCTGCACTATGAACCTCCCTCTGATCACATTCCCCTACTCACAAGCTCACACTTGCCCGGCCGTCGATCGATTTCACCCCTCAGCCTCACTCTCTGTTTTTTTTCTTCTTCGAAGAACACGGCTGCACATTTTTAAAATACCCGTGCACATTTGTGTAGAAACCACTACACACCCACCACGCGTCACAATCCTCTCCTCTCTCTTAAAAATCTCCTTCTGCTTTGGACACTTGTCCAAATCTGGTTGCACCATGCCCAAACAGTCAAAAGACCAACATGCCCCTCTTTAACTCCAAAATTACGATTATGCCATCAACGTTCTAGACCCGTATTTTACTCATCATAAGTCCGATGAATACTTGCCGCCTGTCATCGGACTCAGGACGACGAGATCTATCTACCCAACCTAGGTCAACGTACCAAAACCCAATTCTACAAAAAGTCAACGTTTCCCCTTCTTTTAACCAAATTACGGTTATGCCCTCAACCTTCCGAACTTCATAACTTCCTCCTCGGATGTCGGAATCAGGCGTGCCACCTGCCTATGGATTCGTGACGTCCTAAACTACGTCCTGGTCACTGGTCAACACCCATTTGACCACCCGAACTAAAGTCAACATTTTGCCCGAACCAGGGGCAAAATCGTCATTCTACACTTACGGACCTATCGGGACCAACTAACCACCGATTAGCCTCGCTAATCCCACCTTAATCACGCTACTAATCCCGACTCTCGGGACGGGTTGTTACAATCTACCCCACTAAAAAGAATTTCGTCCCCGAAATTCCACAGCTAGTTCCCAACACCTAGGGTCTCCTACCTGGTAATCAATACTAGATCGACAACAACTTCTCCTAGGTTTCCTGTCTATCATCTCCACCTTGGGTATTTCACACCAACTTCAGCTACTATTACCAGGGCCAACCCTCTCTATGTAACAACTGTATGGTGTACACAAGGGAAACTCTATAAACAGAGAACAAAGGTATTTTACAATACCTCATATGGAGTACCCAAATAAATTCACAGAGCACATCCTCACGTACCACCCCACCTTTCCAAACCAACTCGGCTACTACATCAGTCATTATCGGAATAAATCTACAAAGTCCTAAAGGCAAACTCTAGCTTGTGGGTTCTCTCCTTCAAGAACCTCATATCGATCAGTTATAGTCACTCCTTTCCAATTCCTTCCGTCATCCGTCAACAGATTCACCACAGTCCCCGAACCATCCCGCCAACCTTCATCCCACCGATGGTCAAACCTGTCCAGACTAGCCTAAGTTCACCGAACGTCAACTGCTCTACTCGAATCAACTAACAGCAGACTGACTAGATAATCAAGACCGCAGCTGCACCTAGCAGCGCCCTTGCCAATCCGGCCATAAGGCGGCCCAAACCACAAGGACTACGATCCAATAAGTCCATAGGGTACCTCAAACCCAATCGGCCTCCTTGGCCCCGTATCGCTCTAACTCTTCAAACTACTCTCGGGCCCCTCAGGCCGACCAGCCTACCCATCCGTAGCTCACTGGCTACTTCCAGGTTACTTCTACCCGTGCCAACACACCAAAGTTCCGGTCTTAAACCGACGTACGTCTTACCTCGAATCGCGTACCGAGCGACTAGCACCCTCACACATTGCTATCTAACCACCTCGAACAGACTATCACTATCGTATCCAGGTTGCTGACGGGCTGTTCCACATCGAGACCTCACATCCACAGTAGTTCCACAACACCCCAGTCGCCGAACCAACGACGCTGGAAACCAAACCTCACGCAGAACCCTCAAAACCTCGCTCTGATACCAATTGTCAGGGCCCACCCCTAATCCCCCGGGATTAAGGGCTAAACCCCGCTCCCGTCTAACGTACGCATGACACAAGGGCTAAACAACCGCCTAACCTCCGTGTGACACGTAAGTCGGACAAGGGAGTTCCAGACCAGCCACCTCAACAACCTCAAACTTCCCAGAGTGCGCAGAGCCTACTGTGGATTTGGCATGTGATGTCTCCATCTCTCTCAACCGACAGCCCACACTACAGCAACCTGGAGGGTATCGAAAACACGAAAAGACTGTGAGTGGACAAAAATAAAAGTCAAGTTCAAAACAGTTATCAGAAAACACATACATTTATACCCTCCGTTTTGAAAACCAATGCATGCATATCAATTTCATATCATAAAACCATGTACGAAAACCAAAGCACATTTTTCCTTTTTCCAAAACCCGGGCCTTAGCCCCAATATCACCGGAAGGCATTATAACCAATGAAAACCATTCATCCGGGCTACTGCCCAAAACATCACCATCAAGTCTCAGTGAAAACCCAAAACACATTTAAAACCACATTCTCATTCATCGAACCTGCTGGATCTATCCGAGTCTTTAAACTCCCGAGTCTTTAAACTCAATCCAGGCCTTAATCATATCCGAGTCTTTAAACTCCCGAGTCTTTAAACTTAAGGCCTACGGGGGAATATCAATATATCCGAGTCTTTAAACCCAATATCCAGATCCAGCAAATCCAATCCAACACCGTTTAAAATCATTTTCCATTTCCATATCCAAACCCGAATCCGAAACCACTGGTCTGATGCCCTTCCGGCATCCATAACCGTCATTCCGAATCCAGACCCAGAACTCATTTCCTTCTCATTTTCCGGTCCGAGTCCGCAACCATCATTCCGTAAGCTAGCATCCGGAATAACCATTCCGAACCCAAACCCGAAATCCGCTTCAAGTCCCGAATCGAATTCCGAATCGTCACCCGGAATTTCGATTCCGAAACCTGAGATCTCATTTCTGAAAACACCTTTGAACTGGGCCTCAGACCCGAAAATACTTTTCAAAATCCTTTTACTTTCCTTGAAATCCAACCGTTAAAACCAGGTTCAAATTACAATAGTTATCAAAACCTCGTAAAACGTGAAAACCGTCATTTTCCTCGAAAAACGTGCACAAACCACAAACCATCACAACTATAAATCAAATCATAGAAGCTAGTATAGAAATCATATAAAAACATATATGCATGCATCAAGAGTTAGAAAGCAAAGTCCACTCACAGACCATTTCAGCGTCGCCTCGATACGCGCGCACTTACGCCGTCCCCGTCCAGTTTGCTATCCTCGGCTTTCCCAAACCTGTCCAAATTCCATAACGAGGTTACTAACTACTTCACGCTACTCATACTAAAACCCCATAACTTTCCCGAATTTCTAACGTACTTAAAACGGGACCCTAGACCTTCAACCCCGCAGAACTATCCCGAAACGACGTCCGAAGAACCCGAAACTTAATCCATTGGATTCGTTATAACATTTAGAACAAAAACTTAGTTGGACGCTTCACCGGAAACCACTGCACGCGCCCCCACGCGCCGCCCAATGTGGCTGCGCGTGGGCCTCACGCGCCAGCTACAGTGCCATCTTCAACCTGTGCTGAACCGGCCGTCGTAGGCTGAACCGGCGAGAATCCTTCTCCGCCGTCTGGCCACCGTTCTCCTCCCTTTCCTCACTATTCTCAACGTCCTGACCTACTCTATCCATCCCCATCCTTCAATCACCTCAACACGGCCCCATACTTGTCGACTCAAGCTCGAAACCAGACGGCCCGTAACCCCCTGTTCCACACTCCGGCCACCCAGGTCCTCCCCTGTCACGGTGGCGACACCAGAACACTTCTAGGACCCCACTAAGTCTCACACAACTCACCAAAAACCCCGACTCGTACTTAAAACTCACGACTTTCAAATTGAAACAAAACAGAAAAACAGAGGAATTGGAAATTACCTCTCCTGCCGCTCACCGCCGTGGACTCCGCCGCGTCCCTAGGTATCCACACACCTCCTCCGTCCTCCGCGCACCACCTGCCGCTTCCCTTGATTAATTACACGACCGCACCACCGCACCTCCACCCCAACTCCTCTCTGTTTCTCTGGTTTTCCCCCGTGAGTTCTCACTTCACACACACATGAGCACTGCATCTCCCAATCTCCTCAACACCACCCTGCACTATGAACCTCCCTCTGATCACACTCCCCTACTCACAAGCTCACACTTGCCCGGCCGTCGATCGATTTCACCCCTCAGCCTCACTCTCTGTTTTTTTTTCCTCTTCGAAGAACACGGCTGCACATTTTTAAAATACCCGTGCACATTTGTGTAGAAACCACTACACACCCACCACGCGTCACAATCCTCTCCTCTCTCTTAAAAATCTCCTTCTGCTTTGGACACTTGTCCAAATCTGGTTGCACCATGCCCAAACAGTCAAAAGACCAACATGCCCCTCTTTAACTCCAAAATTACGATTATGCCATCAACGTTCTAGACCCGTATTTTACTCATCATAAGTCCGATGAATACATGCCGCCTGTCATTGGACTCAGGACGACGAGATCTATCTACCCAACCTAGGTCAACGTACCAAAACCCAATTCTACAAAAAGTCAACGTTTCCCCTTCTTTTAACCAAATTACGGTTATGCCCTCAACCTTCCGAACTTCATAACTTCCTCCTCGGATGTCGGAATCAGGCGTGCCACCTGCCTATGGATTCGTGACGTCCTAAACTACGTCCTGGTCACTGGTCAACACCCATTTGACCACCCGAACTAAAGTCAACATTTTGCCCGAACCAGGGGCAAAATCGTCATTCTACACTTACGGACCTATCGGGACCAACTAACCACCGATTAGCCTCGCTAATCCCACCTTAATCACGCTACTAATCCCGACTCTCGGGACGGGTTGTTACAGAATCAATTTGTTTCTTCGTTGCAAAGGAATTCAAAATCATTAGAATTGAGTTAGTGTGCAGATAATTTGTGAATACCATACTTTTTTTATAAAACATGTTACTTGTTAATAAATCCCGTCTTAATACATTAGTCTTGGCTATATGTGGATTACTTGTGATTGGGTGTTTAGATTTTGATCCTTAATGAATATGTGAAGTCTTGTTTGTTAACTTATCACTTAAACCTTTCATGGAACTTAAAAGCCATGAGGTTGAGGGTGATATTTGTTAACACTTGAGTTATCTTTAAATGAACACTTATCCATTGTGAGCATGAAATTTCCCAAGTGATGCCTAGGCCATGAGACGATACTCGTAACGGGATTTGGATTTGTGAAGAGAACCTTGGGGAGTTCCAAAAGCAATCTTTCCTCTCACGTGTATTCTCTCTAATCTGGCCACTTTTAGACTTGCCCAAAGAGATGAATAATGGTTTGGGATTATGGTTTGGAAAATCGTTTGTCTCAAGTAATAAATTTTCAAGGGTGATGTCTAGGACAAGAGACGATACTCGTGATAGGTTCTAGGTCTAAGAACTGGACATCGATGGAGTTTAATCCTCGTGATGTCTTGAAATTAGCCCTGCCTCTTATGTTTATTCTTTCTAACCTGGTCACTCTTAGACTTTCCTAAGAAGATGAACCATGCTTCAAAATCTAAGATATCTACTTGGGTCGTACGATCGTATAAGTCTCCATCTAAACTCTGGATCTATGTGATCTATATATATCCTTCACTTCTCATACTTGTAAATATTACTTCCTATTAAATGTTGTTGAGTTGCATGGATCTCAAGAAATGTTTCATCAAATTTTTCTTTCTGAGAATAGGTAGTGCTCATTTTGGTCACTTTGTTTCTAACCCTTCATGACTTGTGGATTTCATCACCATACACTATAGATTAAGTGAATCTATGAACATAAGGTTGTGCGTGGAGTTTGTAAACACTTGGGTTTGGTAGACCACTTTGAAAACTTCCATTAGTTGTTCATGGTGTCTAGAAGAGTTATAACTGGTGACAAGCTTTGGATCTAAGAAATAGAACATCAATAGAGTATATGCATGGGCGAGCTAGCCTCATAGTGTTTCTCGAAATTAGTCCTTGCCTTTCACATTTTATCTATCCCAACTAGCCATGTCCAACGATGAATGGTGGAGGTGATTAAGGATTGATTTATCAGTACGCGCATGTTGTAAGTCAGGAAGGAACTACGAGCAGGGGAGTGGAAGGTTATTCGTGTAGTTCTAAGGCTCTACTTATTACATGTGTTGATTACATAATCTCCCTAAGGTTTCAGGATGCTCGGATTTTATCACCAAGTCCCTTAGACTAAGTGAATCTAGGGAAGTGAGATCGAAGGTGCAGGCCATTTTTCATCTATTGTCACGTAACTCTTATGTTTTGTGTAGGTTCTAACAATTTCTCTCTTATGGTTTCACACCATTCTTCACGTAGATACTTATGTGTTGCATTATTTTGGACATTTTTGGAAATTGTGCATTTGCTTGCTATTGCTGTGACTCTACTTTTTGCATTCTTACACTTGCTTATACTTTATTACTTGTATATATATTGTTTATACTTTCACTCCTCTTACTTGTCGTGACTTCCTTAATTTGTACATTTCAAAAGACGTTCTAACCTAACTAACATTGACTTGAACTTTGTGCTTGTGGAAAATTGTGTAATCGTGCATGCTAACTTAACTATTCTAATGATGCAGGTACTTGCTCATGAATGAGCACTAAGAAATCTAAGCTTGATAGGTTGCATACATAACTTGATATCCCATGAAATGACACAACCTTCATCAACACACTTAAGCAAACCGGCTGATCTGGACCTACATCCCCTATACCTCGTATGTCCATGGGTGACACAAGTGAATCAGAAAAGGAATAGACTCTCGAAACACCAATGCCCATGGCACACAATCTGAGTATTCGAGAGCAAACTTTCTCAAACATAGAAGGTATTGCAAACTTCAACATCCAATACCCTGAACCTCAAGGTAACAAGAAGGACATCAAAATCAAGAGTGGAGTTCTCCATCAACTTCCCAAGTTTCATGGACTTAGGAACGAAGTTCCACACAAGAACCATAAGGAGTTCCAATTCATTTGTGGTAGCATGTGTTCTAAAGATGCAGACTTGGATATCATGAAGATGAAGGCATTCACGTTTTCTTTAGAGGATAAGGCACGCGCTTGGCTTCTTGAACTCCTATCAAACTGTATCGATTCTTGGCCTAAGTTGGTGCACGAATTACTTACTAAGTACTTTCCTACCTTGAAGATTACAGTCAAGAGGAAAGATATCACATGAATCAATCAGTGAGAACATGATGAGAACTTCATCCAATACTTTGAAAGGTTTAAGGAACTTTTTGCTTCATGCCCTTCTCACAAAATCACTAAAGGCTATCTTTTGACCTATTTCTACGAAGGACTCAAGGCATGGGATAGAGGCTTACTTGATGCTACATCAAATGGGAGTTTCTCGGCTAGGAACTTAGTGGTGGGCCGTGCATCACATCGAAGCCATGCACTCAATGATACTCAATATGAGGGTGTCGAACATACTCCAAGAAACATTAGGTAAGTTCCAATGTTGCTAACGATGCTAAGTTAGATAAGATTGCTTCTATGTTATCGAATCTGTTAGAGTTGAACAACCAGGTAGCACCAGTATGTACCATATGCTCTCAAGGCCACCTTGATGGCCAATGCTCTCTAGTAGGGTAGGAAAACAATGGAGCAGGGATGGCACACACCATTGGAGGCTTCCAAAGAGGACCAAGGAAACAATGTTATAGTTTGAGAGGTCCAAACAATGTCCTGAACCCTCAGCACATGTCCACGGCCCCAAATCCAACCCAGAACCAATTCCAACAACCCACATGGCAACTAAGGCCCCCTGTTCCATTTTCTAAAGTTTCTCATAATCATTCACCTAATGCTATATTTTCATCTTCTAACCCTGATTATGATAAAATGCTACCTGCCCTTTCCCAAGGGTAGCAAACACTAATGGCTTCGTGTAAGATCCGGTCTTGGAAGCAAGAACGGTGAGTAATAACTGTGAGCTTGAGAAGCAAGAACGGTGAGCAAGACCCGTGAGCTTGAGAAGCAAGAATGGTGAGCAAGAATGGTGAGCAAGACCCATGAGCTTGTAAAGTCAAGATCGGTGAGCAATCCCACATCGCTCGGGCAGGGAAAGGTGAACTGTCTTATATGTATGGGCACGTATCTATCTAACACAAGGCCTTTTGGGAGCTCATTGGCTTTGGATTCCTTGGGAACTCCAAAGTTAAGCAAATTGAGGCTGGTGCAATCCTAGGATGGGTGACCTACTGGGAAGTTGCGCGTGAGCTCCCGAGAACAAAACCGTGAAGGATGGGCTCAAAGCAGACAATATTGTGCTAGATGGGTCGAGTCGTGACACTTCGACTCAGGCTCTTGTGACAGGTCAACAGAATTAGCAGAAAGTCATTGTAGATCTCAAGGACCAGATCAGTAAGGTCATTGACATCATGGGAAAAATCCAAGCAAGTGGGGTGCTTCCACCTAAACCAACACCAAACCCAAATGCAAGACCTGAAGCCAAAGCCTTTGTCACCCGAAGTGGTAAGGTGTTGGGTAACATAGAACAAGATCCAGCCATTTCTAAGGCTGAGAAGCACATGGTGGCTTCTAAGACCATCAAGGCACAACCACCAAAGCAACCTACCCTTGAGCAAGGTAATAACCATATCCTTTCATGTTTGGTTGTTACTAATTCTTCGTTTGTGCATGCACCATTTCCAAGTTGGTTTTCAAAGTCTAAGAAGGATGAATTAGATGAGGAAATCTTTGAAATCTTCAAGAAGGTGCAAATCATCATGCCCTTAATCCAATGCATCAAGAAAGTGCCGAAAATGCTAAGTTTTGAAAAAGTTATGCAACCCAAGGCGCCATACAAGAGAGAATGAGGTTGTGATGATGAGTGAGACAATTTTTGTTGTCATTCAACAAAGTTTGCCCTCAAATTTGAAGAAACTAGGGAGTTTGTTTTGTTCCCAACGTGATTGGTAACAAATCTTTTGATAAAGCCATGCTAGACTTAAGTGCATCCATTAATGTCATGCCACATTCACTTTATCTTGCACTAGGTCTAGGTAAACTAAAACATGATGATGTTATCATTCAATTGGATGATCGTTCTAATGTGTATCCTAAGGGATATGTTGAAGATGTTCATGTCAGAACCCGACCCTCCTCTGTCAGGTCCCGACTCATTTAGCACGATATTGTCCTCTTTGGGCCACATCAATACTCAACGGCAAGCCTGCGCCCTCAAGGTTTTGTTTTCGGGAGCTCACGGTGCAACTTCCCATACGGTCACCCATCATGGAATTGCACCAGCCACAACTCGCTTAACTTTGGGGTTCCAACTGAACCCAAAGCCACTGAGCTCCCAAAAGGCCTCGTGCTAGATAGATGTGTGCCTACACCGTTAAGGCACACCACCATTCCCTTCCCAAACCATTCGCCCCTCGCCGGAATGTGGGATTGTTCACCGTTCCCTCTAGGACACGGGTCTTACAATGACTGTCAGGACCGGTCCCAAATCCCCCGGGATTAACGTGGGACCCGCCTGATCCCGTCTGACACGAAGTGTCAGACCAGGGAAGATTCCATCTCTAGCCCTCGCCGGGGCTATCAGAGTGCGTCAGGATCGTAGGAGGAGGGGAGTGATGTCTCGTCTCTGCTACAGCCCGCATCCCCGATCAACCTGAAGGGCATTAAAACACGAAAACTGTGAGTGGACAAAATAATAATTTATTAAAAACCATTTTCTCATAAAGACTTTCATGCCCTTCAATAAAAGCATATGCATGCATTCAAAAACTTTTTATCAAAACGTTCATAAAACCATTTCATTTAACAAACATAATCTCAAAATCATTTAAGGGTTCATGCCCGGTTCCCATAAACCATCATGAACTGTAAATCCATTTGGGTCCCTAACCCGAAATCACAACTCAAACGTGGAATACAGTAATCAAATCAATAGGGACTCAGCCCAAATCAGGTCACGTGGGTCTCAGCCCAAAACCATTCGCAAAACATCGAATACGGGGTCTCCACCCCCAAATCACTTTCTGTAAATGACATACGTACTCGTACGTATAACCCAGCCTAGGCACTTCCGAGAAGATGCCAGCTCGGGGCACACAGCCCCTAGGGAACACATCCCCGAAATAGTCACGATGTCAAATCTATACTAGTGTGCACACTACTCGGGGTCTCACTCCGAGTCTTCTCCCAGGAATCTCCATCTGGGAGGCTCAATCTCTGGATCTAGTCCGAGCTCTCTCTCTGGATCTAGTCCACAATCTCTCTGGAATCTGGTCCGGGACCACATCAATAGAAGTAACCACCACTCTTGGAACGGGATCCCTATGAGGATACCCACTCTGGTCTGTGGATCGTGACTCTCCAGGTCGACGTCTGGAGGAGACCATATAAACATATGGAGGTTTCATTTATTTCAATTTTTTTCTTTCTTTCTCAAATCACTTTTCAACTGGGTCTCATACCCGATTCATCTCAATAGGAATCCTCGAATCCGATTCAAATCACTTTCACAGGCCTCTGCCTAAATCCTCAGTTCAATAGGGTCTCAAGCCCGCATACTCATTTCATAAACTGAACTGGGACTCAAGCCCGATGTTACGTTCAACAGGGCCTCAAGCCCGATATCACGACTAACTGTGCCCTAAGCCCGAAACCATAAAGCAACAGGACCTCAAGTCCGATTTCACAACCAACAGGACCTCAAGCCCGATACTACAGTCAAATATGCCTCAAGCTCGAGATTATAACCAACTGGACCCTCAGTCCGATCGTATAACTCAAATGGACCCTCGGTCCGATTCCTCGTCAAATCAAATGCACTTCAAGTCCGAGAGTTCATAAATCAAATGGGTCTCGTGCCCGATTTCATATTTCTAAAGCCGAAATCCATTTATTAAACCCTCGTTGAAAACCTAGAACGTATATGCATCGTATAAAACTGAAAATCTCGAAATAAGTGCAAA
Organism: Prinsepia uniflora; assembly: GCA_032719365.1. Classification (NCBI taxonomy): domain Eukaryota; kingdom Viridiplantae; phylum Streptophyta; class Magnoliopsida; order Rosales; family Rosaceae; genus Prinsepia; species Prinsepia uniflora. The sequence goes on along the minus strand of CM064872.1, from coordinate 45,292,750 downwards.
TATATAAATCCTAGGATACCACAAAAAAATGCACTCATGGCAACACAAAACATATATTAAAATACTTATAAAACATTTATGCATGCATCAATTTCGAAAGAAGGGTCCACTCACAGACCGTCCGAAGCCGCGCCTCGATACGCCTGCCATAATCGTCTCCCGGGTCAAACGTCGCCTCCGGGATTTCCGAACCTGTCCAACTTAATTTAGAGGGTTACTAACTACTTATATAACCCCTCACTAAAGTCCCGTAATTTTCTGGAATTTCTAACTATTTTTAAACGTGAACCTAAACCTTCGGACGTCCCGATTGACACGAAACCAGTCCCAAAATGATTGTTACATCGAATAGATGATCTCACATGTTGGAACCACCCTCAAAATGTGGACCACGCGCCCTCATGCGCCCAATAAAGGTCATGCGTGTGGGCCTCACGCGCCGGACTGTTCATCTTCAACCTTGGTCGAATTGGCCGGTCTGGTCCAGCCTGTGCAGCTGGTCTAACTGGACCGCCGTGACCGGTCCAGGGCTCATACTCCCTCATTTTTCATCCAATCTTCTCCTTTTCAATCCAAAACATCCTATTTTCAAGTTTCCTACCCATTCCAATTAACAAAACTAATCAAAACGCGCCTAAACCTATGGTTCCAAAATGAACCTCACAGTTTTGTTTTTCCCAGCCATTCCCACTGACTCCTCTGCCGTGAACCACCCTCCAAAACACCTTAACAACTTCCTAATACCCCAACAAACTTAACCAAACCATCCAAAACAGGGCCTAATGTAAAAATAAAAAATAAATGGGTTTTGGGCCTAACCGGGTAATCTTCTCGGGTTCAAGGCCGCTGTCCACGGCGGCGTGGCTTCCAGCCGGCCACCATCATCCACCCTTCATCCTCATACGGTCCTGGCCTCTCAGTCATGATCAATGGGGTTCAGGTTTGGATTTGGGGAGGGAGAATGGATCGGTTTTGGTTGTTTGGGTGAAAAGAAAATGAATGATCGATGAAGGTGGAAGATGCATGAATGAATAGGGTTGGCCAGTGGATGGGTGACACTTGTCACTCAGCCATTGGTCCACTGAAAAGTAACTTGGCCCACAAAAGACAAAACTTAACTTTTTGTCTCGGAAAACGTGTCGTCGTAAATAGTTCCCCGGAACTTCCGTGAATCGTAACTTCGTCGTCGAACGTCTGAATTCGACGTGCCACCTGTCTATGGACTCGTATCGTCCCAATCTACATAACGGTCTTCGGTCCTCGGCCATTGGATCTCCTGGGTCAAAAGTCAAGTTTTAGCCCAAATTACCAAAATTCCCTTGAACTTCCGAACGTCATAACTTTTTCCTCGAATGTCAGAATCGACCGTGCCACCTGTCTATGAACTCGTGACATTACGAACTACGTCACAGTCATCGGCAAATGTCCATTTGACAGCCTAAATGAAAAGTCAACGATTCGCCCATTTAGGGGCAAAATTGTCATTTCGCCCGAACGTCTGCTAATTCTCGTCTAATCTTCGATTAGTCTTCGATTAGCGAGGCTAATCCATCATTAATTCTTAATTAATCCCCTTAATTCGGGACAGGTCATCACAGTTCATGTGCAGGTCAACCAACTCATCTTCCTTGCGAACTTTTATGTCCTTGAAATGGAGGATTCCCTTACAAATCTGGCTCAACTAATACTGTTGGAATGACCATTCATGAGAACTATCAATATGAACATTGACCTGTTCAATGGCACCCTAACTATGGAAGTTAATGGGGAGGAGATAAGGTTCAACATCTACGATGCCATAAGTTACCATAGGTCTAGTACTCAAACTACATTTTTTATTGATGTGTGTAACTCTCTTGTGCAGAATTACTTGGAATATGCACATGAGGATGCAGTCAATATGGTAATCTAGGAAGGAGTAGGCCAAACTCAACTTGGGGATGCCCTTGTTGAAGACATGGAATATGACTAAGATCCAAGGACTTGGGAGGAAATTATGGCCCTAAATGAGGCCCCAATGTTGGTAAGTCCCCATATACCCTTGTCACTTTCATTTAGTACTAACAAGACTCTACTATCAGGTTTTCAGGGCCTATTCTCAAGCTCAAATTTCTACCTAAGCATCTGAAGTATGCCTATCTCGGCTAAGATGAGACCTTGCCCATCACAGTGTCTTCTACATTGACTGAGCATAAGACTACCATTGGTTGGACTTTTTTAGACATCGAGGGAATTAGCCCGACTACTTGTGTGGATCGAATCTCATTAGAAGATGATAAAAACCCTCTAGAAAAGCCCAACATTGGCTCCATCCCTTTATGATGGAACTTGTGAAGCAAGAGGTCATTAATCTGTTGGATTGTGGGGTCATTTACCCAATCTCAGATAGTAAGTGGGTCTCGCCCGTTCAAGTAGTTCGGAAGAAAAGTGGAGTCCTAATTGTGAAGAACAATGATGGTGAGATCATGCCCCAGAGAACGGTGAGTGGATGTAGAGTCTACATCCATTAAAGCCGCCTCAACAAAGTAACCAGGAAGGACCACTTCCCTTTGCCATTCATCGATCAAATGCTTGAAAGGTTATCCAGTCAGTCTTATTACTGTTTTCTTTATGGTTATTTCGAATACAATCAAATCTTCATAGCTCAAAACAATCTAGAAAAAAAAACGACTTTCACTTCTCCTTTTGGACTTTTACCTATAGGAGAATGCCGCTTGGCTTATTTAATGCCTCGGTATGTTCCAAAGATGAATGCTTTCTATTTTCTCAAAATATGTCAAAAAGATAATTGAAGTGTTTATGAACAATTCAATTTCTTTGGGGATAATTTCAATGTATGCTTAGAACACATAGAACTAATCTTTCAAAGATGTGCTGGAACTAACTTAGTACTTAATTGGGCGAAATGTCATTTCATGGTTAGACATGGATAATCTTAGGCCATATTGTCTCTGAAAAAGGAATAGAAGTTGATAAAGCTAAGGTTGATCTTGTGCCATACTTACCCTCTCCCACTTTTGTGAGAGTGATTCATTCGTTTCTTGGTCATGCGGGTTTCTATTGAAGATTTACCAAGGACTTTTCCCACATTGTAAGGCCCTAGTGTTGATTGCTTTAGAAGGAGACACCTTTTGTCTTTAATGAGGATTCCAGCCAGGCTTTTGAGAAGCTGAAAGAACTTCTAACCACGACACCAATCCTTTTTGCCTCTAATTGGTCCTTGCCTTTTGAACTGATGTGTGATTCTTCTTACTATGCATAGCAGATAAGAAGCCATCTATTTTGCATCCAAGACCCTGAATGATGCTCAGATGAACTACACCACCACTGAGAAGAAGTTTCTTGCTATTGTGTTTGCTTCAGATGAACTACCTCTTGGCCAAGAAGGAAGTAAAACCAAGGCTAATCTGATGGATTTTTCTTCTTCAAGAGTTTGGCATCGAGATTAGGGACAAGATGGGTGTAGAAAACGTGGTTGCTGACCACTTGAGCCGTATTGTGCATAGACGTGATCTTGTGGAGATTCAAGGGATGATTATGGATGAAAAACTCTTCGAAATATAGGTAAGTACTCATTGGTATGCTGATATAGTTAATTATTTAATCACTAAGTTACCTGACACTTTAACTTATGCACAAAAAGATAAACTTAAGAAGCATACTAAGCACTAAGTTTGGGATGAGCCTTATTTTTGGAAATATTGTGCATACTTGTTAATTAGGAGATGCTTCCCTAATAATGAACACAGATCTGACCTAGAAATCTGTAATAATCATGCTTATGAAGGTCACTTTAGATCTAGGAAAACAACACTTAAAGTCTTAGAATCTAGATTATATTACCCGAAACTCTTTAGGGATGCACATTCATTCTTCTTAACTTGTGATGAATGCCAAAGCTTTGGGAACCTGAGCCGTAGAGATGTGATGCCACAAAACTATGTTTTAACTGTCAAATTTTTTGATGTTTGGGGAATAGATTTCATGGGTTACTTTCCTTTATCTGATGTATCATTTCATGGGTCCCCTTCCCTTATCTAATGGTTATCTATATATCTTACTTGCTGTTGATTATGTCTCAAAATAGGTGGAGGGTAAGGCTACTCGGACAAATGATTCTAACCTACTTTATGAATTTCAGGTACTAATATAAAAAATGGATGATTTAAAGTCAATTTATGATGGAAAGTGAAGGACCATGTCAGTGGACCCAAGACCATGTCATTGGACCCCAAGTCATGTCATCGAGACCTAATCGATGTCACAAGACTTCTACAAGTTACTGGTCGTGTGCCTGTGCCATGTGCATGGCCGTGTTCCACTCATGTGCTAAGGTGGTGTACTAGCATCATGTCACAAATGACATGTCACTGGTCGTGTGTCTGTGCCATGTGCCTGGCCGTGTTCCACTCATGTGCTAAGGTGGTGTACTAGCAGCATGTCACTAATGACATGTCACTAGGTCGTGTCCCAAGCTTGTTCCAATTATCGGGTCCTAGTTCAAGAGCCAACATCGTGTTCCATGTCATGTTCCAGTGTCACTCGTGACATGTCTTCAGTGCCAAGTACTGGCATGTTCCCACTCTGTTCCAGCCTAGAACCAACCTTGCTCCAACTAGTGTGTATGTCCTTGTTCTAGCTATGGTTCTAGTTCATGTCCTAGCGACAAGTCACTGGCATGTTACCAAGTCCTTTCGTGATAAGGACTCTTTTACGACTCTCTGTATGATTAGGAGAACAAGGACACATTTTCACTCATTTTCATCTTGGAATGGTCTAGCGGTTAAGCACTTAATGGATTCCTCCTAAGAATTGGAATTGAAGCCGTGCAAGGATTAAAACAAGGATTCCTTGCGATACAAAGAAAAGAAGAATTCATGGCTAGGGTTTGTAGTGTTTGTTTAGGATTTAATTCCCTATGTTTTGAGTATTTTGTAACCGTATATAAAGGGAAGTTTTAATCACTTTGAGGATTTTCACCCATTATTTCATAAACTATCGTTTTTCCTTAGAAATAAAACCTAGCCACCTTCCATTGATTTAACAAGAGAGTTTGAAGCCGAGTTCTTCCTTCCTCCCATTTTTACAAGGTCCAGTCTACTGTTTAGAGAACCTTGTGAATAAAAATCTATCGTTAATCCACTATTGACGTTAGCAAGCTATTCTTGCATTCCAAAAGTGTAACTATTTCCTTTTCACCTAAACTCTTGAATTAAATCTTGGTTGTGTTTATAGCTCAATATATGTGATGGCTTATTTCTTCTAATATTTGTAATGTTAAATTCAATCTTCATGTGTTTTACTTTATCAATTTTGATTATTTCTTATGTTTTAGTGCTTAATACTTCAATTCCAGGCTAAGTATTTATGCTCGCTTCAGGGGCACTTAGATTAAGATTGAAGTCATTGAATGTTTATGCCCGCTTTAGGGGCATTCAATCAATAACTTAAGGTGAATCATATTGTAAATATTTATGCCCACTTCAGGGGCTATTATTATGTGAAAAAACATATGGATGTAATTGAGGTAACTAAGGTAAGATTTTGTGATAGTGTAATGGTTGTAAATCTTGGTGTGAGGACACAGTAAGTGAATGATGGTGATCACATGTAAATATGTTAAGTAGGAAAAAAGAGTAAATAATGTGGTTGTTGATTTTGGTTTTCTTACGTATAATTGTCAATGTTATCTATGAAACTAATCTATGGTTCGTAACTTCAAATTAGCATGAGCATTCGAATTTAAATTCTTTGTTGCAAAACGTAATTTTGGTTACACATTTTTAAACCCTCTGAATCTTTATTCTTTCTGCTAACTGTTTTCCATGTCCCTTAATTCCCCTATCCAAAACGATCTTTATTTATCAAAGCAAAAAGGGTGTTAAATTGGATAATGCATTAATTGGGTGTTAATTAGATGACCTTGCATAAGAAAATCAATGTCATTTGTCATACATAAGCAGGACCGTGCGTGGTTATCAAAGTATTTTTAGCAGCAAGTCTTGTTAGATTGGGAACCATGCCCATTTATCAAAGTGTTTTAGGGGCAGGTCCTACTAACTTGGTATCAGAGCATGGGTACCAAATTGTTTTTGCTAATTCCATGTGTCCAAGATACGAGCCCTATGGTAGACTTAGGGTTTGAATGAACCTTGGATCATGGGGGATAGTGAATTTAATGCTCCAGTGTAGAACGAATTGTGTGGGTCGGATAGTGAGCAAGTCTAGAAGGCTAAGTTTGCAGTGTTTATGGGCAAATTGGACTCGAATAAGATAGAAGAGTGAGCTCCTCGGTTAGCATACTTTTGTTGGTGATTCGACATGCTAGTGGTGGCATGGATTATAGAATATCGGTTTAGGACTCGAATAGGAGTTCAACTTAGGAACTAGGGATCGGGAGGAGCCGGAAGGTTGAAAAGAAATCAGTTACTATTTTGAATGTCAAATGAGGGTTCAGCAAGGGACTTGAGACATGTCTGTGGGCCCAGTAATTGCAGTTGTGGGACAAACAGGTTATAGTTTTTAGAACGAAATTCATTAAGGGGGTAGGTTGTAACGGCATGAAATTAGAAAAAAAGCACCTTCAAAAATTTAAAAAGGAAATTGAAGGCTTAGCCCCTAGAGGTCAAAGGGTTGACTTTTCCCCCGAGGTACTTTTCGGACTTTTCGTGAGGTCTATTATGTAGGTCTAGGAATTTTGAATCTAGACAGGCGGTATATTGGAATCAGAGACCAAAGGATTTGATAAGCCTTGAATTGAGTATCATTTTATACCATTTTATACCCTTCATGTTTATCTTTTAATGTAAAAATGTCAAAAAATAGGATAAAATAATCTATTTTGTGATAAATGCGCAGAATCAGATAGATCTTGGAATAATGAGAATTTGAGCGAAAGAATCACCTAAATCAGAATTGTAACGAAGAAGTTATGGAGGGAAGAAGATTGCACAAGAAATTCGGTAGACATCTAGCGAATCAGGCCCAGAAGCCTTTACCCGCTGACTGTGCTCTGATCTCCAATTTCATTAATCATTAGACGAACATCTCTACTGATTATGGTGAGCGTTTCTTGAAGGTTTCTTTCCCAATTCAGTTAGCATCCACCAACAATTGCTCAGTAGCCTTACGTCGTTGATCGAAGTTTGGCCATGTAGTTTGACTACCTATTTTCGTTGGTTGACCACCGAAATTCTTCTTGAAGGTTTATTCTGAGATTTAGGAAAATTTTTGGATAATTTCAACTTGATTTCACACTTATTCTCCATATTTTATAAGGATTTCAATCCTACTTCCTTTTATATTATTATTTTCACTCCTTTTACTTGGAAGAAATTTTTTTAATTAGATTTCTTTAATATTTATGAAACCTTTTCTTTGTAGAATTTATTGTAAACTTCCATTTGTATGAGGATTAATAGTTCTCCTATAAATAGAGGTCAACATCCATTATTCATAAACTTTTGTTATTCCAAAGATACTAAACATAGTCGTCCTCCATTGATTTAATAAAAGTGCTTATAGTCAAGTTCCTTATGATTATCCATCTTTTCAAAGTTCCTTCCGCTGTTTAAAGAATCTTGTGAATAACAATCCATCTTCCATCCACATTTAGTATTAGCAAGTTGTTCTTGGATTCCAAAAGTGTAACTATTTTCTTTTCCATCTAAGCTTTCGAATTAAATCTTGGTTCTGACTAAAATTCAATATTTGTGATGGTTTATATCTTCCAATGTTTAATTCAATCCCCATGGGTTTTACTTCCTAAATTTTAATTACAACATATGTTCTTGTGCTTAATCTTCAATTTAACGCTAAGTGTTTGATCCGATTTTCGGTACATTAAAAATAGAATTGAGGAGACTGAATGTTTGATCTGTTGTTCGGTGCATTCAGTCATTACTTAAGGTGAATTATATTGTGAGTGTTTGATCCGTTGTTTAGTGCATTTGTAATATAAGAGACGTATCATGGTAATCAAGGTAGTTAAGGTAAGATTTCGTGATTGGTTAAATATGTGAAAATATTGGCGTGCCAACATGGTAAGTAGATGATGGTGTCACATGTATATACTTTAGTTAGGAGTAGATTAAATATTGTGAATTTTGGTTTGGATTTGCTTACGTAAAAGTGTTAGTTTTTCTAGGAAACTAATCTATGATTTGTTGGTTCAAATTAGCATGCGCATTCACATTTAAATTCTTAGTTTGTACATTGTAGCTTAGGCTACATACTTTCATACACACCCCCCCACTTCTTTATTCTTTCTACTAAATGTTTTCATACATAGGTACCCTCAATCCCCGATTAGAACAATCCCTATTTACCAATGCTATATCTACAAAAAAAAAGGTTTTAAGTAGCATGTGCTTTCAGTAAGTGGTAATTTGATGCTTAGTTTTTGCGTATCAGGATTCGATACTGGTCAAAATTAGTTAAGGGTATTTTGGTATTTTTGGCATAAAGGGTATTTGATAATTTTATAAGGACATATTTTGGATATTGACATGTTTCCATATTTATCTCATTTCCTCCTTTATCTCCACCAACTTACTGTGTGTGTGTATATATATATATAAGTGTTTGTGTGTGTGTGTGTGTGTTTTTGGGTGTGTTTGAACCAAGAAGAAAAAAAAGAGCAAGGAGAGGGAGAAGAGAAAGAAAGGAAAAGAGAGGAGAAGAAGAAGAAGAATTAGAACATGATGAAAAAGAAAAAAAAAGATGAAGAGAGAGAGGGAGGAATTGGAAAGGAGAACAAAAAATCGTAAACCCAAAAAATCGTAAAATCGATTGTGTTAATTTTCAGATCCTTCAAGCTTTCAACTGACTCCACTAACACCTTAGTTGAATTATATTGGTTTTGGGTAAACAAAATGAAGGTTGGAGATGGGAAAATTAGGAAACATGAAGCTTGGCTTTAGGCCGAAAACTTGGTGATTAGACAGAGATTTCGGGATAAGTTGTTCATGTTTTGAGCACATAGATCTCTTCCTTCATTGTTTAGATGAGTTTTGTGTATGGGAATGTCGAAAATGGGCATGAAATTAGAGAGTTTGAATTGGGTCAAGTATGAGTTGCAGACCAGACGAAAGGCAGGGGAGTTGCAAGCGCGTCGGCACCACGCGCAGAGAGCCCTGCTGGCGCGTGGGAGCCTATGCTGTAACGACCCGTCCCGAATATAGGGATTTAATATTATTTAATTATGGTTTAGAATGACTAATCTGGGATTAGTTGAGTGAAATCGGACGAATTGTGCAAAATGACCGTTTTGCCCCTAGGCGTGGGCAAAATGTTGACTTTTAATTCGGACGGTCAAATGGACTTTGACCAATGACCGTGACGTAGTTTGGGATGTCACAATTTCATGGACAGGTGGCACGTTCGATTCCGACGTTCGTAGTGAAAGTTATGACGTTCGGAAGCCCAAGGGTATTTTCATAATTTGGACGAAATAGGGGAAAATGTTGACTTTTTGACGGGGATGTCCGATGGCTGAGGGCCAAGGATCGTTATGTAGAGCATGTCAATACGAATCCATAGACAGGCAGCACGCCGAAATCGGACTTCGTACGAGAAAGTTATGGTCTGAAACGTGAAATCGGGGATGTTTACGTCTCGGTAACCATGTCGATTATTTTATTCTGAAATGCTGGTTGGAGGACACTTGGATGAGTGACAAGTGTCACTCACTCATTGGCTAGATTGGATCATGTTCCATTAATTATAAATTATAAGCTAATGTTTCCACTATGAAATTAATTAGGATTAAATCTCTCCTTTTAATCTGGGTCATCCATCTCACTCCCCAGATTGCATCTCATCCGTTCATCTCATCTCTTCCCTTCTATTTCTTATCAGTCCTCACTCGCTCACTCTCAATATTTACTTACCCGTGAACAAGCAAAACAGGGAGGTGAGAGTTTGAATTCTGGCCATCATAAATCGTCCTTCCACAACTGATCTTGTGAATGGAAATTGAGTGAGTTGGGGAAGGAATTGGCTGAGGGAAAACACGAGGGACTGAGAAGGGCAATGTAACTGAGAATCGGAATTTTGGAGCAATGGAGGGAAATTCGAAATTTTGAGCTATGAGCTCTATGGACCGAATTTGAGTTCAATTTGAACCTTCTGGGATTGCCTCGATCACAACCAACTCAAGAACGATGAATTTTGGCAACCATTTGGCTCTGAACTAACTTGGTGACAGAGAAGGAGCTTGAAGATTGAGTCGTGATTCTAGTGGGGTTAAACGGTGAAATTGGATTAGGAAATGAGTTTATCTTGGTCCAACGAAGCTTCTTAGTGGATCAATTTAAGGAAATCCAGTGGAATTGACGAAATCCGAATGATGAACAGTGCCCAGATGTTCTTCGATGTTCATCTTCAAATCGTTGCATTTCAGGTAAGGATTGTTGTAATTGAGTTTGCAGACCTCTAATTAGACTTAAAACGGATCAATTTGAATGTTCAATTGAAAGGATTGAGGTTGAATTGACAGTGAACAGATCGGGTCATCTCGAGGGCTAACTGGACCCGTTTACCAGACATACGGGTTGGAACGATGACACTGTAGCAGGCGTGTGGCTTTCACGCGCAGCCACTCACGGCGGCGCATGACGGGGCGTGGGCACGAATCTCGAGGTGAGGTCAACATGACTTTTGTCCTATGTAATGTAACGAACATTATAGGATTGGTTTCGTGTCAATCAGACCCCGTTTCGTTATTGTTCGGGATGTCCGAAGGTTTTAAATCCAGTTTAAAAATAGTTAAAAATTCGGGAAAATTACGGGACCTGAATAGGATGTTAATGAAGAGGTTAGTAACCCTCTAATGTGATTTGGACAAGATTGGGAGTCCCGGTGATAGTGGTGTGGACCGGGAAGGCCTATGGCACGCGTATCGAGGTGCTCGGTTAAACGGTCTGTGAGTGGACATTGGTTTTATAAATTCGATGCATGCATAACTGTTTCATGATTGTTATAATTGCTTTTATATGCTTTGATTTGGATATCGGTGAATTTATGTGATTTCACGCATGTCGAGGCGATTTACGGGTTGGGCGTAAATCGAGGTTTTCGGATTTGCACTGATTTCCATAATTGTGGTTCGGATATGATTTTATGAAACAGTTACGGATTTGATGAAGTAAATTCAGTCCAGGGGCCTAGTTGATTTAGGAAATCGGACCAGGGGCCCAGTTGACTTATGAAATCGGGTCAGGGGCCCAGTTGATTTATGTATGTGATTTCGGGTCGGGGACCCTAAAATGGAATTGAATAAATGATTTCGTATTTGATAATCAACTATTTGGACTTATGACGGTTTTATGGAAATTCGGGGCAGGGCCCTTGTGATATTTTGGAAATGAGTAATAAAAAGTGTTCCATAAAACCATCTCGATACAAGGATATATATTGGTCTCCTCTAGGTGTCAGGGACACTGGGAAGTCACGGTGCATTGTCTGCGAGGGGTCATTGCACGGAGCAGCCGGACCGTATAGTGACTCAGGAGCAGGGTTGCTATGATTGATGTCAGGGACGTCAGACATCGGGGATGTCAGAAATATGGACTTGGTGAGACCCCGGGCAGCACGCGTTGCTTAATACCGTGAGATATGACGTCGGGGACGTCAAGCGTTTGGGACGCTAGGCATCGGGGATGCCAGAGATGGAAAAATAATAAATGTGTATTACTGGATTTATGAAATAACTCTTGGTTTGACTTTTGGGATTTGAAACTATGCTTATGGTTCCCGGGCGAAGGCCCTAATGGTTATTTCTAAATAAATATGTGATCATTGGTTTTTGACGAATGCATATGTTTTTACTGAGGGGCATAAATGTCTTTATAAATGTTTTAAACAGACTTGTTTATTTTCATCCACTCACAGCTTTTGCTTTTAATGCCCTTCAGGTTGATTATGGATGCGACTGCAGCAGAGACTGGGACATCGCACACCTCCTCCATCGATCCTTGCGCAGTCTGGATGCCCGGTTGGGCAGTGGCAACAGGTTATCCCTTGTCTGACACCTCTTGTCAGACGGGAGCATGACACATTCCATGGTAATCCCGGGGGGATTGGGATGGGTCGTGTCAAGTGGTATCAGAGCAAGTTTGCTCTTTTGTGCGCGAAGGTGGAGGGTCTGATGTCTCTTTGGGCTGCAGTTTCGTTATCAACCTGATAGTTAGTTTTGGGTTTGAGTAGTGGATAAAGTGTGTTTGGCCCGATACGCCGTGCGTTAACGTGATTCGACCCAAGTAGGGTTGTATGTGATGAACTGGTAATATGGGACCGTCGGTTCGGTCATGTAATATTAGATTGTTGTTCTGCTAGGTGCAGCTATGTTCGAGGAACCTCTTTCGAGTAATGGTATAAAAAGGTGAACCCTAGTGGTGATTGCTAGGGTGAGGGATGTGGGTGCATCGGAGTTAGCCGATGACCTTCGTGGTGGAACCCACGATGGAACACACGTTGAGTTGACGATTGGATTGGAATTGACGTCTATACGATGTCAGGACCGCGGGGTCGATGAGGTTGTGGATTTTACTGCAGAAGGCAGTTGGGTTCGGTGGAACCCTAGGGTGTGATTTTGGAACCCTAACTTATAATGGATGGACTGGAAAAGTGAACTTTAAATGGGAACTTGTGATGCGACGAGCGGCTGAGGTCATGGATGACCATGTGGATGACTCAAGTGAGTCTAGTCAGGATTATGGGATTCGATCCACGGATACGATTACGAGATAAGATGTGGGATTCCGTGTTGGATCGAATAATAGTGTGAGGTGTGTCGAGATAACAGGCTATCGAGGGTATTTAGTGTGGTTTTAACACTTGAGGATAAGGGGACATTCAGGGAACGTTCATTATCCTGGTGTGTGGATGGTCAATTGGATGTACCCATAGTCTGGGGGTATGAGTGGTGATACGGGATCGTCGTTCAGTATGAACGGAGATCCAGGGTATCAACTTTGCACCCAGTGTGCTAGTACGAACGTTCGTGTGCTGGTGTGGATGTACGAATGTCTGTGTGTTGTGGCACGTGTCGGTGGTACTAGCGCTGGTAACGGTGTCGGTGATTGAGATTGTGGTGAGCCACGAGTTGGGATGTGACTCTGTATGTGCTTAGTGACTCCCAGGGGGGGAGCAGACGTCGTATATATTGATCATGGAATGGAACCGACAAGCTGAAAGAGTCAGCTAAATGGTAAAATTGACAAGGATTAGGTGATCAATTTCACTCGCGGTGTCGAGTATGGTCGATACGGTAAGAGACCGTGATGAGACGTCTGAGTTCAGACGAGCTATGTATTGGTTAGTGGGTGTACAAGTGTACACAGATGTGAGATCGAAATGTTTTCCACGAGGTGGATGTGGAGTAAGGATATTTGGTAATTTCGAGAACGAAATTATTTAAGGAGGGAAGGTTGTAACGACCCGTCCCGAATATCGAGATTTAATATTATTTAATTATGGTTTAAAATGACTAATCTGGGATTAGTTGAGTGAAATCGGACGAATTGTACAAAATGACCGTTTTGCCCCTGGGCGTGGGCAAAATGTTGACTTTAATTCGGACGGTCAAATGGACTTTGACCAATGACCGCGACGTACTTTGGGACGTCACGAGTTCATGGACAGGTGGCACGTTCGATTCCGACGTTCGTAGTGAAAGTTATGATGTTCGGAAGCCCAAGGGCATTTTCGTAATTTGGACGAAATAGGGGAAAATGTTGACTTTTTGACCAGGATGTCCGATGGCCGAGGGCCAAGGACCATTATGTAGAGTATGTCGATACGAATCCATAGACAGGCGGCACGCCGAAATCGGACTTCTTACGAGAAAGTTATGGTCTGAAACGTGAAATCGGGGATGTTTACGTCTCGGTAACCGTGTCGATTATTTTATTCTGAAATGCTGGTTGGAGGACACTTGGATGAGTGACAAGTGTCACTCACCCATTGGCTAGATTGGATCATGTTCCATTAATTATAAATTATAAGCTAAAGTTTCCACTATGTAATTAATTAGGATTAAATCTCTTCTTTTATTCTGGGCCATCCATCACACTCCCCAGATTGCATCTCATCCGTTCATCTCATCTCTTCCCTTCTATTTCTTATCAGTCCTCACTCCCTCACTCTCAATATTTTCTTACCCTGAAAAAGAAAAACAGGGAGGTGAGAGTTTGAATTCTGGCCATCATAAATCGTCCTTCCACAACTGATCTTGTGAATGGAAATTGAGTGAGTTGGGGAAGGAATTGGCTGAGGAAGAACACGAGGGACTCAGAGGGACAATGTAACTGAGAATCGGAATTTTGGAGCAATGGAGGGAAATTCGAAATTTTGAGCTATGAGCTCCGAGGACCGAATTTGAGTTCAATTTGAGCCTTCTGGGATTGCCTCGATCACAACCAACTCAAGAACGATGAATTTTGGCAACCATTTGGCTCTGAACTGACTTGGTGACAGAGAAGGAGCTTGAAGATTGAGTTGTGATTCTGGTAGGGTTAAACGGTGAAATTGGATTAGGAAATGAGTTTATCTTGGTCCAACGAAGCTTCTTAGTGGATCAATTTAAGGAAATCCAGTGGAATTGATGAAATCCGAATGATGAACAGTGCCCAGATGTTCTTCGATGTTCATCTTCAAATCGTTGGATTTCAGGTAAGGATTGTTGTAATTGAGTTTGCAGACCTCTAATTAGACTTTAAACGAATCTATTTGAATGTTCAATTGAAAGGATTGAGGTCGAATTGACAGTGAACAGATCGGGTCATCTCGCGGGCTAACTTGACCCGTTTACCAGACATACGGGTTGGAACGATGACACTGTAGCAGGCGCGTGGCTTTCACGCGCAACCACTCACGGCGGCGCATGACGGCGCGTGGGTACGAATCTCGAGGTGAGGTCAACATGACTTTTGTCCTATGTAATGTAACGAACATTTTAGGATTGGTTTCGTGTCAATCGGACCCCGTTTCGTTATTGTTCGGGATGTCCGAAGGTTTTAAATCCAGTTTAAAAATAGTTAAAAATTCGGGAAAATTACGGGACTTGAATAGGATGTTAATGAAGAGGTTAGTAACCCTCTAATGTGATTTGGACAGGATTGGGAGTCCCGGTGATAGTGGTGTGGACCGAAAAGGCCTTTGGCACGCGTATCGAGGCGCTCGGTTAAACGGTCTGTGAGTGGACATTGGTTTTATAAATTCGATGCATGCATAACTGTTTCATGATTGTTATAATTGCTTTTATATTCTTTGATTTGGATATCGGTGAATTTATGTGATTTCACGCATTTCGAGGTTTTCCGGATTTGCACTGATTTTCATAATTGTGGTTCGGATATGATTTTATGAAACAGTTACGGATTTGATGAAGTAAATTCAGGCCATGGGCCTAGTTGATTTAAGAAATCGGGCCAGGGGCACAGTTGACTTATGAAATCGGGTCAGGGGCCCAGTTGATTTATGTATGTGATTTCGGGTCGGGGACCCTAAAATGGAATTGAATAAATGATTTCGTATTTGATAATCAACTATTTGGACTTATGACGGTTTTATGGAAATTCGGGGCAGGGCCCTTGTGATATTTTGGAAATGAGTAATAAAATGTGTTCCATAAAACCATCTCGATACAAGGATATATATTGGTCTCCTCTAGGTGTCGGGGACACTGGGGAAGTCATGGTGCATTGTCTGCGAGGGGTCATTGTACGAAGCAGCCGGACCGTATAGTGACTCAGGAGCAGGATTGCTATGATTGTCGTCAGGGACGTCAGACATCGGTGATGTCAGAAATATGGACCCGGTGTGACCCTGGGCAACACGCGTTGCTTAATACCGTGAGATATGACGTCGGGGACGTCAAGCGTCTGGGACGCTAGGCACCGGGGATACCGGAGATGGAAAAATAATAAATGTATATTACTGGATTTATGAAATAACTCTTGGTTTGACTTTTGGGATTTGAAACTATGCTTATGGTTCCCGGGCGAAGGCCCTAATGGTTATTTCTAAATAAATATGTGATCATTGGTTTTTGACACATGCATATGTTTTTACTGAGGGGCATAAATGTCTTTATAAATGTTTTAAACAAACTTGTTTATTTTCGTCCACTCACAGTTTTTGCTTTTAATGCCCTTCAGGTAGATTACGGATGCGACTGCAGCAGAGACTGGGACATCACACACCTCCTCCATCGATCCTTGCGCACTCTGGATGCCCGGTTGGGCAGTGGCAACAGGTTATCCCTTGTCTAACACCTCTTGTCAGACGGGAGCATGACACATTCCATGGTAATCCCGGGGGGATTGGGATGGGTCGTGTCAAGTGGTATCAGAGCAGGTTTGCTCTTTTGTGCGCGAAGGTCGAGGGTGTGATGTCTCTTTGGGCTGCAGTTTCGTTATCAACCTGATAGATAGTTTTGGGTTTGAGTAGTGGATAAAGTTTGTTTGGCCCGATACGCCGTGCGTTAACATGATTCGACCCAAGTCGGGTTGTATGTGATGAACTGGTAATATGGGACCGTCGGTTCGGTCATGTAATATTAGATTGTTGTGCTGCTAGGTGCAGCTAGGTTCGAGGAACCTCTTTCGAGTAATGGTATAAAAAGGTGAACCCTAGTGGTGATTGCTAGGGTGAGGAATGTGGGTGCATCGGAGTTAGCCGATGACCTTCGTGGTGGAACCCACGATGGAACCCACGTTGAGTTGACGATTGGATTGGAATTGACATCTATACGATGTCAGGACCGCGGGGTCGGTGAGGTTGTGGATTTTACTGCAGAAGGCAGTTGGGTTCGGTGGAACCCTAGGGTGTGATTTTGGAACCCTAACTTATAATGGATGGACTGGAAAAGTGAACTTTAAATGGGAACTTGTGCTGCGACAAGCGGCTGAGGTCGTGGATGACCATGTGGATGACTCAAGTGAGTCTAGTCAGGATTATGGGATTCGATCCACGGATACGGTTACGACATAAGATGTGGGATTCCATGTTGGATCGAATAATAGTGTGAGGTGTGTCGAGATAACTGGCTATCGAGGGTATTTAGTGTGGTTTTAACACTTGAGGATAAGGGGACATTCAGGGAACGTTCATTATCCTGATGTGTGGATGGTCAATTGGATGTACCCATAGTCTGGGGGTATGAGTGGTGATACGGGATCGTCGTTCAGTATGAACGGAGATCCAGGGTATCAACTTTGCACCCAGTGTGCTAGTGCGAACGTTCGTGTGCTGGTGTGGATGTACGAATGTCTGTGTGTTGTGGCACGTGTCGGTGGTACTAGCGCTGGTAACGGTGTCGGTGATTGAGATTGTGGTGAGCCACGAGTTGGGATGTGACTCTGTCATGATGGACATATGATCGGTATCTACGACTCAGTGTGGTTGAGTCATGGACTGGATGGGATCCCGTGGAGGTCCAGTGGAGGTTGTGACGTGTTGGGATAAGTCCCAACAGTTGTGAGATAACAAGTGATGAATGGATAAAAAGGTATGATTGAGACTTGAGGGGTATTGGGATGACGTCCCGTACGTCATGAGAATCAGTGGATTTTGGGGGTTGTTGTCAACTTCGAGATTGGTAGGGTTGTATAATTCTAATATCCCCAGGAAGTGCAAGGAAATTATTGAAATTGGAAAAGTCAAGGAAAATCATTGGGGGTGTTGTGGTGGAATTTTGTGATTGTGAATAACTTGGAAAACCGCGTGTTGAACCTGTAGGGTGAGGATGTGGGCAGTCCAATGATTGGACTTGACATCTCATTGGGAGCATATTTGTTTCCAACATGGTTGGAATTCCCGATTCGGGGAGAGTTGTGATTGGGAGACGAGAGGAGTGCTCGTTCCCGCATTGGTGATAAGTATCCTGAAGTCATTGGGGTTGATTTCTTGTTTTCTACCCAGACGAACATTGATTATTGCTACCAGTACGTTGAGCGTGTATTGGTGGGTGGACCCACGATTGGCCTTGGGTCATTGGACACAAGAAGTTTTGAATGATTCTTGAATTGGTGGTGAAAATCAAGGTCACCATTCCACCTAAGGAAATTTGACGAAGGATTCAAGAGGGTGTAAGACCCTACGATCAGTTTCAGATGGATTGTTAGCTACGTGAGCATGTGTGGATCCTAGGTGGATCTGAATTGTGATGTTGTGGACTTTGGACGATGTGACGATCTAGGATCGTGATGTTACTTGTCGGGTGACGTAGTGATGGATCTGGATCGTGATCTTGATGGATCTGGATCGTGATCTTGATGATCCAGGTGGGATGAGAGTTTATCACTCTTACCTTGGTATGTGAGTTGTAAATGACGGGACTGAACTTCTTCTCGAATTAGTCCCATATGGTTTGTTACTAAGGTGAGTAGGTTTCCGATGTGGTCGGATTTTGTCAACCTTAGACGTGTGGATATTGGGATTGGCTTCTCTATGAAGTCAATCGAGTGTTTTGAGCAGGTAACCGATAGGTTCAGTTTTGGTACCTCTCGGTGGATGTAAACGGGATTTTGGGTTTTGGAATCGAATTTCTGGGTGACGATTCAGGATTCGATTTCGAACCTCGAAAGTGGATTACTAGATTTGGGTACGGAATGATTATTCCAATGCTAGCTTACGGAATAATGATTTCGGATTTGGAATTGGAATTGGATATTGGGTCGGACTTTTGATCTGTCAGGTACAGATTTTGACTGATGGACTCTAGAGTATTAGAACGTGTTTGGCCACAGCCTAGGTGGTTGTAGGCGGATTGATGGATAGTTGTACGTACAGGGTACGTTGTGCGAGGATTGATACTGGTTAGGCTGAGTAGTGCCTAGTGACGGTACATGGGATGTACCCGTGGTGTGTGATTAAACGTGTTGGTAATCGGCTTGGTTCCGATATCATTGTTTGGTTGTGATTGTGGACTGGACATTGGATACTGTGCGCTGAGCAGAGTGATTTTGTCGGGTTCAGTGATTGTATGAGCAGGTGCTCTTAGCCATGGATGGCTAGTGGAACCCTAGTATTGAGATGTGTGATCACTGCTGGGCTGGCATTCAATGTGATCCAGGTACACCACTTGATTGAGTAAGTTGACGGTATACGTACACTCAGGATGAGTGAGTTGGTGGTCAGTGAAACTACGAGTAGCCTTGCGTGATGTTATTACGCCGTGTTTTTCCAGCGTCATGGTTCGCTGATGGAATCGGCGGTTATGGACATTGAGATTACTATATGTCGCAGGATTGGGCTTGCCCTGCGAATTGAGATCATGGGGTTTATCTTACGCTACTTTGAGCGAGTGGCAGTATGGGGTGTTGTCACTGATTAGCTGATGGTTGGAGCTTTACTCGGGTGGTAAAGCCTGGTGGTGACAGTGTGGCTGATGGTGTCAGCATGAACTGACAGGTGTGCTTGGTGACTCCCAGGGGGGGAGCAGACGTCGTATATATTGATCATCGAATGGAACCGACAAGCTGAAAGAGTCAGCTAAATGGTAAAATTGACAAGGATTAGGTGATCAATTTCACTCGCGGTGTCGAGTATGGTCGGTACGGTGAGAGACCGTGATGGGACGTCTGGGTTCAGACGAGCTTTGTATTGGTTAGTGGGTGTACAAGTGTACACAGATGTGAGATCGAAATGCTTTCCACGAGGTGGATGTGGAGTAAGGATATTTGGTAATTTCGAGAACGAAATTATTTAAGGAGGGAAGGTTGTAACGACCCGTCCAGAATATCGGGATTTAATATTATTTAATTATGGTTTAGAATGACTAATCTGGGATTAGTTGAGTGAAATCAGACGAATTGTGCAAAATGACCGTTTTACCCCTGGGCGTGGGCAAAATGTTGACTTTAATTCGGACGGTCAAATGGACTTTGACCAATGACTGTGACGTAGTTTGGGACGTCACGAGTTCATGGACAGGTGGCACGTTCGATTCCAACGTTCGTAGTGAAAGTAATGATGTTCGGAAGCCCAAGGGCATTTTCTTAATTTGGATGAAATAGGGAAAAATGTTGACTTTTTGACCAGGATGTCCGATGGCCGAGGGCCAAGGACCATTATGTAGAGTATGTCGATACGAATCCATAGACAGGCGGCACGCCGAAATCGGACTTCTTACGAGAAAGTTATGGTCTGAAACGTGAAATCGGGGATGTTTACGTCTCGGTAACCGTGTCGATTATTTTATTCTGAAATGCTGGTTGGAGGACACTTGGATGAGTGACAAGTGTCACTCACCCATTGGCTAGATTGGATCATGTTCCATTAATTATAAATTATAAGCTAAAGTTTCAACTATGAAATTAATTAGGATTAAATCTCTTCTTTTAATTTGGGCCATACATCTCACTCTCCAGATTGCATCTCATCCGTTCATCTCATCTCTTCCCTTCTATTTCTGATCAGTCCTCACTCCCTCACTCTCAATATTTTCTTACCCGTGAACAAGCAAAACAGGGAGGTGAGAGTTTGAATTCTGGCCATCATAAATCGTCCTTACACAACTGATCTTGTGAATGGAAATTGAGTGAGTTGGGGAAGGAATTGGTTGAGGAAGAACACGAGGGACTCAGAGGGGCAATGTAACTGAGAATCGGAATTTTGGAGCAATGGAGGGAAATTTGAAATTTTGAGCTATGAGCTCTGAGGACCGAATTTGAGTTCAATTTGAGCCTTCTAGGATTGCCTCGATCACAACCAACTCAAGAACGATGAATTTTGGCAACCATTTGGCTCTGAACTGACTTGGTGACAGAGAAGGAGCTTGAAGATCGAGTCGTGATTCTAGTGGGGTTAAACGGTGAAATTGGATTAGGAAATGAGTTTATCTTGGTCCAACGAAGCTTCTTAGTGGATCAATTTAAGGAAATCCAGTGGAATTGACGAAATCCGAATGATGAACAGTGCCCAGATGTTCTTCGATGTTCATCTTCAAATCGTTGGATTTCAGGTAAGGATTGTTGTAATTGAGTTTGCAGACCTCTAATTAGACTTAAAACGAATCAATTTGAATGTTCAATTGAAAGGATTGAGGTTGAATTGACAGTGAACAGATCGGGTCATCTCGCGGGCTAACTGGACCCGTTTACCAGACATACGGGTTGGAACGATGACAATGTAGCAGGCGCGTGGCTTTCAAGCGCAGCCACTCACGGCGGCATGTGACAGCGCGTGGGCACGAATCTCGAGGTGAGGAAACACATGACTTTTGTCCTATGTAATGTAACGAACATTTTAGGATTGGTTTCGTCTCAATCGGACCCCATTTCGTTATTGTTCGGGATGTCCGAAGGTTTTAAATCCAGTTTAAAAATAGTTAAAATTTTGGGAAAATTACGGGACATGAATAGGATGTTAATGAAGAGGTTAGTAACCCTCTAATGTGATTTGGACAAGATTGGGAGTCCCGGTGATAGTGGTGTGGCCCGGGAAGGCCTATGGCACGCGTATCGAGACGCTCGGTTAAACGGTCTGTGAGTGGACATTATTTTTAAAAATTCAATGCATGCATTACTGTTTCATGATTGTTATAATTGCCTTTATATGCTTTGATTTGGATATCGGTGCATGTATGTGATTTCACGCATTTCGAGGCAATTTACGGGTTGCGCGTAAATCTAGGTTTTCTGGATTTGCACTGATTTCCATAATTGTGGTTTGGATATGATTTTATGAAACAGTTACGGATTTGATGAAGTAAATTCAGGCCAGGGGCCCAGTTGATTTAAGAAATCGGGCCAGGGGCCCAGTTGACTTATGAAATCGGGTCAGGGGCCCAGTTGATTTATGTATGTGATTCGGGTCGGGGACCCTAAAATGGAATTGAATAAATGATTTCGGATTTGATAATCAACTATTTGGACTTATGACGGTTTTATGGAAATTCGGGGCAAGGCCCTTGTGATATTTTGGAAATGAGTAATAAAATGTGTTCCATAAAACCATCTCGATACAAGGATATTTATTGGTCTCCTCCACATGTCGGGGACACTGGGGAAGTCACGGTGCATTGTCTGCAAGGGGTCATTGTACGGAGCAGCCGGACCGTATAGTGACTCAGGAGCAGGATTGCTATGATTGACGTCAGGGACGTCAGACATCGGGGATGTCAGAAATATGGACCCGGTGAGATCCCGAGCAGCACGCGTTGCTTAATACCGTGAGATATGACGTCGGGGACGTCAAGCGTCTGGGACGTCAAGCGTCTGGGACGCTAGGCATCGGGGATGCCGGAGATGGAAAAATAATAAATGTATATTACTAGATTTTTGAAATAACTCTTGGTTTGACTTTTGGGATTTGAAACTATGCTTATGGTTCCCGGGTGAAGGCCCTAATGGTTATTTCTAAATAAATATGTGATCATTGGTTTTTGACGCGTGCATATGTTTTTACTGAGGGGCATAAATGTCTTTATAAATGTTTTAAGCAGACTTGTTTATTTTCGTCCACTCACAGCTTTTGTTTTTAATGCCCTTTAGGTTGATTACGGATGCGACTGCAGCAGAGACTGGGACATCGCACACCTCCTCCATCTATCCTTGCGCACTCTCGAAGCCCGGTTGGGCAGTGGCAACAGGTTATCCCTTGTCTGACACCTCTTGTCAGACGGGAGCATGACACATTCCATGGTAATCCCGGGGGGATTGGGATGGGTCATGTCACATGCCACCCTACCTAAAAATATGGTCAACACGATTTTTCATGTAAATGATGTTACGAACACCTTGGTACATATTTCGAGTTGATCAGACACCATCTTGGAATAATTTTTAGTTTCCGAGGTGTTATGTTAGGTTCAGAATTTGTATTTTAATCCCAAAAATTAGGGCACTTTAATATGAGATTATTTGGCATATTAGTGACCTTTAGTAGTGATTTATGACGAGTAGTAAAATTCATGGAATTTACAGAAGGACGTACAACTCGGAATTCGACTACAAGGATAATGTGTGAGTGGACTTTTCCTTATTAAATTATTATGCATGATTAATGTTGCAATGGTTTGATTATGATTTGTAAATGATTATTTGATGATTTTTTTAGAAATTATTGAATGATTTTGAGTACGCATTTTACGATGCTTTCGTATACTATGTTTTGGACTCAGGCCCGAGTTTAGATGTATTTTTTACTCAATTTTAGAGTCAAGGATTATGTAAAATGATATTTCATGGTTTGTGACTTGTTTGACCATAATAATCTATCCTTAGATATGAACAGTGTTCAGACGTCTAGAGCTCGGCTCCACTGAACCTGAGGTTGTGAGGTGGGAATGTGATGAGTTCTTAGACGTGTTTAGTTGGTACGTGAGTGCAGTTCCCTGATACGACCTGAATGGTGCTACATATAGTTCTCGAGGTTATTATTATCATGTGGATGGTGCTATTATTATTATCATGTGGATGGTGCTACGTGCAGTTCCCAGACGTGTCTGAATGGTGCATGAGTACGGTTCCTAAACTTGACTAGGATGGTGCATTGTGCAGTTCTCGAGATAGCTTACACGTAATGTTGTTGTTCATTGTGGTTGATACTCAAGTAGAAGATTAATTATGCATGGTTATGAGGCTTGTGCGACTTAATCCATGGATTATGTTTATTACTGTTCTGACGAATTCCTTGATGTGACTCGGATGGTGTTTAGCGTAGTTTTGAGGTTGCCTCTGCAGTTTGATTACCTGGTATTGGCTAGTTACTTGGTATTAGTTGGTTATTTGGTATTGGTATCGATTTGAATTATTGATATTGGATTGGTTGAATTGTTGTGAATTGATGAATAAGGATTTCGGCAATCCGAGCCACGAGTATTTTTAATAGAGTTTTATGATTTTTATGGTCCCACATTCTATGGTTTGTTTTATTTGAATTTCATTCTTTGATTTTATTCCATGCATGCACGTTTTTAGAAACTAGAGGGTAGGTATTTTTTTTCTCGATAAACGTATTTTTAAAACATTTATTTCTGTCCACTCACATTTTCATGTTTTTGATGACCCTACACGTCATGGCACATAAACCGGGACGTATCAAGAGGCATGAGATATGAATAGTAGAGTAGTATGAGTATCTCTTGTCTGACGAGAGTCGAGTGTAATTTTGGTATCTTGTGATTATTTGTCATGCAAGAGAAGGACCGAGCGCATTTATCAATGTGTTTTAGGGGATGGTTGATAAGCCTTTATTTGAGCATTATTTTATATCATTTTATACCCTTTATACTTAACTTTTAATGTAAAAATATCAAACAATAAGAGAAAATAATAGATTTTGTAAGAAAGGTGCAGAATTTGTTAATGCTCAAAATTATGAAAATTTGAGCGAAAGAATCATCTCAATCAGAGTTATTTCAAAAATGTTATGATAGAAACAAGGGAAGCCACACAAAAAAACATAGAAATTTGGCAGCTTCGTACTGAACCAATCTCAGTAGTCCCAAGTTCTCATTCGGCATGTGGTTACCTACTTGCCCTTGATGATCTCGGTGCTCGTTTCCTGAACAAGATCTTCCCACTTTCGTCAGCGAGTCTTAAACGAGATTTCTCACTTCGGCCAGCATCTGCCTAAAAGTTTCAACCTAGCTTTCCTTCCTCCTTTGACCCGCGTTTATTTCCGAAGTGTGCCCCTTGTTTTAGTTCACGCCTACCAAAATGCTGTTGGCATTTTTAGCAGCTGTCCACCGGTTTTTTTCCTGCAGTATTCTAGCAACATTTTGTCCTTCTTCATTGAGCAAAACTTGTCCAAATTAAGTTTGGTTTTGATTATCATTTTCTTCAAGGAAACCTTTTTAATTAGGATTTTATTTCCTTTTGTTTTGAGGATTTTGTAACCCTATATAAAAGGATGTTTTCCTTACTTTTATTTTTAGACAACCATTGTTCAAATATTATTGTTTTCCAAGTTTTAAACCTTGCACTCTTCCAAATCAAATAAAAGTCCTTATTGCCGCATTCCTTCTTTATTGTTTTTCCATCTTTGCTAAGCTTCGTCTGTGTGTTTAGAGAGCTTAGTGAATAACAATCCACTTAATCCAACCTACCCACTTTGGAATCCGTCAGTGTTTTCAGAGATTCCAAAAGTGTAACTACTTCTTATTCCCCCAAATTCTTGAATTTAATCTTGGTTGTGTTTATAATTCAATAGTTGTGATGGTTTATCTATTGTAATATATGTAACATTTAATTCAAACTCCACGTGTTTTACTTTCTGAATTTTAATTATGTCATAAGTTTTTGTGCTTAATCTTCAAATTGACGCTAAGTGTTTATGTCCGCCTTTTTGGTGCAATTAGATTTAGTTTGAAGAGACGTAATGTTGATCGTTTTTTTAGAGTATTGAGTCAATAACTAAAGGTGAATCATATTGTAAACGTTGATTGTGTTTTCGGCGCATTTACATTATGAAGAATTTACCATGGTAATAAAGATAAGATTTCGTGATTGGGTAAATATGTGAAAATATTGGTGTGAAGACATGGTAAGTGTATAATGGTGTAACATGTAAATATGTTAAGTAGGAGCAGAGTAAATAATGTGATTGATGATTTAGACTAGCTTGCGTAAAAGTGTTAGTTTTTTCTATGAAACTAATATATGGTTTGCAGGTAGGAATCAGCACAAGGATTCGCATTTAAATTCGTAGTTTAGAAAATGTATCTTTAGTTACACATCTTTTACAATGTTATATCTACACAAAAAAGGTTTTAAATTAAGCAATGCATTAATTGAGTGTTAATAACTAGACCTTGCATAAGGAAATCATTTTTTGGCGATGTTATTGTGGAATTTAAAATCATTAAAATGCGTTAGTGTAAATATACATTGTGAATATCATTACTTGTTTATTAACCGTACTTGTGAATAAAATCTTGCATTCATGCATTAGTCTTGGCTATATGTGGATCACTTATGCTTCTTAGTTTAGATCTTGATCTTTAATGGAATAATTGAAGTTTATCTTTGAATTAACAACTATCCATCTTGAGTAAGAAATTTTAGAAAGTGGTGTCTAGGCCATGAGACGATACTTGTGACGTGTAAATATTGTTTCCTATTAAATGTTTTAGAGTTGCATGAATCTCAAAGACCTTTTTTTCTTGAAAATCTTACTTTAGGGAATAGGTAGTGTCCCTTTTGGTTACTTTCTCCTTAACCTTTAAGGATGTGTGGATTTTATCACCGCACACTGTAGATTAAGTGAATCTACAGACATGAGGTTGTGGACGGAGTTTGTAAACAATTGGGGTTTGGTAAATCCACTTTGGAAACGTCCATCGGTTGGTTATGGTGTCTAGAAGGGTTATGACTGGTGACAAGTAGGGAACTAAAAAAGAGAACTCCAATGGAGTACATACCCTGGCCAGGTGAGCCTCGGGGTGTTCTTCAAATTAGTCCTTACTTCTTGTGTTACATCTATCCCAACTAGCCACGATTAATGTTGAATGGTAGGAGTGATTACAGTGTTGTTTATCAATACATGCATGTCATAAGCTCGAGAAAGTACTATAATAAAAAAAAGTGGGAAAGTTATTCATGTCACTCTAAGGCTCTATTTATTGCATTGTTAGATTGCATACC
The DNA here is from genome assembly GCA_032719365.1 of Prinsepia uniflora. Classification (NCBI taxonomy): domain Eukaryota; kingdom Viridiplantae; phylum Streptophyta; class Magnoliopsida; order Rosales; family Rosaceae; genus Prinsepia; species Prinsepia uniflora. Next base: position 45,266,156 of record CM064872.1, on the reverse strand, counting down.
CTACCTAAGGTCTCACGACGCTTGGATTTCATCACCAGGCCCCCTATGACTAAGTGAATCTAGGAAAGTGAGATGGAAGGTGCAAGCCATTCCTTTCATGCATCATCACGTAACTTTTATGTTTTGTGCAAGTTCTAACAATTTCTCTCTTATGCGTTCACTCTATTCTTCATGTAGATACCTATGTATTGCATTAGTTTAGACGTTTTTGGAACTTGTGTATTTTCTTGCTATTTCCATGACTTTACCTTATGCATTCTACACTTGCTTGTACATTAGCTATCTCTCAATTGTGAATATGTCATTTACACTTGTATATGCTTTCTTTCTTACTACTTGTCGTGACCTTTCCTAGTTGTATTGATGTCACTCCCTCTTGTACATTACTTATCGTCGCTTTTCCCTAACCTTTACATTCTGAACACTAACTCTAACTATTGGAAATATGATCTAACATTAACAACTTTAACTTGAACTTTATATGCTTATACCGAATTATATAACCTAGCATCTTAACTTGACTCTCTTTGATGTAGGTACTTGCTTATGAATGGGCACTAAGCAATTCAAGCTTGATAGTTTGAGAAGGCAACTTGACATTTCAGCAAACGACACAACCTTCATCAATGCACTCAAGCATACCAACTCATATGAACCTACATTCCATATCCCTTGTGAGTCCATAGGTGATAACAGTGAATCAGATGAGGAACCATCTTTCAAGACACCATTAGACATAGCAGGAAACCTAAATATCTGAAAGCAAACTTGCGCAAACACTGAAGGAATTTCTAACTTCAGCATTCAGGACCCTGAACCACAAGGTGACATGAAAGACATAGAGATTAAGAGTGGGGTTTTACACCAACTTCCCAACTTTTATGGATTTAGTAATGAAGATCCACACAAACACCTCAAAGCGTTTCAATTCATTTGTAGGAGCATGCGTTCCGAAGATGCATACTTGGACATTATGAAGATGAAGGGTTTCCCATTGTCTTTGGAAGATAAGGCAGGAGTTTGACTTCTTGAACTACCACCAAACCACATCGATTCTTGACCTAAGTTTGTTCAAGAATTCCTAACCAAGTACTTTCCAGCCTAACTGATTATTGTCAAAAGGAAAGAGATAACCAGAATAAAGCAGAAAGATCATGATGCGAACTTCAACCAATACTACAAAAGTTTTAAGGAGCTATGAAATTCATGCCCTCCTCACGAGATCATTGAAGGCTATCTCTTAACCAATTTCTACGAAGGACTCAGAGCTTAAGATAGAGGACTACTTCATACTGTAGCTAATGGAAGTTTCTTGGCTAGGAGCTTAGCAAAAGGTCGTACACTACTTGAAAGTTGTGAACTCAAAGATACATAATATAAAGGTACCGAGCCTACTCCTAGGAAGGTAGATTGACACGACCCATCCCAATCCCCCCGGGATTACCACGGGATGTGACGTGCTCCCGTCTGACACGAAGTGTCAGACAAGGGATAACCCAACGCCACTGCCCCTACAGGTATCCAGAGTGCGCTAGGATCGATGGAGGAGGCATGCAATGTCCCGGTCCCCTGCTGCAGTCGCATCCGCGCTCAACCTGAAGGGCATTAAAAACCAAAAGCTGTGAGTGGACGAAAATAAACAAGTTCGTAAAATACATTTTATAAGACATTTATGCCCCTCAGTAAAAACATATGCATGCATCAAAAACCAATAATCAAATATTTATTTGAAATAACCCTTAGGTCCTTATCCCGGAAACCGTAAACATAGTTTCAATCCAAAAATCAATCCAAAAGTTATTTCATAAATCCAGTGACACATGTTTATTACTTTATCATCTCCGGCATCCCAGATGCATAGCCTCCCAGACACTTGGCGTCCCAGACGTCATATCTCACGGTATTAAGCGACGCGTGCTGCCCGGGGTCTCACCGGGTCCATATCTCTGACATCCCAGATGTCTGACGTCCTAGACGTCTAATCATAGCAATCCTGCTCCTGAGTCACTATACGGTCCGGCCGCTCCGTACAATGACCCCTCGCAGGCAATGCACCGTGACTTCCCTAGTGTCCCAAACACCTGGAGGAGACCAATATATATCCTCGTATCGAGATGGTTTTATGGAACACATTTTATTATTCATTTCCAAAATATCACAAGGGCCCTGCCCCCAATTTCCATAAAACCGTCATAAGTCCAATTAGTTGATTATTAAATCGGAAATCATTTATTCAATTCCATTTTAGGGTCCCTGACCCGAAATCATATATATAAATTAACTGGGCCCCTGGCCCGATTCCTTAAATCAACTGGGCCCCTGGCCCGAATTTACTTTATCAAATTCGTAACTGTTTCATAAAATCATATCCGAACCACAATCATGGAAATCAGTGCAAAACCAGAAAATCTCGATTTACGCGTAAACCCGTAAATCGCCTCGAAATGCGTGAAATCACATAAATTCACCGATATCCAAATCAAAGCATATAAAAACAATTATAACAATCATGAAACAGTTATGCATGCATAGAATTTATCAAAACCAATGTCCACTCACAGACCATTTAACTGAGCGCCTCGATACGCGTGCCACCGGCCTTCCCGGGCCTCGTCACTAACACCGGGACTCCCGAAACTGTTCATAACACATTAGAGGGTTACTAACCTCTCCAATAACATCCTATTCAAGTCCCGTAATTTTCCCGAATTTTTATGTATTTTTAAACCCGACTTAAAACCTTCGGACATCCCGAACAACATCCGAACGGGATCCGATTGACACGGAACCAACGCTAAAATGTTCGTTATAATGTATAGGATAACATTTGTGTTGACCGTACCTCGGAATTCGTGCCCACGCGCTGTCACGCGCCGCCGTGAGTGGCTGCGCGTGAAACCCACGCGCCAGCTACAGTAACGGTGAACAGTCGTCTTCCTCGCCCGTTTCCTCTGCAAACGGGTCCTGCAACCCGCGTGACAACCCGGTTAAATAGCTATCAATTCGACCTCGATTTCATCTGATTTTGATCCTAAAAATATCATTAACCATCCAATTAGAGTTCCATGTCCTCGATTCAACGTAACCGTCCCGAAATCAGACCCACGACCCGTGATCACCCAAACGGGTCGATCACCCAAACTCTGTGTTTTCTCAATCAAACTCAAATTAACTTCACAGTAAGGATTCTAGGCCTAAAAGGAACTGAAATACAAGATCAATTGGACACGACCTTACCTGGAAGTGATCGTCCACAGTCCCTGCACAACTCTGAAACAGGAACCTCAGTTCCAGTCCAACTCGCGTCAATTTTCCTTCGAAGTTGATGGGGTTCAGTTCCAATTCCTCCCAGAAGCCTCAAGCCGTCCTTGGTTTGGTCCAATTCACCTCAGAAATTAAACTGAGTATTTTCCCTCCATTTTCCATTTTTCCTCCAAACTCGATTTCCTCTCAACACCACTCTGCCCTCACTTCGAACTCGACCCAGAATGATCCTAACTCTCACCAGGCACCCAACTAACGGCTCACAATCGACGGCAACCCGTGGGAAACACCCTCAGTCCCATTGGGAAATGTTTCCCGTGAACAGACCTCCAACCATGGTTTAAACGCCTCCTCACCGTCCCACACGGCCATGTCTCTCACACACAGTCCAATTAGCAATTAAATAACCATTTAGCCCATAATCAGTTCCAATTTCAAGCATAAACAAATCACCCATGCACTGATCGTGTTTCCTAATCACAGATGCTACAGTGACCGAGCAAGCATCCCCTGTGAAATTACAATTCTGCTCCCGTGCAGAAAATTACCAAAATGCCCCTCACGCATCCATGCTGGTAACTCGGTCATTCGGACTCCGATTGATGCATGCCGCCTGTCTACGAACTCAGGGCATCGAGATCTTCCTAATGGTCCTTGGCACTCGGCCATCGGACCTCCCGATCAAAAAGTCAACATTTTCCCCTTATTTCGTCCAAATTACGAAAATGCCCCTGGACTTCCGAACGTCATAACTTTCACCACGGACGTCATAATCGAACGTGTCGCCTATCTATGAACTCGTGACGTCCCAAACTACGTCACGGGCATTGGTCAAAGTCCATTTGACCGTCCGAATAAAAAGTCAACGTTTTGCCCACGACCAGGGGCAAAACGGTCATTTTGCACCGTTCGTCCGAGTTCGCCCAACTAATCACCGATTAACCCTGCTAATCATGATTAGCCCGTAATCTAGTCCTGAATTCCGGGACGGGTCGTTACATAGATGAGGTAAGTTCAAATGTTGTCAATGATGCTAAGTTAGATAAGATAACCTCTAGGCTTGAAAATGTGTTGGAACTTAAGAAACAAATACCAAGCCTACTTCGTGTTTCAATAATTCAATTTGGTTATAATGTATATAGGTAGGGAGAAATGTGGACCCTCTCTTAGTAAAGAAGTTAAATTTACTATTTCGTTTCATTCCTATGATTATGTGAGTTGAAATACAATGCCTCAATGATTTTATCTTCAAGATCTTGAAAGATAAGTTTTAAAATGCAAGTTGTGCCTCAAATTGTTGATTATTGTAATTCAGGCTCGAGATAATAAGTAATTTTGTTCGGCTAACAAAGGCTAGCCTGGATGAAGTAATGGAATTGACATGTCCAAAAGTACTTAGGGTGGTTTTGGACGTGGTCAAATAGTGTTGAATTGGTTTTTGGGTCGGTTATACGTAAATTGTGATATATAAAGACACTTCGATATAAGGCTTTTGTGGGCATTAGTAAATGATGTTATTGTTGAAGTGATAACCATATGAATATGATTTGGACTTTAACTTTTGATTGAGTTTTTCAAGGTTCAGGTTGTGGTCTTGGTTTGTGAGTATGATGAAAGAGTAATTTTTCTAATGGAATAACTAATTGAGATGTTGGAATGACGAAAATGTTCTTTATTGTATTTGATGTGTGTTATTGAGAATAGGTATTATTGTTAATGGACGTGGACTCGAGTATGAAGTAAGAAGTCGAAAACGATTTAGAGGAATTATGAGTTTGACGAGTATATTATTTAGATATAAATTGTAAGGAAACTTGGTAAGGAAGATACCCTAGGAAACATTGGATCTGTCTGGTTAGTATTGGATTCTAGCTCATGCAAGACTTGGCCTAGAAGAGAATTGAGGTATTAGCCTACTCGTAGAGCCGCAACATGAGGTACTGGATACTTTATACAATAGTTGGTTATGCTTGAAAATGAATTTGGTGAACTGATGAGCTATGTTGTGAATATAATGGTGATTGAGTTTTGAGCAACTCAATTGTCCAATTTGAATATGGACATGAAGTTAGTTCTGTTATGAAATTTCAAGAAAGAAATTTCTTTAATGGGGATAGGTTGTAATGACCCAAACCCTTGAGGAAAAATGAATTAGGAAAAACAAGGTAAAATGTTGATTTTTCCCCTGTAAGGTCAAATGGTTAACTTTTTGATATGGATGTTTATTAGGAATTCTGGGAAGACCATTACGAAGGCCTCGAGATCTTGAGTTCGTAGAAAGTTGGCAAGTCAAAATCGAAGATCGATTAGGTTTTTTCAGGTCAAGAACCATTAAGGGTATTTTAGTAATTTTGTCACCAAGGGAATTTTGGTCATTTTGTAACAATGACCAATTAGATGTTGCCATGTGTCATGTCCTACAGAGTTCTGATATGTTCCCTTTTCCACTGACTCAGTCCTCTACATATTGAGCGTATGTACTGTTTGTGTTATTCGGTGGGCATAAGCCGAAAGCCATGGAAGGCCATGATCATGCACACACCAGAAGAGGATAAAAAACTAGACAAATAGAGAGCTAGGGAAGGGGAAAGTTGACACGACCCACCCCCAATCCCCCGAGATTAAGGGCTAAGGCATGCTCCTGTCTAACTTACGGGTGACACGAAGGTTAAACCGACGTCCAACCTCCATGTAACACATAAGCCGGACAAGGGATTCCAAACGAACCGTCCAAAACTTCCGGACTTCCCAGAGCACGCAGAATCTACTGTGGATCGCGTGTGTGATGTCTCTATCTCTCTCTACCAACAGCCCGCACCGTGACAACCTGGAGGGTATCGAAAACATAAAAGACTGTGAGTGGAAAAAAATAAAGAATATGTTCTGAAAACAAGATAGAGAAAAGTACATTTATACCCTCCACGTAAAAAAAAAAATGCATGCATACACAACTCATTCCATATCCGAGATAAGAAAACCATCATTGAAAACCAGAATCATTTCCTTTTCATTAAATCCGTAATTCAAATCCAGGGCCTCAACCCAAAATCCCCAAAATCCAAGTCATCCAGGCCACTGTCCAAAACGTCTGAAAACCAGTGAAAAACATCAATTAATCAAGTTGCTGGATCTCAAGTGCGCCCGAGTCTTTAAACTCAAAACACATGAGCATAATCAGGCCTTCCTAAGATATCAACGAGTCTTTAAACTCAAAACACAATCAACAGGCCTCGAGGGATTTCACAATAACCGAGTCTTTAAAGTCAAAACATATCAATCGAGGGCCCTCCCCGTCAATCAACCAAGTCTTTAAACTCAAAACCAGATCCAGCCATTTTCCGGTTCTTTAAACCCAAAACCATTTTTCAATGGGTCTTTAAACCCAAAATCAAGTGAAAACCATAGAAAATCCATATCCGAATTCACAATAATGATTCAGTAAGCCGGCATCTAGAACCATCATCTCGAACCCAAACCCAGAATTTCATTTTCGAGTTCCAAAACTGAATCTGAATCATTTGTCCGAAATTTGATTCCAAAACCGAAATCACGTTTACCGAAATCACACGAACAAGGCTTCAAGCTCGAAATCACTTTTCCAAAATCCATTATAAATCATTAAAATCAAATCATTTTTCGAATCCCAAAATCAAATCATTAAAACCATGATCAAATCACAATAGAAATCGAAAACTCGTAAAACGTCCAAATATGTAATAATCTCGAAATACGTGTAAAACCGTAAATCATCATGATCATAATCATAACCATAGAATCACGTATAGAAAAAATATAAAAACATATATGCATGCATCATAAATTAGAAAGCAAAGTCCACTCACAGACCATTAGCATCGCCGCCTCGATAAGCGTGCATTTAAGCTTTCCCAGCTACTCCACTATCACCGGCTTTCCCGAACCTGTCCAAATCCCATAATAAGGTTACTAACTACTTCATTAAGCTTCTACTATGTCCCCGTAATTTTTCCAAATTTTTAACTATTTTTAACCGAGCCTTCAACCCTTTGGACATCCCGAAACAAATCGAGACGATGTCCAATCGCCTCGAAACCTATCCCAAAATGTTCGTTACATCGAATACTTTAAGAGTCATGTTGGAACCTTCCTCGAAATTTGTGCCACGCGCCCACACGCACCACCCAAAGGGGCTGCACGTGGGCCTCACGCGCTACAGTTCATCCATGTCCTCTCGCTGAACCGGGTCCAGACCGGTTCGGTTCAGGCTGGTCTAGTCGAACCGGCGATCACGGTTCACGGCCATTCCAACCTTTTTCCAACCCGATTTCAACCCTATTTGATCCTATCCTTCCCTTTAAGCCTTTCCATTCAATCCATAAGTTCCAAATTGAGAAAACCAAGTTAAAACAATATACCTTTAATCGATTGTTGGACCGGCCGACCACCACCTCAACGGTTCCCTTGCCTCCGGCCATCCTTCAGCTATCAAGTCAAGATCCTTAGGTCCCTAGCAACCTCAGAAAGTTCACCTGGGCAACAAATCCATTCGACAGCCACCAAAACCTGACATATCATCTTAAACCTCAAAATACGATAGTGATGATTTGAGGTCTTACATGTACTGTCGAGCCCCGTCGTGGTCTCTGCCGTCATCACATCACCTCCTTCTCACTTCCTCATCAGAAAATAGGGAGCCAGAAACACGCTTGAAGGGGAATGGATCATGATGTAACTGTCCCCTGTTTTGTTTTGTTTCTTCACGGTTAGGATCACCGTCCACGACCACTTATGACGGTGGCACCACCATGCCACCTACCATCCAACTCTCAGTTTCCAGTTTCGTTCAAAGGTTCAGGCTTGGAGGGGAAAGGGATCACGATCACACTCACAAGCCCTCTATTCTCTCTATTTTTGTCCAACCCGTGCACAAACTTAACTCATCCCCTTTTTAAACTCGTGTGAGGTGGGAGCGAGGTTTCCACAAGCCTCTAGAGAGGGCCAAGTGTCCCCATCTCTGTGGACCCATTGCCCAAGGTAGTCACCTAAAATTAACTGGGCACAGATCCCAATGCATCACAACCATTTTACCCTTATTCAACAAATTACCATTTTTCCCCTCACTTTTCTAGACCCGTAATGTTGTCGTCCAAACTCCAATTGACTCATGACGCTTTTCGTTGTACTCAGGGGATCAAGACCTACCTAACGGTCCTCAAAATACGTGAAAATAACTTTTATAAAAATTCAATCATTTGCCCCTTTTTAACCAAATTACCAAAATACACTCGAACTTCCGAACATCATAACTTCTTCCTGGAATGTAAGAATCGGGCGTGCCACCTGTCTATGAACTCGTGACGTCCTGAACTACGTCACAGTCATCGGTCAAAGTCCATTTGACCTCCCAAACTAAAAGTCAACCGTTTGCCTAATTCTAAGGGCAAAATCATCATTTCATCCTGTCCGTCCGAAAGCACCCAACTAATCACCGATTAACTTCACTAATCCGTCATGAACCACTAATCTAATCCCAGTTTCCAGAACGGGTCGTTACAAAAGTGAAGGTGAAGAAGGGAAGATGAGAAGAGTACAGGAAAGAACAGAGAGAGGAAGAGAATGACTAAGAGGAATCCTAGACCCGTGAGTGTCATTTTTAGGGTTCCTAGTTCGGATTTTGCTTTTAAGGCTAGGAAACTTGGGGATGAATATTCTAATGTCCTTCTGGAGGTTTTTCATTTCAGAAGGTCTTGGAAACATAGGTTATAAATTCCGGAGACTACTCAGGATGAAGGTTCAAGGTTGGCCAAAGAAGTGAAAGTATGGTTCTTCGATTTTAGTTGTCCTTTCTTTGTTTTGAGATAATGGATGCAACCTAGGGATTTATTAGAGTATAGTAGTAGAAAAAAGTGAATAGACCAAGAAATGAGTGTTTTAGGGCCGGGTCGATTCGCCTGAGTTGGGTTCTACTTGTAGACCTGTGGGCTGACCCAACTAGAGGTAGACAATCACTATAGCTAGCGTGTGGCTCCCACGCGCAGTCACTTTAGGTGGCGCGTGAGAGGGATTTTAGAGATTACGTGAACATGGAAGTTACAGTACTCGAACATACGAGTCCAACGGTACAATTTTCGAGGCGAATAAATATCGTCTCGAGACAGTTTTGACTATTTGAAGGTTTAGGGTCTATATTAGATCGTTTAAAAGTCCCAGGAAATTATGAAATTAAATAGTGAGTTAATAGAGGTGATTAGTGACCCGTAAAAGTGATTTTTGGAAGAATGTGATAATCTCAAATTTTTTACAGAAATACGTGTAATGCGGGATAGCTGCATGTATGGTACGTGTCAGTGGACTTTCTTTTCTCTAAATCCTATGTATGCATTCTTTATTTTATTTTCCATGATTTAAGATGTGTTTTATTTTATGATAATTTATGTACAATTTTGCTTTATTTTTTATGGATTTTTTGTGGATTTTACAGTAAATGCAACTTTGCACGTTTTACGAGGAAATCAACGTATTATGTTCTAATTGTTATTGAGTTTGGAAAATGGTTTTATACTTGTTATTTCTTGCTTATTTGATTATGAGAGTGATTGATGAATTGAGATTTCTATATGATTTTACCGAATATTTAAATGGCTTGTTTTACGAGGTTTTGACATACTTGTGAATTGGGCTTAGCCCAAATTTTACTATTTGATTCGGATATTTGAAATTGGTTTGGATTATGCAAATGGAGTTTATATGTGATATGATTATGTGATTTTGGATACTTCGGATTCTTGATATGATACATATGCGATGTGATATGGAAACCCTCATCGAGATGCCAGATTGGTTGGACGATCTCAGACGTTGTGTAACGACCGGGACGTTCAGAAAAAGGAAATGTGGAAAATTTGAAGAAAAGGACGATTTTGCCCCTAGGTAATGGGTGAACGGTTGACTTATGCTCGGACGGTCAAACGGACTTTTACCAATGACCGTGATGTAGTTCGGGGCGTCACGAGTACATAGACAGGTGGCTCGCCCGATTCCGACATTCGAGGAGGAAGTTGTGACGTTCGGAAGTTCAAGGGCATTTTTGTAATTCGGAGGAAAGGGGGAAAATGTTGACTTTTTTATTGAGCACTAATTTTCACGCAATTCGAGGACTGTTAGACAGGCAAAACACGTCAATCGGAGTACGAATGACCAAGTTATGGGTCTAGAAGCATGAAGGGCATTTTGGTAATTTTGAGCACAAGGGTAAAACAGTAATTTCACAGGGGCACTGTTTTGAAACCGGGAAGCAGAGGGCTGAACCACCGTGCTTGAGGGTCTGTCCAGGGGATTGTTTATTGGTTAGTGGCTTTGGGGCGTGAGTGGGTGTGCTTGAAGCAAGTGCACAGTGTGCGGGTTGGTATTTTTATAAACGGTTCTCGTGTTTTTGAGGTGAAAAATAGAGTACAGGCAGGAGTTTGTGTGTGTGTACGAGTGAGGTTGGGAATGGAGCACTGTTGTGGTCGAATTGTTTATGCAGTTAGTGAGCGAACATAGACAGAAGATAGAGCACGGTTGTGTTGGTAGAGGTGGAGTGCGGGGAACAATTGCACAGTGAACTGTGCTGATACTTTTGAAATGGAAAAACAGAGACCGTTGAACCATTGCTAATTCGACCTCCCCAATAACGGTTTTGGGAGAAAATGAGAGCTGAGGAGGAATGAGAGAAGCAGAGGGATTAAAATGGAGAGGAAAAACGGGGAGGAAGACCCCAGGAACACTGAACGTGCCCGAAAATCCCAATTACGAACTCTAAACCAAATTTTTATTTAGACGGTAAATTGATGGAATCAGAGGTGAGTTTGATCTTCTAGACTTCCAAACGAGTCAAACGGAATCGACAGTGAAGAAAATGGTGAAGGGATGAGCCCAGACGACATTTGAGTTAAGCTTGAGAGATTCTAGTTGAGTTGGAATGGTTCGAAGGTTTCAAGTTTATAATAGAGATCGAAGATAGGTTTCTGGTAGTCCTGCGAAGCTTTTGGTTCGAGCAATTGAAGGAAAACGAGGAGGATTGATGAACCTCAAGGAATGAACGGTGGTCGGAGGTTCATCGGAAACTCAAGTTGGGTTTGACGGATTAAGGTAAAGTATAATGAAATTAAAGTCACAGGCCCATAATTAGATTCATGATGATGCTTTATACTGAATCAATTGAAGAAAACAACTTGAGATTCGCAGGGATAGAACCGGGTCAATACGCGGGTTAAATGACCCGTTTAGCTGCCAGCCGAGTGAGAATGATGAATAGTGTGGGGTACTGTAGCAGGTGCGTGAGTTTCACGTGCAGCCACACACGGCGGCGCGTGAGGGCGCGTGGGCCTAATTTCTGAGGTGAGCTCAACACAACTTTTGTCCTATATAATGTAACGAACATTTTAGCATTGGTTTCGAATTAATCGGACACTGTTTCGATGTTGTTTCGAGGGTCCAAAGGTTTACGTTATGTTTTTAATTAAAGTTTAATTCCCATAAAATTATGGGAAATTAGTATGATGTTATTTGGGTCCTTAGTAACACTAAAGAATGATTGCGGACATAATTTGAGATTTCTGGAAAATGCCAGAAATTACGGAAACGCGTGCGGCGCGAAAACAAGCGCTATGGACGGTGTGTGAGTGGACTTTGCTTTCTAAAGTTTAATGCATGCATAAATGTTTCTATGATTTTAATGATTATGATTATGACTTGTGATAATTTCGATTTCCGTATTTATAAGTATTTTTTATATACATACGAAATTGCACGTATTTCGAAACTAAGGTTTCTCTTATGCTTTGATGATGGGTTAATGAATGATTTTATATGATTTGTGTGTATCATGTTTTAATGATGTTTCAATTATGATTGCGAGTATGATTTACGGTTTTGACACGTATTTTGAGAATGACACGGAGTTGCACGTTTTACGAGATTTCAAGTATATTGTGGTTTGACTGTGATTTTGGTGATTTGATTATGGTTTTGATGTTTTGACCTTGGGATTTGAAATATGATGTGATTACAATGATTTAAAACAGATTTTGAGAAAGGTGATTTCGGGCTTGATGCCCAGGGCATAAAAGTAATTTTGAGGAACGAGATTTCGATTTTTGGAAGTTTGAAAGTGAATTTCTCGTTTGGGTTCGGAATGACTGTAATGACCCGGACGTTCAAAAAGGGGAAGTTTGGAAAATTCGAAGAAAAGGACAATCTTACCCCAAGATAATGGGCAAACGGTTGACTTTTTGATCGGGCGGTCAAACGAACTTTGACCGATGACTGTAACGTAGTACGGGACATCATGAGTTCATAGACAGGTGGCACGTCGAATTCCGACATCCGAGGAGGAAGTTATGACGTTCGAAAGTTCAAGGGCATTTTCGTAATTCGAACGGAAAGGGGAAAAATGTTGACTTTTTGTTTGACAACTAATTTTCACACAATTCTAGGGCTGTTAGGTAGGTCTCGATGACCTGAGTACAACGGCAGGCGGCACGCTGAAATCGGACTTCGGACGAGTAAGTTATGACTCTAGAACGAGGAAGGGAATTTTTGTAATTTGTGAAGGAGGGGTAAAATGGTCATTTTGGGAGTGCAGGTTGAAACAGCCGTGAGTGGGTGTTTTTGAATTGAGAAAAAAAAAACAGGGCATGGGTATGGATTATTTATGTAGCAAATTGGTTGGGCTGAGTGTTAAGGAATTGTTTTAGCAATTGAGTGGAGCAGTGCACGGGTATGCAATGGTGAGTTTGGGAACAGGAGCTGCTGGTGCTTCTGAAAATTGGCAAAAACATAGACAGTGGAGGCAAGTGCAAGTATGTGAGATTGTGCGTTGGTGGGAAACTTAAAAAATGAAGTAGTGTGTGTGGAAGTGGAGAGGGGAAACAGAATACTTGAATAGTTTTTACAGATGACAGAGCACGGGTAGCACTTTGGGGAATGCTTGGTGCTGTTGGAACTAGAAAAAATAGAGGTGGTTTCCCATGTTTGATCGACTTTCCAAGACCATTATGAGGGAAACTGATAGCTGAAACGGATGGGAGAAAGAGAGAACAGAGTTCTGAGATGGAGAGAGGAAAGAAAAGGAGGAAAATAGGAGTGGAGAGTCCAAAAACCCGAAACCTATTTTTGTGTGAATTCAAATCCGAATTTGAATTTTAGGCCAGCCCAAGCCAAATTGAGGCTCGAATCAGTCTTTTGGAACCTTAATTAGTCGATCCAAATCAAGTATTGCAAGGTTCGAAGCCCGTTGAGCTAAGAACAGACAAGGCGGAGCTTGGAAAATTCAAAGGTTTGAATCGCGTAATTGGAGGCGTTGGACGTTGCAATTGAGCTTTAAAACCAATTCATGATGGTCTTATGAAGCTGTTGGCTGAGTCAATTGAAGAAAAATGGTGAGGATCGAGGAACTTTGATGCAGGAACAGTGATCGGCTGTTCTTCGTGAATTCGGGTTCGAATTGATGGTTTGGGGTAATGACGACTGCAATGGTTGTTACAGATCCCTAATTCATATTGTTGCGAAGCTAGTGGAATATTTAATTGTTCAAAATGGTGTCGAATTGATGGAATACTAGTCGGGTCACTTCGCGGGTTACCGGACCCGTTTACCAGTCGATCGGGTAGGGAAGATGAACAGTACATGGTACTGTAGCAGCGCATGACCCCCACGCGCAGCCACTCACAGCGGCGCGTGGACTCGAATCTCGAGGTAAGTTCAACACAACTTTTTTCCTATACATTGTAACGAACATTTTAGCGTTGGTTTCGAATTTATCGGACACCGTTTTGATGTTGTTTCAAGGGTCCGAAGGTTCATGTTACATTTTTAATTAACGTTTAATTCCCGGAAAATTATGGGAAATTAGTATGATGTTATTTGAGACCTTAGTGACCCTGAAAAGTGATTTCGGACAGGATTCGAGATTTCTGGAAAATGTTGGAAATTACGGGAACGCGTGCAGCGCGAAAACGAGCATTTTGGACGGTGTGTGAGTGGGCTTTGCTTTCTAAAGTTTAATGCATGGATAAATGTTTCTATGATTTTAATGATTATGATTATGACTTGTGATAATTTCGATTTCCGTATTTATACGTATTTTTTATATGAATACGAAATTGCACGTATTTCGAGACTATGATTTCTCTTATGCTGTGATGATGGTTTGATGAACGATTTTACATGATTTGTGAGTATGATGTTTTACGAATGTTTTGATTGTGATTATGAGTATGACCTACGGTTTTGACACATATTTCGAGATTATTAAGGATTTGAGCGTTTTACGAGATTTCGAGTATATTGTGTTTTGATCATGGTTTTGATGCTTTGACCTTGGGATTTGAAATATGATTTGATTTCAAAGATTTAAACGGATTTTGGAAAAGTTGATTTCGGGTTTGATGCCTAGGTCATAAAAGTAATTTTGATGAACGAGATTCGGTTTTCGGGAACGTGGAAGTGGATTTCCGGGTTTGGGTTCGGGATGATGTTTCCGGATGCTAGCTTACGGAATCATTATTACGAATTCGAATTCGGAAATGGATGGCAGATGATTGGGGATTTGAATGTGAAATTTGGACATAAGTCCTGTTATGACAAAATGTGATTTCGGATTGGATTTGGAATTTGGATCACAATGGATCCTGGATTGTGGTGATTTACAAATGGTTTTGGGTTTAAAGACCCGGTGCTAAGGCTGGATCATGTTTTGAGTTTAAATACTCGGTTAATTGATGACGGGGGAGGGCCCTGGATGAGTTTAAAGACTCGGTTTCTGTTTTGAGTTTAAAGACTCGGTATGATACCCCCTGAGGCCTATTGATTATGTTCTGACTTTAAAGACTCGTTGATATCCCGAGAAGGCCTGATTATGCGCATGGTTTTGAGTTTAAAGACTCAGGCGCACTTGAGATCCAGCAGATTGATTGACTTGTGAATTACTGTTGATTGCTGATGTTTCGGATGTGTTGGGCAGTGGCCCGGCTTATGTGGTTTGATGGATTTTGGTTTATATTGTGTACTTGAAATTGATTAATGATTTTGGGCTGAGGCCCTGTGTTGATGATTACGGGCTAAGACCCGAAGGTTAAGAAAAGGAAAATGATTTTCGTTTTCATACACGGTTCTTCTCATACTGGAAATGAAATGGATTGTGAAATGATTTTCGAATGCATGCAATGGTTTTACGTGGAGGGTAGAAACGCTTTCTATAACTGTTTTATAAACTGATTTATTTTTGTCCACTCACACCTTTTGTGTTTTTATTGACCCTCTAGGTCGTGGCGCGTTGATCGAGGCTGCTCGAGAGGCGGAGGCATGAGTGTGTACGTGTGTGGCTATCCCTGGTTTGGCAAGTACTGAGGGTAATTTGGGGAAGTTCAGTCGACTTTCCATACGGGAATAGGACCGGGCACAGTTATCAATGTCCCTTCGGGGGCAGTCCTGTCAATGACAGTTCTGGTGCCGGCTTACGGAATCATTATTGCGAATTCGAATTCGGAAATGGATGTCGGATAAGATTGGGGAATTGAATGTGAAATTCGGACCTAAGTCCTGTTATGACAAAATGTGATTTCGGAGTGGATTTGGAATTTGGATCACGGTGGATCCTGGATTGTTGTGATTTACAAAAGGTTTTGGGTTTAAAGACCCGGTACTATCGCTGGATAATGTTTTGAGTTTTAAGAATCGGTTAATTGATGACGTGGGATGGCCCTTGATCAGTTTAAAGACTCAGTTACTGTTTTGATTTTAAAGACTTGGTATAATACCACCAAGGCCTATTGATTATGTTTTGAGTTTAAAGACTCGTTGATATCCCGGGAAGGTCTGATTATGCGCATGGTTTTGAGTTTAAAGACTCGGGCGCACTTGAGATCCAGCATATTGTTTGACTTGTGAATTACTGTTGATTGCTGATGTTTTCGGATGTGTTGGGCAATGGCTATGTGTTATGATTGCGGGCTAAGACCCGAAGGTTAAGAAAAGGAAAATGATTTGATTTTCGTACACGGTTTTCTTGTATTGGAAATGAAATGGATTGCGGGATAATTTTCGAATGCATGCATTGGTTTTACATGGAGGGTAGAAATGTCTTTCTGTAACTATTTTATAAACTGATTTATTTTTGTCCACTCACACATTTTGTGTTTTTTTATTGACCTCCAGGTCGTGGCGCGTTGATCGAGGCTGATCGAGAGGTGAAGGCATGAGTGAGTACGTGTGTAGCTATCCCTGGTTTGGCAAGTACTTATGGTAATTTGGGAATTTCAGTCGACTTGCCAGACGGGAGCAGGATCGGGCATCGTTATCAATGTCCCTTCGAGGGCGGTCCTGTCAATTTAGTATCATAGCACTAGGTTGCTGATTCTTTTGCCACATCATGCCTCCGAAGCGTAAGCCTCGTGCGCGACCTAGTAGTGAGACGAGTAGACGAGGGAGCATGAGACCCCGCGATAGATCTCAGATGAGATTGACCCTGGGTTGAGGGTTAGATGTCCTATGGAGTACACTGTGAACTACTATTTGTTAGACGTAGAATTGTGTGGGTCGCATAGACGAATGAGACCAGTGGCTAGTTGCACTCGTGATGGGATATCTCTTAGGCCTTATCGGTCGTATAAGATATGGTTGAGCATTAGTGTTTGTTAGGCGACTGGGTATGTCAGTGATGACATGATTGATTGGTATGAGATTGGACTCAAGAGGAGTCGAGATATAGGTACGGGACTCAAAATGAGTCTGGATATGGGTTAGGAACATGAGATGAGTCATGGTAAGGTATCAAGGCTCGAGAGGAGCCAGAAAGGCTGAGTGAGGAACGTTTGGCACTTGGGATACCAATGACGGGTATATGGTCAGATACTGTTGAGTTAGGAAATTGTGGCTTGGTCTTGGTTAACTTGGTTTATTGGTCTTTTGGGTGAGTGTCCTTAGTGAATGAGGTTCGGGCGGGGACCCGAGGTATACAAGGATTTGGACTTAGGAGATAGTCCAGTTTAGTGGGACGCAAGCCGGGTCCACTGGGAGGAAAAGTGATAAGGGCATTGATATAGTAATAGTTGCGAGTGTGAGTTTTCTTGTCACGTCATAAGGATGGCGATATAGATCGATGGACATTAGTGAGATGGCACTGTTGAGGTGTGATCGAGTGAAGATTGACTCCTATATCGACTGTTGAGATAACATGCGAGGGAAGAGTTGGTGGGGCCCGTGATAGACCTTAGGGGCTTGGTCAGTTGGGACCACATGCCCGGGAATTTTCAATTCCTTCGTAGGGAGCCTGAGTAGCCCTGGAGTGATGACCTGGATACCCATTACTTGTGGTCATGATGTAAGATTAACCCGGACGTATGTATCGGGTAGATCCCGGGCTATCCACTCTTCCATGCCTTGAGATTGGTTATTGGCAGGATATGGTGTCGTTGTGATTGGTTTTGGTATGGAAGTTGTTGAACCGACTCGATTTACCGATGTGATACTTTGATAATAGTTATGTGGTAATCTTGGTAATTATATATGGTAGATTTGGTGAGACTTAAGGGGGGGTAGACCTACCGGTGTGAGGTTACCCAAGATGACTGATGTTGTTCGCCTAATGGATGACTTAGATTCAGACTAATTGGATGCCATCCTTGGAATGGATTGGTTGGTGACCCATGAGATCCCTATCGAGTATGTTGTTTCAGAGAGTGTTATGTGGAATCTAGGATTCCAGAGGTCATGTGTCAGGGAGACTCGAGGGTGTTACCCTCTAGGTTGATCTTGATCCCCACAACCAATATATGGTTGGTACGAGGTATTCAAGTTAGTTGGTCACATGTGTGGTGTATGTGCTTAGTGTATGAGATGCCTAGTGAAGGTTGAGGATGCCCAGAATTCTCAACATGTTCCTGAGATTTTTTCCAGGATGTGAGATTGAGTTTACGATGATCTGAGCTTGTATGTTGGTTTTGGACAGCTTAATAAGGTAACGGTATGGAATAGGGATTCCGTATCACGAGTGAAGGAATTGTGGTTGCGTGGGAAGGTTGTGGTTGGTGACCTTATTAAGAGAGGCCAACATGGCGATGACTGTTGAGTTTGAGTAAAAGAGAGAAAAGGATAACGACCAGATTTGGTATGGCTGGGATTAGTTGATGGTGATACCCTTGGACAGCCATTTGGGGCTAGTCATAGATGAGAGTCGGGTGGTCTGACCACATTTAAGTAATGCAAGGTACCATGATTGATGGTTGGTTGGAGTACTTACATGTACCGATGGGCGTGTGATGTACTGAATAGATGAATTGAATATGCCCTCAGAAAAGAGGTAGTTGAATAAGTGTTTAGTCTGATAGACCAGAGTAGGTTTGGGGAACCTGAGTTGGTCTGAGATTCGTTGGAGACCACAAAGTATTGTAGGGATTCTCTCTCATGTTTTTCCAGTTATGGTGATTAACCCGGAAGGAGTCAGAGTTATTGGAACTGAGAACTGAGTGTTGATTGGTTGGTGTCCTCCTATGTACACAGAGGAATGTGTAAGATTTTGGACAGATGTAGCCAATGCCTTAGGGCGAAAATTATGGTTAAATAAGTGTTAGTTCGGGTCGAACGAATAACGGTTGAGATTAGCGTGAATCCTAGGAAAAACAGACGTATTGGTCAATGGAGATATGAACTGAGTTAGGATGGTTACAAGTGGGGAGACGGTGACTTATGTTAGATCACTCACTATGAATTTGGGATTCGGTGAGTTAGGCGTTGAGGCTAGTTAAACCCTCAGAAGTTGACTGGTTGAGATTGAACCACGGGGTTGAGAATGCAGAGGTCATATACCTTTGGGAAAGAATGTACGAGTACTGTGTCAACCATCAGGATTAGTAAGATTGGATAAAAAGAAAGGCTTAGTGCATGATAAGGTGATGGTCGGAATAAATTGGGATTACGACCACTTTGGAGGATCAGGTACTATTAGGGAAAAGATGGTAATGTTTGATAACTTGAGGATAGGTGAAATCCTGTTAGTTATGGAACTCCATAGGACTGGAGTAGCACATGATTCTGATGACTTGGACGGCTGACGTCCAACTACAGGACCATACTTGGTGTATGGTGGAGTCTAGGTTAAGAGAAAGGTGTGATTTGCGATATAGTACGAATGAGTTTGTACTGAGCGCTTATTGGAAATATGAAGGAATCAGGGGGAAAGGTTAAAATCATTATACATAGTGACCCTGGGAAAGGGGATATGGTATAATTGACCTAGTGATGAGAATGAGTTTCCGAGTTGTTGAACGTTATGAGTTTATTGGCTTGGTGGCCTGATGACACATGTGCGTATTTAGCCATGGGATCATGTCACGAGCGAATGACATGTAAACGAGAAGATCTGACGGATTTTCGTGATCTGGGATTGTGGGAACTCGAATGGGAACTAGGCTACGTATTCTGAGCCTACATGTGCTATGACTTCCCATGGGGCAGGGATTTATACAGAGGTTGAGACGGGCTGTATGATTGCTATAAGTTGGGTATGACGTATACCCGGTTGAGAGTGATTATGTTTCGAGTGCATCTTAGACGTGTTTCCTTGGGAAAATTTTATGGCTTCCACTAATTGGAATTTCAAGGACGAAATTCTTTAGGGGGGGTAGATTGTAACGACCCGGACGTTCAGAAAAGGGAAATGGGGAAAATTTGAAGAAAAGGACGATTTTGCCCCTAGGTAATGGGCGAAAGGTTGACTTATGCTCGGATATTCAAACTGACTTTGACCAATGACCGTGACGTAGTTCGGGACGTCACGAGTTCATAGACAGGTGGCACGCCCGATTCCGACATTCGAGGAAGCTATGACGTTTTGAAGTTCAAGGGGATTTTCGTAATTCGGACGAAAGGGGGGAAAATGTTGACTTTTAGATTGACCACTATTTTTCACGCAATTTGAGGACCGTTAGGTAGGTCTCGATGCCCTGAGCCCATAGACAGGTGGCACGCGTCAATCGGAGTTCGGATGACCAAGTTACTGGTCTAGAAGCGTGAAGGGCATTTTGGTAATTTTGAGCACAAGGGCAAAACAGTAATTTCACAGGGGCACAGTTTTGAAACCAGAAAGCAGGGGGCTGAACCACGTTGCTTGGGAGGTCTGTCCAGGGGATTGTTTATTGGTTAATAGCTTTAGTGTGTGAGTGGGTGTGCTTGAAGCAAGTGCACAGTATGCGGGTTGGTATTTTTATAAACGGTGCTGGTGTTTTTGAGGTGAAAAACAGAGTATGGATAGGAGTTTGTCTGTGTGCACGAGTGAGGTTGGGAATGGAGCACTGTTGTTGTCGAATTGTTTATGCAGTTAGTGAGGGAAAAGAGACAAAAGATAGAGCACGGTTGTGTTGCTAGAGGTGGAGTACGGGGAACAATTGCATAGTGAACTGTGCTGATACTTTTGAAATGGAAAAACAGAGACCGTTGAACCATTGCTAATTCGACCTCCCCAATAACGGTTTTGGGAGAAAATGAGAGCTAGGGATGAATGAGAGAAGCAGTGGGATTAAAATGGAGAGGAAAAACGGGGAGGAAGACCCCAGGAACACTGAACCCGACCAAAAACCCCAATTATGAACTCAAAACCAAATTTTGATTTGGGCGGCAAATAGATGGAATTAGAGGTGAGTTTGATCTTCTAGACGTCCAAACGAGTCGAATGGGATCGACAGTGAAGAAACTGGTGAAGGGATGAGCCCAGACGACATTTGAGTTCAACTTGAGAGATTCCAGTTGAGTTGGAATGGTTCGAGGGTTTAGAGCTTGTAATTGAGATCGAAGAAAGGTTTTTGGTAGTTCTACGAAGCTTTTGGTTCAAGCAATAGAAGGAAAACGAGGAGGATTGATGAACCTCAAGGAATGAACGGTGGTCGGAGGTTCATCGGAAATTCAAGTTGGGTTTGACGGATTAATGTAAAGTATAATGAAATTAAAGTCACATACCCATAATTAGATTCATGACGATGCTTTATACTGAATCAATTGAAGAACTTGAGATTCGCAGGGATTGAACCGAGTCAATACGTGGGTTAAATGACCCGTTTAGTTGCCGGCTGGGTGAGAACGATGAATAGTGTGGGTACTGTAGCAGGCGCGTGAGTTTCATGCACAGCCACCCACGGCGGCGCGTGAGGGCGCGTGGGCCCGATTTCCGAGCTGAGTTCAACATAACTTTTGTCCTATACAATGTAATGAACATTTTAGCGTTGGTTTCGAATTAATTGGACACTGTTTCGATGTTGTTTCAAGGGTCCGAAGGTTTACGTTACGTTTTTAATTAACGTTTAATTCTCGGAAAATTATGGGAAATTAGTATGATGTTATTTTGGTCCTTAGTAACACTAAAGAATGATTGCGGACAGGATTCGAAATTTCTGGAAAATGCCGGAAATTACGGAAACATTTGCGGCGCGAAAACGAGCGCTATGGACGGTGTGTGAATGGACTTGGATTTCTAAAGTTTAATGCATGCATAAATGTTTCTATGATTTTAATGATTATGATTATGACTTGTGATAATTTCGATTTCCGTATTTATACGTATTTTTTATATGCATATGAAATTGCACGTATTTCGAGACTATGGTTTCTCTTATGCTTTGATGATGGGTTAATGAATGATTTTATATGATTTTTGCGTATCATTTTTTAATGATGTTTCGATTATGATTGTGAGTATGATTTACCGTTTTGAGACGTATTTCGAGAATGACACGGATTTGCACGTTTTACGAGATTTCTAGTATGCTGTGGTTTGACCGTGATTTTGGTGATTTGATTATGGTTTTGATGTTTTGACCTTGGGATTTGAAATATGATGTGATTTCAAGGATTTAAAATGGATTTTGAAAAAGGTGATTTCGGGCTTGATGCCCGGGGCATAAAAGTAATTTTGAGGAATGAGATTTCGGTTTTCAGAGGTTTGAAAGTGAATTTCTGGTTTGGGTTCGGAATGACGGTTCCGGATCCCGGCTTACGAAATCATTATTGCGAATTCGAATTCGGGAATGGATGTCGGATATGATTGGGGAATTGAATGTGAAATTCAGACCTAAGTCTTGTTATGACAAAATGTGATTTCGGAGTGAATTTGGAATTTGGATCACGATGGATCCTGGATTGTTGTGATTTACAAACGGTTTTAGGTTTAAAGACCCGGTACTATCGCTGGATAATGTTTTGATTTTAAAGACTCGGTTAATTGATGACGGGGGAGGGCCCTTGATGAGTTTAAAGACTCGGTTACTGTTTTGAGTTTAAAGACTCGGTATGATACCCCCCAAGGCCTATTGATTATGTTCTGAGTTTAAAGACTCGTTGATATCCCGGGAAGGCCTGATTATGTGCATGGTTTTGAGTTTAAATACTCGGGCGCACTTGAGATCCAGCAGATTGTTTGACTTGTGAATTACTGTTGATTGCCGATGTTTTCAGATGTGTTGGGCAATTTCCCGGTTTATATGATTTGATGGATTTGGATTATGTTGTGTACTTGGTTTTGATTCATGGTTTTGGGCTGAGGCCCTGTGTTTATGATTGCGGGCTAAGACCCAAAGGTTAAGAAAAGGAAAATGATTTGATTTTCGTACACGGTTTTCTTGTATTGGAAATTAAATGGATTGCGAGATGATTTTCGAATGCATCCATTAGTTTTACGTGGATGGTAGAAATGTCTTTTTGTAACTGTTTTATAAATTGATTTATTTTTGTCCACTCACACCTTTTGTGTTTTTTTATTGACCCTCCAGGTCGTGGCGCGTTGATCAAGGCTGATCAAGAGGCGAAGGCATGAGTGAGTACGTGTGTGGCTATTCCTGGTTTGGCAAGTACTGAGGGTAATTTGGAATTTCAGTCGACTTTCCAAATGGTAGTATGACCGGGCACGGTTATCAATGTCCCTTCGGGGGCGATCCTGTCACGTTGAGGTAAAGCTTTGTAACTCCCAAGACCAGTATTTTGATGGGATGTCTCGAACGTCAAGGTAATGTTCTGTAGTACCTAAGACTAGTAAGTAGTCTCAAAGGTCGAGGTACTGCTCCGTAGTTCTTGAGATTAGGACCGTGACTCAGATGTCGAGTTGGGCTCCATAGTTCCTGAGCTAGTCCACACTCAGATGTCGAGCTGGGCTCCATAGTTCCCGAGTGGTTTGTCCTTCCAATTGTGCATAAAAGATATGATGATTAGTTCACAGGCATCAAGGATGGGTTAGTTGATATGATTGGTTGATTCGGTATGTTGATGAATCAGTATGGCTAGTTCTTTATGTTTGTTGAGTCTGTGCTTTGGCCTGGTCGTATTTTCAGTGATATCTTTATATGAATTTATATTGGATAGGTTTTTCTGATATTTTTTAGTTTTGGATTACTACATGTGTATCGAGACTTTTGTTTTGCTAATGATTTGATGCATGCATAGTTTTTATAAAATGGAGGGAAATTAGTATTCTTTCAAACTATGTTTTAAAACCTTTATTTTTTTTCACTCACACATTTTTCTTGGTTTTGAAATCCTTCAGAGTTGTTGCACTGGAACAGAGGCTACTTACAAAACTATGCATGCATCAATAAAGTTTTGAGGGTACACTTGGATTTTGAGTCACCTATCAAATGAGAGCAGGGCCTAGATATGGTATATGACATGTTTCCGGGATCGAGTCCTGTCATCTTGGTATCAGAGCTTGGGTTATCATATATGCTAGAAATTATCATGCCTCTTGGATGTGAGCCTTGTGCACAGTCTGGTAGTGAGACGAGAATACAAACCACCGTGGTATTTTTGAGGATTAGCTTGAATTGGTTATATGTGATACATGTTGTTAGTGAGACCCACCTGGTTTAATAAGGTGTTATATGTGTTACATGATAGTGTGTTTCCTAGGTATTCATGATGTTGGATTAGATCAGTGGATGTCACATACTAATGGAATAAAACAATGGTATGCCTTCAATTATTAGGTGAGCTCACTTATGAGAGTTAGTGTAATCGTTGGTCTGTTGGACTCGAATGAGATAAATGAATATGTTTCTTTAGTTGGAATAAGTGTTGAAAATTAATTGGATGGAAGGCCTTCTGTCGGATCCGACACGTGTCATTACATTTTGATTGACAATTATAGGTATCAGCATTGTGATTATTGAATAGGGACTCCAATAGGAGTCACGATATCTTGTGACAGTATGGAGGTGAGTTTAGATATTGGAATCGAACTAGGGCCGAGGAAAAAAGTCAGAAGATAGGAAAGTTTATAATAGGGTTTTGGAATAGGATCAGAAGCGATGTTATTGTCCCAGGAAAAAATGAGCATTTTTCGATAGTTACAAACCGACTATAGGAAATCTGTTAGGATGATACTTATGGGATGTATAAATCCCTCTGCATTGGGTAAGTGACTAAGAAAGCATAATATTGATCTGTAATTTGAACATCTTAAGTTAAATACGGAATTGTTTTTGTAACACCCCGGAAATTCGAGGATTATAATAATGTAATTTAATGTATGAATTGACGTTTTTACCCCTGTGAATGGTATTGCCAAATTGTTGACTTTCTGATTTGAGGGTCAAATGGACTTTGAACAATGGCCGTGACGTAGTTTCGGACGTCACGAGTCCATAGACAGGTGGCACGTCCAATTCGGACGATCAGGGTAAAAGTTATGACTATCGGAGTTCAGGGGCATTACCGTAATTTGGACGATAGGGGTGAAAATGTTGACTTTTCGTTTGACAACTAATTTTCACATGACTCAAGGATTGTTAGGTAGATCTCAATGCCCTGAGTCCGTAGACAGGCGGCACGCCGAAATCGGACTTCGTATGGTTGAGTTAGGGGTCTAGAAAGTAAAGGGCATTTTGGTAATTATTGAACCAGGGGCATTTTGGTAATTATTGAACCAGGGGCATTTTGGTCATTCTACCCCTGGTTACTGTAGCAACCGCGGGGGGAACATGGGTGGCACCACCATGTGCGGTGGTTCAGTGTGCAATTGTTTATGAAAGTGTGTGCTGGAAAGAAAGGAATGTCTAATGCTTTAGAACGTGGTCTGATTCATCCACCCAACAAAGGCTACAAAGTTTATTTCGATCGAAGCTTTTTCGGGGAACCAATCTCAGTGGACAGTAAGGCTTCCACGAGCCTCTGGGACGGCTTAAATTGTTTAAAACTGAATAGGAATTGAGTGAGCTTCACTCTGCCTTTGAAAGAGCTGAGAATAGGTGAGGAACCAGAGATAAACCATTTCGGGAAAATTTGGAGGGAAATCGGGTTTTCAATTTCTGGTGATTGTTGGACCAAACCAAGGCCTGGTTTAGTCTTCTGGGAGTGTTTGGAACTCAACCATATCGAAATCGAAGGCCATCAGCCACGGGTGAGCTAGGACGGTGACTGCAGTGTTCAGAGAAATTTCAGTGGATCGGACGACTACTTCCAGGTGAGTGTTGGTTCAATTGATCGTTCATTTTAGTTCGTTTTGATCCTATTATGCTTCCTGTGAAGTTAATTGGAGATTGAATTAGAAACCAGGAAGTTCTGGTGATTGACCCGTTTGGTTGATCACGGGTCGATGGGTCGATTGGGGATTTGTCGAGGTTGATTAATGTCTCAGAACCTAAATTGGATAGTTAATGAACATGTTAGGATCAAATACAAGTGAAATCGAGTGGAAATTGACGGTTAATTAACCGGGTCAAGCCGCGGGTGGCAGGCCCGTATTATAGACAAATGGGTGAAGGTGGTGACACTGTAGCTACAGTGTCAGGCACGTGACTTTCACGCGCAGCCACTTTGGGCGGCGCGTGAGAGCGCGTTGGACCTTATCTCTGATCACGATCAACATGAATTTTGTTCCTCTCATCATTCTGAATATTTTTGATGAATTAACCATGTTGATCTGAGATAGTTAGGAGGGTCAATTTAGGGCCGATTGTCTCGGGAAACGTGTTGACGGTTTCCCCGAGCCGGTTTCTGTTTCGGAATTTTTGGATAAATGTTTAAGACTTGTAGTGACCCTTACGTGTGATTTGGACTGACAGGAATTGTACAATAATCCCGGTACAAGTTCGTACGTGCAGGTTCACCGTGGGATCGTACTGTGAGTGGGCCCGATTTCATTAAACCCTTGCATGCTTAAATATTTTCTGTTTTACTTATATATTCACATGCTGGATTTAAGAAACGGTTGATGATATTGAAATTATGGTTATGGCACGTTTCACGGTATTTGGGTTTGAGACCCGTTTGATGAAACTTAAAGATCGGTTTTGGATTTGATCTATATATATATATCTATGTTCTGCATGTGGATATCAATAAAATATATTTGGTATTGCACTGTATAGATCCATTCTTGGGATACTGTCTCCTCCGGATGTGGTACCCCGGAGTGGTCATGGCGCATTGCCTGCGAGGGGTCATTCTACGGAGGAACCGGACCGTAAAATGACTTAGGAGCAGGATTGTTATAATTGGACGTCAAGGACGTCGAGCGTCTAGGACGCTAGGCATTTGAGATGCCGTACCCGGACAGGGTTCGGGGATTGGATTCGGGATTGAGACCCTGAGTGGCAC
This sequence comes from Prinsepia uniflora, assembly GCA_032719365.1. Classification (NCBI taxonomy): domain Eukaryota; kingdom Viridiplantae; phylum Streptophyta; class Magnoliopsida; order Rosales; family Rosaceae; genus Prinsepia; species Prinsepia uniflora. The sequence continues at coordinate 45,239,300 of CM064872.1, read as the reverse complement.
GCGTAGCCTTGAGACTGTATAACTTTATCCCGCAGGTTTATTTGGTACCTGATCTCATGTTGGGTGGTTTGCCCGCAGTTTTATTTTAGAGTCGTGCTCGCAATTTGTAATTTGGAACTTTATCCCTTGTCTGACATCGGTTTATTTCCGATTTGATGTATAACTTTATTTGGTTATTTATTCATTTGAACTTTTGAGGTTAAAATTGGAACGTTATTTTGGGTGTCAGACGGGAGCAGGGCACGTCCCCATGTGGTCCCAGGGGGGTCGGGGCGGGTCCTGTCAGCTTGGTATCAGAGCACTAGGTTGTGGTCAGCATGCTAGACCAGCGATTAGTACTAGTCACTTTTCGAGTTTAAGGATAATGTTATCTGATCTATGCCTCTTGATAGTTAGTTATTCCTCCAAGGAGGATTCCTCATACACGAACTGACGATGATCTGGAAAGGGAAATGGAATGCGCAAGCATTGAGCGGGCTCAGCGTCTGGGAGCCACACCTTTCAGCGGGGGATCAAACCCCGAAGATGCTCATGATTGGATCACCAAGTGGGAAAGGATCTCCACGGTGATGCACTGCCCTCCGGGCGAACGGGTGACCTTGGCGGCCTTCTTACTGGAAGGAAGAGCCTACCAGTGGTGGAACGGCCTTGAAATGTCTGGATGGTCTGTCCATACCACTACTTGGGAAGTTTTCCGTTCCCGATTTCTGGACCAGTATTACCCGCGATCGTTTTGCGCGGCACGTTAGGCGGAGTTCCTGCGGCTGGAGCAGGGGGATATGTCCGATGCGGACTACGAGCAGACTTTTGGGAAACTATCCCGATTCGCTGCATCATTCGTGAGCACGGAGGAGGAAATATGCCAAAGGTTTGAGCTTGGACTCCGAGGGGAGATCCGGCCAAGTGTGACTGCTGCTACTCATGCTTCTCTGAGAGATATGGTCGACGCTGCAGTGCGTGTCGAGGCCAGTCTGGCGGCACACCAGACACGACAGCCTTCGGGCGAGGGGCGACGTCAGGATCGCCCACAACGTGGGCCAACAGGCCAGAAGAACAACAAGGGAGGGGGCTATAGAGGAGCACCCTCGTCCTTTAAAGGTCATGGATGGTCATGTCGACATGGAGGCTCTCAGGACAGAGGATCAGTATTCAACTCTGGGCAGCGTTCATCTTGGAGCGTTGCTTCTAGTGGGCATTCGGACAGGCCGAGGCCAGTAAATTGTTTTGCTTGCGGAGAAGAGGGCCACTATGCCTGTGATTGCCCGATGTTGTCCAAGAACAACGACGCTGGGGGCTCCAGTGTGGTATAGAGCACGGCTTCCCACACTAACGGAGGTCGAGGTCAGGGAGGTGACCGTGGTGCTGGGCGTGGCGCGCGCGGGTGCGGACGAAATGGAGGGCCTAGGGCCCAGGTGTTTGCAATGACCTAGCAGCAGGCGAGGACCACCCCAGGCGTGGTTACAGGTACACTGCATATCTTAAACCTTCTTGTACGTGTATTGATGGATGCGGGGGCTACAAATTCTTTTATTTCGAGGAGTTTTGCTGGTATGCTTGATTGTGTGGTATCAGCCTTAGATTGGGAGATGGGTGTTGGCACCCCGATGGGCATCGTGTACCTTGTGAATCAGGTGATTCTGAGGTGCTCGGTGAGAATTGAGGATGTGGATTTGCCAGCGGACTTAATTATCATGGATATCCACGACTTCGATGTAATCTTGGGAATGGATTGGCTATCGGAGCATGGGTCGCTCATCGATTGTTGTAGCAGGCAAGTGATTCTGCGAAGTCCGGGCTTTCCAGAGGTTATCTTTCAGGGGGAGCTTGATGGTTCGCCTCCTGAAGTGATTTCTTCACTTACTGCTACCAAACTTCAACGGAAGGGATGCCAGGGTTATCTGGTGCATGTCGTGTCGGAGCAGGTTGATACTCCGGGTATCGACGAGATACCGGTGGTACGTGAGTTTCCGGATGTGTTCCCGGAAGACTTACCTGGATTACCACCATCGCGGGAGATCGAGTTTACAATTGAACTACTCCCCGGTACCCGACCTATATCCCAGGCACCATACCGGATGGCACCGGCCGAGTTACGAGAACTCAAAACTCAGTTGCAGGAGTTGGTGGATTTGGGATACTTCCGACCGAGTACTTCACCATGGGGAGCACCGGTGTTGTTCGTAAAGAAGAAGGAGGGGAGTCTCCGTTTGTGTATTGATTATTGACAACTCAACAAGGTGACACTGAGGAACCAGTATCCTCTACCCAGGATCGATGACCTTTTTGACCAGTTGCGGGGAGCAAAGTGCTTCTAAAAGATTGATTTGCGGTCTGGGTATCACCAACTGAGGATTTCGGAGGAGGATATTCTGAAAACTGCTTTTCGAACCCGTTACGGACACTACGAGTTCCTTGTGATGCCTTTCGGCTTGACGAATGCTTCAGCAGCATTCATGGATCTGATGAACCGGGTCTTCCGACCCTACTTGGATAAGTTCGTGATTGTGTTCATCGATGATATCGTGGTGTACTCAAAGAGTGCCCGAGCACATGAGGAACATCTACGGCTGGTGTTGGAGAAGCTGAGACAGGAACAGTTGTACGCTAAGCTGAGACAGGAACAGTTGTACGCTAAGCTGAGCAAGTGTCAGTTTTGGCTAAACAGTATTGGTTTTCTGGGACATGTTATATCAACGGACGGGATTAGCGTGGATCCCCAGAAAATAGAGGCGGTGACCAACTGGGCTAGACCGACAACGGTAACGGAGGTGCGGAGTTTTGTCGGGTTAGCAGGTTACTACCGGAGATTCGTGGAGGGTTTCTCCAAAATTGTTGCACCCTTGACTCGATTGACTTGGAAGGAGTGAAGTTCATTTGGGACGAGCAGTGTGATCGGAGTTTTCAAGAGTTGAAGGATCGATTGACCACTGCACCTGTCCTTGCATTGTCGGATGACAGTGGAGAATTCGTAGTCTTTAGTGATGCATCGCTACAAGGTTTGGGCTGCATGTTGATGCAGACTGGTAAGGTTATCGCTTACGCATCGCGGCAGCTAAAGACTCATGGGTTGAACTACCCTACCCATGATTTGGAGTTGGCAGCGGTGGTTCATGCCCTAAAAATCTGGAGACATTACCTATTCGGCGCCACGTGCCGGATATACACCGACCACCAGAGCCTAAAGTACCTATTCACTCAGAAGGAGCTTAACATGAGACAACGGAGATGGTTAGAGCTGCTGAAGGATTATGACTGTACAATTGAGTACCATCCGGGTAAGGCCAATGTGGTGGAAGATGCACTCAGCAGGAAATCAGCAGGATCAGTTGCACACCTGGGGATGGTGTATCTTCCGTTGCTGGTGGAACTCCGGAAGACGGGAGTTATTTTGGATACGGATGAGCATGGAGCTTTTTTGGCCAACTTTCATGTACGACCAGTGCTGATTGATCAGATCATCGAAGTACAACTTCAGGATCCGATACTCTGTATTTACAGGATTAAGGTCGATGCGGATGGGAGACATGATTTTACCATCCGGGATGATGGAGCACTTGTGAAGTTGGGCCGTTTGTGTGTACCTGTAGTGGCAGAGTTACGGGCTTATGTTATGCATCCGGGAGGTACAAAGATGTACCGTACCCTCCGGAACCACTATTGGTGACCAGGAATGAAGAAGGACATTGCGGAGTTCGTAAGCAAATGCTTAACCTGTCAGCAGGTTAAGGCGGAACGGCAGAGACCGTATGGGGCTATGCAGCCACTTCCGATTCCTGAGTGGAAGTGGGATCACATCACCATGGACTTCGTCTTTAAGTTACCAAGGACTCAGAGTGGAGTTGATGGAGTGTGGGTGATCGTGGACCGGTTAACCAAGTCAGCCCATTTTCTGCCAGTTCTGGAGACTTATAAACCTAATCGACTGGCTCAATTGTTCGTAAAAGAAATCATACGATTGCATGGTATGTCGGAATCGATCGTGTCCGATCGTGATCCGCGTTTCACTTCCAGGTTCTGGCGGAGTTTGCAAACTACTTTGGGAACAACCCTACGTTTCAGTACTGCTTTCCATCCACAGACCGATGGACATAATGAGGTCTTGTGTACTACAGTTTTAGGATTCATGGGATACTCATTTGCCATTGATGGAATTCGCTTACAACAACAGCTATCAGGCAAGTATCGGGATGGCACCCTATGAGGCACTGTATGGTCGACAGTGCAGGACACCTATCTGCTGGATGGAGATAGGGGAACGAGCGGCTGTAGGGCCGAAGTTGATGGACTTAACCCTGGAAACTGTTCGTGTTATCAAGGAAAGATTGAAGGAGGCACAGGATCGCCAAAAGAGTTATGCCGATCGACGGATTCGAGACTTGGAATTTGCAGTGGGAGATTTTGTCTTCCTGAAGTTATCTCCGTGGAAAGGAATTATCCGTTTTGTCCGACGGGGGAAACTGAGTCCACGTTTTATCGGACCATATGAGATCGTGGAGAGGATTGGCAGGGTTGCTTACAGATTGGCACTACCTCCAGAACTTTCTAGAGTTCACGATGTTTTCCACATATCAATGATGCGGAAGTACGTACATGATGCTTCTCATGTACTGGAGGAACAACCTGTCGAAATACGGGAGGATTTGAGCTTTGATGAACAACCAGTTCAGATTTTGGATCGGAAGGACAAGGTACTACGTCGGAAGACGATCCCTCTCGTGAAGATTCTTTGGAAAAACCAGAATGTAGAAGAAGCCACATGGGAGCCCGAGGCTCAGATGCGAGAGCAATTTCCTTATTTGTTTCTTTGCAATTTCGGGACGAAATTTCTTAAGGGGGAAGGTTGTAACACCCCGGAAATTCGAGGATTATAATAATGTAATTTAATGTATGAATTGACATTTTTACCCCTGTGAATGGTATTGCCAAATTGTTGACTTTTTGATTTGAGGGTTAAATAGACTTTGACCAATGACCGTGATGTAGTTTGGGATGTCACGAGTCCATAGACAGGTGGCACGTCCAATTCGGACGATCAGGGTAAAAGTTATGACTATCGGAAGTTCAGGGGCATTACCGTAATTTGGACGATAGGGGCGAAAATGTTGACTTTTCGTTTGACAACTAATTTTCACATGACTCAAGGGCCGTTAGGTAGGTCTCGATGCCCTGACTCCGTAGATAGGCGGCACGCCGAAATCGGACTTCGTATGGCTGAGTTACGGGTCGAGAAAGTAAAGGGCATTTTGGTCATTCTACCCCTGGTTACTGTAGCAACAGTGGGGGGAATATGGGCGGCACCACCAAGTGTGGTGGTTCAGTGTGCAATTGTTTATGAAAGTGTGTGCTGGAAAGAAAGGAATGTCTAATGCTTTAGAACGTGGTCTAATTCATCCACCCAACAAAGGCTACATAGTTTATTTCGATCGAAGCTTTTTCGGGGAACCAATCTCAGTGGACAGTAAGGCTTCCACGAGCCTCTGGGACGGCTTAAATTGTTTAAAACTGAATAGGAATTGAGTGAGCTTCACTCTGCCTTTGAAAGAGCTGAGAATAGGTAAGGAACCAGAGAGAAACCATTTCGGGAAAATTTGGAGGGAAATCGGGTTTTCAATTTCTGGTGATTGTTGGACCAAACCAAGGCCTGGTTTAGTCTTCTGGGAGTGTTTGGAACTCAACCATATCGAAATCGAAGGCCATCAGCCACGGGTGAATTGGGACGGTGACTGCAGTGTTCAGAGAAATTTCAATGGATTGGACGACTACTTCTAGGTGAGTGTTGGTTCAATTGATCATTCATTTTAGTTCGTTTTGATCCTATTATGCTTTCTGTGAAGTTAATTGGAGATTGAATTAGAAACCAGGAAGTTCTGGTGATTGACCCGTTTGGTTGATCACGGGTCGATGGGTCGATTGGGGACTTATCGAGGTTGATTAATGTCTCAGAACCTAAATTGGATAGTTAATGAACATGTTAGGATCAAATACGAGTGAAATCAAGTGGAAATTGAGGGTTAATTAACCGGGTCAATGTAACGACCCGTCCCGAATTATGGGATTAGTTTAGTGACTAATCTCGATTAGTGAGGTTGAACGGTGCTTAGTAGGGCGGAATCGGACAAATTGTGCAAAATGACCGTTTTGCCCCTGGTCGTGGGCAAAATGTTGACTTTTTGATCGGGCGGTCAAATGGACTTTGACCGATGACCGTGACGTAGTTCGGGACGTCACGAGTTCCTAGACAGGTGGCACGTTCGATTCCGACATTCGTAGAGAAAGTTATGAGGTTCGGAAGTTGAGGGGTATTTTGGTAATTTGGCTTATTAGGGGTCAAATGTTGACTTTTTGACCGGGAGGTCCGATGCACGAGGGCCAAGGACCGTTACGTAGGTCTCGTCGATACGAATCCAACGACAGGCGGCATGCCGAAATCAGAGATTCGACGACGAAGTTATGGTCACGGAAGTAAACTCGATTAACCGAGACTCGGACTAAAATAATAATATAAGAATAATATCTGATTACTTTAATCAAAACGAATCTGGACCCTTGGATATATGCCACGTGTCACCATCCCTTACATTCCCTAAATCAGGGGTTCTTGTTGGCCATTGGTGTAGGTAATCATTTCCTCTCATGGAATCCTCACCCTTCATTTTAAACTGAGATTGAATCTGGGCCGTTGATTCATTTCCTTCCCTTGTATTTGATCAGACAACTCACACACCCATTTTCATTCTCCCTCAAAACCGTGAGCACGGTTTCCTTCCTTGATCATGCACATCATCACCTCACAGCCCAGCCTCACACACCAGACGACACCAGGTAATCACCAGCCACCCCCAGACACCGGCAACAACCACCACGGACGGCAGCGCAGCCCATAAACCCCCCCAGACCCGAGAGGAACCAAATCGGCCCAAAACATCCAAACGTCCAAACTACCTCACCAATCTCCTCTGTGTTGGTGTGTGTGAGAGATTAGCTGCACGGTGAGGCTTGAGAGATGACGGGAGACGACGGGAGACGACGGGAGACGGCGAGGCTGGCGGCGGAGAGGAAAAACAGGGGAGGTCCGAAACTCAGAAATTGGAATTCGTTGTGGGATGGTGTTTGATCGTTTTGGAGAGGTGAATGGAGTTCCTGGAGTCAAACTAGGCATGCTGGTGGCCACGGCGGCGAGGTAAGCCTTGAACCCGTGAGCTTGTTTTCGGGTACAAAAATGGTAGGATGGGTTTTAACGTATTACAATCGATTTAGTGACCAGGATGATGATCTAGGGGTTGAGACGAGCCTTTGGGGATCGTTTTCGAAAGGAATGGTGGCCGGGATCGTGCAGGCACGACGGTTGCAGGTGGCCGGTCTGCGCACCTCCACGAACAGGTAGTCAAACGTGTTGGTTTCTCAGTTTTTAAATCATGGATCTACTGGAATTGATGAGACGATCTTGTAGGAACAAACAGAATTGAAAATGATCGAGTAATGGCTGAGAACCAGTCGGGTTGGGCCGCGGGTCACAGTGACCCGTTTATCAGACAACCGGGTCAGAACGATACACTGTTCACGGCGCGTGGGTTTCACGCGCAGCCACTCACGGCGGCGCGTGACGGCGCGTGGGAACGAATCTCGAGGTGAGGTCAAAATGACTTCTGTCCTATTTAATGTAACGAACATTTTGGAATTGGTTTCGTGTCGATCGGACACCGTCTCGATATTGTTCGGGATGTCCGAAGGTTTTAAATTAAGTTTAAAAATAAGTAAAAATTCGGGAAAATTACGGGACTTTGATAGGATGTTAATGATGAGGTTAGTGACCCTCTAATGTGATTTGGACAGGATTGGGAGTCCCGGTGGTAGTGGTGAGGCCCGGGAGGGCCGGTGGCACGCGTATCGAGGCATACTGTTAAAACGGTCTGAGAGTGGACTTTGGTTTTATAAATCCTATGCATGCTTAAATGTGATATATGGTTTATATACATGATTTCTATGATGGTATTTGTGAGTACTGATTTCGGGTATGTTGCACGTATTTCGAGGTGTTTTCCGTATTTCACGTGTATTGGGATTAACGGTTTATTTGTGGTTTTGCGTACTTGTGGTTAAATAAATAATATGATAAAACGGTTTTTATATTGGAAAGATGAACTCGGGCTTGAGGCCCACTTCTTTTGGAAATCTCGGACTTGGAGTCCATTTGAGTACGTATTCGGGATGCGGGCCCAGTTGGTTTATAAATCGGGCCGTGGGCCCAGTGGTTCATAAAGTCGGGCATGAGGCCCAGTTGGATTAAAATGATGATTTCGGGCCAGGGGCCCTATATTTAATAAATGTGGTTTCGGGTCAGGGACCCTAAATGGAAATGTGTTGTTTTATGGAAAATTCGGGCAGGGCCCATTGTGATGTTGTGAAATGAATTAATAAAAACTGTTTTCCATATACCATCTTGATACAAGGATATATGATGGTCTCCTCCAGATGTCTAGGACACTGGGGAAGTCACGGTGCATTGCCTGCGAAGGGTCACCATACGGAGCAGCCGGACCGTATGATGACTCAGGAGCAGGATTGCTATGATTGACGTCTGGGACGTCAGACATCAGGGATGTCAGAAATATGGACCCGGAGAGACCCCGGGCAGCACGCGTAGCTTATAAAACCATGAGATATGACGTCAGGGACGTCTAGCATCAGGGATGCTGGTGATGGTAATGGTAAAATACAAATTAATGAAATGGCTTTCCGGGTGGATTTGTGATTATATGATTTTAATGGGTTGATGTTCATTTATGGTTTTGGGTGGTGACCCACATGGTTGTTTATGTATAGTTGTGGTATTTCACAGTTTTGGGCTGAGTTCCCACACTTGGTTTTTGGTTAACGGTTTTTGGGCTAAGGCCCTAATGGCTCGGTTGAGCAAACGTTTTGGTTACTGGTTTTTGTGGCATGCATACGTTTTTATTGGAGGGCAAAAATGTCTTATAAATGTGTTTAATAAACTTATTGGTTTTGTCCACTCACAGCTTTTGGTTTTAATGCCCTTCAGGTTGATCACGGATGCGATTGCAGCAGAGACTGGGACATTGTACACCTCCTCCATCGATCCTTGGGCACTCTGGATGCCCCGTTTGGGCAGTGGCTCTTGGTCATCCTTTGTCTGACACCCCTTGTTGGACGGGAGCAGGGCACATTCCATGGTAATCCCGGGGGGATTGGGATGGGTCCTGTCAACTTGGTATCAGAGCACGGTTGCTCTATTTGTGCGCGCAGGTCGAGGGTGTGATGTCTCATTGGGCTGCAATTCGTTATCAACCAGATAGATAGTTTTTGGGTTTGGATAGTGGATGGAGTGTGATTGGCCCGATACGCCGTGCGTTAATGTGATTTGACCCAAGTGGGGTTGAATGTGATGAACTGGTATTGTGGGACTGACGGTTCGGTCTTGTAATATTAAATTTTGTGCTGCTAGGTGCAGCTAGGTTCGGGGAACCTCATTTGAGTAGTGGTTTAAAATGTGAACCCTTGTGGTGGTTTCTAGTGTGAGGGATGTCGGTACATCGGGGTTGGCCGATGACCTTAGTGGTGGAACCCACATTGAGTTGATGGTAGGATTGGATTTGACGTCTATTCGATGTCTAGACCGCGGGGTCGGTCAGGTTGTGGATTTTATATTACGGAAAGCTGTTTGGTTCGGTTGAACCATAGGGTGTGATTGTGGAACCCTAGGATTAAAAAGGTAAACCTTAATTGTGACTAGTGGATGAGAACTTGTGCTGCGACGAGTGGCTGAGGTCATGGATGACCATGTGGATGGCTCTGGTGAGTCTAGGCAGAACTATGGGATTCGATCTACGGATACGGTTCTGAGATAAATTATGGAATCCCGTGTTGGATCGGGTATTAGTGTGAGGTATGGATGCGGATCTCGACAGCAATGACAGTTAGTCGGAAGTCATATAGAGATGACTGGCTATCGAGGGTAATTGGTGTGGTTATAATACTTGGGGATCATGGGACGTTCAGGGAACGTTCATTTTCCTGATGTGGATTGTCAGAATAGTGGTACCCATAGTCGTGAGGTACGGGATCGTCGTTCGGTATGAACGGAGATCCAGGGTTGTCGTATTTGCACACGGTGTGCAAGTATGGATGTTGTGTGTTGGTACTTTTGCGTCGATACTAGTATGGATGCCTGTGTGCTGATACTAGTGTTGCTGGTAGTGTGTTGGTGCTGGTACTAGCGCTGGTGCTAGTGTTGGTAATGGTGTTGACGATGAGCCACTAGTTGGGGTGTGACTCCGTCATGATGAACATATGTTCGGTCTTTGAGATTTGGTAGTGGTTGAGTGATGGACTGGATGGGATCCAGTTAAGATCGTGATGTGTTGGGATAAGTCCCAATAGTGGTGAGATAACCAGTAAGGAGTGGATTAAAAAGGTATAATTGAGAACTTGGGAAACCGAGTGTTGAGCCTGTAAAGGTTGGGATGTGCGAACGGGACAATAACGGATCGATTGTGGACACGTGGTTGTCCAAGTGAGTTGGGGATGTAGGAAGTCCAGTGGTTGGACTTGACATCTCGTTGGGAGTAGGTCTGCTTCCAACATGGTTGGAACCTTAGTGTCGAGGAGAGTTGTAATTGGGGAACGAGAGTGGTGCTCGTTTTTGGTGGTTGGTATTCCAAAGTCATTGGGGTTGACTTCCTGCTTTCTGCCCTGGCAGACATTGACTGTAGTTACCAGTACGTTGAGCGTGTCTTGGTTGGTGGGCCCATGTGTGTTGTGGGGTCACCAGGGGGAGTTGCGTCCTTCAGAACTAGGAAAACGAGATTTCTCATTTCCTGCTTCTTGGCAGAGGATGTTGTGAGTTCAGTAAGTTTTGTTGCATCCACGTAGGATGAGTTTTGGTGCCATCATTTTGGATCATCCTTGGTTTTTCCTAGGTGGAATGACAAGGATTGATACGAACTTGGGTATGTGAGTCGTAAATGACGGGGTTGAACTTCTTTTCGAAGTGGGGCCCGTATGGTATTCTACTCGGGTGAGTAGGTTTTCAAGGTAGTTGAATTTTGTCAACCTTAGACGTGTGGGGGTTGGATTGGCTTCCCTATGAAGTCAATTGGAGGTATTGAACAGGTAACCGATAGGTTCGGTTTTGGTGTGTCTTGGTAAATGTGAACGAGATTTCGGGATTTGGAATCGAATTTCTGGGTGACGATTCAGGATTCGATTTTGGAACTTGAAAATGGATTTCCAGATTTGGATACGGAATGATTATTCCAAATGCTAGCTTACGGAATAATGATTTCGGATTCGGATTTTGATATGAATTAAAATGTGATGTCTGGGTTTGGATCCGGGATTTCTTTCGAAATTGCGGATTCGGATTTGGAATTAGAACTAGATGATGGGTGGAGTTTCGATTTGACTCATGCTGGATTGGGCAAATTATGCTCCATTATTGGAACGTGTTGGCTACGACCTAGGTGGTTGTAGTCTAGTCGATGGGTTGTACCCGAGGTGTGTCAGTGAGCGTGTTGGTAGTCGGATTGGTTCCGATACCACTGGATTAGTTGTGGGCCAGACATTACTATGCAATGGGTCATGGTATTTCCGATATGTTTAATTACACCCAGGTCGTGTGAAAGGTCGGTAAATGTTTACTAAGTCAAGTACGTTGGTGGCATGTGTAGCCACGAGTGAGTCTAGTGTCAGTTTTCGAATGACAACAACTGTGTGGTGACAGATTGTCAGGATGTGTCAACATAGATTGTTGAGTGGGGTCAGCTGACTCCTAGTGGGAGTGGTACGTTTGGGTGCAGGCAAGTTTTGTCTAAGTAGTTGGTGTACGGGTGTACACGTGTTGCGTGGTCGATTCCACTTTCCACGGGGTGTTTGTGGAATCAGGATAGTCGAGTTTCGAGAGCGAAACTTATTAAGGAGGGAAGAACGTTTGAGTTAGAGCGGTTGGAATTTCGAGGACGAAATTAATTAAGGAGGGAAGATTGTAATGACCCGTCCCGAATTCCGGGATTAGTTTAGTGACTAATCTCGATTAGTGAGGTTGAACGGTGCTTAGTAGGGCGGAATCGGACAAATTGTGCAAAATGACCATTTTGCCCCTAGTCGTGGGCAAAATGTTGACTTTTTGATCGGGCGGTCAAATGGACTTTGACCGATGACCGTGACGTAGTTCGGGACGTCACGAGTTCATAGACAGGTGGCACGTTCGATTCCGACATTCGTAGAGAAAGTTATGAGGTTCGGAAGTTGAGGGGTATTTTGGTAATTTGGCTTATTAGGGGTCAAATGTTGACTTTTTGACCGGGAGGTCCAATGGACGAGGGCCAAGGACCGTTACGTAGGTCTCGTCGATACGAATCCAACGACAGGCGGCATGCCGAAATCGGAGATTCGACGACGAAGTTATGGTCACGGAAGTAAACTCGATTAACCGAGACTCGGACTAAAATAATAATATAAGAATAATATCTGATTACTTTAATCAAAACGAATCTGGACCCTTGGATATATGCCACGTGTCACCATCCCTTACATTCCCTAAATCAGGGGTTCTTGTTGGCCATTGGTGTAGGTAATCATTTCCTCTCATGGAATCCTCACCCTTCATTTTAAACTGAGATTGAATCTGGGCCGTTGATTCATTTCCTTCCCTTGTATTTGATCAGACAACTCACACACCCATTTTCATTCTCCCTCAAAACCGTGAGCACGGTTTCCTTCCTTGATCATGCACATCATCACCTCACAGCCCAGCCTCACACACCAGACGACACCAGGTAATCACCAGCCACCCCCAGACACCGGCAACAACCACCACGGACGGCAGCGCAGCCCATAAACCCCCCCAGACCCGAGAGGAACCAAATCGGCCCAAAACATCCAAACGTCCAAACTACCTCACCAATCTCCTCTGTGTTGGTGTGTGTGAGAGATTAGCTGCACGGTGAGGCTTGAGAGATGACGGGAGACGACGGGAGACAGCGAGGCTGGCGGCGGAGAGGAAAAACAGGGGAGGTCCGAAACTCAGAAATTGGAATTCATTGTGGGATGGTGTTTGATCGTTTTGGAGAGGTGAATGGAGTTCCTGGAGTCAAACTAGGCGTGCTGGTGGCCACGGCGGTAGCCACGGCGGCGAGGTAAGCCTCGAACCCGTGAGCTTGTTTTCGGGTACAAAAATGGTATGATGGGTTTTAACGTATTACAATCGATTTAGTGACCAGGATGATGATCTAGGGGTTGAGACGAGCCTTTGGGGATCGTTTTCGAAAGGAATGGTGGCCGGGATCGTACAGGCACGACGGTTGCAGGTGGCCGGTCTGCGCACCTCCACGAACAGGTTGTCAAACGTGTTGGTTTCTCAGTTTTTAAATCATGGATCAACTGGAATTGATGAGACGATCTTGTAGGAACAAACAGAATTGAAAATGATCGAGTAATGGCTGAGAACCAGTCGGGTTGGGCCGCGGGTCACGGTGACCCGTTTATCAGACAACCGGGTCAGAACGATACACTGTTCACGGCGCGTGGGTTTCACGCGCAGCCACTCACGGCAGCGCGTGACGGCGCGTGGGAACGAATCTCGAGGTGAGGTCAAAATGACTTCTGTCCTATTTAATGTAACGAACATTTTGGAATTGGTTTCGTGTCGATCGGACACCGTCTCGATATTGTTCGGGATGTCCGAAGGTTTTAAATTAAGTTTAAAAATAAGTAAAAATTCGGGAAAATTACGGGACTTTGATAGGATGTTAATGATGAGGTTAGTGACCCTCTAATGTGATTTGGACAGGATTGGGAGTCCCGGTGGTAGTGGTGAGGCCCGGGAGGGCCGGTGGCACGCGTATCGAGGCATACCGTTAAAACGGTCTGAGAGTGGACTTTGGTTTTATAAATCCTATGCATGCTTAAATGTGATATATGGTTTATATACATGATTTCTATGATGGTATTTGTGAGTATTGATTTCGGGTATGTTGCACGTATTTCGAGGTGTTTTCCGTATTTCACGTGTATCGGGATTAACGGTTTATTTGTAGTTTTGCGTACTTGTGGTTAAATAAATAATATGATAAAACGGTTTTTATATTGGAAAGACGAACTCGGGCTTGAGGCCCACTTGTTTTGGAAATCTCGGACTTGGAGTCCATTTGAGTACGTATTCGGGCTGCGGGCCCAGTTGGTTTATAAATCGGGTCGTTGACCCAGTGGTTCATAAAGTCGGGCATGAGGCCCAGTTGGATTAAAATGATGATTTCGGGCCAGGGGCCCTATATTTAATAAATGTGGTTTCGGGTCAGGGACCCTAAATGGAAATGTGTTGTTTTATGGAAAATTCGGGCAGGGCCCATTGTGATGTTGTGAAATGAATTAATAAAAACTGTTTTCCATATACCATCTTGATACAAGGATATATGATGGTGTCCTCCAGATGTCTAGGACACTGGGGAAGTCACGGTGCATTGCCTGCGAAGGGTCACCATACGGAGCAGCCGGACCGTATGATGACTCAGGAGCAGGATTGCTATGATTGACGTCTGGGACGTCAGACATCAGGGATGTCAGAAATATGGACCCGGAGAGACCCCGGGCAGCACGCGTAGCTTATAAAACCGTGAGATATGACGTCAGGGACGTCTAGCATCAGGGATGCTGGTGATGGTAATGGTAAAATACGAATTAATGAAATGGCTTTCCGGGTGGATTTGTGATTATATGATTTTAATGGATTGATGTTCATTTATGGTTTTGGGTGGTGACCCACATGGTTGTTTATGTATAGTTGTGGTATTTCACAGTTTTGGGCTGAGTTCCCACACTTGGTTTTTGGTTAACGGTTTTTGGGCTAAGGCCCTAATGGCTCGGTTGAGCAAACGTTTTGGTTACTGGTTTTTGTGGCATGCATACGTTTTTATTGGAGGGCAAAAATGTCTTATAAATGTGTTTAATAAACTTATTGGTTTTGTCCACTCACAGCTTTTGGTTTTAATGCCCTTCAGGTTGATCACGGATGCGATTGCAGCAGAGACTGGGACATTGCACACCTCCTCCATCGATCCTTGCGCACTCTGGATGCCCCGTTTGGGCAGTGGCTCTTGGTCATCCTTTGTCTGACACCCCTTGTTGGACGGGAGCAGGGCACATTCCATGGTAATCCCGGGGGGATTGGGATGGGTCAAGTCAGTCAAGCCGCGGGTGGCAGGCCCGTATGACAGACAAACGGGTGAAGGTGGTGACACTGTAGCTACAGTGTCAGGCGCGTGACTTTCACGCGCAGCCACTTTGGGCGGCGCGTGAGGGCGCATTGGACCTTATCTCTGATCACGATCAACATGACTTTTGTTCCTCTCATCATTCTGAATATTTTTGATGAATTAACCATGTTGATCTGAGATAGTTAGGAGGGTTAGTTTAGGGCCGGTTGTCTCGGGAAACGTGTTGACGGTTTCCCCGAGCCAGTTTCTGTTTCAGACTTTTTGGATAAATGTTTAAGACTTGTAGTGACCCTTACGTGTGATTTGGACTGATAGGAATTGTACGATAATCCCGGTACATGTTCGTACGCGCAGGTTCACCGTAGGATCGTACTATAAGTGGGCCCGATTTCATTAAACCCTTGCACGCTTAAATGTTTTCTGTTTTACTTATATATTCACATGCTGGATTTAAGAAACGGTTGATGATATTGAAATTATGGTTATGGCACGTTTCACGGTATTTGGGTTTGAGACTCGTTTGATGAAACTTAAAGATTGGTTTTGGATTTGATCTATATATCTATGTTCTGCATGTGGATATCGATAAAATGTATTTGGTACTGCACTGTATAGATCCATTCTTGGGATACTGTCTCCTCCGGATGTGGTACCCCGGAGTGGTCATGGCGCATTGCCTGCGAAGGGTCATTCTACGGAGGAACCGGACCGTAAAATGACTCAGGAGCAGGATTGCTATAATTGGACGTTAGGGACGTCGAGCGTCTAGGACGCTAGGCATTTGAGATGTCGTACCCGGACAGGGTTCGGGGATTGGATTCGGGATTGAGACCCTGAGTGGCACGCGTAGCCTTGAGACTGTGACCTTATTGAACGTCAGGGACGTCAGACATCGGGGATGTCAGGATTGGAGTGTATAGTGCAGTGGTTAAAAAAATTATGTTTATGGTTTTATTACATGCCTTATGGTTCATATTATATGATTTATGGTTTTAAATTCTGATGCATGCATGTTTGGAAAACGAAGGGGTAAATTATATGTTTTACTTATTAAATGGTTTTATAAACTTGAGTTTTCGGCCCACTCACCCTTATTGTTTTGGTAACCCCTCCAGGCGGTGCTACTGAGGTAGAGGAGGATCCTGAGGCTGAGGCATAGATCTACTTCCGCGTACCTGATCTCCTGTTGGGTGGTTTGCCCGCAGGTTTATTTTAGAGTCGTGCTCGCAATTTGTAATTTGGAACTTTATCCCTTGTCTAACATCGGTTTATTTCGGATTTGATGTATAACTTTATTTGGTTATTTATTCATTTGAACTTTTGAGGTTAAAATTGGAACGTTATTTTGGGTGACAGACGGGAGCAGGGCACGTCCCCATGTGGTCCCAGGGGGTCGAGGCGGGTCCTGTCAGTTTTATCCTTCGAGATAGGAGATCGTGAATCTTTAGCATTAGTAAGGGTTATTATTGGGGAGACTTACTCTATGTGCATTTAAAATGTTTTAGTTTGATTGAGATATGCACTGATACTTAATGAAATGGAAATGGATTCCCCATAAGATGATAATGGAAATTAAAAGGGTTTGAGATTAGTTGATTAATACGAGGAAGTTACGTGTGGTTACGGTTGTATTGATTGTGGACAAGGAAGTTGTAAGTAAAAGAAAAGAAATTGTGATGTGCTTTGAGGCCCCTTACATAGTTATTTGTACTTGTTGACTAAAGCATAATAAGGTTCCTGAAGGTGATACGAGGTCAATGTTAGATCTTGGAGACTAAGGGTCGTAGAATTGCTGAAGCATGTATGATGGTTATTAGACAATGATTTGTGTAAGAAGACTTGATTGATGGTTTGCCTATATTTTACCGTATGATTATTTAACATAAGTTTCAAAAGTTCAGACATAAGTGGAATTTTATGGATGCGATTGCAAAAACCCAATGAGTTAGACTGTGGGGCTTGGAATATAGTAGTTAAAGGTTGAAAGGATTTACGAACTAAGAGAGATCTGAGAGAAGATGCCAAGTTGGGAGAAGCTGGTTTGGAATTGTTGTGGTATTATCTAATGTTGGCTAAAGGAAGGAGTTTGGGGAAGATAGTACATTGAGTAAAAAAAGTAAGCGAATTTTTAAGTTACAACTATATGATGTTGGGTAGTGGTACTAAGGAATACCACCATTCATGTGGAATGTCTTATTTAGGTGTCTTGAGGCTATGGTAACGACGATGAGATAGATATCATGTTACGTCAATAAGCTAGGAATGTTGTGATAGAAGCCACATGAGTGTTGTGGTTGCCTCCGAGTCATGGGGCGATGTGGGATTTATATAGTGTTGGATTTGGTACTCCATCCTAGTAGTACTTAGAGGAAATGAGATGAGAACTGAAGATTGTAGATCGGTTGAGTGGTCAACTACATGGAGTTTTAAAATTAAATGTGGTTAGTTGAAAGTCAAGGAAGTATATGGTCAGTCTAGCGAAGACTACCCAGTTCATAGAAAAGTGTAAAGAAGATATTATATGGAGATCCTGATTAGTATAAAATCTTATAGAATTGTGGCAAGGATAGGGTAAGTGGATGTAGTTGGTGTTACCTTTAGAGCTCGTTGGGGGACGTATAATAATGTAGAAATTTCAGATGTAACAAAACACCTCAGTTGAAATAAAGAAGAAGATATAGGAAACGAGAAAGGAAGGATAAGTGTTATGCAATTCATCAGATTTTTAAGGGGAGGGATAAACAATGAAGGACAATTAGAGAAGTTGTGTACTTCCATGTGTAAGTGTTGGTTATAAGCATTGGAGTTAAGGAAAAAATAATGGCATTGATGTTATATGAACTAGTGGTGTAGTGATGTGGATATTGATTGAGGATTGTAGAATCGTGACTTAAAGGAAGTCTTAAATAAAACCAGGATAGAAAGTTGGAAAGTGAACTTATTTGGTCAAGGTTCCATATAATGAATGGGAGTTTGGGAGGAACTCCAGTTTTAGCTGCAGAGCCAAGTTTGGTTATGTTAAGATTGGTGCCAAGTTAAATTTGTGTGAGTTGGGGAAGAATACTTTAGGACACTTCGAAGACGTGATAGTACTTAACTTTGATTTATTAACTTTTTAGCTTGGAAAGTGAGTCAAGGGTAATGTTCGATTTTGTGATTTATGTGACAAGTTGAAATTTTGATTTACCATTAAGGTTATCGGCACTCGATGGTCATGTTCAAGATATTCCCAGATGGTCCAAGTTTCGGGCATAAGTCAGTGCATAATGTTAGGAGGGAGTACGATTGACATTTGAATAGAAACTTGGCTTAGCCTAGTCATACAATTGGCGTGATATAATTTGCAAATGATCGTATGATGTCTTTACTATTGAGACAAGAGTTAGTATGTAACTTGAATAGTATCAGGAGGTGATTTATATGAATTGGTAGTGTGACTTATTGATTTGATTTTAGTACTCTTCGATTTCGTGTTTCAGTATTTGAATTTAGTTACAATGTATATTGGTTGGGAGAAATGTGGATCTCATCTTAGTTAAGAAGTTAATTTACTATTGCGTTACTTGGTTATGATTACGTGAGTTGAAATACAATGCCTCAATGAGGATTTTATTATTTAGATCTTGACAGATAAGTTTTAAAATGCAAGTTGTGCCTCGAATTGTTTATTATTGTAATTCAAGCTTGAGATAATAAGTAATTTTGTTCGGCTAACAAAGGCTAGCCTAGAAGAAGTAATTGAATTGACATGTCCAAAAGTACTTAGGGTGGTTTTGGACGTGGTCAAACAATGTTGAATTGGTTTTTGGGTCGATTATACGTAAATTTTGATATATAAAGATGCTTCGTTATGAGGCTTTTGTGGGCATTATTAAATGATGTTATTGTCGAAGTGATAACCACATGAATAGGATTTGGACTTTAACTTTTGTGTGGGTTTTTCGAGGTTCAGGTTGTGGTGTTGGTTTGTGAGTATGATGGAATAACTAATTGAGATGTTGGAATGACGGAAATATTCTTTATTGAATTTGATGTGTGTTAGTGAGAATTGGTATTATTGTTAATGGACATGGACTCGAGTACGAATTAAGAAGTCGTAAATAATTTGAAGGCATTATGAGCTTGACGGGTATATTATTGAGATGCAAATTGTAAGGAAACTTGGTAGGGAAGACACCCTAAGAAATATTGGAACTGTCTGGTTCGTATTGGATTCTAGCTGGTGCTAGACTTGGTCCAGAAGAGAATTGAGGTATTGGCATACTCGTAGAGCCTTAATATGAGGTACTATACAGTTAATACAATAATTGTTCATGTTTGAAAATGAATTTGGCGAACTCATGAGCTATGTTGTGAATATAATGGTGATTGAGTTTTGAGCAAATCAATTGTCCAATTTGAATATGAACATGAAATTGGTTCAGTTCTGAAATTTCGAGGGCGAAATTTTCTAAAGGGGGTCGGCTGTAACAACCCGTAGCCTTGAGGAAAAGTGAATTTGGAAAAACTGGGTAAAATGACGATTTTGACCCTATAAGGTCAAATGGTTGACTTTTTGATATGGAAGTTTATTTGGATTTCTAGGAAGACCACTACAAAAGTCTCGCGATCCTGAGTTCGTAGACAGGAAGCGCGTTAGAATCGAAGATCGATTGAGGTTGTTTCGAATCAAGAATCCTTAAGGGTAATTTGGTAACTTTGCCACCAAAGGCATTATGGTCATTTTTCAAAAATGACCAATTGAATGATGCGACATGTTGTCCTAGAGAGTTCTGATATTTCCCCTTTTCCACCAACTCAGTCCTCTACATATTGAGTGTGTGTTTTGTTTGTGTTAGTCGGTGGGCATAAGCCGAAAGCCATGAAAGGTTATGATCATGCACACACTGTTAGAGGAGATAAAACCAAAAAGAAAGAGATCTAGGGAATAGGTGAAAATGAAGGTGAAGCAGGAAGATGAGAACAGTACAGGAAAGACCAGAGGGAGGAAGAGAATGACTGAGAGAAACCCTGGACCCAAGAATGTCATTTTTGGGGTTCCTGGTTTGGGTTTGGCTTTTAAGGCCAAGAAACTTGGGGCTAAGTATTCTAATGTCCTTCTAGAGGTTTTTCATTCGACAAGGACTTGAAAATAGAGGTTTTGGACGCTGGAAATTTCTTTGGATGAAGGTTGAAGGTTGGCCGAAGAAGTGAAGGTATGGTTCTTCAATTTTGGTTGTCATTTCCTTATTTTGAGATCATGTATCCAACCTAGGGTCGTATTAGAGTATAGTAGTTGAAAAAAGAATGAAAATGACCAAGAAAAGAATGTTTCATGGGCGGATCAAGTCACCCGGGTTGGCTTATGCGTGCAAACCTGTGGGCTGACCAGGCTAGAGGTAGACGTTCATTGTAGATGGCGCGTGGCTCCCACGCACAACCCCTTTCTCGTGAGAGGGATTTTTGAGGTGATGTCAACATGAAAGTTATAGTATTCGATCATACGACTCCAATGGTACAATTTTCGAGGCTATTGGATATCGTCTCGGGACAATTTTGATTGTTCGAAGATTTCGGGTCCGTTTCAATTTGTTTAAAAATCCCGAAAAATTATGGAATTAAATAGTGAGTAAATTGAGGTGATTAGTGACCGTTAGAAGTGATTTTTGACATGTGGTGATATTCTCGAATATTTATGAAAATGCGTGCAATGCGGGATGGTTGCATGTACAGTACGTGTCAGTGGACTTCTTTTTTATAAATCATGTGCATGCAATATTTATGTGATTTTCCATGATTTAAGATGTTTTTTATTTGATGATGACTTACGTACAATTTTGCATGATTGTTTTATGGATTTTTGGTGGATTTTACGTTAAATACAACTTTGTATGTTTTACGAGGAAATCACCGTATTATGTCCTGATTGTCACTGAGTTTGGAAAATGGTTTTATACTTGTTTTGCCATGATTATTTGATTTTGACGGTGATTGATGAATTGGGATTTCTATATGATTTTAAGGAATATTGAAATGGCTCGTTTTACGAGGTTTTTTATATACTTGTGAATTGGGCTTAGACTCGAATTTTACTATTTGTTTCTAGTTTTTGAAATTGGTTTGGATTGTGGAAATGGAGTTTATGCATGATATGATTATGCGATTTTGAATACCTTGGAATCTAGATATGATATATATGTGATGTGATGTGAAAACCCACCTCGAGATGTCCGATTGGTTGGATGGTCTCAGACGTCAAGGTAAAACTCCATAGTTCCCGAGACCTTTATTATGATGGGAAGTCTTGAACGTCGAGGTAATGTTCTGTAGTTCCAGAGACTGGTGAGTAGCCTCAGACGTCGAGTTGAGCTCTATAGTTCTTAAGCTAGTCCACACTCGGACGTCGAGCTGGGCTTCATAGTTCTCGGCTGGTTTGACCTACCGGTATTGCATGTTTGATATGATGATTGGTTTATAGGCATTGACGATGGGTTAGTTGATATGATTGGTTGATTCAGTATGTTGATGATTTTAGTGTGGCTGGTTCTTTATGTTTGTTGAGTTTGTGCTTTGGCATGGTTGTATTTGCAATGATACCTTGATACGAGTTTATATTGGACATGTTTTTATGATAGTACTGATTTTCGGATTACTGCATGTATATCGAGATTGTTGTTTTACTGATAATTTGATGCGTGAATAGTTTTTTAAAATGGAGGGAAATTAGTATGTGTTTGAAACTATGTTTTTAAACCTTTATTTTTGCCCACTCACATAGTTTTCTTGGTTTTGAAACCCTCCAAGGCTATTACACAGGAACTGAGGCTGTGTACAAAGCGGAAGCATGAATTTATAGTTAAGCAAGTGTCCTTTGTTTGACAAGGTTTCGATGGTACTCGTGGATTTTGAGTCACCTGTTAGATAGGAGCAGGGCCCGAATATAGTTTGACATGTTTCCGGGATCAGGTCCTGTCAACAGTGAATTAAGGGTGTTATCACCCTATATAAAAGGCTCTTTGTTAGACTTTTTATTGTAATCTCTCATAACCTCATAAACATTCTACATTAATTGTTCACTCAAATTATATTCTTGACATGGTATTAGAGCAACTATGCTTATGAGACACATATATGTTGTGTTTCCTCTCTATGGGTGTGTAGTGCCTAATTCCTCCATGCACCCACGAGAAACATATTTGATCCCACGAAAGACATAATTGATTCTATGTGACACATACTTGATCCCACACACTTTTCCTAACACACGTCCAATTCCATTCTATTCAAATAGGGACAATAGCAACTGCACCTTCAAACATCGGCAGTAACAACTGCAACTTGAAATAATGATAATAGCAACCACAATTTCAGATAACAATAATAGCAACTGCAGCTTCAAATAAAAACAATAGAAACCACTGCTTTAAATAGCATCAATATCACAACACCAACAATACAGCACCGGTGGTACATAATCGACAGCACAACACCAATGGCATAGTACTAGCACATCATTGGTGAAACAACACCGACGGAACAACATTTTTAACACAACACTGACAGTACAACATTGGCTTAATCAGCAAGTTAGGGCTTCACAATTTTCACTCTCCAACTTGAGTTGGCGTGTTAGAAATCAAATCAAGTTCGGACTTCACAATGTTCACTCTCCAACTTAAGGTGAGTTTTAGAAATCAAATACTAAATTTATTTAGTGTCCTAGTTTGGTGTGCCTATTAGATTTGGTTACACTATTTACTTGGTATCTTTGCTAATAAGATTTCCAATTACTTATAAGAAATATATTATTATTAGTTTTTCTATCCATATATAAAGGGCTCTCTGTTAGACTTTCTATTGCAACATCTCATAACCTTATAAACATTCTACATCAATTATACAGTCCAATTATATTCATAACAAATCTCGTCCTAAAGATTGCACCCCAGGTACTTAAGAGTGCACACAATTTATGAGAAGATCTCTTCTAAGACTAAGTTGATGGCATTTGGCACTAAAACTGTGATCAAAGAGCATCACCAGCTGCCACCACTAAGTACTTTAGACTCTTTATAAATTTTCACCCATGTTGTAGTGTCAAATTTTTTGGCACACTTTTCTTTAGTGGATGAAGTCGCGCGTGTGGCTAGAGTTGTTGCCTAAAAACATATCTCATCATGACTTTAGTAGAAACTGATTAACTAATAGAAATTATAACATAATAAATAAGGGTAGAGCTAAATTGTTATGATTTAAAAAATGAAGGGCACTTAAAAGAAAATTTTGAAAGATCATATATAATTCTAAAACTTACATTAAAATACAGAACATTAAAGTGTAATTTGCTCATATATATATAGCACCATAAATTAATTAATTTAGAACACCATAATTTCCATCCAAATAAGTTATTTGACGATGTTCACATACGAAATACTTCTAAGTTTTACAATAAATGAATATCATTCATCACGATACATTCTATTTTTCATCAAACTTAATACCAGAAACTTGTAACTACCCACAAGTGTTGAAACGCTCAAAAACTCGTAACTTAGGGCGACGTATTAAATTCAGATTTGTATAGATAATTGTAGAGTTATTGAAGTGGTTGACTTTTATAGATTTAGCAGATTCTTATCGACTTGTATTAACTTTTCTAGATTTATTGATGAGATTGTAACAGCCCAAACTTTCAACCAGGATAAAAAAAGGAAAGTAAAATGAAATTGATCATTTTGCCCCTAAGTCAAAGAGTTGACTTTTGACCAAAAGTCAAAGTGTTGATTTTTTTACCGTGACCACTTCTCGATGATCCGTGAAGATCATTACAAAGGTCTCTACCTCCCGAGTAATTCAGTAGTTGGCATGTCAAAAACAAAGTTTGAACGGTTTCATTCCATGCCTAGATTAGGTAGGGGCATTTTGGTAATTTGATTAAAGGGTTATTTTAGTAATTTCTTTGGGATATTTGCTATGTGCATGGTTGAGATGGTGACAAGTGTCACTTATCTCTTAGGAGCTTGTGCAACCGACCTTGTTGTGTATGTATTTCAAGTGTTTGTGTTGTGTGGTGTAGCCGAGAAGGAAAGAAAAAAAAAGAAACACAAAAACTGAAGAGAGAAAGAGAGAGGAAAAAGAAAAAGGAGAAGAGAGGAAGAGGAAAATAAGGGAGAAATGAAAGGGAAGAGTAGACGAGAAGGTTGGTGAAATCAAACCCGAGAGGGTGGAAGAGAAATGGGAAAAAGAAAAGGAAAAATGGAGAAAACTTCATGACCGTTCTTGGTTGAGTTTTGACCTGGAGAGCTCGAAACCCAGTTAGGGACGGTCTTATTAGTCCATAAGAAACAATTTGGGAGCGAAAAAAAAGGAGTTTGAACATTGAAAGAACCCAGATAGTGAAGGTAGTGGACGACCGAGGAGTTAAAGGCTGCTGGATGACCGAGGAATCGAAGGTTGCTGGGCGACCTGCGAGGTGAGTTTTTAAGTTTTGAGTTGAGAGATCCTTTCTTAGCGTGATTTAGAAGAATTTAATCGAAGAAAAGTCCGAAAGGTTGAAAAACTTGGGATTTTGGAAAAGGTCAAGGTCGTCAAGTCCGGCGACCTGGAACTAGACAACCAGGCTTGTTGTACTGAAGAATATGATGAACAGTGTTAGGCACTTCTGGGGGTGCATGGGGGCACGTGCTAGGGAATTTCGGGTACAGTCAACATAGCTTTTCATCCTTTCAATGTTACAAACATTTTACCACAGGTTTCGAGGCAATTAGACACCATTTTAGGGTATGTTTAGGTATCCAAAGACTGTAGTTTACGTTTAAAATTTAATATTTAATTCCCGGGATTTAGGGTTTGTACTAGGAAGTTACTTGAGGATTCTAGAGACTTTATTTACTCTGAATTCTATTTTGGGCAAGAGACATAGTTCTCGGGGCTCACGAGGAACGTTCAGAACGCGAGTAATCGACAATTTCGCATTGTGAGTGGACGTTTATTTTTATTAAAATATTGTGCATACATACTTATGTGTTTTAAATGTGTTTCTATGTGTTTTTTATGATATTTGGATGATTGGAATTTTTATATGATTTTTGGTAATTTTATATTTAATTATTATTTTATGGCATGCTTTAGGAGATTTTTCGTAAATTATGTTTTCAAAATCTATTTCGATTGTGATTTCAAATTGAATATAATTTATGACATATGATTGTTGGATGATTTTCGGATATATTTCGTTGGCACGTTTTTACAGTGTTGTGAATGAGTGGTGTTCTCGACTTAGGCCCGAGGTATTAAATATCTGTGATGTTGAGATATGTTATGAAAATGTGGTTTCTCGGTATTCGTGATGAGAAATGTTATGATGATTGTGGATAAACCTCATTGAGGTGCATCTTAGTTCGTAGTCTCAGACGTCAAGACGGGGTCTCCGAATCCTGAGACTGGTATTGTGTTGGCGACTCAGACGTTGAGCTAGGCTTCGAATCCTGAGTCGAGTTTCACTCGGACGTCGAGCTCAGCTCCAAATTCCGAGTGGTATAAGATGGCCTAGCAGTAGTGCACTCGTGATATGATAATTGGTATTGTGTATCGAGGATGGTTTGTATGTGTTTTGAATGTATGTAAGTCCTGTGATGATTTCCAAGTGATGCTTAACTTGTTTTTGGTTGTGAGTTATGTGGACTTATTTCGTGGTGTTACTAGATTTCAAGATTTCTACGTTTTTTCACGTACATTGAGATTTGGTACTATTCATCATATCAGGATTCAAAGGTTTACATATGCATGCCTAGTTTTCTAAAACTAAGGGTGTAAACATACATTTTCTAAATTGTGTTTTCTAAAGGTTTTTTTTGTCCACTCATATTTTTATGGTTTTCTTGCCATCTAGGCCGTGGCACGAGGATGGGGACCTACTTGGAGTATAGGCATAAAGTAGTTGTTGCGTACTTATTGTTGTTAGGGTAATTACTTGTATTTTGAGTTGTATTGTGTTGGCGACTCAGACGTTGAGCTAGGCTCCGAATCCTGGGTCGGGTTTCACTCGGACGTCGAGCTTAGCTCCAAATTCCGAGTGGTATAAGATGGCCTAGCAGTAGTGCACTCGTGATATGATAATTGGTATTGTGTATCGAGGATGGTTTGTATGTGTTTTGAATGTATGTAAGTCTTGTGATGATTTCCAAGTGATGCTTAACTTGTTTTTGGTTGTGAGTTATGTGGACTTATTTCGTGGTGTTACTAGATTTCAAGATTTCTACGTTTGGTCACGTACATTGAGATTTGGTACTATTCATCATATCAGGATTCAAAGGTTTACATATGCATGCCTAGTTTTCTAAAACTAAGGGTGTAAACATACATTTTCTAAATTGTGTTTTCTAAAGGTTTTTTTTGTCCACTCATATTTTTATGGTTTTCTTGCCATCTAGGCTGTGGCACGAGGATGGGGACCTACTTGGAGTATAGGCATAAAGTAGTTGTTGCGTACTTATTGTTGTTAGGGTAATTACTTGTATTTTGAGTTGTATTGTGTTGGCGACTCAGACGTTGAGCTAGGCTCCAAATCCTGGGTCGGGTTTCACTCGGACGTCGAGCTCAGCTGCAAATTCCGAGTGGTATAAGATGGCCTAGTAGTAGTGCACTTGTGATATGATAATTGATATTCTGTATCGAGGATGGTTTGTATGTGTTTTGAATGTATGTATGTTCTGTGATGATTTCCAAGTGATGCTTAACTTGTGTTTGGTTGTGAGTTATGTGGACTTATTTCGTGGTGTTACTAGATTTCAAGATTTCTACGCTTTTTCACGTACTTTGAGATTTGGTACTATTCATCATATTAGGATTCAAAGGTTTACATATGCATGCCTAGTTTTCTAAAACTGAGGGTGTAAACATACATTTTCTAAATTGTGTTTTCTAAAGGTTTTTTTTTTGTCCACTCATATTTTTATGGTTTTCTTTCCATCTAGGTCGTGGCACGAGGACGGGGACCTACTTGGAGTATAGGCATAAAGTAGTTGTTGCGTACTTATCGATGTTAAGGTAATCACTTGTATTTTGAGTTGTATTGCTAAACTTATGCTCTGTATATGGGAAGGAAAGCATGTATGTGTATCCCTCGTCTGAGAGTTGATTGTTTATTTGGTTTTCAAAAACTTTTTTAAGGTTGTTTTTTAATTTTCTATTGTAACGATCAGATGGGAATATGATCCCTCATAATTGTCTAGTTATGTTGGGAGGGGTCCTGTTAACTTGGTATTAGAGCTTAGGTTGTCAGCTGTTTGCACTTGCGAGTGCAAGGTGTGAACTAAGTGTGTTTGTTTCACGAAATAGGAAAAAACTATGCCTCCACAAAGAGATCGACGTGCAAGGCTTAAAGATGAGTTAGAACGGGTTAGAGAAGGTCCGGATATAGAAAGAGCCCAGCGTTTATGGGTTGTTACCTTTTCATGCGAGGTGAGCCTTGAATAGAGAGAAGAATGGATCACTCATTTGGAAAGAATTTTTGAGATTATAAGATTTTTGTTAGAGGACAAAGCATTGATAACTAACTTTCAGTTGAGCAACAATGCTTATTAGTGGCGGTAGAGGCTACAGATGATGGGCTGGGATGCCCATGTGGTGACTTGGGGAACTTTTAGAGACAAATTCCTATAACAGTTTTTCCCCTGATCTTATTGTGATGCTAAGGAGGTGGAACTGTTGCGGCTCGAACAGGAAAATATGACGGTAGCTCAGTATGAGCAAAAGTTTCTGAGCCTATTCCGATATGTTTTGGTACTCGTTGTAACCGAGTCAGATAAGTGCAGACGATTTGAGCTAGGGTTGCAAGCTAAGATTCGAGTTGTCGTAATAGTAGATACATATGCTACCTTGAGAGAGTTGTTAGATGCCACAATTCGAGTGGAAGCAAGTTTTTCAAGGCAACCACAAGGAGCAAGTTCTAACCAAAACTTGAGAATCCATTTATGAACGTTTCAAGCCCAAAGGTTCCAAGAGGAGAAAGTGTTAGGACTAGGACTTATGGTAATGGTGGCACCGTTTCACCTAGTAAAGGGACTGGATTATACGACACCAAAAGTTTGAGGTCAAGGTCACAGACACCCATTCCGTCTAGTTGATTGATTCGTTGTTACAGATGTGGAGAACCTGGACATCTTAGTAGAAAATGCCCAAATCATCCAGATCATGGCGTGACTAGATAGAACGTGGCAGATCAAGGTCAGACTTCTGGCATGCCTAGCGGAAGTCAGACATAGGCTAGTGAGGCTGGTAGTAGATCTGGATGACGTGGTCACTCTTTAGGGCCACAAGCCCGAGTATTTGCTATGAGACCATAAGAGAATCGGGAGACACCAGGTTTGGTGACAGGTAAGTTTGGTTTTTTGTTTTACTTTTGTGTATGATTTATGTGTTTCCGTAGTTGTGTTTGTTGGTAATTACAAACTTGAACAATTGGGTTTGCGATTAAAACTGGAATGTGGGTTAGACTGCTGGATTAGATTAATTGCAAATTTCGAGGACAAAATTCTTTTAAGGGGGTAGGTTGTAACGGCCTGGACTTTCAACGAGGTTATAATCAGAAAAGTAAAATGAAATTGACCATTTTGCCCCCAAGTCAAAGAATTGATTTTTTACCAAAAGTCAAAGTGTTGACTTTTTTATCAAGACTTCTTCTTGATGATCCGAGAAGACCATTACGAAGGTCCTGACCTCCCAAGTATGTCGGCAGGTAGCATGCTGTAAACAGATTTCAAACGGTTTCATTCTAGGTCTATATTAGGTACGGGAATTTTGGTAATTTGGTTATTGGGTTATTTTAGTAATTTCTTTGGGATATTTTCTTTGTGCATGTTTGAGTTAGTGACAAATTTCACTTATCAAGAGGTTGTGTAGCCGACCTTGTTGTGTGTGTGTATTGCAAGTGTTTGTGTTGTGTGATGTGGCCGAGAAGGAAAGAAAAAAAAAACAAAGAAAACCGAAGAGAGAAAGAGAGAGGAAGAAGAGAAAGGAGAAGAAAGGAAGAGGAAAATTAGGGAGAAAGGAAAGGGAAGAGGAGACGAGTGGGTTGGTGAAACCAAACCCAAGACAGAAGGGAAGAAACACGAAAAAAAAAGGAAAAAGGGAGAAAAATTCATGACCATTTGTAGTTGAGTTTTGACCTGGAGAGCTCAAAACCTTGTTAAGGGTGCTCTTGTCAGTCCATAAGGAACAATTTGGGATCAAAAACAGAGGAGTCTAAACGTTGAGAGTACCCAGATAGTGAGGGTGGGAGACGGCCGAGGAGTTGAAGGTTGCTGGACGGCTTGCGAGGTGAGTTTTTACGTTTTGAGTTAAGAGATCCCTTCTTAGCGTGATTTAGATGAATTTAGTCGAAGAAAGAGTGGGAAAGGGTGAAAAACCTGGGTTTTTGGACAGGATCATTGAAAAGTCATGAATTAAGCACTGTTTCAATGTCATTTTGTATCCTCTTTACATGTCTTTTGATTATAATTGTACAGAAAATAGGAAAAAATAATTTGTTTTGTGAGACTTGTGTAGAATATGGAAGTTTAGTCAGTTCTAAAGAGAATGTAAAAATAACGGAAGAAATCTGAGCCAAGGAATAGCAATGAAATGAAGTTAGGGTCTCTAGTCGAGATCCCAATTGAGGCTCTTTCAGGTTTAGGCTTTGTATTGGCACTTTCCAATGCCTTGGATGCAATCAGGCCACCTAGATCGATCCTAGGTATCATTGCCACATCATTTATGCCTTCAAAACGTCCAAGATCAACAAAGATGTCTTTTGCCCTTTTTTTGGCCGAAATTGCTTAGTGTTCACACTTGGAGTGAGTCTTGACAATCCCAGCATGTGCCAGCTGTCTTAGTCAATGATTTGGGGGTTTGATCAGCTTAGTTTTCCTTATTTGATGCTGACTAAACCCCTTGGAGATTAGAGATAAGTGCATGCCCTTATCTTTGTTCCTAGCCACAAAGAATACTTCTCGTTGTCAAACTACAATTTGACATCACAGGAAGGAAGGACTTGCGTCCTACTCTAGAATTCACAAGGAATTGTTGCTGATTTCTCTCCTACATTTTTTAGGATTGATGCCTCTATATTTATATTCTTGTTTTTAGAAAAATTATGGTCAAACCCTAGACATAAAATTCAGACCTTTATACTACTTTCTTCGTTGTAATCTTATAAGAGTTTCTGCAGTTTTCATTCAAGTTTGGTACCAAGGTTTTAACGTGAGGCTTGGGAGAAGAATAAGTGTTTGTGCCACTTTTCTCACGCCTCGTTGCTCCTTAGTATTTGTGTTTCACAATTCCCTTATCTTTGTACTTTTTATGCATTCATTTATTATGTTGAGTAATCTAAGTTTGCGTGAGTAATTCCATTTAGGATTGGAGTTGTTTAAAGCCCTAACCATGTTAGTTCGTACTTAGATTTTTGTCTCTTGATTGTGATTATTATGCATGCTGAATTTGTTGGATTACTATGCTTTATGAACTTAATTTACTCTTATAAGCTTAGCTATCTTGTTTGCGTATAATTTTCGATGTAATTTCTTGATGGACCATCATATCATCTTGCAGTTTATAGCATCAAGTTTAAGAGGGGAATCTTATTCGTAATCTAAAATCATGACAATCTAGAATTGTACATCACTTTTTGAAGGGTAGTGTAGTGTCATTAAATCTTCTTCTTGTTTTATGCATTATCACGCATCATCGATAATAGACATTTTATAGTGGACATCACGCTTAAAACATGCAAACTAAGAGAAGATAATATGTGTGGGGTGAGCCTTATTCGGACCCCTGCATGGGCACTTAATTCAGAACATGCATAGTAATTCAGTCAAGGAAATTTATTGAGAACTATAATTGGTAACGGTGGATAATAAGCCCTGATTCGCTTTAATCGATCGATCTAAAATCAATCAAACTTTCATCACTTTACATTCTGTTTTTGCACTTTACTTTCGTGACAAAATTCAATCTCAAACCCCAGTTGCTTTTACTTTACAAAATAAGTTGTTAAGTACCAAACTAAAAGTGGAAGGAATCACGTTGAAACAAGTCCTCGAGGGATCGACATTTGCAAACATACTATATTTCGTTACACAACGTTTTGCACTTGCAAAGTATCAATCTAGAGTTTATTGTTCATAATTCTTTGTTCGATAAAATCTCTATGAGAGTGCAGGGATTTACAAGGAAACAACCAAGGCCTATCATGATCAGAACCTTCAAAGGAAACACTTTCAAGTTAGCCACCAAGTCTTGCTCTTCAATTCACTGGTCATGTTATTCCCTGGTAAGTTGAGATCTCGATGGTCTTTTCCATTCATTATCACTAACATTTTCCCTCATGGTGCCATTGAGATTTAACATCCGATCAAGAAAGTACTATTCAAGTTCAATGAACATAGAATTAAGCCATACTATGAGACCTCTCCCATTCCACTTGAGGCACATGTGACTCACTTGAAGGCCCTCACATAAGAAGCTTCCCCGCCTTGCCTAGATGTTAACTCAAGCGCTCCTAGGAGGCAACCTAACCTGGTTTTTTCCCTTGTTCTTTGTGTCCTTTTTTCACTTTTAGACCTTCCTCACTATAATGACTTTGTCTTAATTTTATGCTTGCAACATTGAGGATAATGTCTCATTTAGGTTTGGTGGTATGGACTTTAAAACCTTACGAAAAACATGCATGTTTTGGAGTACACAAACCAGTTTTCTGTTTTGATTTTCCAGTTTTCTATTTTAAGTATCTTGCTGTTTTTTTTTTTGTGTAATGCTAGTTTTTGCTCTTAAACAAGTTAATAGGAATGGATATAAAATGTGAATTTCTTGAACTTACTAAGAATCATTGCCATTACCATTAAACTCACACTTACACCTCACGATGCCATGATTAAGTGATTAAGTAACCAAAGCAATTGAATTTGAGCATACTTAGAAAATTAGTGGAGACTACCTAGTGAGATCTTTTGAGCCATATTGTTATTCCTTCTGAGTGATCTACTTGTTCTACTTTGTAACACTCTTCGCTTTTGTAGTATAGTGCATGATCACATTATGTTTTGCATTGATGTTTAATGAACCTCACTCTATATATGCTTTGATTCGGCGTGTGATTGTCTCTAAGAGATGATACAGGAAATGTGTGTTTAAACTTTTATAGGCCTTATATTTCCCACATTACATGCTCCCTAAGCCCCTTTGAAGACAAACACTTAGCCCTTTCTTTCATCACCCGCATCACAACTCACCCAAGTTCAGCCCCTTATTATGGACATACCCTATAATATGAGGTGGCATCAAATGAGATTCATGGTGAGAATGGAACAAACTTCAAGTACTATGTGCTCCCCAAAGCTTGGATAATTGGCGTATTTCAAAGGTTCAACATTGGAGATATGTTTAGAAGATTAAACGAGTTATGGCATGATCTTGGTTCAACTCGCAAAATAAAAGAGAACTAAAATGTTCAATTGAAAAAAAAAGAAAGAAAGAAAAGACCGAACAAAGAAAGAAAAAGAAAGAAATCATTGAGTGAACCAAGTGAGCCAAGTACCTCATTGCAAGGACCAAAGGTTGTAAAACTCAAGTAAGGAAAGATGAAGAGCACAAACATTTGATTCATGGCTTCTCATGCCTTGGCATGGTTCAGGATTTTGAATCTAAGCCTTCTTCCTTAGCCCACGAGCCTAGCCCCAATACAACCTATGGTAAAGAGCTACTTGATCTTATGGGTAATATATTGAGGATTAAGGTATGTATTTCTATTCTTAAATGTTAATTCCTTCATGAGATCATTGTTATCATAAAGTGCCATTCTTCATTGAAATTTATATGTGATTAATTTGATTGCTTTTACATAAACTCATCACATATGCTTGTTGAGTGAATGCCTTAGGATTCGTGTGTGCATTGAGAGATGCCTAGTGAGGGCTAGAGTTGAGGTGAAATCTTTCTAGGGTGTTTAAATGACGTTGTTTTCTAGCTTGATCATTTGAGACATTGGTATAAACACTTGACACATTATGTTCACGGTTATGGCATGTTCCTTCCTTCTTATGAAGCTTGTTCTCTGCTCTTGGTTCTTATTGACTTGTTGACAAATAATTTCTAGCATCCTTTTTGTTGAGTAAAACGTGTATGGGTTTTGTGTCGTCATAACCCTCAGAAGACAAAACTCCTCATACTATGTGAACCTAGGGGTTTAAATGCTTATCTTAATTAGATCGAGCCTTTTAATTTTTGTTTTGTTAAGGGACTAGCAAAAGATAGGTCTGGGGGTATTTGATAAGTCATGAATTAAGTATTGTTTCAATGTCATTCCTTATCCACTTTACTTGTCTTTTAATTATAATTGTACAAACAATAGGAGAATATAATCCGTTTTGTGAGACTTGTGTAGAATATGGAAGTTCAATCAGTTCTGAAAAGAATGCAAAAATAATGGATGAAATCCAGCCAAAATGAAGGAATAGCAATAAAATGAAGATAGGGTCCCTAGCCGAGATCCCAATTAAGGCCCTCTCGGGTTTTGGCTTTGTATTGGCACTTTCCAATGCCTTGGATGTGGTCAGGCCGCCTAGATCATTCCTATGTGTCATTGCCATGTCATTTATGCCTTCAAAACGTCGAAGATCAACAAGGAAGTCTCTTGCCCTTTTCTTGCATGAAATTTCATAGTGTTCACAATTGGAGTGAGTCTTGACCAATCCCAGCGTGTGCCAGCTGCCATAGTCCAAGATTTGTGGGTTTGATCAGCTTAGTTTTCCTCATTTGATGCTGAATAAATCCCTTGAAGATTGGAGATAAGTGCAGACCCTCATCTTTGTTCTCAGCTACAAAGAATACTTCTCCTTGTCAAACTAGGATTTGACTTCCCATAAAGGAAGGACTTGCATCCTACTCCAGAATTCACAATGAATTGTTGTTAATGCCTCTTTATTTATAGTCTTGTTTTTAGAAAAATTAGGGTTAGACCCTAGACATAAAATACAGACCCTTATACTACTTTTTTAGCCACAATTTTATAAGAGTTTTTGCAGTTTTCATTTAAGTTTGGTACCAAGGTTTTGACGTGAAGCTTGGGAGAAGAATAAGTTCTTGTGCCACGTTTCTCATGCCTTATTGGTCCTTAGTATTTGTGTTACTCAATCCCCATGTCTCTTTACATTTTTATGTATTCATTTATTATGTTGATTAATCTAAGTTTGCGTGAGTAGTTCCCTGTAAGATTGGGGCTATTTGAAGCCCTAGCCATGTTAGTTCGTACTTAGATTTCTGGCACTTGATTGTGAATATTATGCATACTGAATTTTTTGGATTTCTATGCTTTATGAACTCAATTTATGCTTATAAGCTTAGCTACCTTATTTGTGTATAATTGTCGATGTAATTGCTTGACGAACCATCATATCATCTTGCAGTTTATAACATCAAGTTTAAGAGGGGGAATCTCATTCGTAATCTAAAATCATGACAATCTAGAACTTCATATCATTGTTCTAGGGGTAGTGCAGTGTCATTAAATCTTCTTCGTGTTTTATGCATTATCACGCACGATTGATAATAGACGTTTTAAAGTGGACATCACCCTTAAAACATGCAAACTAAGAGAATATAATAGGTGTGGGGTGAGCCTTAGTAGGACCCTTGCACGGGCACTTAATTCAGAACATGCATAATAATTAGGTCAAGGAAATCTAACGAGAACTATAATTGGTAACAGTGGATAATACGCCATAATTCGCTTTAATCATCGATCTAAAATCAATCAAACTT
Source organism: Prinsepia uniflora (assembly GCA_032719365.1). Taxonomy (NCBI): domain Eukaryota; kingdom Viridiplantae; phylum Streptophyta; class Magnoliopsida; order Rosales; family Rosaceae; genus Prinsepia; species Prinsepia uniflora. The sequence continues at coordinate 45,204,291 of CM064872.1, read as the reverse complement.
TCATCACTTTATATTCTGTTTTTTCACTTTACTTTCGTGACAAAATTCAGTCTCATACCCCAATTACGTTTACTTTATGAACTAAGTTGTTTATTACCAAACTAAAAGTGGAATCACATTGAAACAAGTCGTCGAGGGATCGACTTTTTCAAACCTACAATGTAATGACCCGTCCCAGGAATTAGGGTTAAGACCGTGTTTAAGATGAGATTAGTGAGCTTAACCGGTGGTTAGTTAGTTGATAGGTTCGTTAAGGTAGAATGACGATTTTGCCCCTAGGTTGGGCAAAATGTAGACTTTGAGTTCAGGTGGTCAAATGGACTTTGACAGATGACCATGATGTAGTTCGGGACGCCACGAATCCGTAGACAGGTGGTACGCTCGATTCCGACATCCGAGGAGGAAGTTATGATGTCCGGAAGGTTGGAGGGATTACCGTAATTTGGTTAAAATATGGGGAAACGCACGTTGACCTAGGATCGTTAGGTATATCTTGTCGTCCTGAGTTCGATGACAGGCGGCACGTATTCATCGGGGTTAGGATGTGTGCGTTACGGGTCTAGAAAGGTAGTGGCATAATCGTAATTTTGGTTTAAAAGAAGGGCAGTTTGGTCTTTTGTACTTTAGGCTTGGTGCAGCCGGATTTGGACAAGTGTCCAGGGTAGAGAGGAGATTTTTGTGTGAGGCTTGAGGGGATGGTGACACGTGGGGCTTGGCTAGAGGGTTCTAGTGAGTGCACGGGTGTTTCAAAATCGTGCAAGTGTGTGTGCCATGTGTGTGTTCGAAGAAGAGAGAACAGAGAGGAAGCTTGAGAGAAATTTTAGAGGTGATCGTAAGTGTTGGTGTGTTCTGGTGAGTGAGGAGTGACCAGAGGATGAAAGAGAGCTAGGGAGGAAGGTTGGGAGGTGCAGTGGTTGTGTGTGTGAGAAGTGGGAGTTCACGGGAAAACCAGGAAAAAACAGAGAAGAGGTGAGAGCTCGTGGTGGTGGTGTGGCCGTGTACGGTTCAATTGAACTCGAAGGGAAGCTGGGGAGGACTCTGTGACCTCCAAGGAGTGCGGCGGTGAGCACGGCGGCGGTCGACGACAGGTAATTTCTTCTCCCCGTGATTTACTCTGTTTTGGCCGCGAATTTCAAACCAAAAGTCATGAAGTCTGGGGTTGAGTCGACGGTTTTGGTGAGTTGGGTGAGCTTTAGGAGGGTCCTAGGAGTGTTCTAGTGTTGCCACCGTGACGGGGGAAGACTTGGGTAGCCGGAATAGGAAACAGGGGTTGTTTGGGTTTTTGGTTTCGAGTTTGAGTCGACGACTTAGGGGCTGTGTCGTGGTATTTGAGTTCAGGGGCAGGTTTCATAGAATTGGACGAAGAAGCTGGTGAAGAAAGGGAGGAAAAATGAGACGGGACGGCGGTGAACTGGGAACGCCGGTTCAGACCGGTTCACGCGAAGTAGACGACGGTGAACAATGCTCTGTGTGCAGGCGCGTGAGGCCCATGCGCAGCCACTTTGGGCGGCGCGTGGGGACGCGTGCGGCGGTGTTTGGGAAAACGGTCAACTGAGTTTTTGTTCTACATGTCAGAAGGAATCCATTTGAATAGGTTTCGGGTTAATCGGACGTCGTTTGAGGTTAGTTCCGCGAATGTGAAGGCTTAGGGTTCCAGTTCGTTACGTTAGGACCCGGGGATTTTTCCGAAAAATTTAGGTGGACCTTAGTAGTTGTGTTAGTAACGTTCTTGGGTGGTTGTTGACAGGATCAGGACTTCCCGAGGAAGATGAGGAACGTACGGGACGCGACTGAGGATTCGGTACAGTTAGTGGACCCTTTCTCTTAACTTGAGCATGCATAACTGCTTTTAATTACTTGTTTTATGGTTTTATATGGGATTTCATGATTATTGAATATGCTATGTTGGTTTTACATAATTGCACGTTTTTCGAGGAAGTACAATATTTGGCACGTTTTACGAGAAAAGCTTTGATTCTTGATTTTGATGTTATAGTTTCGGGATTTCAAATGATAAATGATTTCTAATGATTCTAAAGGGATTTTGGAACATGATTTTGAGGATCATGGTTTTCAGTTTTAAAATCGGATTTCGGAAAGCGAGCTTTGGTTTTAAAGTTGAAAAGTGGATTTCCGGATTTGGGTTCGGAATGACGGTTCTGGATGCCGGAAGGCCTTCAGTGTAACGACCCGAACCGAGAATAATAATATTTTAATGTAAAAAGACTATTTTGCCCCTGAAGGGGGGAAACTTTGACTTTTGACCCGGGAAACAATTTGGACTTTGACCCATGACTATGAGGTAGGTCGGGACGTCACGAATCCGTAGACAGGCGGCACGCCGAAATCGGAGTTCGTATGAAGAAGTTATGGTCAAGGAAGCGTTTTAGCGGAATTTACGAACCGAGAACAACGGAATAAAATAATAATTTATTACGGGAATCTGTGCCAACCTAATATTTAAATCAAACCAGTGGATTGGTGACAAGTGTCACCCATCCAAGCCTACACTATTCCCATAAAGCAACTTACACTATTTAATCTATTTTTATATTATTTATTTTTCCCTCCATTTGTTTCCAGCCGTAGGATCACTGCCCAGATTAAATCCCAGCCCTCCATTTCTTCTGATTTTTCCTTATTCATGCACGATCTCTGTCATTCTCCCAAACACACACAAACACATACAGCCCCCCCATCACCCGTGCTTCTTCCTTCCATTTTCTCTCAATCCAAACACACGAACCAGCCATCCTCATCACACCAGACGACCACCCACAGCACCACCATCATCCACTGATCGACACCCTGCAACACCGGCGACAACCAGCCCGTTTTTCCCGTCCGAAATCCCGTCCAAAAACACGACCCGAAACACCAAGGAAACGGGTCCAAGAAGCAAACCTCGACAGCCACACCACCTCGACGCAGAGGAAGCTCCAGTCTGCACCGTGAGGACCCCAGGAGCACAACTGGACGACGGCGAGGGCTGCGGCGGCGTGACGGCGGCGGTAAGACCCAAAACCCGAAAGCCTCGTTTTGATCCCCTGTTTCGAACCAACTTGTTTTGATGCCTAGAAATCGATCTATTGTTTATGGAAATGTCCTAGGGTGAGAGACGAGTTAATCAGGACCGGTTTGGACGACGGACACGGCGTGGATCACCGGAGAAGACGATCGGACCTTGGCCGTGAGTTTCAACGACGAACTGGTGAGTTTTCTCCCGTTTTCATTCTAGTTTGAGGTTGTAGAACCATAGAACAGACCTAGACGACCCTATAGGGATGAACCCCGTCGAAAATAGTGGCCGGAATTGTACGGTTGAATCGGGTCAAACCGTGGGTCGACGGTGACCCGGTTCTAGTCAAACGGGTCTGACCCGGTACTGTAGCATGATGACGTCATCATGCTGACGTCACTTCTGACATCATGATGATGTCATCCTGTCAGATATTGTCAGACCAGGGACCAATCAGAACATGCCACGTGTCACCTGACAAGTGTCAGTGATGACGTCATGCTGACGTCAGCATGACGTCACTGCTGACGTCAGCAGTACTGTAGCAGCGTTGACCCACGCGTTGACCAGGCGCGTGGGGGCGCGTGTGAACAGTGATTTTGGTGGGGCCGGTACCATTTTCAAGGTTTCGACGATACGGATCCAATGGAGGTGGTTTCGTGTCGATCGGAGATAGTTATGTTAGTCAAAATGGGGTTTGAAGCACCGGGAATAGTGTCCGGGATGCGATTTTGAGGCGGATCTGTTCTAGGGTCTTGGTATTGATGTTATAGGGTCCTTAAGTAACCCTCAGGAATAATAATACAGGTTTATAGAGATCGTTGAGCAGCAAGGACCGAGTATGAGTGGGCTGTTTGATTTATAAAAGGCTTGCATGCATAAACTGTTTTACTGTTTCCACTGATGAGTCTTACAAACTGTTTATATATGCTATGTTTTGGGCATGAGACCCGTCTGGATTATATGTGGATTTTGTTTGGGATGTCCGGGGGACATAGGGTAAACTATACTGTTATTGTACTGTACTTTCCTACCTGTGTATATTGTCTCCTCCAGGGAGGGTCGTTGGCCTGGGTGGACCCTGGAGTAGTCACGGGGCTCTGACTGAGTGGAGTTGACCCCCGTTGGGCTGCTTACTCTCAGGAAGGCATGTTCATATACCTCGGGCAGTGACCGGGATACCGGGAGCTGATGTACCTAGAGAGTCTCGGGTGTGAGACCCTGAGTGGCAACGCGTAGCCTTAGAACCGTGACATCATTTGGGTTGGGTTTTACAGTGCACTGATATGTTAGTTTCACCTTACGATTATTATTGTGGTTCATTTGTTATGATTTCATTATAATATTATATTTTCACTGCATGCAAGATTTGGAAAACGGAGGGGTAAAACCTTATGATTATTTTATTATTAAATTAATTTCTAAACTGTTATTTTTGGCCCACTCACCCTTGTTTTACTGACCCCTCCAGACCCTGACACGGAAATAGAGGAGGAGGACCCGGAGGAGGAGGCAGAGGTTTAGTTTGCCTAGCTGTGCACCTGTACACCCACTTGTGGGTAGGTTGAGCACCGAATAAATGTACTCTGACTAGTGTGCTCACATGTTGTATTTTACTTTCCCTTGTCTGACAGTATCACTTTAAACACTGTGGTTGTACGTTATCTATCTATTTAAGTCTTCGGTTTTTATTTAAGGGTAATTTTGGTATGTTTAGAGTCATTGTTAGACGGGAGCGGGGCACGTCCCCGGGTGGTCCCAGTGGGATTGGGACGGGTCCTGTCAGCTTGGTATCAGAGCATTAGGATTAGTAGTCAGAGTACTAGGTAGCGGTTTGTACTTTGTACATGGTCGCTTTCGATGTCTTTTAACCTGTTTGCCTCTTAACAGTTGGATATGCCTCCCCGACGTGAACCCCGTGCACGTGTTGACGAGGGCAATGGAGGAAATGGAGACACTGCGAGCATTGAGCGGGCTCAGCGCCTGGGTGCTACGCATTTTAGTGGGGGAACCGACCCCGAGGAAGCACACTAGTGGATTGACCGCTGGGAGAGGATTTTCGAGGTCATGCACTGTCCACCGGAGGAGCGTGTCGTACTGGCGACTTTCCTACTGGATGGGAGCGCCTATCGATGGTGGCATAACCTTGTTTCGGCCGCCTGGACCGTTCACACCATTCCATGGGAGACCTTTCGAGAGCGATTTCTCAACCAGTTCTACCCACGGTCGTTCCGTAACGCCCGTGAGGCAGAGTTTCTGCAACTCCAGCAGGGAGATCAGACTGTAGCAGAGTACGAGGAGACCTTCCTGATGTTGTCTCGCTTTGCTGAGAACTTCGTGATCACCGAGGCAGATCGATGTCGCAGATTTGAGTGGGGCCTGCGACTTGAGATTCAGGCGATGGTGACTGCAACGCCCTTTGCTTCTATGAGGGATCTGACTGATGCAGCGACCAGGGTTGAGAACAGTATCCTGGCTCGTCAGCGAGCTGAGGGGGAGACACGGCGACGTGATCGCCCACACTTGGGATTCTCGGGCCGTCGTGGCTCGAAGGGAGGACATTCTGGTGGATCTTCGTCTTCTGGCAGCCGAGGACGTTCTGGTCAGTTCAGGAGTCCTCAGAGGTCTGGACAGCGTTCTGGAGCTTGGCAGCGGTCGTACTCACCGATGAGCATCTCACCGGGAGGATACTCGGGTCGACCTAGGGAGGTCACATGCTTCGCTTGTGGTGAGCCGGGGCACTATGCTTCTGAGTGTCCACTGATTCGAGGCAGTACTACGCCCGCACAGAGCTCAGCATCTCAGACTAACAGCAGCCGGACACGCGGTGTTGTGCGTGGCCGCGATCGAGGAGCTAGAGGACGGGGACGACCTGCAGAGTCTATGGCTCGTGTTTATGCTGTTACCCAGCAGCAGGCCAGATCCATTTCGGGAGTGTTGACAGGTACTGTACATATTTATGGCATGGTTGTTCGTGCATTGATGGATTCGGGGGCAACTCATTCTTTTATTTCACCATGTTGTGCGAGTCTGTTGGGCCGTGAGTTGACCGCACTTGAGCACGAGATGGGTGTGGGGACACCGATGGGGGTAACCTACCAGGTGAACCAGGAGATACGAGCTTGTCCTATGGAGATTGAGGGAGTCGAATTTCCGGCAGACTTAATTCTGATGAATGTTCACGACTTCGATGTGATACTTGGAGTTGATTGGTTGTCGGAGTATAACTCACTCATCGACTATAGTAACATGCGGTTGACTTTGAGAGGTTCGGGATTACCGGAAGTGATATTTCAGGGGGAGTGTGGAGACGCATCACCCAAGGTAATATCTGCACTCACAGCCACTAAACTCTTACAGAAGGGATGTCGGGGTTATCTTGCTTATGTGGTAGAGTCTACGGATGAATCTTTGAGTATTGGGGATATTCCGATTGTGCGGGAATTTCCTGATGTCTTTCCAGGAGATTTACCTGGATTACCACCACCCAGGGAAATCGACTTTACGATCGAGTTACTCCCCGGGACTCGACCGATTTCACAAGCACCGTATCGTATGGCACCGGCGAAGCTACGGGAATTGAAAATCCAATTACAGGAACTGGTGGATCTAGGGTTTATCCGACCCAGTACATCACCATGGGGAGCGCCGGTCTTATTTGTGAAAAAGAAGGAGGGTAGTTTGCGGTTGTGTGTGGATTATCGGCAGTTGAACAAGGCTACGGTAAGGAATCAGTATCCCTTACCCAGGATCGATGATTTGTTCGATCAGTTACGAGGAGCACGATATTTCTCCAAGATAGATCTGAGGTCAGGATACCATCAACTGAGAATAGCCGAGGGGGATGTTCAGAAAACAGCTTTTCGAACGAGGTATGGGCATTATGAGTTCTTGGTGATGCCCTTTGGACTGACGAATGCACCAGCTGCATTCATGGACTTGATGAATCGGGTTTTTCGAGCATACTTGGATAAATTTGTGATCGTGTTTATCGACGACATCTTGGTGTATTCCAAGAGTGTCAGGGCTCATGAGGAGCACTTACGAATGGTATTAGGTAAACTACGACAGGAACAGCTGTATGCTAAGTTAAGCAAGTGCCAATTCTGGCTAAATAGTATTGGATTCTTGGGTCACATTATATCACCTGAGGGGATAAGTGTGGATCCTCAGAAAACGGAGGCTGTGACAAATTGGCCAAGACCGACCACGGTGACGGAAGTGCGAAGTTTTGTTGGGTTAGCAGGCTACTATCGGAGATTCGTTGAGGGTTTCTTCCAGATTGCCGCACCATTGACTCGGTTAACCCGGAAAGGGGTGAAGTTTGTATGGGACGATTAGTGTGAACAGAGTTTCCAGGAATTAAAGTTCCGATTAACCACTGCACTTGTCCTTGCATTACCAGACAGCAGTGGAGAGTTCGTGGTATATAGTGATGCATCGCTGCAGGGTTTGGGTTGTGTATTGATGCAGAATGGAAAAGTGATTGCTTACGCATCCCGGCAGCTGAAGACGCACGAGTTGAACTACCCTACTCATGATTTGGAATTAGCAGCGGTGGTTCATGCTCTAAAGATCTGGAGACATCATTTGTTCGGTGTGACATGCCGAATATTCACCGATCACCAGAGTCTTAAACATTTGTTCACTCAGAAGGAACTCAACATGAGACAGCGCAGATGGTTGGAATTGTTGAAGGATTATGATTGTACCATCGAGTACCATCCTGGCAAGGCAAATGTCGTAGCTGATGCACTTAGTAGGAAGTCGGCGGGATCAGTTGCGCACTTGCGATTGGTGTATCTTCCTTTACTAGTGGAACTTCGGAAGAGCGGAGTTATGTTAGGGATGGACGATCAGGGAGCCTTGTTGGCTAGCTTTCATGTGCGACCCGTGTTGGTCGACAGGATCATCGAGGCTCAACTACAGGACCAGATACTCTGTGACTACCGAAACGAGGTTGAATCCGGACACAGACAAGATTTCTCCGTCAGGGGCGATGGAGCATTAGTAAAGCTTAGAAGATTGTGTGTACCTGCGGTACCAGAGTTGAGGAGAGAGATTTTAGACGAGGCCCACAGTTCGGCCTATGCTATGCATCCAGGAGGGACAAAGATGTACCGTACCCTCCGGGACTATTATTGGTGGCCAGGGATGAAGAGGGAGATAGCTGAGTTTGTCAGCAAATGTTTGATCTGTCAGCAGGTCAAGGCAGAACGGCAGCATCCGTACGGGGCTATGCAGCCACTTCCAATTCCGCAATGGAAGTGGGATCATATTACAATGGACTTTGTCTTCAAGTTACCGAAGACAAGGAGTGGAGTTGATGGGGTCTGGGTAATAGTGGACCGGTTGACTAAATCAGCGCATTTTCTGCCTGTACGTGAGACGTACAAGCTCAACCGTTTGGCCCAGCTATTCATTAATGAGATCATCCGACTATACGGTACCCCAGAGTCGATCGTGTCAGATCGGGATCCGCGTTTCACATCCAGGTTTTGGAGGAGTCAACAGACTACTTTGGGTACGAAATTGCACTTTAGTACAGCATTCCACCCACAGACCGACGGACAGTCTGAAAGGACAATACAAACTCTCGAGGACATGATGAGAGCCTGTGTGTTGCAATTCCAGGATTCGTGGGCTGATCGATTGCCATTGATGGAGTTTGCCTACAATAACAGCTACCATGCGAGTATAGGGATGGCACCCTATGAGGCACTGTATGGTCGACAGTGCAGAACACCGGTATGCTGGATGGAGATCGGAGAAAGAACCGCAGTGGGGCCGGATCTGATGGATATGACCCAGGAGACAATTCGGGTTATTCGGGAAAGATTGAAGGTGGCCTAGGATCGTCAGAAAAGCTATGCAGACCGACGGATCCGAGATTTAGAGTTCGAGGTTGGTGATTTTGTCTTTTTAAAGTTATCGCCGTGGAAAGGGATTCTCCGATTTGGACGACGTGGGAGATTGAGTCCTCGTTATATCGGACCATATGAGATTGTCGAGAGGATTGGTCCAGTGGCTTACCGCTTAGCACTACCGTCGGAGCTTTCCGGAGTACATGACGTATTTCATGTATCGATGCTACGGAAGTATCTTCGGGATGACTCTCATGCACTGCCAGAGCAACCACTGGAACTGATGATAGATTTGAGTTTCGAGGAACGGCCAGTACAGATTCTGGATAGGAAGGAAAAGGTCTTAAGGAACAAGACGATTTCTTTGGTTAAGGTGCTATGGCGGAACCACAAGGTGGAGGAAGCGACATGGGAACCCGAGGAATTGATGAGAGGGCAGTACCCACACTTGTTTGAGTAAATTTCGAGGACGAAATTTCTGTAAGGTGGGTAGGTTGTAACGACCCGAACCGAGAATAATAATATTTTAATGTAAAAAGACTATTTTGCCCCTGAAGGGGGAAACTTTGACTTTTGACCTGGGAAACAATTTGGACTTTGACCCATGACTATGACGTAGGTCGGGACGTCACGAATCCGTAGACAGGCGGCACGCCGAAATCGGAGTTCGTATGAAGAAGTTATGGTCAAGGAAGCGTTTTAGCGGAATTTACGAACCGAGAACAACGGAATAAAATAATAATTTATTACGGGAATCTGTGCCAACCTAATATTTAAATCAAACCAGTGGATTGGTGACAAGTGTCACCCATCCAAGCCTACACTATTCCTATAAAGCAACTTACACTATTTAATCTATTTTTATATTATTTATTTTTCCCTCCATTTGTTTCCAGCCGTAGGATCACTGCCCAGATTGAATCCCAGCCCTCAATTTCTTCTGATTTTTCCTTATTCATGCACGATCTCTGTCTTTCTCCCAAACACACACAAACACATACAGCCCCCCCATCTCCCGTGCTTCTTCCTTCCATTTTCTCTCAATCCAAACACACGAACCAGCCATCCTCATCACACCAGACGACCACCCACAGCACCACCATCATCCACTGATCGACACCCTACAACACCGGCGACAACCAGCCCGTTTTTCCCGTCCGAAATCCCGTCCAAAAACACGACCCGAAACACCAAGGAAACGGGTCCAAGAAGCAAACCTCGACAGCCACACCACCTCGACGCAGGGGAAGCTCCAGTCTACACCGTGAGGACCCCAGGAGCACAACTGGACGACGGCGAGGGCTGCGGCGGCGGTAAGACCCAAAACCCGAAAGCCCCGTTTTGATCCCCTGTTTCGAACCAACTTGTTTTGATGCCTAGAAATTGATCTATTGTTTATGGAAATGTCCTAGGGTGAGAGACGAGTTGATCAGGACCGGTTTGGACGACGGACACGGCGTGGATCACCGGAGAAGACGATCGGACCTTGGCCGTGAGTATCAACGACGAACTGGTGAGTTTTCTCCCGTTTTCTTTCTAGTTTGAGGTTGTAGAACCATAGAACAGACCTAGACGACCCTATAGGGATGAACCCCGTCGAAAATGGTGGCCGGAATTGTACGGTTGAATCGGGTCAAGCCGTGGGTCGACGGCGACCCGGTTCCAGTCAAATGGGTCTGACCCGGTACTGTAGCATGATGACGTCATCATGCTGACATCACTTCTGACGTCATGATGACGTCATCCTGTCAGATATTATCAGACCAGGGACCAATCAGAACATGCCACGTGTCACCTGACAAGTGGCAGTGATGACGTCATGTTGACATCAGCATGACGTCACTGCTGACGTCAGCAGTACTGTAGCAGCGTTGACCCACGCGTTAACCCACGCGTTGACCAGGCGCGTGGGGGCGCGTGTGAACAGTGATTTCGGTGGGGCCGGTACCATTTTCAAGGTTTCGACGATACGGATCCAATGGAGGTGGTTTCGTGTCGATCGGAGATAGTTATGTTAGTCAAAATGGGGTTTGAAGCACCGGGAATAGTGCCCGGGATGCGATTTTGAGGCGGATCTGTTCTAGGGTCTAGGTATTGATGTTATAGGGTCCTTAAGTAACCCTCAGGAATAATAATACAGGTTTATAGAGATCGTTGAGCAGCAAGGACCGAGTGTGAGTGGGCTGTTTGATTTATAAAAGGCTTGCATGCATAAACTGTTTTACTGTTTCCACTGATGAGTCTTACGAACTGTTTATATATGCTATGTTTTGGGCATGAGACCCGTCTGGATTATATGTGGATTTTGTTTGGGATGTCCGGGGGACATAGGGTAAACTATACTGTTATTGTACTGTACTTTCCTACCTGTGTATATTGTCTCCTCCAGGGAGGGTCGTTGGCCTGGGTGGACCCTGGAGTAGTCACGGGGCTCTGACTGAGTGGAGTTGACCCCCGTTGGGCTGCTTACTCTCAGGAAGGCATGTTCATATACCTCGGGCAGTGACCGGGATACCGGGAGCTGATGTACCTAGAGAGTCTCGGGTGTGAGACCCTGAGTGGCAACGCGTAGCCTTAGAACCGTGACATCATTTGGGTTGGGTTTTACAGTGCACTGATATGTTAGTTTCACCTTACGATTATTATTGTGGTTCATTTGTTATGATTTCATTATAATATTATATTTTCACTGCATGCAAGATTTGGAAAACGGAGGGGTAAAACCTTATGATTATTTTATTATTAAATTAATTTCTAAACTGTTATTTTTGGCCCACTCACCCTTGTTTTACTGACCCCTCCAGACCCTGACACGGAAGTAGAGGAGGAGGACTCGGAGGAGGAGGCAGAGGTTTAGTTTGCCTAGCTATGCACCTGTACACCCACTTGTGGGTAGGTTGAGCACCGAATAAATGTACTCTGACTAGTGTGCTCACATGTTGTATTTTACTTTCCCTTGTCTGACAGTATCACTTTAAACACTGTGGTTGTACGTTATCTATCTATTTAAGTCTTCGGTTTTTATTTAAGGGTAATTTTGGTATGTTTAGAGTCATTGTCAGACGGGAGCGGGGCACGTCCCCGGGTGGTCCCAGTGGGATTGGGACGGGTCCTGTCATTCAGACCAGTGATTTCGAATTCGGGTTTGGAAGTGGATTCAGAAATGGTTTTCAAAGGGTTTTGATTGGATTTGCTGGATCTGGTTATTGGGTTTAAAGACCCGGATTATATTTGACGGGGGACGGGCCCGGATTGAGTTTAAAGACTCGGGAGTTTAAAGACTCGGATATATTGATATTTCCCTCGTAGGCCTATTGAGTTTAAAGACTCGGGAGTTTAAAGACTCCGATATTATTGAGGCCTGGATTGAGTTTAAAGACTCGGGAGTTTAAAGACTCGGATAGATCCAGCAGGTTCGATCAGATAATGATGGCTTGATATTTATGTTTTATGATACGGTTTTATGGTGCTTATGATATGATTTCTATAACTTTTTTTATAATGATTCTGCAATTGTTTGTATGATGATCTTTACGTTATTTATAATTGTTTTTAGTAACTGGGTTATGCATGTGATTTCAAAACGGAGGGCTAAAACCCTGGTATTATTATGAAATGGTTTTCGGAAATTCTTTTCTTATTTATGGTCCACTCACACCTTTTGTTTTAAATTGCCCTCCAGGTCGTGGAGCTAGCGCAGGGTTGTGACGTCGAGGCAGGGTAGGAGGCATAGAATTTTTCGACAGTGACCCCGGAGTGTTTTAAATTTTCCGTGTGCGTGTATGTAGTTTATCGGTTTTCTTTCCTTCGTATTTTGTACTATGCTCTGTAAAACTTGACTTCGGGATGTTTAAAGTTTCTCCTGCGTCTGACTGTGTATTTCGGTGGTTTTTCGTGAGTTTACTTCGGTTTAGTGTCGGGGTGTCAGACGGGAGCAGGATTTACCTCGGTTTTCGAGGTGAAACCGGGGTGGGTCCTGACATACAATACTCTGTTACACGATTTTGCGCACTTGCAAAGTATAACTCTAGAGTTTATTGTTCATAATTATTTGTTCGATAAAATCTCTATCGGTCATGGTTGTTGGCCAGACAACCGGGTCTGTTGTACTGAAGAATACAATGAACCGGGTTAGGCACATGGCCTTCACGCACAGCCGCTTCTGGTGATGTATGGAGGTGCGTGCCAGGTAATTTGGGGGTACGGTCAACATGGTTTTTCATCATTTCGATGTTACGAACATTTGGCATAAGTTTCAAGGCAATCACACACCGTTTTAGGATAGTTTTAGGTGTCTGAAGCGCGTAGTTTATGTTTAAAAATTAATACTTAACTTTTGGGAGTTAGGGTTTGTACTAGGAAGTTATTTGAGGATTCTCAGGACTTTATTTACTTTGAGTTCTATTTTATGGCAGGAGACATAGTTCCCGAGGCTTGTGAGGAATGTTCGGAACGTGAGTAATCGGCAATTTCACACTGTGAGTGGATGTTTATTTTTTATTAAAATATTGTGCATTCATATTTATGTGTTTTAAATGTGTTTCTTTGTGTTTTTGATGATATTTGGGTGATCGAAATTTTTATATGATTTTCGGTAATTTTATATTTAATTATTATTTTATTGCATGTTTTACGAGATTTTTTGTAAACTATATTTTTCAATTCTATTTCAATTGTGATTTCAATTTGAATATGATTTATGACACGAGATATGTGACATTGGTTTGGTGATTTTCATATGATTTTTGGATGGTTTTTCAGATATATTTCGATGGCACGTTTTATGGTGTTGTAGCCATCGCTACCAGTCGTACTTATGGTGTGAGTTTCAAGTGGTTTACAAATTACAAGGTAAACTAAGCGGGTGTATTGAATATGGAATTTGATAATTTTTTTTTATAGATTTTTGGTTAATTTTTAACTTTAGGTATATTCAATTTAGAATTTTGAGTTTGTATAACTCATTAGTTATTCAATTCAGACTTTTTAAATCTTTTTTAAAAGATGTTCAATTTAGATTTTATCGAGTTTTAAAAACTCTATGAAAGTTTGGAGGTATTCAATTATAAATTTTCAGTTGCCAGTAAAAATTTAGTATTCAAAAATAAATTAATATTAATTAAATTCAATAAATAGTCAACTTTTGTAGATTTAGATATGTAAAATATACAAACTAATATTATTCTACTTTCTTACCTTAACCTCAAATACTTTCATAAACATTTTTCATGTGTTTTTCTTTTGGCGTGGGGAAGAATTTATGCTCGTTGAATTGGTCAGTCCATTTGATTTTTTTTTTTCTTCTCTTGATGTGAACAATTTTTAGAGTGTTTGTTTTCATGATTAGAGTTTCAACTAATTAGAATATTCTCCATAGAATAATTATTATTTTTTCTATTGTAAAACCCTAATCACATGTAGGAAAAAATCCAGATTGTAACACCATAATCATAAGTTGGAAAAAAAAATTGGGTAAGATTGATCAATCTAGATTCGTTAACCATATTTCCTTATCTCCGTGATCGATCTAGAATGATCAATCTGATTAGTTTATATATAATGCCTTTTGAATAAATTAGATTTATTAACTTTATATTTACTAGCAAATTGTTAGTGACTTATTGTTCTATAGGCATCAAAGGAACCATGTGGTATTCAATTATTAACCATTATTGTTGTGTGTATTTTTGTTTTCATTTGTAAGAAGAATTTCTTCTCACATGTATATATATACATACATACTCGAGATTTCATATATACTTATGTTTCTTTACCATGTGAAAATATTCATCTCATATAGTTCTAGTTAGGACATGATCATCAATTATGATCATTATATATAGAACTCGTACGTTTATGATGGTTCCAAATTATCCTACATTATCACAATTATGACTAGTCTTTTGTTGATTGTGTAGGGTTTTGAGTGTTATTTTTTAGATTGATTTGTTAGCCTCTCATTACTTTTATCAGAACTAATTAAGTAAACCATTATGATCTTTTTATAAAACTCGTCAATTTCCTCAAAAGAAAAAAAAATTCAAATTGAAAAAAAAAATCAATTAAATTCTACAACGCTCAATCTAAAATTCTGTAAAACTCTATTAAATTCTATATATCTCAATACAAAAATCTACAAAACTTTGTAATATAACTCTATATAATTTCTAACAGGACCCCTCCCAACACAGCTAGACAATCATGAGAGATCCTGCTCCCGTCTGACAGTTACAACTCAAAAGTCAAAACCAACCTTAAAAAGAGTTTATGACAACCACAGAAACAGTCAACTGTTAGACCAGGGATACACATACATGCTTTCCTTGCCATATACCGAGCATAATTTTAGCAATACAACTCAAAATACAAGTGATTACCCTAACAACAAGAAGTACGCAACAACTACTTTATGCCCCTACTCCAAGTAGGTCCCCCATCCTCGTGCCACGACCTAGAGGGCAAGAAAACTATACATGACAGGACCCGCCCCGATCCCACAGGGACCACAAGGGGACGTGCCCTGCTCCCGTCTGACACCCAATAATTCATACCAATTTTAACCTCAAAACATTTAATGCATAAATAACCAAATTAAAGTCATACATCAAATCTGAATTAAACGAATGTCAGACAAGGGATGAAATCCAAAATTACAAATTTGCGAGCACGACTCTAAGTAAACCTGCGGGTACACCGCCCAACAGGGGTTCAGGTACACAGAAGTAGATCTATGCCTCAGCCTTTGGTTCCTCCTCTACCTCAGTTTCCCGACCTGGAGGGGTTATCAAAACATTAAGGGTGAGTAGACCGAAACTCAAGTTTATAAAATCGGTTGATAAGTAAAACATATAATTTACCCCTCCGTTTTCCAAACATGCGTGCATCGTAATTCAAAATCATAAACCATATAATATGAACCATAAGGCATATAATAAAACCATAAGTATAATTTTGGTTGCTGCACTATACACTCCAATCCCGACATCCCTGATGTCTGACGTCCCTGACGTCCAATAAGGTCACAATCACAAGGCTACGCGTGCCACTCGGGTCTCAATTTCCGAGTTCATTCCCCGAACCCCGTTCGGGTACAGCATCCCCGATGCTTAGCGTCATGGACGCTGGACGTACTAGACGTCCGTGACCTCTCCGGGGTACCTCGCCGGAGGAGACAATATAATATGGAAGGATCTATACAGTGCAGTAACAAATGCATTTTATTGATATCCACATGCAAGGCATATATATATACATAGATAAAATCCGAACCAATCATTAAGTTTCATCAGACGGGTCTCAAGCCCAAATACCGTGAAACGTGCCATAACCATATTTTCCATATCATCAAAAACCATTATTGTTTTAACATGTGAATAAGTATAATAAACCAGAAAACATTTATGCACGCAAGGGTTTAAGAAAATGGCCCACTCACTTAACAGTCCTGCTGAAAACCGAACGTATACCCTTGTTCTGGTACGATTATAAAACCCATGTCATATCCAAAGCATATGCAAAGGTCAACACAAACCCCTAACATTCAACTATGAAACCCTAGACCGAAATCGGTCCCGAAAAGCCGCCCGAACGCGCTTTCCAAGGCAATAAACCTTATTTTGACCAACTTAATGATCTCCGATCGACCCGAAACCACCGTCATTGGATCCGGATCGTCGAAACCTAAAGAATGGTGGTGGTCCCACCAAAAACACTATTCACACGCGCCCCAACGCGGCGGTCAACGCAGGAACAGTCCTGCTGATGTCATCGCTGACGTCACTGCTGACGTCAGCCTGACGTCATGCTGACGTCATCTGACAGCTGTCAGGTCTGACATGTCAAACTCTGACAGGTGCCATGTGTCACCATCCGATTGGTCCACCTCGCTGATCTGTCAGACCACGTGTCAGATCTGACATGTGCCACGTGTCAGCACGGCACTGGTCCACGTCACTGACATGTCAGTGACACGTGGCAGTCCCTGACTGGTCCACGTCACCGACATGTCAGTGCTGACTATGCACTGACATGTGACACGTGTCGGCTCACGGTTGGTCCACGTCATCTGACAGACTGACAGGGTGCCACGTCAGCACCGCTGTCCTCAGACGGGTTGACCCGTGTTCCTGTAACTCGGGTCGATCAGACCCGCGATCATGACCCGATTACCATTTCATCAGCTCTTGACCATTTTCGTTCCTTTTAATTCGTATTTACTTTTCTTAATCCCTAGAATGGTTCTGTGTAACTAGAATTAGGTTTTAGGTCTAAGAGGTTACCTGAAAATCGACGGGAAGTTTGGTTGCCGGTTCTGGTAATCCTCTCCGGCGAGTCGACGGTTGTTCAGTCCCGGTCCTGGGTCCAAATTGGTCGTCAAGGTCTCCTAGACGTGTCCTAACAATAACCAAATGATGTCAACGTCACAAACAGGCGTTTCGAAGTCGGGAAGGAAAACGGTTACCTACGGGTTTATCGTCCAATCGCCGCCGTGTCGCCGCCGTACACCGTCAGGATCAGTTCCTTGCCGTCCTGTCGTCACGGTGGACCCAACCGTACGTTGGTTCAAGTTCCAGATTGAAGGTTTGGATGATTTGGTGACTTGGGCTGCTCGGGTTTTCTTCACGGGTTTGAGAGAATGCCGCCGTGCAGGGTGGCCGTGGTGCGGTGGCCGGCGTCAGGAATGTGGCTGCTGGTTATCTGAGGTGTGGGGTTGAGTGGTGATGGCTGATGAGCTGGTTCCAGGGAGAAATCGCACACACACGGTTGAGGGAATGAACACATGGATGCATGATCTCATGAGGTTTAATACTGAATAGGAATATGAATCAAGGGCCAGGATTGAATCTCAGAATGAGATCAAAGGCTGAGATCAGATCAAGGGATTTCAGATCTAAGGGCTGGAATTTAAAGCTGATTTAAATGCATTTTAATCCTATAGTGGATCCGATCCAATCTAGCCAATGGGTGAGTGACACTTGTCACTCACCAAGTGTCCTTCAATCAGATTTCCTGAATATAATATTCGACACGAAAACCGAGACACGAACTTCCCGAATTTACGTTTCTGACCATAACTTCCTCGTACGAAGTCCGTTTTCGGCGTGCCGCCTGTCTACGGACTCAGGACGTCGAGGCCTACCCAACGGTCCTTGAGTCAACTGAAAATTAGTTGCCAAAAGAAAAGTCAACATTTTCCCCCGAAAGTCCAAATTACGGTAATGCCCCTGAACTTCCGATAGTCATAACTTTCTCCCTGATCGTCCGAATTGAACGTGCCACCTGTGTATGAACTCGTGACGTCCCGAACTACGTCACGGTCATAGGTCAAAGTCCATTTAGTTCATCAATCATAAAGTCAACAATTTGACCATACCAAACACAAGGGTAAAAGCGTCAAATCACACATTAAATTACAATATTGGGATCCTCGAATTTCCGGGGTGTTACAACCTTCCCCCCTTAAGAAATTTCGTCCCGAAATTTCAAGGAAACAAATGAGGAAATTGTTCTCGCATCTGAGCCTCAGGCTCCCATGTGGCTTCTTCCACATTCTGGTTTCTCCAGAGAATCTTCACGAGAGGGATCGTCTTCCGACGTAGTACCTTGTCCTTCCGATCCAAGATCTGTACTGGTTGTTCTTCAAAGCTCAAATCCTCCCGCAGTTCGACATGTTGCTCCCCAAGTACATGAGAAGCATCACGTACGTACATCCGCAGCATCGATACGTGGAAAACATCGTGAACTCTAGATAGTTCTGGAGGTAGCGCCAATCTGTATGCAACTCTGCCAATTCTCTCCACGATCTCATAAGGTCCGATAAAACGCGGACTCAGCTTCCCCCGTCGGCCAAAACGGATAATCCCTTTCCACGGAGACAACTTCAGGAAGACAAAATCTCCCACTTCAAATTCCAAGTCTCGAATCCGTCGGTCGGCATAACTCTTCTGGCGATCCTGTGCCACCTTCAATCTCTCCTTGATCACGCGAACAGTTTCCATGGTTAAGTCCATCATCTCCGGCCCTACAGCCGCTCGCTCTCCAATCTCCGTCCAGCAGATAGGTGTCCTGCACTGTCGGCCATACAGTGCCTCATATGGTGCCATCCCGATGCTTGCCTGATAGCTGTTGTTGTAAGCGAATTCCATCAATGGCAAATGAGTATCCCAAGAGTCTTGAAACTGCAGTACACATGACCTCATCATGTCCTCCAAGGTTTGAATGGTTCTTTCAGACTGTCCATCGGTCTGAGGATGGAAAATAGTACTGAAACGTAGGGTTGTTCCTAGAGTAGCTTGCAAACTCCGCCAGAACCTGGAAGTGAAACGCGGATCACGATCGGACACGATCGATTCCGGCGTACCATGAAGTCGTATGATTTCCTTCACAAACAACTGAGCCAGTCGGTTAGGTTTATAGGTTTCCTGAATTGGCAGAAAATGGGCTGATTTGGTCAACCGATCCACGATCACCCATACTCCGTCCACTCCACTCTGAGTCCTCGGTAACTTAAAGACGAAGTCCATGGTGATGTGATCCCACTTCCACTCGGGAATCGGAAGTGGCTGCATAGCCCCATACGGTCTTTACCGTTCCGCCTTAACCTGCTGACAGGTTAAGCATTTGCTCACGAACTCAGCAATATCCTTCTTCATCCCTGGCCACCAATAATGGTTCCGGAGGGTACGGTACATCTTTGTACCTCCCGGATGCATAGCATAGGCCGAACTGTGGGCCTCCTCAAGTATCTCGGCCCGTAACTCTGCCACTGCAGGTACGCACAAACGGCCCAATTTCACCAGTGCTCCATCGTCCCGGATGGTAAAATCCTGTCTCCCATCCGTATCGACCTCAATTTTGTAAATACAGAGTATCGGATCCTGAAGTTGTGCCTCAATGATCCGATCAATCAGTACTGGTCGTACATGGAAGCTGGCCAACAAAGCTCCATGCTCGTCCGTACCCAAAATAACGCCCGTCTTCTGGAGTTCCACCAGCAAGGGAAGATACACCATCCCCAGGTGTGCAACAGCTCCCGCTGATTTCCTGCTGAGTGCATCCGCCACCACATTGGCCTTACCCGGATGGTACTCGATCGTACAATCATAGTCCTTCAGCAGCTCCAACCATCTCCGTTGTCTCATGTTAAGCTCCTTCTGAGTGAATAAGTATTTCAGACTCTGGTGGTCGGTGTATATCCGACACGTTGCGCCGAACAGATAATGTCTCCAGATCTTGAGAGCATGAACCACCGCCGCCAACTCCAAATCATGAGTAGGGTAGTTCAACTTATGAGTCTTCAGCTGCCGGGATGCATAGGCGATAACCTTGCCAGTTTGCATCAACACGCAGCCCAGACCTTGCAGCGATGCATCACTGAAGACCACAAATTCTCCACTGTCATCCGGCAATGCAAGGACAGGTGCAGTGGTCAATCGATCTTTCAACTCTTGGAAGCTCCGATCGCACTGCTCGTCCCAGATAAACTTTACTCCCTTCCTAGTCAAACGAGTCAATGGTGCAGCAATTTTGGAGAAACCCTCCACGAATCTCCGGTAGTAGCCTGCTAATCCGACGAAACTCCGCACCTCGGTCACCGTTGTCGGTCTAGCCCAGTTGGTCACCGCTTCTGTTTTCTGGGGGTCCACGCAAATCCCATCCGTCGATATCACGTGTCCCAGAAAACCAATACTGCTCAGCCAAAACTGACACTTGCTCAGCTTGGCGTACAATTGTTCTTGTCTCAGCCTCTCCAAGACTAACCGTAGATGTTCCTCATGTGCACGGGCACTCCTCGAGTACACCAAAATATCATCGATGAACACAATCACGAACTTATCCAGGTAGGGTCGGAAGACCCGGTTCATCAGATCCATGAATGCTGCTGGAGCATTCGTCAAACCAAATGGCATAACAAGGAACTCGTAGTGTCCGTAACGGGTTCGAAAGGCAGTTTTCGGAATATCCTCCTCCGAAATCCTCAGTTGGTGATACCCAGACCGCAAATCAATTTTCGAGAAGCACTGAGCTCCCCGCAACTGGTCGAAAAGGTCATCGATCCTGGGTAGAGGGTACTGATTCCTCAGCGTCACCTTGTTGAGTTGTCGATAGTCAATACATAAACGGAGACTTCCCTCATTCTTCTTTACGAACAACACCGGTGCTCCCCACGGTGAAGTACTCGGTCGGACATATCCCAGATCTACCAACTCCTGCAATTGAGTCTTGAGTTCTCGTAACTCGGCTGGCGCCATCCAGTATGGTGCCTGGGACATAGGTCGGGTACCCGGGAGTAGTTCAATAGTAAACTCAATCTCCCGCGATGGTGGCAATCCAGGTAAGTCTTCCGGGAATACATCCGGAAACTCACATACCACCGGTATTTCGTCGATAACCGGGGTTTCAACCCGTTCCGACACGACATGCGCCAGATAACCCTGGCATCCCTTCCGTAGAAGTTTGGTAGCAGTAAATGACTAAATCACTTCAGGAGGCGAACCATCACGTTCCCCCTGAAAGATAACTTCCGGCAAACCCGGGCTCCGCAGAATCACTTGCTTGCTACAGCAGTCGATGAGCGATCCGTGCTCCGACAGCCAATCCATCCCTAGGATTATATCGAAGTCGTGGATATCCAGAATAATTAAGTCTGCTGGTAAATCCACATCCTCAATTCTCACCGGGCACCTTCGAATCACCTGATTCACAAGGTACACGATACCCATCGGGGTGCTAACACCCATTTCGCAATCTAAAGCTGATACCACACAATCAAGCATACCAGCACAACTCTTCGAAATAAAAGAATGTGTAGCCCCCGCATCCATCAATACACGTACAAGAAGGTTAAAGATATGTAGTGTACCTGTGACCACGCCTGGAGAAGTCCTCGCTTGCTGCTGGGTCATTGCAAACACTTGGGCCCTCGGCCCTCCGTTCCGTCCGCGTCCACGCGCGCCACGCCCAGCACCAGGGTCACCTCCCTAACCGCGACCTCCATTAGTGTGGGAAGCCGTGCTCTGCACCACACTCGAGCCTCCAGCGTCGTTGTTCTTGGACAACTGCGGGCAATTACTGGCATAGTGGCCCACCTCCTCGCAAGCAAAGCAAGTTACCGGCCTTGGCCTGTCCGAATGCCCGCCAGAAGCACCGCTCCAAGATGAGCGTTGCCCAGAGTTGTATCCAGATCCTCTGCCCTGAGAGCCTCCACGTCGACCCGACCAACCACGACCCTTGAAGGATGAGGGTGCTCCCCTGTAGCTCCCTCCCTTGTTGTTCTTATGGCCCGATGGCCCATGATGTGGTCGATCCTGACGTCGCCCCTCGCCCGAAGGTTGTCGTGTCCGGTGTGCCGCCAGACTGGCCTCGACACGCACCGCTGCGTCGACCATATCTCTCAAAGAAGCATGAGTGGTAGCAGTCACACTGGCCCGAATCTCCCCTCGGAGTCCAAGCTCAAACCGCTGGCATTTGTCCTCCTCCGTGCTTACGAATGGAGCAGCGAACCGGGAAAGTTTCCCGAAAGTTTGCTCATAGTCCGCAACGGACATATCAACCTGCTCTAGCCGTAGGAACTCAGCCTCCCGTGCCGCGCAAAAGGATCGCGGGTAGTACTGGTCCAGAAACCTGGAACGGAAAGCTTCCCAGGTAGTGGTATGGACAGACCACCCAAACATTTCGAGTCCGTGCCACCACTGGTAGGCTCCTCCTTCCAGTAAGAAGGTCGCCAAAGTCACTCGTTCGCCCGGAGGGCAGTGCATCACCGAGAAGATCCTCTCCCACTTGGTGATCCAGTCGTGAGCATCCTCGGGGTTTGATCCCCCGCAGAAAGGAGTGGCTCCCAGACGTTGAGCCCTTTCAATGCTCGCGCATTCCATCTCTCTTTCTAGATCCTCGTCCGTTCGAGTATGAGGAATTCTCCTAGGAGGCATAACCAACTGTTAAGAGGCATAGATCAGAAAACAATATTCTTAAAAGTCGAAAAGTAACTAGTACTAATCGCTAGTCTAACTTGCTGACCAATACCCTAGTACTGACCACAACCTAGTGCTCTGATACCAAGCTGACAAGACCCGCCCCAATCCCACAGGGACCACAAGGGGACGTGCCCTGCTCCCGTCTGACACCCAATAATTCATACCAATTTTAACCTCAAAACATTTAATGCATAAATAACCAAATTAAAGTCATACATCAAATCTGAATTAAACGAATGTCAGACAAGGGATGAAATCCAAAATTACAAATTTGCGAGCACGACTCTAAGTAAACCTGCGGGTACACCGCCCAACAGGGGTTCAGGTACGCAGAAGTAGATCTATGCCTCAGCCTTTAGTTCCTCCTCTACCTCAGTTTCCCGACCTGGAGGGGTTGTCAAAACATTAAGGGTGAGTGGACCGAAACTCAAGTTTATAAAATCGGTTGATAAGTAAAACATATAATTTACCCCTCCGTTTTCCAAACATGCGTGCATCGTAATTCAAAATCATAAACCATATAATATGAACCATAAGGCATATAATAAAACCATAAGTATAATTTTGGTTGCTGCACTATACACTCCAATCCCGACATCCCTGATGTCTGACGTCCCTGACGTCCAATAAGGTCACAATCACAAGGCTACGCGTGTCACTCGGGTCTCAATTTCCGAGTTCATTCCCCGAACCCCGTTCGAGTACAACATCCCCGATGCTTAGCGTCATGGACGCTGGACGTACTAGACGTCCGTGACCTCTCCGGGGTACCTCGCCGGAGGAGACAATATAATATGGAAGGATCTATACAGTGCAGTAACAAATGCATTTTATTGATATCCACATGCAAGGCATATATATATACATAGATAAAATCCGAACCAATCATTAAGTTTCATCAGACGGGTCTCAAGCCCAAAAACCGTGAAACGTGCCATAACCATATTTTCCATATCATCAAAAACCATTATTGTTTTAACATGTGAATAAGTATAATAAACCAGAAAACATTTATGCACGCAAGGGTTTAAGAAAATGGCCCACTCTGACAGGACCCACCCCGATTATCGCCTCGATAATCGGGAAGCATCCTGCTCCCGTCTGACAATCGAATCCAAAAGACCAGAAAACTAAATAATATTACCACACACCCATTGTCAGACCAGGGAGATTAAACGATTACAACCGACTGGACGTCTAGTCCACAGTTTCACAGAGCAATATTACAAAACAAATTAAAGAACAAGTCCTACTCTGTGAACTAACTACTCCGCAACGGAAAACTTTATGCCTCCGCCTCTGCCGCGGCGCTTGCCCCCACGCTTGTACCACGACCTGGAGGGAATTTAAAACAACAAGGTGTGAGTGGACCGAAACATAAGTTTAACAGGAAAAACAGTTTTTCCGAAATCGGGTTCGCCCTCCAGTTTTGTAATCCGCATGCATAACCAAATATTCAAAATTGTGTATTGAACTTTTGAAAACTCTTTTTCCGAAACACATGAAAAACGTTACAAGGATCGTCATAACTCATGTAAAACCATTTAATATTACCAGATTCCAGAAACCGTCATTTTGAAATATTATTTGCACAAATCAAGTAAAACGCGAATCAATAATCATGATTATGCCGTTGGATCCATCCGAGTCTTTAAACTCAACATTAGGCCTTCCCGGGATATCAACGAGTCTTTAAACTCAAAACACGATTAGTAGGCCTCGGGGGTATCATAATAATCGAGTCTTTAAACTCACGAGTCTTTAAACTCAATTTTCGGGCCCGCCCCCAACATCAACATACCGGGTCTTTAAACCCAAAACTGGATCCAACCATCAACCGGGTCTTTAAACCCAAAACCGTTTTTAAAACACAATAAACCATGATTCATCACAACTGTTTTCCAATATCATTCCGAAATCATATCACAACATAGTAGGACTTATGTCCGAAGTCACATGCAATTTCCAACACATGCAATTTCCGAAAATTACTTCACAATATGATCAAACATCATAAATCCGGAACATGCATATTCATATCCAGATACTTTATCAAAATTATCACGCATGCATAGGCAAAAACCGAAATCTCGAAATGCGTGAAATACGATAAATATCTCGAAAAACGTGAAAACAGGTAAAACCGATATATCATCTCACCATCATAAAATCATATGTAAAACCATGAGATAAATAAGCAAAATAGTCATGCATGCCCAATTTAGAAATCAAAAAGTCCACTCACAGTCTTAGGACACGTCAATCGCGTCCCGCGCGCTCCTCCGTAGCTTCGGAAGTGTCCGGGCCTGTGAAACGTACAAGAAGGGTTACAAACATCCCAAAATAACTCGTAGGATTTTTTCCTAATTTTTCCGGATTTTTCGGCGAAAATAAACTTAAAGACTTAATCTTCCGGACTCCCGAAATTATCCCGAATGACTCCAGAACAACTCGAATCCTAAAGGTAAAATGTTAATTGGACTGAAAGGAACAATTTCCATGTTGACCGTGATCGGAGATGACATCGCACGCGCCGTCACGCGCCGCCCAAAGTGGCTGCGCGTGAAGGCCACGCGCCGTGCTACAGTGTCATCGTTCTTACCCGGATAGACTGATAAACGGGTCTATTACCCGCGACTCGACCCGACCAGTTCAAGCCCAATTCTCAATCAATTCCTCTCGTTTTTGATCCTATTATTTTCTCTAATCCATAAATTTTAGGTCTGTGTTGATGATTAACCTCAACTGTCCCTAAATCGATGCAATCCAGACTCGAACAGACGAACGGGTCGTCACTCAGAACTCACCCAACCCAGTGCCACAATCAAATTAGCTTCACCAGCAGCTTAAGGGAACCCAAACGAACCAAAACATCCAACCAATTAACCCCAAACTAACCTGGAAGTCGTCGTCCTCAATACTGTGTTTTTCCAGAAACTGGAACTTGAGTCCCTGAGCAAACCTCGATCAATCCTCCTCAATTCTTGCACAGTTGCGTTAGCAAGGATCCCAGAAGACTAATTCCACCCTCAGTTTGGTTCAACTCGCCTCAAAACCCAACCTTTGAATTTCCCTCCATTTCTGCATTTTTCTCTTCC
The DNA here is from genome assembly GCA_032719365.1 of Prinsepia uniflora. Lineage (NCBI taxonomy): Eukaryota > Viridiplantae > Streptophyta > Magnoliopsida > Rosales > Rosaceae > Prinsepia > Prinsepia uniflora. Next base: position 45,178,337 of record CM064872.1, on the reverse strand, counting down.
CCGTCTCAGAACCTCCCTCAAATCTCTCTCAGCCTGCCCAAATGATCGAAATGAGTTCCCAGACTCAAAGGCGACCAGGTAATCGATCAAATCGGCCAGCAACCCGTGGGAAACCGTCTGAGATTTTTCTGAAAATGTTTCCCACGCACGCAGAAACCATGGCCAATTCAATCTCCCCCGTGCACTGAGCACTGCCCAAATCGTGCACCAAAGCCACTCAGTCCAGCACCACTACCTCAAACGACATAAACAAAGCCCTGAGCCTTCCACTAAACCTTAAACAATTGAACGCACAAGACCCACGGCCGCTGCTCTGTTTTCCACGGTGGTGAACAGTACCCCATGCGGAAATTACCAAAATGCCCCCAGGACAAAAATTACCAAAATGCCCTCCAACTTCCGTGACCCGTAACTCGGTCATCCGACGTCTGTTTCAAGCGTGCCGCCTGTCGTAGTACTCGGGGCATCGAGACGAACATAACGGTCTTCGAGTCAAATGAATATCAATTGTCAAACAAAAAGTCAACTTTTTCCCCTTATAACGCCCAAATTACGATAATGCCCCTGAACTTCCGAACATCATAACTTTCACTCCGAGCGTCCGAATCGGACGTGCCACCTGTCTATGAACTCGTGACATCCTGAACTACGTCACGGTCATCACTCAACGTCCGTTCGACCTCCAAATCAAAAAGTCAACAAATCGACCACACAAACACAGGGGTAAAAACGTCATTTTATTTAATATTTATAATATTACATTTCCAGAACGTCCGGGCGTTACACACTCACTTAACAGTCCTGCTGAAAACCGAACGTATACCCTCGTTCTGGTACGATTATACAACCCCTGTCATATCCAAAGCATATGCAAAGGTCAACACAAACCCCTAACATTCAACTATGAAACCCTAGACCGAAACCGGTCCCGAAAAGCCGCCCGAACACGCTTTCCAAGGCAATAAACCTTATTTTGACCAACTTAATGATCTCCGATCGACCCGAAACCACCGCCATTGGATCCGGATCGTCGAAACCTAAAGAATGGTGGTGGTCCCACCAAAAACACTGTTACACGCGCCCCCACGCGTCGGTCAACGCGGCGGTCAACGCAGGAACAGTCCTGCTGACGTCATCGCTAACGTCACTGCTGACGTCAGCATGACGTCATGCTGACGTCATCTGACAGCTGTCAGGTCTGACATGTCAGACTCTGACAGGTGCCACGTGTCACCATCCGATTGGTCCACCTCGCTGATCTGTCAGACCACGTGTCAGATCTGACATGTGCCACGTGTCAGCACGGCACTGGTCCACGTCACTGACATGTCAGTGACACGTGGCAGTCCCTGACTGGTCCACGTCACTGACATGTCAGTGCTGACTGTGCACTGACATGTGACACGTGTCGGCTCACGGTTAGTCCACGTCATCTGACAGACTGACAGGGTGCCACGTCAGCACCGCTGTCCTCAGACGGGTTGACCCGTGTTCCTGTAACTCGGGTCGATCAGACCCGCGATCATGACCTGGTTACCTTTTCATCAGCTCTTGACCATTTTCGTTCCTTTTAATTCATATTTACTCGTCTTAATCCCTAGAATGGTTCTGTGTAACTAGAATTAGGTTTTATGTCTAAGAGGTTACCTGAAAATCGACGGGAAGTTTGGTTGCCGGTTCTGGTAATCCTCTCTGGCGAGTCGACGGTTGTTCAGTCCCGGTCCTGGGTCCAAATTGGTCGTCAAGGTCTCCTAGAAGTGTCCTAACAATAACCAAATGATGTCAACGTCACAAACAGGCGTTTCGAAGCCGGGAAGGAAAACGGTTACCTACGGGTTTATCGTCCAATCGCCGCCGTGTCGCCGCCGTACACCGTCAGGATCAGTTCCTTGCCGTCCTGTCGTCACGGTGGACCCAACCGTACGTTGGTTCAAGTTCCAGATTGAAGGTTTGGATGATTTGGTGACTTGGGCTGCTCGGGTTTTCTTCACGGGTTTGAGATAATGCCGTCGTGCAGGGTGGCCGTGGTGCGGTGGCCGGCGTCAGGAATGTGGCTGCTGGTTGTCTGAGGTGTGGGGTTGAGTGGTGATGGCTGATGAGCTGGTTCCAGGGAGAAATCGCACACACACGGTTGAGAGAATGAACACATGGGTGCATGATCTCATGAGGTTTAATACTGAATAGGAATATGAATCAAGGGCCAGGATTGAATCTCAGAATGAGATCAAAGGCTGAGATCAGATCAAGGGATTTCAGATCTAAGGGCTGGAATTTAAAGCTGATTTAAATGCTTTTTAATCCTATAGTGGATCCGATCCAATCTAGCCAATGGGTGAGTGACACTTGTCACTCACCAAGTGTCCTTCAATCAGATTTCCTGAATATAATATTCGACACGAAAACCGAGACACGAACTTCCCGAATTTACGTTTCTGACCATAACTTCCTCGTACGAAGTCCGTTTTCGGCGTGCCGCCTGTCTACGGACTCAGGACGTCGAGGCCTACCCAACGGTCCTTGAGTCAACTGAAAATTAGTTGCCAAAAGAAAAGTCAACATTTTCCCCCGAAAGTCCAATTTACGGTAATGCCCCTGAACTTCCGATAGTCATAACTTTCTCCCTGATCGTCCGAATTGGACGTGCCACCTGTCTATGAACTCGTGACGTCCCGAACTACGTCACGGTCATAGGTCAAAGTCCATTTAGTTCATCAATCAAAAAGTCAACAATTTGACCATACCAAACACAAGGGTAAAAGCGTCAAATCACACATTAAATTACAATATTGGGATCCTCGAATTTCCGGGGTGTTACAATACAAATGTGAGTGGACGAAAATAGGAGCTCCGAATCTTGAGACTGGTATTGTATTGGTGACTCAGACGTTGACCTGGGCTTCAAATCTTGAGTCGAGTTTCACTTGGAAGTCGAGTTGGATTCCGAATCTCGAGTGGTATATGATGGCCTACTAGTAGTGCACTTATGATATGATGATTGATATTGTGTATTGAGGATGGTTTGGATTTGTTTTGAATATATGTATGTGCTGTGATGATTTCGATGTGTTGCTTGACTTGTGTTTGGTTGTGAGTTATGTGGACTTATTTTGTGGTGTTACTAGATTTCTACGGTTTTTCACGTACTTTTAGATTTCTACGGTGTACGCTGTGATGACGATGGAACTGAAACTCTACTCGATTGTTCTGAGGTAAGGGGCCTTGACATAACTCCTCGAATATCCTCTGGTTCATTTCCTTGACTTGTACTTCCGGTACTCTGATGTTCTCGGTATCGTCCAGAGCTTCTATCTCGCTCTCAAATGGGTAAAGTCGCCTCCACTCGAGTAGCAGCATCTGATAATTCTCTCAGGGTAGGGTACGAGCCTATTGTCACAGCGCCCCTTATCGCATTCCTCAATCCCTGCTCAAATTGTCGCACTTGTCCTCCTCATTTGCCACATACAGAGGAGCGAAATTAGATAAGTTCAAGAATTTCTGCTCATATTCGGCCACTGACAGATTCCCCTGCTGCAATTGAAGGAACTCAACCTCTTTAGCATTTCGAAAGGATCGGGGGTAAAACTGATTCAGGAAGCGATCTCGGAAAGCCTCCCAAGTCAAAGTGTGGGCAGTTAAACCAGTCATCTGTAACTCACGCCACCATCTATAAGCATTACCACTCAACATAAAGGTGGCTAATAAGACCATATCCTCTGGCAGACATCTCATAACCTCGAAAATCCGCTCAAAGTGAATAAGCCACTCATAGGCCTCTTCTGGGTCTGTCTGGCCAGTAAATCTAGTGGCTCCCAAACGTTGGGCTCTCTCAACATCTGGACCCTCGAACTCATTACCAGGCCGTGCATAGGGCTCGCGTCTTGGAGGCATGACAAATCAGTAACCCAATGCTCTGATACCAATTTGACAAGACCTGTCCCAACTGGACTTTGATAACCGTGCCCGGTTCTGCTCCCGTTTGACAAGTCAACTGAAGTCCTGAAACTACCCTTCAGCACATGTCAGACCAGGGATAACTGCACTGATTTCCGCTCATGCCTCCGCCTCTCGATCAGCCCGAACGTCGTGCCATGGCCTGGAGGGTCATCAAAATAGAAAATGTGTGAGTGGACAAAAATAATATCATTTCAAAATACATTTTAAAATACATCATTTGCCCTCCAGTTTATCAAACCGTGCATGCATAGGGAAAAAACATATGAACAACAACCACCACCATTCCAGCCAAATCACATAACAAGTATCAAATCCCAGCTCTCAAGCCAAACATATGAAAATATAATCACCTGGCCACAAAGACCAGAACCCGTACTCAATACCAGTACGCAATCACAACCAACATCAAACAGCACTATTCACAAGTTCACAATCAATCAATCAATCCATCAATCCGCACTATTCACAAGTGCACAAACAATCACACAATCACATCCGCACTACGCGTAGGCTAACCTCGGGAACTGCACTCAGGCACCATCCGAGTCATATCAGTCATGTCTGGGAACTACATATGCACCATCTAGACATACCACATACTCGGGAACTGCACTCACGCAACATCCGAGTCACGTCTAGGAACTACACTCGCACCATCCAAAACATGGTCCACTATCCACAATCACAAACACAATCCATTCCACAAACACATATCAATCATATCCATGACTTCAAATCAAGTCAAAAGCATTCCTGACAGGGTCTCAAGCCCAAATGTCATTTACACGTAAATCCGTAAAATCTCATTTGAAAACAATAAAATAATCCAGAAATCATCATTGACTCACCAATTAAGTCAAAATATCCTTTTAGAAACCTTTTTGACTCCGGGCCTAGCCCAAAACATCATTTGCATATTTCTCGTAAAACGTGCCTGAAAGACCGATTAAAATAATCATTAAATCACAAATAATCATGCCAAATCATCATGACATCATTGCAATTCAAATCATGGAATCAATCATATAAAACATTTAACTATGCATGCATAATGGTTTATAAAACAAACGTCCACTCACACACCGTCCAAACCGCTCGCTTTCCGAGCTGCACGCGTTTCCGTAATTTCCAGTACTTTGGAGGAATCCCAAGTCCTGTCCAAAATCATCATTAAAGGTCACTAATGACTCAATGAATATCATATTAATTTTTCACAATTTTCTGGGAATTAAATATTAATTTAAAACATAACATAAACCTTCAGACCCTCGAAACAATATTAAAACGGTGTCCGATTGACTCGAAACCAACACCAAAATGTTCGTTACATGGAATAGAGTAAAACACCTGTTGAACACTTCCCCAAAAAACTCACCAAGCACCCTCACGCGCCATGGAACAGTGTCATCAGTCTCACCCGTATGACTGTTATACGGGTCTGCAACCCGCGATAGGATCCGATTCATTCTCTCTCAATTCAACCATGATTTCTTCGAATTAAAGTTCTGTATCCTTCAATTCATACAATATAGATTAAAACTACCAATTTCAAATTCAATACCCGTTAAATTCAAAATCCCAATTCGACCAATTCGACTTAAATTGTAAATTCTAATGAATGAGGAAGTTACAGAGGAATCCTATGAACAAAATTTCGACATTAATTACATCACTTCTTACCTTGAATCAATCCAACCAAACCTCAAAATTTCAGAACTGTCGCAAGGCGCGTTCTCAGTCAAATCCCCATCAATTCCTTTCCTATTTGATTTGGTTCGAATCGTTTGGCTCCCAGAAGACTTAATCTCAACTCAATTTCACTTCAATTAGTCCAATACTTGAAAATCGAGATCAAGTGTCCAAAATCTGGTTTCGGGTTTTCTCTCGGGTTTCTGGGTTTTCTCTCAATGTTCCCTCCTCTTTCTTCCCGTTTTCACTCTACAATTTCCCTTTTATTCTCTCTGTTCAGTCTCTCAACGTCTGGAGTTCAATCGATTAGATATGATCAACAATGGATAGGTATGTTTTTGTTTGTTTTTATTGTGTATATTCTGCTTTTAGCGGCAACCAGTGCCATTAACCTCATTTTCTAAGTGACAGATGTCACTCAACAATCCTATAACTGACTCATGATTTAACTACAGTGAAAGACTGTACCCTTACTAACAAAATGACCAAAATGCCCCTTGCCATTCGAGACCCATAACTTTTCCATTCGGACTCCGATTGACCCATGCCGCTTGTCTACGGATTCAGCGTCCCAAGACCTATGCAACGGTCCTTCCGGAAAGTCCAAAAAAGGTTTCCAACAAAAAGTCAACTTTCGGCCCTTATGGTCAGGGGCAAAATCGTCATTTTACATCCAACTTTTCCAATTTTTCCTTTCTCGAATTTCCGGGTCATCACAAGTTGGATTTCAAATCTCGAGTGGTATAGGATGGGCTACTAGTAGTGCACTTATGATATGATGATTGATACTGTGTATTGAGGATGGTTTGGATTTGTTTTGAATGTATGTATGTGCTGTGATGATTTCGATGTGTTGCTTGACTTGTGTTTGGTTGAGAGTTATGTGAACTTATTTCGTGGTGTTACTATTTCTACGGTTTTTCAAGTACTTTGAGATTTGGTACTATTCATCATATTGGGATTCAATGGTTTACATATGCATGCATAGTTTTCTAAAACGGAGGATGTAAACATACGTTTTCGAAATTATGTTTTCTGAAGGTTATTTTCGTCCACTAAATCGAAACTCCTGCATGCACAAGCACAAGTTGCACAACTGATTCAAGCTTGCAGCAAAGCACCATGGCTTTCTTACGAAGTAAAGGGCAATAAAGTCTTTCAAATGGCAGCTTAAGGTTAAGGCCCACATAGCCCAGCTGAAATGGACTGCTCCAGGCCCACGGATTGGTGCTAGTGAACGCATTCGTGGTCGATTCGGAGGACAAGTAAAATGCCTTCCCTTTGCTAAAAAAAAAGTAAAATGCCTTCCCTATACAGTTCCAGCTTCCTTTCCACCTTGAAACAGGACATGAATGTCAATTTCAAACAGACAAGGACAAAATCGTAAATTCATTAGCCGACGTATATAGGCAACTCTTCTGGAGCAAACCCACCAGGCCACAAGCTCTTCTGGACTCTTCGTTTTCCCTCAAAAACCCCTCCCTTTCGGCTTCCGTCTGCTCACCACATCAACAATAATCTTGAAACTGTTTCACCCTATACTGAATTTGAATTTTGAATTTGAAATTTATTTTCTTTGCCCTCCATGTCAAGCGTTTCAATTGGTCGTACCCGCGGCGAGAACCGGTTCTACAACCCGCCGGCCATTCGCCAACGACAGCAGCAGCAGAGACAAAAGTTAGAGAAAGAGAAGCAGAGGCAGTCGGTGGAATCCGACGACTGTGCGACCTCGTATAGTTCCGGGTCAGGTCGGGAAGTGCTCACCGATGCCACCAATTTGGATCGGTTTCTCGAGTATTCCACACCCCTTGTTACGGCTCAGTACTTCCCCAAGGTATTGGAAAACTATTGCTTCTTTTTTTTTTCGTTCTTTGTTGTTGGCTTTGAGGGTTTGTTTAATTTCTGTAAAAATAATAGTTCAATTCAACTCAAATGTTCCAGATAATTGAAATTTTAGGCAAGGAAATATGCATATTTGTGTGCCATTGATGAAATTGTTTAAAATTTCTTATCTTAATCACTTATAAACACTCCAAATTGATCTCATTGTATCTTTCTCTTAACTTGATTTCAAGTTTTGAACTTTAAGAATCATACATACGTTTGGGTTCTCTGTTGCCATTTCTAGTATGCTTTTTTCTGTTTACATGTGGTTTTTATGCATTCCTATTTGGTAACGGTAGACAAGCGTAAAGGGATGGAGGTCTCATGAACCGGAGTTACATCCATACTTTGTGCTCGGAGATTTGTGGGAATCTTTCAAGGAGTGGAGCGCTTACGGTGCGGGTGTCCCTCTTTTGTTAAATGGTAGTGACTCTGTTATCCAGTACTATGTTCCTTACTTGTCTGCTATTCAGCTCTATGTAGACCCATCAAAGCCCTCCACAAGGATTAGGTGAGCACTAAATTGGATACAACGCATTTATTCAATTCAACCTCTGTATTTTTTTCTACTTAAGAATTCTGAATTATGATTTATGTTTGTAGCTTCTAGTTTCGTGTAATGTGTTTTTTTAATGTTGATCGTACTTTATTGTATCTAGCTTGTGGATTAACTGCCGAGGAAATATTGAATTTAGTGATGTGTGACAGATGGAGCCTTTGTGAGTGATTATTCTAAATAGTTTGGGGTCTTGAGGTTATTAAGTATGATCTTTTTGTGGAGTCACTCTCTGAACTTAGTTTCCTTGATATAATAAGAGAGAACTATTAATGTAGGAAGGTGAAGGTATCTTGTGATACGTTTAACGCTGTATCCTGGCAACTTTCATGTCCTCATTTACCGGCCCGTTCACTTTATATTAAAATTGTTTTATTCAATCTTTTGATTCTTTAAATGGATTGAAGGCAATTGCAGATACAATTTGTTTTCCACTTGTAGTTGCGGATTGCCCTAAATGGGGATAGGAGACATCTTTATCAAACTCTATCGGGAAATAGATATGTTAGTTGGCAGTGGGTAAATTATATTGTGATAGTAGGTTGTGAATAGGAATTACAAAAGTGGACTCGTGGGAATCTGAGGCAGCTTTTACCTTTATAAGCAGTGGATGAAAAGTTCTTTGATATAAGGTATGGCAGTGTAATTAAGTATTACTTACTTTGTGGTATGGCAAGTCAGACATTTTCTTGCCATTATCTCAACTTGACTAAATTTGTACTGAGTTACGTTCTAACACACTGCCGTGCATTATGTGCTATTACTGGCGCCAAAGAATTTCCTATTTGTCTGCTTTGAGTGAAATTGTGCTCAGAGGAATAAAAACCCAATCGTATTCAGACGAAATCAATTTTTTAGTTCAGTAATTGTTTTGTTACATAATTTTGCACTTGTGTGCATGTTGGTACAGGAGGCCTGGTGATGATGAGAGTGATGCGGAGTCATCTAGGGAGACGAGTAGCGATGGCAGTAGTGATTATGGAACAGAAAGAGGGTTGAATTTTGTTCCTCATAATGCTTTAAGTTGGCAGTCTGTTGCAGATGTAAATGACCATAGTTGGAATAAAGCTTTGCCTAGAAATAAACCCTTAAATGGTTCCTCAAGTGAAGAAAGTGGTGAGGTTTGCAACCCTCCTGGTCAGCTTATATATCAATATATGGAGTATGATCAACCATTTGGTCGTGAACCTTTGGCTGATAAGGTAAGTCACTGATCATCTCAGGACACACTCAATACCTTGAATTTGAATTCATATTGTTTTAGTGTTTATTGTGTTAGTAACGTACCTTCATCATGATCATCCAACAGATTGCAGTTCTTGCATCTCAATTTCCAGAGCTGAGGACATACAGGAGCTGCGATTTATCACCTTCTAGTTGGGTTTCAGTGGCATGGTATGCATTGTTTTACTTATCCAGGGATCTTATAGCACAGGATTGATGCATATGCGATCATAAATCTGAAAAAGCTGCTTAAATTCTTGTTAAAGGTATCCAATATACAGGATACCTACAGGTCCAACATTACAGAGTCTGGATGCCTGCTTCTTGACGTTTCACTCCTTGTCAACACCCTTGAAGGGTACATCCCTCTCCATGTATATATTATATATGTTATATACATGCGCATTTGTTTATTTTGCAAGTCACGTTATGGTTATCATGTTCTCTGGAACAGGTACAAGCACTGATAGGCTTCGTATTAGCAGTGCACGAGCTAGAGAGGTTCAAAATGCTGATTTTAAACTCTCGTTGCCGATCTTTGGGCTTGCTTCCTACAAGTTCAAGGTTTCCTTTTGGAATCTTATTGGAGTTCATGAGTGTCAAAAGGCTAATTCTCTATTGCGAGCAGCTGACACCTGGCTCAGGCTATTGCAAGTGAATCATCCTGATTTCAATTTTTTTGTGTCGCACAGCACTCCAAGGAGGTGAGAAGGAGAGTTGTCTCTAGTCAGCGTACAGTTATCATCCCAATAACAAGGGATGTGTAACCTACTGATATGGATACCCTATTCACCGGCCAGTTTTTGATGTTATTGGTTGGTTAACGGTTGGCACTTCTGTCATTTTATTACATGGACTTTGCCCATTGGTATCTTATATTACGTCAAAGAAGGATTAAAAAGGTGTGATTGTGGTTTTGTGAGGGCTTGATAGGCTGAAAGCATAGTGATGAAACTATCATTAATAAAGGCCTTTTAATTTGGGTGTGCTTCAGAATGGGCATCATGTAGTTAATGGAGCACTGTGATAACTCTTGTTAGTTTATTTGCTATTTTGCAGTTTAGGATGATGATACTCTCAGGAATATGGCAGTAGCTATCGACTCTTTGTATTACTGTTTAATTGATGATGAAAGGAAATCCACGGATCTTTGTACATATTTCTGTTAAGTCTTCTTGAATTCAACATGAACTTGTTGCTTCTATCATGTGTGCTATTATGTGTATAATTTATGATCTTGTGGGGGAAGGAACAGAAAAGTGGGAATGTCATTCCCCAGTTGCGACATTTTATTGAAATGCAGGTATGTTTGTTAGACTTTACTTCAGCTATTATGTCATAAAAGGCTCAGAGCTCGTTAGGTTGTATTACTATTAGTTGGAACTTGTTGCGAAGGAAGGGTTAGAAAGCCAGCTAGCTTGGCTTTTCAAATTTCCGGCATTTACATGTAAACTCTCTCATTGGCTAAGCATTATACAACACAGATCCGCACATTCCTCCACAAAATTACTATTAGTTGTAAACTCTCATCGGCGTTTACATAAATAAATTTTAGATATGAGAAAATATTCAAAAAATGATTAATTATTTATCTATCATTATTTTTTTCATTTGCATTATTTTATATATATATTATAACAAAAATTGGATAGCTAACTGTAAGCATCATTTTACATATATAAAAATAATTTTCCAAACCATTAAATAAACTCCAAGATGTAAAATGTAACAATGTTGTTTGATTTTTCAAGAAATAAAATATAATCCTAATAATCTAAGTTATATAATCAAGAAAATAATTTGTTGTTTTATATTATTTAATTAACAAACAAAATAATAATAGTATGTAACAATGTTGTTTGATTTTTCAAGAAATAAAATATAATCCTAATAATCTAAGTTATATAATCAAGAAAATAATTTTTTGTTTTATAGTTTTTAATTAACAAACAAAATAATAATAGTAATAGTAATAGTGAGGGCAATATTAATAATAGTAGGAATAATGTAATAGTCTTGAAATTCGAAAATAAAGTAAATTTAGAAAATAAAAAGGGAAATGACAGTTTTGCACTTATAAAGTCAAAGGTTGATTTTTTTACTTTGACACTTTTTGGAAGTTCTGCGACGACCGTTACGAAGGTATCGGACACCTAAGTCGATAGACATGCAGTATGTCGAAATCAGAAATGGAATGGATTTAATATGGGTCAAAATTTCATAAGGGCATTATGGTAGTTTTGGAACAAGGGTATTTTGGTAATTTTACAAGTGGAATCTATGATGATCTAGAAGTTTATTTTGTTTCCCTCTCTTATCTATTCCTCACATTGATCTAAAATTCTCTCTCTCTCTCTCTCTCTCTCTCTCTCTCTCTCTCTCTCTCTATATATATATATATATATATATATATATATATTCTTTTTTGTGTTGATTGTTCGGTGAAATGGTGCCGAAAAAGGAAAAACCATGAAGGAAGAAACCTAAGAGAGAAAGAACCAGGGAAAGGCGGAAAAGGAGAAGAAGAAGAAAAGAAGAAGAGGATGTGAGGGAAGAAGGAGAAATAGAAAGGAGAAACAAATGCAATGCGACCCGAAGTCTGAATTATCGAAAAATCGTAAATTAGTGATTTGAACAATTGGAGGCTTTCTAGCTTGCAGTTGCATCCACTAAAGCCCTAGTGGAATTCCTGGAAGTGTTCTGGGTCGAAAATACTCAAGTTTGGACGTGAGGAAATGAGGAATAAGGAGTATGGTTTTAGGCCGAAAGTACGGACTCTTGGCCAAGGATTTCTAGGTGATGAGGTTCTCGAAATTTACGGAAGAGCGTGCGACATGGAATTCGGCTGCATGGATATTGTGTGAATGGATTTTCCTTTTTCTTTAAATGATTATGCGTGCATATTTAATGATTTCAATAGCTCTATTACGTGATTTACGTTTCTATGGTTGATTATAATTTTTAATGATTTTTGGAAATTATTTTAGTACACGTTTTACAAGATTTGCATAAAACTTGTGTTTTATACTTAGGCCTGGATTTTGAATTGTGGAATTGGTTTCAAGGCATTTCTATGTATTATTTAAATGTGTTATCTCTATATTTGTGAATAGTTGTGTTTAGGGACAACCCTCCTCGGATTACTCGCTAGTGGAGCAGTCTCAAACGTTCGGAGCCTGGCTCCATTTCCTGAGACTAATGATCTAATTAGTCTCAGACGTCCAGATTAGAGCTCTGTTTCCTGAGTATGGTGATTGGGCTATGACTCAAACTTCTAGAGTTTGGCTCAGTTTCCTGGGTCGATTCACACTCAGACGTCCAGAGCTGAGCTCTATTTTTCGAGTGGTTTGTTTACCAGTAGTGCCGATATGATTTGGTGATTGTTGTTCGAGTATCAAGGATGGGTTGATTATATGTGAGCATGGTTATGATACTTTGATATAATTTCATATTAACTTGCTTATTAATATTGGTTGATTTCTTAATATTTGCACGTATTCTGATTTTTCTTGTTTATTGTCTATTTTAACTAGATGTGATGATTTTATGTATGAATGCATTAAAATGGGGAGTAGATAAACTTATGTTTCTAAATGATGTTTTAAAAATATTATTTTTTCCACTCATACGTTTTCATGGTTTTAGTAACCCTCCAGAGCCATTGGACGGAAATCAAGGCTGTTCAAGGGAGGGAAACATGAGTTGAAGAGGGTATGAGTATCCCTTATCTAACAAGGATTGAGGGTAATTTCAGTATTTTTAGTTGCTTGCTAGACTGGAGCAAGACTGAACGCGGTTATCAAAATGATTTAAGAGCAGGTCCTGTCAACTTGATATCAGAACAAGGTTTTTGAGTTGTGTTTGCTAATGTCATGCCTCCGAGATGCGAGCCCGTGCATGGCCTGATAATGATATGAGTAGGCGAGCCCAGGATATCTATAGGGCTGAAAATAGATGATAAGTCACGAATTGAGCATGATTTCAATGATATTTCTTATCCTTTTTACTTGTTTTTTTTTATTATAATTGTACAAATAATAGGAGAAAATGATCCATTTTGTGAGACATGTGTATATTATGAAAGTTAAGTCAATTATGAAGAGAATGCAAAAAGAATGGAGGAAATCCTAGCCAAAATAAAGGAATAGTACTAAAATGAAGTTAAGGTCCCTAGCTGAAATCCCAGTTGAGGGCCTCTCGAGTTTTATCTTTGAATTGTCATTTTTCAATGGATTGGATGTGATCAGTAGCTCATATAATCTCCAGGGATTCCAATGAGGTGATAGCACATGTTAAGACAATCAAGATTGACCAAGAAAAGGGGTTCTTGCCTTTCTTGGCCGAGAGGCACTCATAATCCTACAAGGAGTGTGTGTGTGACTTTGTGGACCAGCCTTTCCAGCCTTGCACGCCTAGATTAAGTGGGCTATTTCAGAAATTATGCCCTGGAATCCAGCTGGGAAAGTTGGCCAAAAGATCCATTAAAAGAAGGGTTCCTATCCGTTCTTTGGAACCCAAGAAACTAAGATTTCTTACCTTATCAAGTTCCTACTTTTTAGGGATTTGGGGCAGCTGTCCTTTGGACGAATTTTCCTTCCCTTTTCAATGAGGAATTACATGGATTGACTTGGATAAGAAGACCTAAAGATTTCCTAATCAGGTCTGAAATTAATGATTGCAAGAAACAAGGGAAAGGAAGTTTCTTGGAGGCCAATAAACTATCAAGAACACGGCTAGGGTTAATTTACCCTTAGCCACAATCATATCCCCTTTTCTTTATTTTAGGGCTTTGTGATCTGATTTGGAATACAATTAATTGAATTCCTAGTCAAAAGGATGTTTGACGGCTACAATTGGTTTCCTTCCTTGTTTGGGTTTCATTTTTCCCTTTCTTTTAGGGAGATGCTAGGGCAGATAATAGGGGATATAAATAGTTGTTTTCTCATTATTTTTGGGGGCCGAATTTACCTTCCTAGGTCCCAAAACTCTGTCAAAATTCATACTCAATTTATATACATAGTTTATCCGCATTTTATAATTGTTTTATGCTTTTGGATTCATGTTTGTGCTAAGGAGGACGTAAGGCTTAAGAGAAGAAGCGTGTTTAAGCCCCTTTTCCTACTCCTTGCTATTCTTTAGTATTTTTGTTTATTTATTCTTTTATCGTTTTATGTTTCTTATGCATTTAATTATGTTATTCGTTAATTCAATAATGTTTGAGTAGTGTAATTACGGCTAAGGTTACTTGAAGCCCTAGCCATGTTAGTTCATGTTTGATTTCTGACTCTTGATTATGATTGCTATGTATGCTTGGATTTTTTGGATTACAGCGCTTCATAAATTCAATTTATGCTTATAAGCTTAGCTACCTTATTTGTGTATAATTGTCGATGTAATTGCTTGACAGATCACCTCGATGTTTGTGTTCACCCTGTAATTTATAGCATCACGTTTAAGAGGGGGAATCTTATTCGGAATCTAAACTCATGACTTCCTAGGTCTGCACATCACTTTTCTAGGGATAGTGTAGTGTCATTAAATCTTCTTTATGTTTCATGCATTATCACGCACCATCGGTAATAGTTTTTTATGGGCGGGCACATCATGCTTAAACATGCAATCCAAGAGAAGATAATATGTGTGGAGTGAGTCTTAGCTGGACCTCTGTACGGGCACTTAATTCAGATACATGTATAGTAATCTAATCTAGGAAATCTAACGGAACTTTAATTGGTAAAGGTGGATAGAAACCCTAGCTCGACTTAGTTAGTTATTATTAATTAATTTACTTCATTCATAAAACGTAACAACTAACAAACCCCTCATTACATTTTAATTACTCCACTTATGTCAATTGAGTTAAACGGAATTGGATATCATTGAGCAAGTCTTCGTGGGATCGACCTTTGCTTGCATCTATACTCTCTACATGTCTTATGCGCTTGCAAAGTTTATTACACGTAGATTTTTTGCCTAGTACATCTTTTGTGCTTGGTAAATTTCTATCAAGTTTTTGGCGCCGTTGCCGAGGACTTGTTCCTCAACGGCGTCCATATTATTTGATTCCTTTGACTAAGTGGTTTTTCCTTTTGTTTTGTATATAAAATTTTAGTTTTCATTTTGTGACATGTCTAGGTACCATGGAATCCTGGAATAGCTATTATTCTTCTCAAGGTTGGGCCTACGAGCCCTATGCAAACGGTCATTCGGTTCCAAATCATCAAAGGGGATGGGTATACCCCTAAGATTGCATGTACATGCCCGAGCCTTACAATCAGCCCTATATGGAGCCATACCACCACGGATGAAGTGAACCAGCACCATAAACTTGAAATCCTCCTCCTTTGGATCCTAGCCCTGCCCGACCTCAAAAAACACTTCGGAATGCACTAAACGAGGCCCGATCTCAAAGAACACTATGAGAAGCCCTCATAGAGGACAAGGAACTAGAGCACCTTCGACATAAATTTCTTTGGGAACCCGATTGGCATGATGAGGATAATGATGTGTATGTCCCCTTGCCACCCACAGACAGCACCAATGAATGTACCTCGGGTCATGCTCTTGATGTTTATGAAATTGAACCAAACCTGCAAGCATTGCACCAAGTTTTTGGCCGAGGTCCCTGAAATTCCAGCACCTATCCTTGAGGTCCCTGAAATTCCAGCACCTATCATTGCTGCCTCAACTCCTCAAACACCTCTTATCCTTAATTTTCCAGGGCCTTTCTTATCCTTATCTTCACCATTTAAGTTTCTTACTCAACTTAGGTGTTTTGGTGAGAAATTTGATGTTGTGCCTAATGGTTTGTGCAGGTTTAATGGTCCATGTAGGAGGCAAGACGAAGGAAGTATCAAGATGGTGGTATGCACCTTTTGAGACATTCAGCTCCACCCAAGGCTCAAGGCCACGACCCAAGAAACCCAAGGACCCTCTATGGCCCCCACACTTCAATCATTATGCTTACTTGTCTATTGGGATCAAGCAGTTTTTACTTACATTCAAATCTTTAATGTACTTGTTCCCTGAAATGTTAAAGTCTAGGAAGTGGATTTCTACCTGTAGAACTAATCAATTCATTTATATTGCAGGCAAGATACCACTAAAGAAGGGCCAGGTTTGGAGCCCCTCAAGTGCCTCTTGGACCGCAAGCATCCTAGGTGCTCAACTTTGCCCTGGTTTGTTTCCTCTTTCATATGGACGTTTTTTACCTTCTGACTCATGATTTTGTCTTCCTTTTATGCTCAAAAAATTGAGGACAATGTTTCATTTAGGTTTGGGGATATTGGACTTAAGTTTAGGGGTACACAGCTCAGTTTTTGTTTCGAAATGCTTGCTGTTTTTTTTTCTGCTCTTATTTTTTTGCTGTTTTTTGTTTTCTGTTTTGAATTCTTTGCTGTTTTTTGTTTTGTGATGCTAGTTTTTATGCCTAAACATGTTAATATGAATGTATAGAACATGAGAGTTTCTTGTACTTACTAAGAATCATTGCCATTGCCATTGAACTCACACGTGCACTTCAGGATACCATAATCAAGTGATTAAGTAACCAAAACAATTGAATTTGAGAATACTTAGAAAATTAGTGGAGACTACCATTGTGAGATTTTTGAGCTTGATTTCCTTTATTTTTGAGTGATCTACTTGTTTCTACTCTCAAACACTCATCACTTTGTTCTTAATTGCATGATCTCTTTCTATTTACATTGATGTTTAAAGAACCATATCTGTTGGATGCTCTTGATTTAGTGTGTAATTGTTTATGAGATGTAATATAGGCTATGTGTGTTTTAGCTCCTAAAGGCCCTTCTTTTCCCCGTTCAAATTGCATGCTCCCTAAGCCCCTTTGAAGCCAAACACTTAGCCATTTTGTTCTTCACCTACAATATGACCTAACCAAGTTTTGAACCGTTCATAATGACTACACCCTATAATCTAAACTTGTGTCAAGGTTGCATCAAATGAGATTCATGGTGAGGAAGAAATATGTTGATGTTTTGTGCTAATTATACTCATGCGATGGAAGTATGCTTGGATGGAAAAGATTGTTCGTTTATTTGTAAAGTGAGGAAGTTATTGCATGATTTTGGCTCAGCTCATATAAAAAAAACTGTATCAAGTTCATTAGTGAAACGAAAAGAATAGAATGCAAAAAAAAAAAAAAAAGAGAAAACAAAACAAAAAGTAATGAACTTTGAGTTGAGTCAAGTGAGCCAAGTACCTCAATTAGAGCATTATTGTGAGCTTAAGCACGGTTTTATCATCTATTACTCAAGGTCCGAGTCATGGCTTCTCATGCCTTGATGCGGTTTAGATTCTTTGAATTCCAACTTTTCTTTCTTAAATCAAGAACCTAGCCCCATTACAACCCGTGAATGAAGACCTATTGATCTTATGAATGGTTATGCAAAGGATTAAGGTAGTATCTCTGTTCATAAACTTCAATTCCTTCGTGAGATCATATTTTCTGATAAAGTGTTGTTCTTCATTTAAATTCATATGTGATTAACTTGATTGTCTTAACATAAACTCATCACATATGCTTGTTGAGTGAATGCTTTAGGATTCTTGCGCGTATTGAGTGATGCTTAGTGAGGATTAGAGTCGAGGCGAAATCTTTCTAGGGTGTTTAGATGACGTTGTTTTCTAGTTTGATCATTTGGGATATTGGTATAAACACTCGACACCTTGAGTTCACGGTTTTGGTATGTTTCTTGGTTTGTGTGAGTTTGTTTTCTATTCTTAATTCTTATTAACTTGTTTATGACAGGACCGCCCCCGAAGGGACATTGATAACCGTGCCCGGTCCTGCCCCGTCTGGCAAGTCGACTGAAATTCCCAAATTACCCTTAGTACTTGCCAAACCAGGGATAGCCACACACGTACTCACTCATTCCCCCGCCTCTCGATCAGCCTCGATCAACGCATCACGACCTGGAAGGTCAATAAAAATACTAAAGGTGTGAGTGGACAAAAATGAATCGGTTTATAAAACAGTTACAGAAAATGTTTCTACCCTCCACGTAAAACCAATGCATGCATTCGAAAACCATTTCACAATTCTTCTCATTTCCAATATACGAAAAAAACGTGCATGAAAATCAAAATCATTTTCTTTTTCTTAACCTTCGCGCCTTAGCCCACAATCATAAACACAGAGCCTCGGCCCAAAATTGTGAATCAAATCCAAGTACGTAACATAATCCAAAAATCCATCAAAACCACATAAACCGGGCCATTGCCTAACACATCCGAAAACATCAGAAATCAACAATAATTCAGAAGTCAATCAATCTGCTGGATCTCAAGTGCGCCCGAGTCTTTAAACTCAAAACCATGCGCATAATCAGGCCTTCCCGGGATATCAACGAGTCTTTAAACTCAGAACATAATCAATAGGCCTCGGGGGGTATCATACCGAGTCTTTAAACTCATCAAGGGCCCTCCCCCGTCATCAATTAACTGAGTCTTTAAACTCAAAACATTATCCAGCGATAGCACCAGGTCTTTAAACCCAAAACATAATCCAACTATAATACTGGGTCTTTGAACCCAAAACCATTTGTAAATCACAACAATCCAGGATCCATCGTGATCCAAATTCCAAAACCAAACCGAAATCACATTTTTCCATAATAGGACTTATGTCCGAATTTCACATTAAAATCCCCAATCATATCCGTCATCCATTCCCGAATCCGAATTCGCAATAATGATTCCATAAGCTAGCATCCGGAAACATCATTCCGAACCAAAATCCGGAAATCCACTTCCACGTTTCCGAGAAACCGAATCTCGTTCATCAAAATTACCTTTATGCCATGGGCATCAAGCCCGAGGATCAAATTTTCCCAAAATCTGTTTAAATCTTTGAAATCACATCATATTTCAAATCCCAAGGTCAAAGCATCAAAATCATGATCAAATCACAAAATACTCAAAATCTCGTAAAACGCGCAAATCCGTGATAGTTTCGAAATACGTGTCAAAACCATAAGTCATAGTCACAATCACAATCAAAACATCCTTAAAACATCATACTCACAAATCATGTAAAATCGTTCATCAAACCATCATCAAAGCATAAGAGAAACCATAGTCTCGGAATACGTGCAGTTACGTATTGCATATCAAAATACGTATAAATACGAAAATCGTAATTATCACAAGTCATAATCATAATCATAGAAATCATAGAAACATTTATGCATGCATTAAATTTTGAAAGCGAAGTCCACTCACACACCGTCCATAACGCCCGTTTTCGCGCTGCATGCGTTTCTGTAATTTCCGACATTTTCCAGAAATCTAGAATCCTATCCGGAAACATTCTTTAGTGTCACTAAGGACTCAAATAACAGCATACTAATTTCCCATAATTTCCCGGGAATTAAATATTAATTAAAAATGAAACATAAACCTTCGGACACTCGAAACAATATCGAAACGGTATCCGATTAACTCGAAACCAACGCTAAAATGTTCGTTACATTGTATAGGACAAAAGTCGTGTTGAACTCACCTCGAAAATCGGGCCCACGCACCTTCACGCGCCACCGTGAGTGGCTGCACATGAAACTCACGCGCCAGCTACTGTGCAAGCACTGTTCATCGTTCTCACCCGGCTACCTGCGAAACGGGTCCGGTTTGCCCGCGAGACGACCCGACTGAAACTCCCTCAATTCCTACTTGATTTCTACAATTTGACTGTCCATTAGCTTCGTTATGAATTTAATTAGGGTTCTGTGAACTTAAATTTCATTATAACTTACCCTAATCTGTCAATCCCAGCTCGAGTTTTCGATGAACATCCAGACACTATTCATTCCTTGAAGTTCACCAATCCTCAACGTTTTCTTCAATTGTTTCACTCAGCAGCTGCGCAGGATCCATAAGAACAAACTTCCAAGCCCAATTTCAAGCTATAAACCCTCTAACCATCTAAACTCCACCTCGACTTTTTTTCCAGAAACTGGAACTTCGTTCGAACTCAAAAAATGACTAATTCCTTTCGATTTTTGCGTGGTTGCAATCGACACAAGCTCAGAGAGCTATTTTTTATCTTTGTTTGGGCCCTCTCACTCACAAATTAACACTCTAATTTTCCCTCCAATCTCCTAAAATTTGCTATTTCTGTCTCTCTGATCTCTCAAACTCTCTAGTGTCTCTCTGTTTCTCTCCGTCCTTCCCAGCAATTGATTAAGCTACTTCAAACCAATACTCAAAGTAAACCGTGCTCTGCTCAATCCACTCAATAGCATAAACAATTCCCAGTGCTCTGTTTTTCATTCTCCAACCGCACCAACACAGACTCAGTCCCCAATTCAGACACCCGTGCTCTATAATCTGTCACCAGCCACACCAAGTTTTTTCCACTACCTCAACTGACCTAATGCCACTCACAATTAAAAAATTTCTTGATCAGACCACCCAAGCATGGTGGTTCAGTCCCTGTTTCCACGGTTTCAAATAGTGCCCCTGTGAAATTACTGTTTTGCCCTTCTGCTCAAAATTACCAAAATACCCTTCTCGTTTAGACCCGTAACTCAACCGTCCGAAGTCCGTTTTCAGCGTGCCGCTTGTCTACGGAATCAGGGCATCGAGACATACCTAACGGTCCTTAAATTGCGTGAAAAATAGTGGTCAATCAAAAAGTCAACATTTTCCCCTTTCGTCGTCAGAATTGGACGTGCCACCTGTCTATGAACTCGTGACGTCTCGAACTACGTTATAGTCATCGGTCAAAGTCCATTTGACCACTCGAGCAAAAAGTCAATAGTTCGCCCAATTCCCAAGGGCAAAATCGTCTTTTTCTTCAAATTTTCTAAATTTTCCTTTTCCGAAAGTCTGGGTCGTTACAGTTAATGCATGATTTCTAACATTCTTTTTGTTAAATGTAAACTCTCTCATTGGCTAAGCGTTATACAACACAGATCCGCACATTCCTCCACAAAATTACTATTAGTTGTAAACTCTCCCATCAGCGTTTACATAAATAAATTTTAGATATGAGAAAATGTTCAAAAAATGATAAATTATTTATATATATCATTATTTTTTTCATTTTCATTATCATATATATATATATATATATATATATATTATAACAAAAATTGGATAGCTAACTGTAAGCATGATTTTACATATATATAAATAATTTTCCAAACCATTAAATAAACTCCAAGATGTAAAATGTAACAATGTTGTTTTATTTTTCAAGAAATAAAATATAATTCTAATTATCTAATATAAGTTATATAATCAAGAAAATAATTTGATGTTTGGGAAAATTGTTACTATAGTCCTTGAACTCTACCTTAATATTAGTTATGGTCCTTAAACTTCATTATTAGTAGTAAAGATCCCTGAACTATAACCAAATATATACTAATCATCCTTCCGTTAAAATGTTAACAAAATTCTGTTAAAATTAAGGGTATGATTGTCTTTTTACTGTTCAATAAAATTCCTCATTTTTTACTAACTGTTGCTATAGTCCCTCAACTTTACCCTAATGTTAACTATAGTCCCTAAATTTTATTATTAGTAGCAAATATCCATGAACTATACCCAAATATATACTAACTATATCTCCATTAAAATGTTAACATTTTCTGGTGAATTCAACTTCGAAGTACTCAAGTCCACTGGGTGGCAATTTGGTAAATACCATAACGGTCCAAATACATGAAAGTGATTTTGATTTTTTTTCCATTTTTTTCTTCTTCTACATTTTTATTCACAAGTAGTAGATCAAGGGTTATTTTTAGTTTTTACTCTAAATATTAAATATTGTTCTTGCCACTAAATACTGTGAATATGAAAAGTTGATACATTTACCTCTTCATTTTCCGGGTTTTGTGTAACTTGCGTTGAATTTTGTGTTACGTTATTAATTGTAGGGGATTTAGAAATATTGGTGAAAGATTTGTACCAGTGTATGAGTTATAGTTATTAACAATTATATTTGGGTATAATTCAGAGACCTTTACTACTAATAATGAAGTTTATGGACCATAACTAACATTAGAGTAAATTTCAGGGACTATAGCAATAGTTAGTAAAAAATAGGGAATTTTGTTGAATAGTAAAAAGTCAATCATACCCCTAATTTTAAAAGAATTTCATTAACATTTTAACGAAGTGATGATTAGTATACATTTAGGTACAGTTCAGGGACTTCTGCTACTAATAATGAAGTTTATGGACTACAGTTAACATTAGGGTAAAATTCAAGAACTATAACAACAGTTTTCCCTTTGCTGTTTTATATTTTTTAGTTAACAAAAAAAATAATAATAGTAATAGTAATAGTGAGGGCAATACTAATAATAGTAGGAATAATGTAATAGTCTTGAAATTCGAAAAAAAAGAAGTAAATTTAGAAAATAAAAAGGGAAATGACAGTTTTGCACTTATAAAGTCAAATGTTGATTTTTTTTTTTACTTTGACACTTTTGGACGTTCTGCGACGACCGTTACAGAGGTATCAGACTCCTAAGTCGATAGACAAACGGTATATCGAAATTGGAGATCGAATGGATTAAATACGGGTCAAAATTTCATAAGGGCATTATGGTAGTTTTGGAATAAGGGTATTTTGGTAATTTTACAAGTGGAATCTATGATGATCTAGAAGTTTATTTTGTTTCCCTCTCTTATCTATTCCTCCCACTGATCTAAAATTCTCTCTCTCTCTCTCTCTCTCTCTCTCTCTTTCTCTCTCTCTCTCTCTATATATATATATATATGTATGTATTTTTCTTTTGTGTTGATAGTTCGGTGAAATGGAGCCGAAAAAGGAAAAACCATGAAGAAAGCCACCTAAGAGAGTGAGAACCAGGGAAATGGGGAAAAGGAGAAGAAGAAGAAGTTGTGAGGGAAGAAGGAGAACTAGAAAGGAGAAACAAATACATTGCGACCCGAAGTCTAAACTATCAAAAAATCGTAAATTAGTGATTTGAACCATTGAAGGCTTTCTAGCTTGCAGTTGCATCCACCAAATCCCTAGTGGAATTCCTGGAAGTGTTCTGGGTCGAAAATACTCAAGTTTGGACGTGAGGAAATGAGGAATAAGGAGTATGGTTTTAGGCCGAAAGTACGGACTCTTGGACAAGGATTTCTAGGTGATGAGATTCCCAAAATTTACAGAAGAGCGTGCGACTCGAAATTCGGCTGCATGGATAGTGTGTGAATGGATTTTCCTTTTTCTTTAAATGATTATGCATGCATATTTAATGATTTCAATAGCTCTATTACGTGATTTACATTTCTATGGTTGATTATAATTTTTAATGATTTTTAGGAATTATTGTAGTGCGCGTTTTACAATATTTGCATAAAACTTGTGTTTTATACTTCGGCCTGGATTTTGAATTGTGGAATTGGTTTCAAGGCATTTCTATGTATTATTTAAATGTGTTATCTCTATATTGTGAATAATTGTGTTTAGGGACAACCCTTCTCGGATTACTGGCTAGTGGAGCAGTCTCAAACGTTCGGAGCCTGGCTCCATTTCCTGAGACTAATGATCTAATTAGTCTCAGACGTCCAAATTAGAGCTCTGTTTCCTGAGACTGATGATTGGGCTATGATTCAAACGTCTAGAGTTGGGCTCAGGTTCCTGGGTCGATTCACACTCAAGCATCCAGAGCTGAGCTCTATTTTTCGAGTGGTTTGTCTACCGGTAGTGCAGATATGATTTGGTGATTGTTGTTCAAGTATCAAGGATGGGTTGATTATATGTGAACATAGTTATGATACTTTGATATAATTTCATATTAACTTGCTTATTAATATTGGTTGATTTCTTAATATTTGCACGTATTCCGATTTTTCTTGTTTCTTATCTATTTTAACTAGATGTGATGATTTTACGTATGAATGCATTAAAATGGGGAGTAGATAAACTTATGTTTCTAAATGATGTTTTAAAAATATTATTTTTTCACTCATACGTTTTCATGGTTTTAGTAACCCTCTAGAGCCATTGGACGAAAATCAAGGCTGCTCAAGGGACGGAAGCATGAATTGAAGAGGGTATGAGTATCCCTTATCTAACAAGTATTGAGGATAATTTCAATATTTTTGGTTGCTTGCTAGACTGGGGCAAGACTAGACGCGGTTATCAAAATGATTTAAGAGCAGGTCCCGTCAACTTGGTATCAGAACACAGTTTTTGAGTTGTGTTTGCTAATGAGCCCGTGCATGGCCTGGTAATGATATGAATAGACGAGCCCAGGATATCTATATGGCTGAAAATAGACCCGATTATTAGGTCAAATAAGTGACTGTTGCACTCTGATATAGGGTGAACTATGTAGGTCCAAATAGTAAGTGAATTTATTGACTAAAGTTACAACGTTGGACCCAAATATGATGAAGTCATACTTTGATTAAAACGAGTATTTGCAGTGAATAAAGATTTTTTGTCGAAGGTGATGTGTTCAACGACATTTTACTTGATGACTATGTGTACTAATGGTAGCATAAATCTTAAATATTGGATTAGGACGCGAACATGAGTCGGGTTAGTGGACTAGGACTCGGAAAGAGTTCAAAGTACGTACAAGACTCGAGAAGGAACCGGAATGTGAAATTTTGTTATAGTTGGAATATTGAATGCAGGTTTGGCATGGAACTTGAGGCAGTGCTATGGGCCTGGTAATTCTAGTTGTTGGATAGACAAGTTTAAGTTTATGTATGGATTACACGCATGATAGGATCCAACCCGGAAAACATCTTGTGAATCACATATGGGCCCTGCTCCCGTGTGACAGGTAACTAAGATACCAAATTCACCCTCGAAACCCAATAAGACAAGGGATACACGTACAGCTTGCTAGATCACACCTCCGCCTCTCGAGTAGCCTCGATTCTCGTGAAACAACCTGGAGGGTTTCAAAACTAGAAATACGTGTGAGTAGACCTAAAATAACTATTTTAAAACATAGTTTAAAAAACATAAGTAATTACCCTCAATTTTCTAAAATTATGCATGCATACGAAGAACCAGTAAATCACGATAAAATAAATAGTAAATCAGAATCTTGAAATACGTACAAACAGTAGAATCTAGCAACACCAGAAAAAAAGTCCACATAAACTCACAACCACACAAATCAACCCATCCTCGATGCCTGCAAGCCAAATCATCATATCATTTATGCCCAATACTGGTCTCGGCTCAGGAACTATGGAGCATTACCTTGACGTCCGAGACTACTCAACAGTCTCGGGAACTACAGAGCATTACCTCAACGTCCGAGACTACCCATCACAATACTGGTCTCGAGAACTACAGAGCATTACCTCGACGTCCGAGACTACCCATCACAATACTGGTCTCGAGAACTACAGAGCATTACCTCGACGTCCGAGACCGTCCAACCAATCCGGCATCCCGAGGTAGGTTTTCACATCACCACTTATCACATATATCTATAACCAGAATCACATATCACATACCAAGGAACATATGCTTATAATCAACATCATTTCTAAAACCAAGTCCAGAACCCAAAGTATCCAAAATACAATATATATATATATATAGGATTTCCGGTAAAATGTGCATCAAACTATTATTGTAAAATCGTCCAATACTCACCATTATTGAGAAAACACAATTAAAACTCGCATAAGACATTTCCAATGAAAAACACAATTCAAAACCCCGACCCTAAGCCCCAAACCACAATTGACACCAATCTCGTTAAATGTGTCATTAAAATAATAATTAAATATTCATAAAATCACCAAAATTCATATAATATTCTAATCAATCAAACATCATCAAAAGCACATAGAACACCATTTAAACCAATTAAATATGCATGCATAATAAGTTTAAGCAAGAAAGGGTCCACTCACACTCAGCCCACACAGTCCGATACCAACTTGCTCACATTTTTTCGTAATTTCTAAAACCATACCAACCTGTCATAATTCAATTTTAGGGTCACTAACAATCCCAATTAACTCATACTTCAATCCCATAATTTTTTTTGGGATTTTTAACCGAATATAAAATGAACATAAACTTTCGGACAGTCTAAACTACCCCAAGACTATACCCGATTGCCTCGAAAATTGTACCATTGGACTCGTAGGATCGATAACTACAAGTTTCATGTAATGACCCGTCCTGAATTACAGGATTAGATTAGTGACTAATCACGATTAGTGAGGCTAATCGGTGATTAGTTAGGCGAAATCGGACGAACGATGCAAAATGACCGTTTTGCTCCTAGCGGTGGCAAAACATTGACTTTTCGATCGAACGGTCAAATGGACTCTGATAGATGATCGTGAGGTAGTTCATGACGTCACGAGTTCATAGGCAGGTGGCACATTCAATTCTGACATTCGAGGGAGAAGTTACGACGTTCAAAAGTTTAGGGGCATTTTGGTAATTATGGTTAAAAAGGGCAAATAGTTGACTTTTGACCTGGGATGTCCGATGGCCGAGGGCCGAGGGCCGAGGACCATTACGTAGATCGGGACGATACGAATCCATAGACAGGCGGTACGTAGAATTCGGACGTTCGACGGCGAAGTTACGGTTCAAGGAAGTTTCAGGGTACTATTGCACAAATTACGAAACGAGTAAAGTTTTGGATTCTAGTGGGCCCCAGATATTTAATCCCTGCCCAATGGATGAGTGATAAGTGTCACCCATCCACTGGCCATCCCTTCACATACATGCATCGATCATTCCATTCATCTTCATTTCAAACAAACCCACCCGATCTTAGTTTGAACCTAAACCAATCCAATCCAAACATTCACCCATGGCCATCTGAGGAACCAGGAGAGTGAGTGGAGGATGTTGGATGTTGGTGGCCGGCCTGGATGGCCAGAACCGCCGTGGACGACGGCTTGGAGGAGGCAAACCCGAGAGGGTACTCCGTAAGGCTCAAATCCCATTTTAATTCAATATATGCATTACGGTTTGTTTTGGATGTTTCTAATGAATTAAAAGGGTTAGTAGGAAGGTGTTAGAATGATTTTGAGGATGGTTAGAGGTTGTAGGACACCAGGGACGGTTTTGGGAAGCTTGAACCGTGAGGTTCAAAATGGAACCATGAGTTTTAGCTGTTTTTTATTACGTTTAAGGATTAGAATGGATAAGAAATGAGGAAATAGGATGAAAGGAATCGAAAAGGGAAGAAACGGACCAAAAATGGAGGGTCTAGAGCACCGAACCTGTCACGCCGGTCCAACTGGACCAGCTAAACCAGGTGAACCGGTTGGCGATAGGTTGATGGTGCAGGAATAGTACCCGACGCGTGGGCTCACGCGCGGGGACTTTCTAGGGCACGTGGGGTCGCGTGCCTCACCTTTTGGGGAATTGTTAAATACGTGAAATCTTCTATTCGATGTAACGAACATTTTTTGGACTGGTTTCGTGTCGATCGGACACAGTCTCGATAGTGTTTGGGGCATCGGAAGGTTTCGGATCGAGTTTAAAAATAGTTAAAAATATCGAAAAATTACGGGGCTTTGGTAGGAGGTTAATAAGGTAGTTAGTAACGTTTTATTACGATTTGGATAGGTTCGGAAGTCCCGGTGATGATGATTGGCTCGGGAGAACCGTATGACACGCAAATCGAGGCGGCAGCTCGGACGGTCTGTGAGTGGACCTTGTTTTCTAAATTGGTGCATGCATAAATTTTTATTATATGTTTTTAATACATGTTTGGTAATTCCATGAGTGCATTTGGTTGTGGTTACGTATAAGTACGTATTTCGAGGTTTCGACCTTATACGGTGCTTATACGGGTCTGTATTTCTTTATTGGTTTAAATGAAAAGGTTTTGGATTTCCAAAAGGATAAACTTGGGTATGAGACCCATTTGGTTTGGTCTTGGGCATATGACGCTATGGATGACCTTCGGGTCTGAGTCGTGGTCGTGGAAGATGCTTGGTGCACGGCGACGGACGACGTGACGCTCGCCTCCGAATTGGGATGTGTTCCTTCCGGAGAGGTCACGATGCATGATTCATGGTCGGGAAGCCTGGGGAGGCTCGAATTCAGAGTGCTGACGGTTCAGGATAGCGATCGGTGATGGGTGCACCATGATCTTATAGTGGTAGCGTCGGTTGATACGTTCACGGCGACATACCAAGATTGAGGGCGGTCCTGGATGGATGGTTGAACACATCACTATGATCGGAGTCGTGACTGACCCTGAGATATCGGGCAGGATGCCCAGTTGATGTCATATGTTCGGGCACGAGACCCAGTTACTTTACGGTTGTGATTTCGGGTCAGGGACCCTATATGGATTTCCGAGTTCATGACGGTTTATGGGAACCGGCATGAACCTTTGTTAGGTCATTGTGGTACATGATGGTTTATGGGAACCGGGCATGGAGGATGTTGTCTATATGTATATAAATATAATGGCTATTATGGATCATGATTGGTTCAGGGGAATCAGGCATGAATGTTTATGTTATGTATATATATATATATATGTTCATATACCTTCCTTTACTTCTATTATCTCCTTCGGGGAGGGTCGTTGGCCTGGGTGGACCCCGGAGTAGTCCCGGAGCACCGACTGAGTGGAGTCACCCCCCAGTTGGGTTCCTTACTCTCAGGAAGGCTATGGTTACTATAACCTCGGGTAGGATCAGTGGCCTGCAAACATTGACCTTGACTTTGAGAAGACTCGGATTGAGACCCGGGGTAGCACGCGCGTAGCTTTGGAAACCGTGACAGGATTGGTTGTGTGAATTATATGTATATATGATATATATGATATGTGATATGTGGTGTGCACAGGATTTGAGCAGTGGCTTGTGTATTTGGTTTCAATATGGTTATGGTTTTGGGCTGAGTCCCTTATTGGTTTCTTATGGATTTGGGCAGTGGCCCGTATATTTGATTTGATTATGGTTTTGGGCTTAGTTCCCACATGTGGTTCATTTGGTTAAATGGTTTTTGAATGCATGCAGGCTTTTTAGTGAAGGGTACAAATGTCTTTATAGAAATGTTTATATAGACTGATTGTTTTTTCCACTCACAGCTTTTAATGTTTTGATTGCCCTTCAGGTTGACAGTGGAGACCGAAATATAACATACCTCCTCCGGATCCTGGCGTACTCTGATAGCCCAGGAGGGCAAAGGTCGGAAATATCCCTTGTTTGACACATCGTGTCAGACTGGAGCAGGGTCGTCCCGCATTAATCCTGGGGGGAGGGGGGGGATAGGGATGGGTCCTATCAGTGTGGTATCAGAGCATAGGATTGCTTATCAGAGCGAGGCTGGCTTATCAGAGCTCATATAGCTTATATCAGAGCATAGGATTGCTTGTCAGAGTGGGGTTGTCTCTGTTAGAGCAACCGCGGAGCTCTTGGAGTGTACGCAGGTCGAGGATGTGATATCTCAATGGGCTACAGTTCATGGTCAACCTGACAGTTGGGATGCCGATACGATAGTTAGTGGATTGAATCGTGGATTGTTTTGGTTCGGCATTTGATGTCGGGGTTGCCATAGTTCTGTCGGGGTTGATAGTGTGGAACCCTACGAATGGTGAACGTAGTATTACTTTAGAGTTTTGGATCGTGAGACAGTTAGTTGGGATCGTCTTCACGATGTCGTAGGATCAGTCTGACGGTAGTTTGGTGCTGTGACCATTGATGTTCGGATATTGTTGAGTTAGATGGATTTACTGCTGGGAGCAGCCGGATTGTGGAGTGTGCTGCGGTTGGCAGTTAGCAGTCGAGTTCGTGGAACTCTAGTTGAACTTATGGCAGTTAGCAGCCGGATTTGAGGAATCCTAGTTGATTTGATAGTAGGATTGGATTGACGTCTTTACGATGTCAAGACCACGTGGTTGGTCAGATTGTGAAATATACTGTCATATGCGGTTGGGTTCAGAGTGACCCTAGGTGTGATCGTGGAACCCTATTTTAGGGTGTATGGTTCGGAAAGTTGAGTTGGCGAGTGGTGTGATTTTGACGTCTATTCGGATTTGGGTTCGTTAGTCGGTCTTGTCATGTCAGCTTATGTTGGGACTGCACTCTGCAGTCGAGGTTGTATTTATTGGTTAGACCTACTTGGTTGTCGTGCTACCATAATTGTTATGGATTGTTGGTACAACTAAGGTCATGGATGACCTGGTAGACGACATTGGTTTAGTCGAGTTACTACAGGTTAGAGTTTGGTTGGACAGGTTACCATGGTTGGTACTTGTCGATGGAATCCTTGAGTGGGATACGGAGTAGTTGGTACGGGCGATTGATTCCGTTGGATGCAGAGTCTAGATCGTAATGTTTGGTGGTTAGATCTGCACGAGTCTGTGGTAGACACTACTACCGAGAGTGGTTGTAGTTATGGTTGTTGGGAATCGGGGATGTTCAGAGGACGTTTCCTTTTCTCGTATGAGTTGTTAGGGCGACTGTATCCAGAGTTGTTGGGTACGAGGGAGGCAGAGTTTCTCGTATTCGGGCGGAGGTACGGGGTCGACGCTCGGTATGAGCGGAAATCCAGGATTTTCAGTTTTACACACGGCGTACTGATACTGATACTAGTATGGATGCTCGTGTGCAGATGTGGAGGTTAGTACTGGTACTAGTACTGGGGCTGGTGCCGGTGATTGTGATGTCGATGAGTTACGAGTCGGGATATGACTCCGTCGATATAGGCTTATGTTCGGTATCTATCTTTCGAGAGTGGATCACGGATAGTAATGGACTGGATTAGATCCAGTAGTAGTTGAGACTCGAGGTACGAGATGCGAGTGTTGGATGCCGTTTATGCACATCCATAAATAGTATGCAAGGTTTGACCTTGAGTTGCGTGAATTCCACTCGGAATGAGTGTACCTACATAAACGGTGTGAACCGATAAGCGAGATGGTGATGGACATGTGGTTGATGTCCGAGTGTGTTGGTTCCTATATGGTTGGAATTTCGGAATCGCGAGAGGTCGAGATTGAGGTGACACGAGGAATGCGGGTTTTCCGCATTGGTAATGGGTATTTCGAGGTCATTTTGGGTGACTTCTCAGGTTTTACCATGATTGATGATGGTAGATGATGTAGATGTTATAGATGTTGTTGGTTGCCACCAGTACGCTGATCGTGTATTGATTGGTGAACCCGTGATTTGTCTTGGGTCATCATGTGGGGTTGAGTATATCGAAGTTACATGACTGAGATTTCTCATTTTCTGCTTGGTGGCAGACGATGTTGGTTTATATGGCGTGGTGAATGCAATGAGTTTTGGTTGTATTCACGTAGGATGAGTTTTGATGTTATCGTGTTGGATCATCCTTGGTTTTTCCTAGGTGGAATGACAAGGATCGATACGAAGTAATCAGTGAGGACCCACAGTCTCGACGTGTCTCGTCGTTGACTAGTTTGTTTAGATGTGAGAATTGGTTGACGTAGTGATGGATCTGGATCGTGATCTTGATGATCCAGATAGGTGGAGAGTTTATCACTCTTACTTGGATGTTTGAGTTGAGCATGATGGGACTGAACTTCTTTTCGAGGTAAATCCCGTATGGTATATTACTCGCCCGAGTAAGTGTCTGACGAGGGCGGATTTTGTTAGCCTTAGAGTTGTGTTGATCTTGTGATTGGCTTCCCTATGAAGTCAATCTAGTGTATAAATCGTTTGAGCAGGTATCTGATAGCTCGGATATAGTGCATCTCGCTAGACGAGAATGAGATTTCAGATTTTGGAATCGGATTTCTGGGTGACGATTCAGGATTCGATTTTGGAACTTGAAAGTGAATTTTCTGGATTTGGGTGCGGAATGGTCATTTCTAATGCTAGCTTACGGAATGATGATTTCGAACTCAGATTTGGACATGGTTATGGATATGATTTCTGGGTTTGGATTCGGGATTTCTTACAAAATTGCGGATCCGGATTCGGATTTGGAAATGGATGTTGAGTTGGAGTTTCGATTTGTCTAGTACTAGATTAGACAGATGGATTTTGGAATCGGAACGTGTTTGGCTACGACCTAGGTGGTCGTGTTGTTGTCGTCGTGTTGTCATGGTTGTTGTGGTCGAGGCTGATTGATGGATAGATGTACGTACCTTGTGCGTTGTTCGAGGTACGATACCGGGTAGACTTGTGATGCCTGGTGACGGTATATAGGTTATACCAATGGTACGTTGGTGAGCGTGTTGGTAGTCAGATTGGTTCCGATACCATTGGATATGTTGAGGTCGTGAATTGGACATTGGATACTATGTGCTGGGTCATGGTGTGTCTGATGGGTCCAGTTGCACACAGGTCGTGTGAAATGGTGGTAGATATGTACTCAGGTTGAGTAAGTTGGTGGTTAGTGTAACCACAAGTGAGTATAGTGTTAGTTTTTGACTGGCGACTATTAAGTGGTGACAGTTTGTCGAAGGTGTCAGTGTGGATCGATTAGTGAGGTCTTATGACTCCTAGTGGGAGAAAACGTCAGGATAGTTTAGTGGTTAGCTCATAGGATACTCGGTCTGCTCTGATACTGACAAGTGGTGTCAGTTCAGAGCGTACGACTTCTGCCATTCGACGTGGTCGAATGTAGTCGTTGCGACGTGAGCGTTAGTGGTACGTCTGGGTGCAGACAAGTTTTGTTCTGGTTTGTTGGTGTACTAGTGTACACGTGTTCGGAGGTCAATTGTATTTTCCACGAGATGGTTGTGGAACCAGGATAGTTGGAATTGCGAGAACAAAACTAATTAAGGAGGGAAGAACTGTTAGAATTAGGTCGGTTGGAATTTCGAGGACGAAATTAATTAAGGACGGAAGGTTGTAACGACCCATCCCGAATTCCAGGATTAGATTAGTGACTAATCACGATTAGTGAGGCTAATCGGTGATTAGTTAGACGAAATCGGAAAACGATACAAAATGACCGTTTTGCCCCTAGTCGTGGCAAAATGTTGACTTTTTGATCGGATGGTCAAATGGACTTTGACCGATGATTGTGACGTAGTTCGTGACGTCACGAGTTCATAGACAGGTGGCACGTTCAATTCCGACATTCGAGGGAGAAGTTATGACGTTCGGAAGTTTAGGGGCATTTTGGTAATTATGGTTAAAAGGGGCAAATAGTTGACTTTTGACCTGAGATGTTCGATGGCCAAGGACCGAGGACCGTTACGTTGATCGGGACGATACGAATCCATAGACAGGTGGCACGTCAAATTCTGATGTTCGACGACGAAGTTACGGTTCAAGGAAGTTTCAGGGTACTATTGCACAAATTACGAAACGAGTTAACTTTTGGATTCTAGTGGGCCCCAGATATTTAATCCCTGCCCAATGGATGAGTGACAAGTGTCACCCATCCACTGGCAATCCCTTCACATACATGCATCGATCATTCCCTTCATCTTCATTTCAAACAAACCCACTCGATCTCAGTTTGAACCCAAACCAATCCAATCGAAACCTTCACCCATGGCCATCTGAGGAACCAGGAGAGTGAGTGGAGGATGTTGGATGTTGGTGGCCGGCCTGGACAGCCAGAACCGCCGTGGACGGCGGCTTGGGGGAGGCAAACCCGAGAGGGTACTCGGTAAGGCTCAAATCCCATTTTAATTCAATATATGCATTATGGTTTGTTTTGGATGTTTCTAATGAATTAAAAGGGTTAGTAGGAAGGTGTTAGAATGATTTTGAGGATGGTTAGAGGTTGTAGGACACCAGGGACGGTTTTGGGAAGCTTCAACCGTGAGGTTCAAAATGGAACCATGAGTTGTAGGTTTTTTTTTTTAATTAGGTTTAAGGATTGGAGTGGATAGGAAATGAGCAAATAGGATGAAAGGAATCAAAAAGGGAAGAAACGGACCAAAAATGGAGGGTCTAGAGCACGGAACTGGCCACGCCGGTCCAACTGGACCTGCCAAACCAGGTGAACCGGTCGGCGATAGGTTGATGGTGCAGGAATAGTGCCCGACGCGTGGGCTCACGCGCAGGGACTTTCTAGGGCGCGTGGGGGCGCGTGTCTCACCTTTTGTGGAAGTTTTCAACACGTGAAATCTTCTATTCGATGTAACGAACGGACTGGTTTCGTGTCGATCGAACACCTTCTCGATAGTGTTCGGGGCATCGGAAGGTTTCAGATCGAGTTTAAAAATAGTTAAAATATCGGAAAATTACGGGGCATTGGTAGGAGGTTAATAAAGTAGTTAGTAACCTTCTATTATGATTTGGACAGGTTCGGAAGTTCCGGTGATGGTGATTGGCTCGGGAGAGCGGTATGGCACGCAAATCGAGGCGGCAGCTCGGACGGTTTGTGAGTGGACCTTGTTTTCTAAATTTGTGCATGCATACATGTTTATTATATGTTTTTAATACAAGTTTGGTAGTGTCATGGGTGCATTTGGTTGTGGTTACGTATAAGCACGTATTTCGAGGTTTTGGCCTTCTACGGTGCTTATACGGGTCTGTATTTCTTTATTGGTTTAAATGAAACGATTTTGGATTTTCAAAAGGATAAATTCGGGTATGAGACCCATTTGGTGTCGTCTCGGGCATATGACGCTATGGATGACCTTCGGGTCCGAGTCGTGGTTGCGGCAGATGCTTGGTGCACGGCGACGGATGACATGATCTTGTGGTGGTCTCTTCGGTTGATACGTTCACGGTGACATACCAGGATTGAGGGCGGTCCTGGATGGATGGTTGCACACATTACTATGATCGGTGTCGTGACTGACCCTGAGATATCATGCAGGATGCCCAGTTGATGTCATTTGTTCGGGCACGAGACCCAGTTACTTTACGGTTGTGATTTTGGGTCAAGGACCCTACATGGATTTCCGGGTTCATAACTGTTTATGGGAACGGGCATGAACCTTTGTCAGGTCACTGTGGTACATGACGGTTTATGGGAACCGGGTAGGTAGGATGTTGTCTATATGTATATGAATATAATGGCTATTATGGATCATGCCGGTTCAGGAGAACTGGGCATGAATGTTTATGTTATATATATATATATATATGTTAATATACCTTCCTTTACTTCTATTATCTCCACTAGGGAGGGTCGTTGGCCTGGGTGGACCCCGGAGTAGTCACGGAGCACCGACTGAGTGGAGTCACCCCCAGTTGGGTTCCTTACTCTCAGCAAGGCTATGGTTACTATAACCTCGGGTAGGATCAGTGGTCTGCGGACATTGACCTTGACTTTGAGAAGACCCGGATTGAGACTCGGGTAGGACGCGCGTAGCTTTGGAAACCGTAATAGGATTGTATGTGTGAATTATATGTATATACGTAATATATGATATGTGATATGTGGTGTGCACAGGTGTGCACGGGATTTGAGCAGTGGCTCGTGTATTTGGTTTCAGTATGGTTATGGTTTTGGGCTGAGTCCCTTATTGGTTTCTTATGGATTTGGGCAATGGCCCGTATATTTGATTTGATTATGGTTTTGGGCTTAGTTCCCACATGTGGTTCATTTGGTTAAATGGTTTTTGAATGCATGCAGGCGTTTTAGTGAAGGGTACAAATGTCTTTATAGAAATGTTTTTATAAACTGATTGAAATCAATCATATTTAAAATCCCGAAATCAAACCACTAGAACCATGATCAAATCACAAGATCAATCGAAATCTCGAAAAAAGTACAAATCGTAAATCATCAAGATCATAATTAAAATCATAGAATCATTTATAGAAAACATATAAAATCATATATGCATGCATCATAAGTTTGAAAGCAAAGTCCACTCACAGACCATTTCACCGTTGCCTCGATATGCGTGTACTTACGTTGTTTTCGGTCAATCCACTACCACTGGTTTCCCGAACCTGTCCAAATCCCATAATAAGATCACTAACTACTTCATAACGCTTATACTAAAGCCCCATAATTTTCATGAATTTTTAACTATTTTTAACCGAGGCCTAAAACATTCGGACATCCCGAAACTTATCGAGACGATATCCGATTGACTCGAAACCATCGTCAAAATGTTTGTTACATCGAATACATTAAAAGTCATGTTGGAAGATTCCCCAAACTACCCTTCGCGTGCCCCCACGCACGTCTGGAACCTTCTTCACGTGAAATTCAGGTGCGTGAACAGTGTCGTCGTCAACCTCTGGTCGACCCGGTTCCGACCGGGTCAGATCGGTCTCTGAAACTCGAACCGGCGTGGCCGGTTTTCGTCCAATTCTCAACCATTTTTACTCCTTTCAATCCCATTAGCTTCGTCCTACACTAAGAATTCGATTTACTTAGGTAAATTAAGAAATGAAGTACGGGATTTTACCTCCTAAGCAACCGCAACACTCGAATGTTTCTCCCTATCTGTTGCTCTGATTCTAGCCCTTCCAGACCCTGGTTTCGATTCCATTCATCTCCTGGTAGTCTGAGAGTATGTTCCCAACCATCAAACTCGACTAATTGTCACGAAATCACGAAACACAATTTTTGAATAAAACCTTACCCGTCTTTGGTTTTCCAGCCGCCGTCCACGATAAGCCACCCATTCGAGTTTATTCAACTCCCACCACCTCAGAATCATGCTTTAGTAGTCAATTAGTCTCATTAACCATTCAATTCGACTTCCATACTTGAAACTCAAATAGGGAATTCACGGTTTCTTACCTATGTTCGTCCACCACCGTGCATGACGGTGCCTGGTAGCAACAACACCATACACCCCACCATCTGCTCTATCAGCAGCGTCAAAATTCCTATGGGCATCCAGAGAATGCCACGCGTCAAAATTCCGATGGGCACCATTTCCAATCAACAGCCAAGTGTCTATCTCTGAGTGGGCACAGATCCAAATGCAAGAAATGTCCAGAATGCCCCTCAAGGAAAAATTACCATTATGCCCTTCTTAATCCCTGACCCGTAACTCTATTTTCCGAACTCCAAATGACACATGCAGCCTGTCGTTGGAATCAGGGACTCGAGACCTATCTAACGGTTCTCGGGTTACGTGAAAAGGATGTGTTACATGAAATGTCATCATTTTGCCCTTATTCGATCAAATTACCAAAATACCCTTCATCTTCCGAACGTCATAACTTCCTCCTCGGATGTCGAAATCGGACGTGCCACCTTTCTATGAACTCGTGACGTCCCAAACTACGTCACAGTCCTTGGTCAAAGTCCATTTGACCACCCGAACTAAA
This sequence comes from Prinsepia uniflora, assembly GCA_032719365.1. Lineage (NCBI taxonomy): Eukaryota > Viridiplantae > Streptophyta > Magnoliopsida > Rosales > Rosaceae > Prinsepia > Prinsepia uniflora. Next base: position 45,140,905 of record CM064872.1, on the reverse strand, counting down.
AATCAATTGTTTACCCAATTTCAGGGGCAAACCCGTCATTTTGCACAGTCCGTCCGAAATCAGCCAACTAAGTACTGATTAACCTCACTAATCCGTCATAGATCACTAATCTAATCCCAATTTCTGGAACGGGTCATTACACGTTCCCCTTCATCCTCGTCACTCTCAGTCTCTCACTAGTCTTTCACACGAACGTATGGATGCAAGTATGGTGGTGGGGTGGTGTGTCGTGTGTTTTGCTTATGGAGAATGAAGAATGGTGCTCGGGTTGTTTGAAAAAGAATATATGGTGAGTCTAATGATGGTGACATAGGAGGGAGATGGACGGTGGAGATGAGAGGGGGAGGTAGAGATGAAGGGCTAGGATGAGAGGTGGGTAGAAAATATAAATATTTTAATCCAAGTGGACCAATCACATTGTAGATCCACATTTTGGGGTTAAGGGCCAATGGGATGAGTGACACTTGTCACTCATCCATGGGTCCCACCTAAAAATTTGACCAATCAGATATTGCCATGTCACCCTTGCCTCGTTATACGTGCATAGCGCAATCGAACTTCCCGTGACCATAACTTTCCTGTTCGACGTCTGATTTCGGTGTGCCGCTTGTCTATGGATTCATATCGATCTGATCTACGTCACGGTCCTCGGCCCTCGACCATCAAACCTCCCAGGTCATAAGTCAACATTTTACCCATGACTAGGGGCAAAACGATCATTTTACAGTTTTCGGACGATTTCGCTAAACTAATCATCGATTAACCTCACTAATCCTTCATTAGTCACTAATCTAATCTCGGAATTCAGGATGGATCGTTAGATTTGGTGTCTAACTTATAAGACCCAAAATATCTATTTGGTCTAATGGATGAGTGACAAGTGTCACTCATCCCACTGGCCCATCTCCCTAATCCATGCATCAACATCTCCCTTTCTCTCCCATTTTCCTTCACATAGACGAAACCCCCCCCCCCCCCCCCCCCCCACCATTTCTATTTTCTTCATCGTTTCAGTAGCTGGGCTACTTAAGGGAGAGACTGAGTGTGAGGTTGAGAGACGGAGGGGACGGTGGAGCCATGGAGGCTGGCTGGAAAACAAAACCCAAGTAAAAAACCCATGAACCGTTTAGGGTGGATTTTTGGGTCTTCAATTTCAGATGTTGTTACAGTGTTCCGAGCACCTGTTCTTGTTCTATGAAGTTTTGCGAGTGGGTAGAGACCAGATTGGACGGTGTTGGGCGTTGAAATGAGCCCGAGAGGAAGCTTGAAGGTGGACGTGAGGTTTTGAGCTTAGCTTAGGGATTTTTCAGGTAGATTTTGGTGATTTTAAGGCCTTAGAACAATCCCTGGGTGAGAGACGATCGTGTTGGTGAAAGAATGGTGGAAAACGAAGTTGAAATGAGGGAGAACGGACTTGGTCTAGTAGTCGGGTCAAAATAGTGCTTCTGTCACATATTTCGTCCAAATGCCAGTTACTTGCATACGTGTAAAATAGTGATTTCCATTCAGCATCTGACAACATTTGATGTGGCAAAATATCGATGGAAATTTTGGGGATTAATCAATTATGTTGCTTGAGCTCCTCCTCTAAAAATGCCCAAATCAAAAGCAGCCCTAATTTTCAAATCCAGGAGCTCTAGCAGTGGTTTCTTCGAAAGTTGACGGTGACAGGGAAAGCGAAGGTAGAAGTGGCGATGGCGAAGTCAGAAGCGGCGAAAGCGAAGGCAAAAGCGGCGAAGGTGAAGGCGAAGGAGGAAGCGGCAAAGGTGAAGGAAAAGGTAGAAGCTTCGAATGGTGAAGGTAGAAGGCAGAAGCTTCAAACAATGAAGTTTGATATCCGAAGCTTCGAATGGCGAAGGCAGAAGGCAGGAGCTTCAAACGATGAAGGTAGAAAGCGGTTGTATCTTCTTCATCGAATGACGACTGCATCTTTTGCATCTTCATCTTCGTCTTTTGCAGCTTCATCTTCTACCTTTTATCTGCAAAAAATTTCAATTTAAGGAAAAAAGAAAGATGGATGTGGAAGCCCCCATTTGTCACTGTAGGAAACAATCGAAGCTGTTGACAAGTCTGAAAGATGGAAATCGAAGGAGAAGATTTTGGGGTTGTGACGAATATATGGTTAATTTTTTTTTTATCATACTTGGTAATTATGTTTAAATCTGTAAAGCATTGTAATTTTGATGTAACTTTGTAATGAAATTGGGCGTCAGAGGAATCGTAAGAGATGAGGAGTTGGTTCCTGTAATGTTTTTCAGTGGTGCGACCCAAGGTTGAATGAGAAGTCTCCCGGTCCAATTCCAGGGCTCTTGAAGAAACTGGAGATGAAAGATGATGAAATCGGCCATTTGAAGAAGCATATTAAAGCTGGTGTGAAGTGGAAGAGATGTTTGATATGTGTAAATGTTTTTTTTTCATCGATGTAGGTTTTATTATTTCCAAGAATGGTAATTGGTGTTTTAGGGGGAAATTATAGGGCTTTGCACATTAAGAGTGTCAATTTATCTCTTGAGTTTTAAGTGCATTATGGAAGGGTATCATAAATGTAGAGATATGCAGATTTTCATGTTGTAACATGTATTATGCAAGAGTCTACATTATGAACAAGTGGTATTACTTTCTATCTCTTGATATGAACACATTCCCCTGCTTTGTTGTCAGGATCCAACCCTCCTCGATCAGGACCCGACTCACGATATTGTCCGCTTTGGGCCTCCTTGCCCTTGCCCTCACAGTTTTGTTTTCGGGAGCTCACGGTGTAACTTCCAAGGGGGTCACCCATCATGGAATTGCACCAACCTCAACTCGTTTAACTTTGGAGTTCCAATCCCCCCCAAAGCCACTTGAGCTCCCAAAAGGCCTCGTGCTAGATAGGTGTGTAACTACACCTTTAAGGCACACCACCATTCCCTTCCCATACCATTCCCCCCTCGCACGAATGTGGGATCGTTCACCGTTCCTTCTAGGACACGGGTCTTACAATCCACCCCCCTTAGGGCCCAGCATCCTCGCTGGCACACTTCCTAGTTGGGGTATGGCTCTGATACCATTATGTCAGGATCCAACCCTCCTCGGTCAGGACCCGAATCATCTAGCACGATATTCTCCGTTTTGGGCCTCCTTGCCCTTGCCCTCGCGGTTTTGTTTTCGGGAGCTCACGGTGTAACTTCCCAGGGGGTCACCCATCATGGAATTGCACCAGCCTCAACTCGCTTAACTTTGGAGTTCCAATCCCCCGCAAAGCCACTTGAGCTCCCAAAAGGCCTCGTGCTAGATAGGTGTGCCTACACCTTTAAGGCACACCACCATTCCCTTCCCAGACCATTCCCCCCTCGCAGGAATGTGGGATCGTTCACCGTTCCTTCTAGGACACGGGTCTTACAATAGTTGTAACGCCCTGCAAATTCGAGGAATGTAAAATTGTAAAATAATAAATGAAATGACGTTTTTACCCCTGTGAATAGTATAGTCAAATTGTTGACTTTTGATTGGTAGGTCAAACGGACGTTGACCAATGACCGTGACGTAGTCCGGGATGTAACGAGTCCATAGACAGGAGGCACGTCCAATTCCGACGATCAGGGAAAAAGTTATGACGTTCGGAAGTTCAAGGGCTTTTTTGTAATTCGGATAAAAAGGGGGGAAAATGTTGACTTTTTAATTGACCACTAGTTTTCACACGATTCGAGGACCGCTAGTTAGGCTTGATGCCCTGAGTCCGTAGAGAGGCGGTACGCTGAAAACGGACATCGAACAGATGAGTTACGGGTCTAGAAAGAGAAGGGCATTTTGGTAATTTATCAAGGAAGGGCAAAATAGTAATTTTGCAGGAGGGTTACGGTCTGAAGTGGTGGGAAACAGGGCCTGCACCACCGTGCTTGGTGGTCCTGATCAAACAATTGTTTAACCTGTTAGTGGCTGGGATGAGTGAATTGTTTACGGACTTTGAGACAGTGGAGTGTGGACTGATACAAACCAGTGCACGGGTACTATTTTACTGAGTTTGGGTCTGTTTTGCGGGAAACAATTCCTGAGTCGGACTGAGGGGATTCCCACGGTTGTTGGCTCATGGTTCAGTTAACAGAGAGATGGGAAGTGAGAGGAAGTCATTTTCTGAAGAGGAGAGGTCGAAAACTGAGAGAAAACAGAGAATTGGAAAACTGAAAAAATTGGAGGGAAAAATAAAGTTCGATTTGTGAGGCAAGTGGGACCAAACCAAGGACCTAAACGGCTTTCTGGGACCGATTGGAGTTCAACCATACCATTCCTGAAGTGATTCGACCACGACTTGGCCAGGAACCCAAGTTCCATTTTCGAAAGATTTTCAGAGCTGAGGACGACGACTTCCAGGTGAGTAATTGTGAAATTATTTGTGTGTTATGGTTCGTATAGGTCCTAGTAAACTTCAGGTTAAGTTAATTTGAAAATGGAAGGGAAACCAGTGAGATACGATGGTCGACCCGTTTGGTTGATCACGGGTCGAAGGGTTGATTTAGAACCTGTTGAGGTTAATTAATGACTCGGAACTCAAATTAAAAGGTTAAGGGAAGTCTTAGGTTTAAAAGCGAAGGAAATTGAGTATGAATTGATGGATTATTGGCCGGGTTGAGTCACTGGTTGGGGACCCGTTTAACAGGCTTCCGGGGTGAAAGAAACGACACTGTAGCAACAGTGCCAGGCGCGTGGCTTTCAAGCGCAGCCACTTTGGGCGGCGCATGAGGGCGCGTGAAGCCTCATCTCCGGTCACGGTCAACTAGAGTTTTCATCCTTTAAGTGTACTGAACATTTTTGAGTTAAAAATCGAGTCGATCGGAGATCGATAAGTTGGTCAGAATAGGGTTGGTTACCTCGGGAAGCGTGTTTGGGCGGCCTTCTCGGGCCGATTTCAGTTTAGGACTTCTTGGTTGAATGTTAAGGACTTGTAGTGACCCTTACGTGTGATTTGGACTGACAGGAATCGTACAATAATACCGGGACGAGGTTATACACGCAGTTTTGAAGCAGGATTGTACTGTGAGTGGGCCCAATTTCATTAAACCCTTGCATGCATAACTGTTTTCGCTTTTTTATATATGTATGCTGGAATCAAGTAATGGTTTTGATTATCTTGAAATTATGGTTATGGCACGATTTACGATGTTTGGGCTTGAGACCCGTCTTGTAACGACCCGTCCCAGAAAATAGGGTTAAGACCGGGTTATGATGGGATTAGTGAGTTTAAGTAGTACTTAGTTGGGTACTTTTGGACCGATAGTGCCGAATGACGATTTTGCCCCTGGTTTGGGCAAGAAGTTGACTTTTAGTTCGGGTGGTCAATTGGACTTTGACTGATGACCAGGACGTAGTTTAGGACGTTACGAACCCGTAGACAGGTGGTACGCCCGATTCTGACATCCGAGGAGGAAGTTATGATGTTCGGAAGGTTGAGGGCATAACCGTAATTTGGCTAAACTAGGGGGAATAGTTGACTTTTTGTATGATCGAGTTTTGAGATGTTGACCTAGGATGGTTAGATAGATCTCGTCGTCCTGAGTACAACGACAGGCGGCACGTATTCATCGGAGTTACGATGTTTGAGTTACGGGTCTAGAAAGGTAGTGGCAAAGTTGTAATTTTGGTTAAAACAGAAGGGTATTTTGGTCTTTGTGCTCTGGGATTTGTGCAGTAGAGAGGGACAGATGGAGGGCTGATTTTGAAATAGATGTGAGGGAGAGGATAGGATGGTGACGCGTGGCAAGGGCCTAGTGGCTTCTAGGCGTGTGCACGGTCCCAATTATTTGGGGTGCCTGTGTGTGTGTTCTTCGAACCAGACAGAAACAGAGGGAGGAATTGAGAGAAATTGAGAGAAGATGGTGAGTGTTGGTGTGTTTTGGTAAGTGAGGAGTGATCAGAGGGTGGAAGAGTGAACTGGTGAGTGTTTGGGGAAGAGAGATCGTGCAAGAACACGGTGGTCGGGGTAGTCGGTTTCCAGAGAAAAAAGAGAGGACTTGGAAGATCGTAGTGGTGGTACGGCCGTGTGTTGGTGCAATTGGACTCGTGGAGGTGTCCAGAGGCTGGCGGTGGACGGGAGGAGCTACTGCCTCACGGCTAAGCTCACGATGGCGACAGGAGGACAGGTAATTCCTCATCCCCGTTTCTTTTCTCTGTTTTACCGTCGATGTTCAGATTGAAAGTCGTGGGTTTTGAATGTGAGTCGAGGGTTTCTGTGTGTTGGGTGACACTTAGGAAGGTCTTAGGAAGAGGTTGAGACTGCCACCATGACGGGGGGTGATCTGGGTGGCCGAAGAAGGAAACAGGGTAGGTGTTCGGGTTTTGTTCTAGTTTGTGTCGACAGGTTTTAGGCCGTGTCGAGGTGTTGGAGTGAGGGAGATGAGTTCCTTAGGATGGGACGATGAAGATGGTGAAGAGAGGAGTCGATTTGGTGGCGGTACGGCGGAGAGCCGTTCTCGCCGGTTCGGTTTGGAGACACTTTGCTGATCCGGGTCGACGTGAGGTAGAAGACAGCACTGTAGCAGGCGCGTGAGGGCCACGCGCAGCCACTTTGGGAGGCGCGTGGGGGTGCGTGTGGCGGCGGTTGGGGAAACGGTCAACATAGTTTTTGGTCTAGGTGTTGTGACGAGTCTTTTGGCGTTGGTTCCGGGGTAATCGGACGTCGGATCGTAGCAGTTTCGCGAGGGTTAAGGCTTAGGGTTCCAGTTCGTTACGTTTAGGACCCGAGGATTTTTAGGGGCAATTGGGAGAGTCTTCGTAGACGCGTTAGTAACGTACTTTGGAGGTTGTTGATAGGATCGGGAGTTCCCAAGAAAGATGAGGAACGTACGAGACGTTCGGGACGCGATTGAGGGCTCGGTACTGTGAGTTGACCCCTTCTCTATAACTGAGCATGTATAACTGCTTTTAATTACTTGTTTTATGGTTTTATATGTGATTTCATGGTCATTTGAATATGCTTTAACTGTTTTACTTAATTGAACGTTTTTCGAGAAATAACGTATTTGACACATTTTACGAGAAATGCTTGATTTCTGATTATGATGCCATGGTTTTGGGATTTCAAACAATAAATGGTTTTCAATGATTATAAAGGGATTTTGGAACATGATTTCGATGATCAAGGTTTTCGGTTTTAGAATCGGATTTCGGAAAGCGGAATTTGGTTTTAAAGTTGAAAAGTGGATTTTCGGATATTGTGATTGACGGGGGACGGGCCCGGATTGGGTTTAAAGACCCGGATTGAGTTTAAAGACTCGGGAGTTTAAAGACTCGGATAGGTCCAGCAGATTTGATCGTAAAGGAATGGTTTGATATTCACGGTTTATGATACGGCTTTATGATGTTTCTGCTATGATTTCTATACCCGTTTTATAATGTTTCTGTTTCTTATGATGTTTTGTGGTGATTGATTTATAACTGTTTAAATAACTAGGTAATGCATGTGGTTTCAAAACGGAGGGCTAAAACCCGGTTTGCTTATAAAATGGTTTTGGAAACGTTTATTTTATTTTGGTCCACTCACACCTTCTGTTTTAAATTGCCCTCCAGCTCGTGGAGCTAACGTGGGGTGTCGACGTCGGGGCAGCGTCTGAGGCATAGAAGTCACGGGAGAGACCCCGGAGTGTTTTAAATTTTTCCGTATGCGTGTACTCTTTGTAACGGTTTTCTTTCCTGTGTATTTGGGACTATGCTCTGTAAACTTTTAACTTCGGGAGGTATTGTATAGTTTCTCCTGCGTCTGACTGAGTACTTTGAGGGTTACATGTGAGTTTTACTTTGGTGTTGTCTCGGGAAGTCAGACGGGAGCAGGATTTACCTCGAGTTTCGAGGTGAAACCGGGGTGGGTCCTGAAAATTTGTATCAGAGCAAAGGTTTGTCGAGTTGTTGAGTTTTTCGGTTTGTGAGGTTGTGTTTCGGTTGTTTGACTGTTTCTATGCCTCTTTCAGCGTGCGGTTGACGATGCCTCCGAGACGTAGACCCTCTCCACGACCTGAAGATGAAGTAGCAAGAGAGACAGAGAGTGCTATGATTGAGCGAGCCCAGCGGCTCGGGGCTACTACTTTTAGTGGTGGGGTTGATCCTGAGGAAGCTCAGAGGTGGATCACGAGACTTGAGCGGATCTTTGCAGTGATGCATTTCCCGCCGGAGGAGCGAGTGTTACTGGCTACATTTTTACTGGATGGTGCGTCGTACGAGTGGTGGTATACCCTCGAGTTGTCTAGCTGGGACGCCCAGACGGTGACTTGGGGGACGTTTCGGGAGAGATTCCTAGAACAGTATTACCCTCGTTCTTTCCGAGATGCCAAGGAGTCTGAGTTTCTGTAGCTTCAACAAGGGAATCTGAGTGTGGGTGAGTACTAACAGAAGTTCCAGATGCTGTCTCGGTTTGCTCCTGCGTTTGTGGCTACTGAAGCCGAGAAGTACCGTAGGTTTGAGTTGGGCCTGCGAGGTGAGATTCGAGCCATAGTGACGGCTGGATCGTTCACTACCCTCCGAGAGTTGTCGGACACAGCGGTGAGGGTTGAGGCGAGTTTGTCGGTGCGACGTCGGGAACCATCTTTTTCTGGAGCTTCGAGTCTGAGGACACCCAAGAGAGGTAACTTCAGTGGAGCATCGTCTTCGGGCGATGATCGTTTTGGTAGACCTGGTGGTTTCCAGAGTTCAGGATTTCGAGGTTACCGAGCACAGCCGACTCCACAAGCTAGTGCGATGTCTGTTGCGTCGACAGGACGATCGAGTGGTCCTTCTGGTCGGGATGTGTGTTACTACTGTGGAGAGCGAGGTCACTTTCTACGTGAGTGTCCACTGTTGCCACAGGAAGGTGGTGTAGGCCGAGGAGTGGCGGAGCCTAGACAGAGTACAGCGTCAGGAACAGCGGGCACTAGAGGAAGTTGTGGTGCCACTAGTAGTTCGAAGGGACGTGGTAGAGCGTCGGGTTCTCAGGCCCGAGTATTCTCGATGACTCAGCAGGAAGTCCAGTCGGCACCAGGTGCGGGGACAGGTACTTTTCTTAACTTTGGTTGTGTTGTATCTCCTTTGTTTACTGTTCATAGGGTTTCCCTTGCGTACACCATACAGTTGTAGTGGTACGGAGAGAGGGCTAGACATGGTAACTGGTAGTTGGGGGATGGAGTGAAATACCCAAGGTGGAGATGATAGGCAGGAAACCCAGGAGAAGTTGTTGTTGACTTAGTATTGATTACCAGGGAGGAGACCTTCGTGTTGGGCAGTAGTTGTGGAATTTCGGGGACGAAATTCTTTTTAGGTGGGTAGATTGTAACGACCCGTCCTAGAAAATAGGGTTAAGACCGTGGTTATGATGGGATTAGTGAGTTTAAGTAGTACTTAGTTGGGTACATTTGGACCGATAGTGTCGAATGACGATTTTGCCCCTAGTTTGGGCAAAAATTTGACTTTTAGTTCGGGTGGTCAATTGGACTTTGACCTATGACCAAGACGTAGTTTAGGACGTTAAGAACCCGTAGACAGGTGGTACGCCCGATTCCGACATCCGAGGAGGAAGTTATGATGTTCGGAAGGTTGAGGGCATAACCGTAATTTGGCTAAACTAGGGGGAATAGTTAACTTTTTGTACGATCGAGTTTTGAGATGTTGACCTAGGATGGTTAGATAGATCTCGTCGTCCTGAGTACAACGACAGGCGGCACGTATTCATCGGAGTTGCGATGTGTGAGTTACGGGTCTAGAAAGGTAGTGGCAAAGTTGTAATTTTGGTTAAAACAGAAGGGTATTTTGGTCTTTGTACTCTCGAATTTGTGCAGCAGAGAGGGACAGATGGAGGGCTGAGATTGAAACAGATGTGAGGGAGAGGAGAGGATGGTGACGCGTGGCAAGGGCCTAGTGGCTTCTAGGCGTGTGCACGGTCCCAATTATTTGGGGTGCCCGTGTGTGTGTTCTTCGAACCAGACAGAAACAGAGGGAGGAATTGAGAGAAATTGAGAGAAGATGGTGAGTGTTGGTGTGTTTTGGTAAGTGAGGAGTGATCAGAGGGTGGAAGAGTGAACTGGTGAGTGTTTGGGGAAGAGAGATCGTGCAAGAACACAGTGGTCGGGGCAGTCGGTTTTCAGAGAAAACAGAGAGGACTTGGAAGAACGTGGTGGTGGTGCGGCCGTGTGTTGGTGCAATTGGACGCGTGGAGGTGTCCATAGGCTGGCAGTGGACGGGAGGAGCTACTGCCTCACGGCTGAGCTCACGACGGCGATAGGAGGACAGGTAATTCCTCATCCCCGTTTCTTTGCTCTATTTTGCCGTCGATGTTCAGATTGAAAGTCGTGGGTTTTGAGTGTGAGTCGAGGGTTTCTGTGTGTTGGGTGACACTTAGGAAGGTCTTAGGAAGAGGTTGAGACTGCCACCGTGACGGGGGGTGATCTGGGTGGCCGGAAAAGGAAACAGGGTAGGTCTTCGGGTTTTGTTCTAGTTTGTGTCGACAGGTTTTAGGCCGTGTCGAGGTGTTGGAGTGAGGGGGATGAGTTCCTTAGGATGGGACGATGAAGATGGTGAAGAGAGAAGTCGATTTAGTGGTGGTACGGCGGAGAGCCGTTCTCGCCGGTTCGGTTTGCAGACACTATGCTGAACCGGGTCGACGTGAGGTAGAAGACGGCACTGTAGCAGGCACGTGAGGGCCACGCGCAGCCACTTTGGGCGGCCCGTGGGGGTGCATGCGGCGGCGGTTGGGGAAACGGTCAACATAGTTTTTGGTCTAGGTGTTGTGACGAGTCTTTTGGCGTTGGTTTTGGGTTAATCGGACGTCGGATCGTAGCAGTTTCGCGAGGGTGAAGGCTTAGGGTTCCGGTTCGTTACGTTTAGGACCCGAGGATTTTTAGGGGCAATTGGGAGAGTCTTCGTAGACGCGTTAGTAACATACTTTGGAGGTGGTTGATAGGATCGGGAGTTCCCGAGAAAGCTGAGGAACGTACAAGACGTTCGGGACGCGATTGAGGGCTCGGTATTGTGAGTGGACCCCTTCTCTATAACTGAGCATGCATAAATGCTTTTAATTACTTGTTTTATGGTTTTATATGTGATTTCATGGTCATTTGAATATGCTATAACTATTTTACTTAATTGCACGTTTTTCGAGAAATAACGTATTTGACACGTTTAATGAGAAATGCTTGATTTCTGATTATGATGCCATGGTTTTGGGATTTCAAAAAATAAATGGTTTTCAATGATTATAAAGGGATTTCGGAACATGATTTCGATGATCTAGGTTTTCGGTTTTAGAATCGGATTTCGGAAAGCGGAATTTGGTTTTAAAGTTGAAAAGTGGATTTCCGGATATTGTGATTGACAGGGGACGGGCCCAGATTGGGTTTAAAGACCCGGATTGAGTTTAAAGACTCGGATAGGTCCAGCAGGTTTGATCGTAAAAGAATGGTTTGATATTCACGGTTTATGATACGGCTTTATGATGTTTCTGCTATGATTTCTATACCCGTTTTATAGTGTTTCTGTTTCTTATGATGTTTTATGGTGATTGATTTATAACTGTTTAAATAACTGGCTTATGCATGTGGTTTCAAAACGGAGGGCTAAAACCCGGTTTTCTTATAAAATGGTTTTGGAAACGTTTATTTTATTTTGGTCCACTCACACCTTCTGTTTTAAATTGCCCTCCAGGTCGTGGAGCTAACGCGGGGTGTCGACGTCGGTGCAGCGTCTGAGGCATAGAAGTCACGAGAGCGACCCCGGAGTGTTTTAAATTTTTCCGTATGCGTGTACTCTTTGTAACGGTTTTTTTTCCTGTGTATTTGGGACTATGCTATGTAAACTTTTAACTTCGGGAGGTATTGTATAGTTTCTCCTGCGTCTGACTGAGTACTTTGAGGGTTACATGTGAGTTTTACTTTGGTGTTGTCTCGGGGAGTCAGACGGGAGCAGGATTTACCTTGAGTTTCGGGGTGAAACCGGGGTGGGTCCTGACAATTGGTATCAGAGCATAGGTTTGTCGAGTTTGTTGAGTTTTCCGTTTGTGAGGTTGTGTTTCGGTTGTTTGACTGTTTCTATGCCTCTTTCAGCGTGCGGTTGACGATGCCTCCGAGACGTAGACCCTCTCCACGACCTGAAGACGAAGTAGCAAGAGAGACAGAGAGTGCTACGATTGAGCGAGCCCAGCGGCTCGGGGCTACTACTTTTAGTGGTGGGGCTGATCCTGAGGAAGCTCGGAGGTGGATCACGAGACTTGAGCGGATTTTTGCAGTGATGCATTTCCCGCCGGAGGAGCGAGTGCTACTGGCTACATTGTTACTGGATGGTGCGTCGTACGAGTGGTGGTATACCCTCGAGTTGTCTGGCTGGGACACCCACACGGTGACTTGGGAGACATTTCGGGAGAGATTCCTAGAACAGTATTACCCTCGTTCTTTCCGAGATGCCAAGGAGGCTGAGTTTCTGCAGCTTCAACAAGGGAATCTGAGTGTGGCTGAGTACGAACAGAAGTTCCAGATGTTGTCTCGGTTTGCTCCTGCGTTTGTGGCTACTGAAGCCGAGAAGTGCCGTAGGTTTGAGTTGGGCCTGCGAGGTGAGATTCGAGCCATAGTGATGGCTGGATCGTTCACTACCCTCCGAGAGTTGTCGGACGCAGCGGTGAGGGTTGAGGCGAGTTTGCCGGTGCGACGTCGGGAACCATATTTTTCTGGAGCTTCGAGTCTGAGGACACCGAAGAGAAGTAACTTCAGTGGAGCATCGTCGTCGGGCGATGATCGTTTTGGTAGACCTTGTGGTTTCCTGAGTTTAGGATTTCGAGGTTACCGAGCACAGCCGACTCCACAAGCTAGTGCGTCGACAGGGCGATCGAGTGGTCCTTCTGGTCAGGATGTGTGTTACTACTGCGGAGAGCGAGGTCACTTTCGACGTGAGTGTCCACTGTTGCCACAGGAACGTGGTGTAGGCCGAGGAGTGGCGGAGCCTGGACAGAGTACAGCATCAGGGACAGCGGGCACTAGAGGAGGTGGTGGTGCCACTAGTAGTTCGAGGGGACGTGGTAGAGCGTCGGGATCTCAGGCCCGAGTATTCTCGATGACTCAGCAGGAGGTCCAGTCGGCACCAGGTGCGGGGACAGGTACTTTTCTTAACTTTGGTTGTGTTGTATCTCATTTGTTTACTGTTCATTGGGTTTCCCTTGCGTACACCATAAAGTTGTAGTGGTACGGAGAGATGGCTAGACATGGTAACTGGTAGTTGGGGGATGGAGTGAAATACCCAAGGTGGAGATGATAGGCAGGAAGCCTAGGAGAAATTGTTGTTGACTTAGTATTGATTACCAGGGAGGAGACCCTTTGTAACACCCCGAAAATTCGTAGATTGTAATATTATAATTTAATGTATGAATTGACAATTTTACCCCTGTGGATCATGGCCAATTGTTGACTTTTTGGTTTATGGGTCAAATGGACTTTGACCAGTGACCGTGACGTAGTTCGGGATGTCACGAGTTCACAGGCAGGTGGCACGTCCAATTCGGACGATCAGGGAAAAAGTTATGACAATCGGAAGTTCAGGGGCATTACCGTAATTTGGACGAGTTAGGGGAAAAAGTTGACTTTTTGATGTACCGGGATTTTTCGCACGACCCGAAGACCGTTAGATTCGTCTCGATGCCCTGAGTACAACGACAGGCGGCACGCGTGAAACGGACATCGGATGACCGAGTTACGGGTCACGGAAGTTGGAGGGCATTTTGGTCTTTTGCACGGTTACTGTAGCAGCAACCGTGAAAACAGGGCACACGGCCATGCCGTGGTGTTTGTGGGCGTGCAATTGTTTAAACACTGAGTGGACGGATTGTGGGAATTGTTTATGTAATTTGAGACGTTGGGAGTGTGGTTGTGGCTGTTGCAGACCACGGGTAGGATTTAAAATTTGGTTGAGCTCTGTGTGCGGGAGGCAATGTCCAGTGAGGTCTGTGAGTGTCTCCCACGGGTGTTGGACGCCTTGATCGCTTAACCGAGTAGGGGAGTGAGGGAAGGTTTCATTTCGGTGTCTGTTTGAGGCTGAGAGATTGTGAGAGACAGGGAGAAACAGTGAAGAACAGTTTCGGGTTTTTGGGGGAAAAATTCCGAATTCAATCTCTACGGGTTTTGGGATCGATCTAAACACTGGGGAAGCTTCTCTGGGAGTAGCAGAAACCTAAACGTGCAAGATTCGAAGAGTGTGATCGAGGAATTGCCCAGGAACCCAAGTTCCAGTTCTGAGAAAAACCGATTTGGAGGGAAAATCCGAGTTCAATTTCTACGGCTTGTTGGACGAAACTAACCACTGAGTAAGCATTTTGGGAGCATTTGGAACTCGTCCATATCGAAATCGACGACAACCAGCCACGGAGGAGCTGGGACGGTGACCGCCGTGTGCAAAGGAAATCGCAGCGTTTGGACGGCTACTTTCAGGTGATGTTTCGTTCAATTGATGGTTCTATTTTGTTAGTCTAGGTCCTAGTATGCTTCTGTATAAATTAATTGGACATTGGTGATAGTTTGGAGGTGTTCTGAGGTTTGACCCGTGTAGCTATTCGGGTTTGGATAGGATGGTTGAAGGCTTGTCGAGTTGATTAGTGGACTAAGAACTATAATTAAATGACTTTAGAACACGTTAGAATCAAGAATGAATGAAATTAAGTAGAAATAGACGGTTAATTAATCGGGTCACCCCGCGGGTCGCAGACCCAAATTACAGTAAATCGGGCGAGGACGGTGACACTGTAGCAGTGACACTGTAGCAGCGCGTGACTTTCACGCGCAGCCACTTTGGGCGGCGCGTGAGGGCGCGTTGAGCACTATCTCGGATCACGGTCAACATGACTTTTAATCCTTTCATCATTTTGGACATTTTCTGTGAAATAACCATGTTGATCTGAGATAGTGAGGAAGGTCAGTTTAGGGCCGGATGTCTCGGGAAGCGTGTTGGCGGGCTTTCCCGAACCGGTTTCTGTTTTGGACTTTTTGAGGGTATTTTAAGGACCTATAATGACACTTGTGTGTGATTGGAAATGACACTTGTGTGTGATTGGAAATGACATCAACCATTTCCAAGTCCACTTTTAACAACTCCAAGAACCATGTCTAGGAATCCTTTGTTTCTGCTTCCATCACTACCATTGCTGTAATCTAAGTCTCATTGTTTGCATCTATTCCAATTGCCGTCAACAACTATCCCTCATATATCCGCTTCAGATGACACCCATCAAAGCCAATAAAAGGCCTACATATGGCTCATCCCAATTGAAAAATCAGCAGAGGCCATATCCATAATTGCTGATATGTGCATCTTTTACATTTGATTGAATTCTTTGCAGAAAGGCTTTAGAAAGCCAAGTTGATGTGGCTTGTGCATTTTTAAAGACTCTGGAGCATGTGTACGTGGGATTGTTGTGCTTGACAACTAATGTGTTGTCACTATAACTCACCCTAGAGACATATATTTCCCAGTTACAACCATCTACTATGCACTCACACTTCAGTTTGTACATTGCATTCCTCTTGTACTTGACATCTGTTCTAGTTGATAGACAACACTCCCTAACTTCTTGCTTGGATAACACATAATACTAAACAACATACCCATATCCAAGCTTGGCCTGACTCCATGAATATGGGGATTGTACTCTATAAACCTCTTACCAGTTTTCCCTTTCACATAATCTTCCTCTTCATCCAAAATTGGATCTAACGTATCTTGAATTGTTTTATCCCCCTCTTCAAGCTACTCATCCTCTATTTCTTCCACCAACACATCTAGACCAGCTGTAGCTGTAGCATGAGGAGAAAGGTCCAACTACTGTAGCACGAGGAGGAGGTCTAGTTGGTGGTGGTGTAGCTGATGATTCAGGTGGTGCAACTAATGGTTTTGGTTGTGCAGTTGATGGTTCTGGTTGTGCAACTGATGGTTCTGGTGATTCCGCTACTGAAGTTGTAGCATGAACAGGTGGTGCATCCGATGAAGTGTTTCCAGCTACTATTGTGGTTCCAGGTTCAAGTGCTTCTGAGGACTCAAGGGCTTCAGGTGCTAAGGACTCAGGGGCTTTAGGTGCTGAGGGCTCAAGGGCTTATGTTGTTGAGGACTCAGGAGCTTTAGGTGCAGCCTCCCCAATATCAGTGTAAAAGTCATCAAAGTGTGATGTCTCTTGCACCCAAGTTTCTAACAACTCCCTATCCAACCTCTTCTCCTTTGTAGGAATGGCCTCATCTCCAGTGTCAGCAAAACCAGAACATGTTGATGCTTCAGAGTCGTCCAACTCAACCCCTATCCTATTGTTAATCTTTTTTTCTTCATTAGTTGGTTTTCCCTTCCATTTATCTTTTTTTTTTGCATAGTTTCTTCATCTTATTTAACAGTGTCTGTTTCTCGTCTATGAGTTGGCACACCACCTATAACCACTAAAGTTTTACCCTTATCTAGTTGAATGTAAACTTTTTTTTTCCATCCTGGCCCCTAGCACTTCAGTCTCATCCTCCAACTCCTCAATGACAACACTTGATTTCTTGGTCCCCTCACCTTGTTCACTAGCGACCCTCAGCCTTTCCCTTCTTCTAACTGCTTTTAAAAACTTCTTTGGGTCATCCATATTAATGTCCGTAAAAAAAAATTTCAATCTCTTCCACACTAGGAACCACCTCACACATTTTCAACACATCTGAGTCATCCAACAATATACAACATACTCCTTCCTCGATCTCATATTGATATAGGATAATACCATCTATATAATCTAAAGCCTTTACCATTTGGTCAATTTCAAACATACACATCATATCCTTCTCACAATAATCAATGTAATCTACTTGGCCATATATATATATCTATTAGTAGCCCACTTCTCACCATGGAATATCTTTAAGGTAAAGTAACCCGATTTACCTACAATTTCACAATAACCTAAAGTTACCACCAACTTTAAGCTTTAGTTTTCTTTCATACGCACCAAATCAACCCTAATTTTCTACAACAGAGCAATATACAAGTAAAAACACATAAAACCATAAAACACACGTGGTCCACCATCCAAAATTAGATTCCAGAAACAAAGCACAAAGTTGAATGACAGTAGCCATTCTATATTATAGCAACAAAGCACAAAGCAACCATTTTATGATTTTTTGTTCCCCACTAACTGGGCATCAATCAATAAACAAACAAAAATATTCCTAAAAACTATCAAAGCATCCATCTTTCTATTTTAAACTAAAACCTAACAAACACAAATAAGAAATGTTAATATGGTGAGAAGCACTAACCGTATCAGTGTTGTCTTCTTCCTCGCGACCTCACACGCCACCCCTTTATTTCACATTCTCTCGTTTTCACGACGTTCGTCCTCAACCGTAAGAGTATCAGAAACAATATACCTCAGTTGCGACCTCAAAACATCAATGGCCAATCGAATTGGAATTTCGAATTTGGGAATTAGGGCTCTAGGGGGGATTTTTCGCGCGTTTGATGTGGGGGATGAGCTCAAACAGTATAATTGATTAATCCCCAAAATTCCCATTGATATTTTGCCACATCAGATGCTGAGTAACATTCACTATTTGCCACGTATGCACTTAATTGACATTTGGACGGAATATGTGACCGAAACACTATTTTGAAAACGACGGCATATGTTGGGTACGCAATTGAAATTTTTTTTAGTTCCGATATTTTTTGAAATCGATCCTGTAATTTAGGTACTTTTATGTAGTTCGTCCTAATATAATAATAGTATTATTTCAGTAGACTTAAGGTACCAGATAATATTCCCAAATTAAGTAATAAACTGATAATAATTACTTATAGCAAATAATAATAATAATAATGAAAAATGATATAATGTAAGGTTTAGAGCCAAATGGAAAAAATAAGGTGAATAATATAATAATAATAATAATAATGATAAATGAATATCATGTAAGGTTCAGAGAAAGAGAGGAAAAAGGATTTGTAAAAAAGAAAGGACAAAAACGGTCCTTAAAAAGCATAATTTATAAATAACAAATAATAATAAAAAGAGAAAAGGGCAAAAACAGTATTGTACTTTCATAAGCATACTACCAATGATTTAGCTCTAGTATAGATAATGTCTGAAGTCATTCCCCTCTTCTCTATCCAAAAACAAAAAGTCCTAATACTCTGAGCCTCAACCCAGCTATCCACCTCCATCCACATTCCTTTCGGTAGCCATTGTTCGTCTCTTCTATTCGGACACTCTTACCTCATAATTAAGCTCATATCAATTCAGAAAGTCTTCTATTCGGACACTCTCATTACCTCATAATTAAGCTCATATCAATTCAGAAAGTCGAAGAAGACCTTCCTCGAACTTGTACCCTTGTAGTCCTCTCAGTCGTCAATGACAAAGTCGTGGAGACCTTCCATGATCTCAAGTATGCACTCTTCGACACAGCACATGCCATTATCAACCGTGCAATCATCCACGACCTTCAAAACAAGCACCGTGGTATTGCCTCAACACTCATATGTGTCGATGTCCGTGGAGGAGGCAAAAAGCCCTACTTGCATAAGAAAATGAATTAGGCTCCCAACTTGAAGTTTCATCTTCGGACCCAAATCTCGAGATTGGACTATCAAAATTGATATCAAGAAGAAGAGACTCACGATATCAATGGGAGTGATTCGAAAAGTCAAAACGTAAAATTTCATTGTGTCGATGTAGAGGTGATGTTTATACCCGAATTTTCTGATGAGGAAAGTGAAGGACAAACCTTGAAGATGTTTGCTCTAAGGAAGTTGAATTTGTTTGATATTTTAAATGCGGATAAGTTTTGACGCCAAAAATTATAGACTATTTGAATGTAAGATAAGGGCTTAATTATGAGAGAGAGAAAGATGCAGATAACTGAGTTGCTCTAGAACAGGTAGGGACTTGATTGGAGTTATCTTTTTTATTTTTTGAGATAAAAAGGGGGCTTCAAACATAATGGTAAAACCGAAATTTTACGCAACGTTTTAAAAGCATGGTAACGGTAAATTATCTCTCTCTACCCCAAATTTAACAAAATGCAATTAGAATCGACGGATTAGAAGAGATAAAAGTTGTGAATTCCTAGAGCAAAGCAAGGTAATTCATGATTCTAGGTTAAGCGAACGATTCCAGCGATATTTGAACTAAAACGCCTAAACAAATTACCCCTACTTTTTATCCCCAACTTATGAACAGAGCACAATTTTTCATTGGCAAGTAAACAAGGTCCAGAAAGTAAGCAAAAGCAAGGAGAGCGCAATGAAAGTGAATAAATTATTCCATATTTCCATTATCCACATAAAGGTTGTTCAAGTGCACAATACGAATACAAAGACGTTGTGATCTACCTATTACCAGTTGTTACATAAATCGGTAGCACCAACCACTTCCTTCTTTCCCTCGTATTACTTAGTAAGTAGGCTCTTTGCGCTCTGGTCCTAACTTATCAATGTCATCTCCACTACACCCTTTTGAACTCATAAGTCGTCAAACATGGTGGACATCAGCAATCCTTGAACAAACTTACACTTGCGTGCCTTCTCCTCTTGGTCCTTGTGAGACAAGGCTGGTTGTTGAACGTTTCTGCCATCATACCCCAAAAAAAAAAAAACAAAAAAAAACAAAAAATCCTTAACCAAATTTCACCAAATTAAACAAAAATACATAAATACGCGTCATTGTATACACAAGCATACATATGCACATCAAAATGCTTGTAAACCCATTATCACTAACTCATCTACACATAAAAGAATCGCAAAATATTATCATATTATATACCAACACACGTACCTTTCCAAGGACTCTTCCATGGTGCTCTCCTTTACAAAAGAATCTTCAACTAAAGGACGAGGCTGCGTAATCACATGCTCATCAACCGTGGGTGGGTTATATATAAACGAAGACAGCAAAGGATCAGCTTCGGTATTTGAGGAGAAAGGAAACGAAGAACCTCCTAGAAGGGCTTGTAAACTTCCTTCGCGAAGCTCTTTCCTCAATATAGAAAATGTTGAACTAGATCCCCTGCGAAATTTCCTTTTGCGCTGTACGTAATCTATAGTTAAGGAACACATCAACATTTACTATAGACCTAAAAGTAAATATAGCCAAACCACAGAAATAAAAAAGGGAAACTATCCAATTATTGATGTAAAAAAAGGGACCATTGTAGATACAAGACTAACAGGTGCAAATGAAGGAAGTGAGCATCGAACAACAGCAATAAGGTGAAGGTGATTATCAAATTATCATCACTAGCCTCCATGCAGGCCACATACATAAAAAATGCAGTAAAAGTCCATATCTTTAGTAAACAAGCAAGTCTGTTGTACAGATATTCTGTCATTAAAATAGAATACAACAAAGGTTATCTTTTATAAAAAGCTCAAGCTCATCTTTAAAACAATTAACATCTCAATCCCTATGACGGATAGATGTTTGAATATTTCAAGGTAAACTTGAGAAAACATTAAAGGTCTTACACACATGATTCTCTATTACACCATGATTAGATGGGTTTAATCAACTATCCCCAATCAGTTATGGTCTTAAGCTCTAGGTTATTAGTTAAATGTGTTCCCATATTAGATATAGGCTTGGTTTATACCTATCATTGACAAAAAATTCAACCCCAAAGCTATGGATTCCTCATTGCATTATCGAACTAACATTTGGTGGCCAATGAGCATGCACCTAATGAGAAAAATATAGCACAGAAAAAACAAAGGATATCTTTAACAAACTCCCATGCTGTGTGGTAATGTGGCTCACAAGATTTGCTCCCACTCTTTTAGCACAAACTGGACAGACCTGGAAATCAGAAAAGGAAACGACTTCAGGAGCAAATTTAACAAAGGGAAGGTTCATAAACAATTCGAGACAAATAAACATACAGAACAACAGCGACAGGCAGGTTCATAAACAATCCAAGAAAAACATTACCTAATTTTCATTGATTAAAACCATTAGACATAACCAATAAACAAAGGCAGATACCAGTTCTAAAACTGGCTCGAACCTTTCATAAGAAACACAATAAAATAGGGGCAGAGTTGAACTTAGCATGCAAAAATAACACTGAAAATGCTGGTCATTCTAAAAAGCGAGAAACAAAGATTACCGAGATGATCAATTCTCATTTTTCACCATCTACCATAAGAAAGGCATCAATAGTCACGAAAGACTAATCTGATAAAAAAGCAGCCCCACTCCCCCTAGTTAATAACTCAGACCTACTCAAATGGAAGTCCTACACAACAAAGATAACATGCAGAGCCTAAACCCATTCAAAACGCAAGTAAACCATCAGCATGCCTTCGAATGCTATCACAATTCCCAAAATTTCACTCGAACTATACTGAATATACAGTTCCCTCACAATTAATGAGAATACCAAAGCAAAACCTGCAAAAATTGTTCCTTTCTAAGAGTAAGTGATAATCAGACCCCACGTCCTCGCAAGCATTAACATTTATAGGGAAATGGAACCAAGACTTAGCTAGTAATTTCCAACAATCCTACTAACAAAAAAAAAGTGGAAATTAATTAATTAAAGTGCAAAACTTCAAAATCAAACTAATGAAAAATTAAAATTGAATAAAATACCCCGCTTTTGGCCTCCACAGGATGCTCCTCATCGATGTGACAACAAAGCCCAACAACATCAAAATCCTCGGCGCAAAAAGGGCACAGAAACTCGGCCTTTAACTCATCATCTCCGTCAAATTCTTCGTGCGCAAACAGATCTGCATCAACCGCAATCACCAACACCCAACGAATTCATAAAAATCAGAAATTTACGAACATTGAAAACCCCAGGCGCAGTTAGGGGAAACTCACCGGATCGTGATTGGTACCGCCTTGCCGAATTTGAGGAATTTGAGAAGAGACTGCTCCAGGAATTATCAGAGTCCATTTTGATGCACATAGAAAATGAATTGCAGAGACAGACGGAATCGTAGCTCGAATCCAAATTAGGTAGCAAATTGAGAAAAAGCAAAACCTAGCAAAAGATTGAAGACGAAGACGAAGACGAGATAAAGCGAGTATGCGTGGTGTATGAGTGTGAGGAAGCGACCAAGAAATTGCGTGTGAGGGAGAGCACACAGACGACTCTCTACCGAGCTTCCGGTGGGGGTTTCCCTCAATTTATACTCCTCGCATGGCGGCAATGCCCTCACATTTTACTTCGAATTCCGAGTATGCCACTAAGTACCTGAGCCATGCGATTTTTCGTACAGTGATGATTTTATTGGATTGACAGCGTGTGTGTGATATGTTATTCACACGTGTGTGCAGTTTTGATTTTCTTTTACTTTTTTGGCTGATGGGTTTTGTTTTTGTGGCTCGACGCGGTTTTATGTCCTCAGCCTTCTCGCACAAGTTTCGATTAAAATTGTAACACCCACGCTAAGTAGGCAAACTTCATAACATTTTGATTTTGATTTTATTATTTTTAAATTTTTTGTAATTGAGTTATGAAAAAAATAATGATATCAAAATAAAGTTTTAAATAATTAATAATGAAAATAAAATGTTGAGAGCAAAACCATTATCGGGTCAGGGGCCAAGTTGGTTTACGAAATTGGACATGAGGCCCAATTGTGTTTTATGAATGTGATTTCGGATCGGAGACCCATAAATGGATTTGGATTTGGGAAATCGGATTTGTGGATTACGATGGTTTTAGGGAAATCCCGGGCATAGGCCTATTTGAACGGATTGAGATGATTATAAAATGTTTTCTATATACCTTTCTTATGATCTGATATCGCCCCTCCAGGGAGGGTCAGGGACCTGGGTGATCCTAGGGGAGACTTGATTGAGACCGAGGGGCACGCGTAGCTCTATACATGACATCTGGGATGTCAGGTATTGCCTGTGAGGAATTATTCTACGTAGCGACCGAACCGTAGAGTAACTCAGAAGCAGGATTGCTATTATTTGACGTTTAGGATGCCAGACATTTAGGATGCTGAGGATAGGTATATAATGGTATTGGATTGAATTGTGATTCATGGTTTTACTGGATTATGTATTTGGATTTCAGATTTATTGGATTTATGAAATGATATTTCAGTGTTGGTGGTTTTGGGCTGAGTTCCCACATACTTGGATTTATGGTTTTGGACTGAGTTCCCACATACTTGGATTTATGGTTTTGGGCTAAGGTCCTAATGATTTAATTAAAGTAAATAGTTTGATTATTGGTTTTCGAATGCATGCATGCTTTTTAGTTAAGGGCATAAATTTCTTGTTATGAAATGTGTTTTTATTAAAATATTGATTTTTCGTCCACTCACAGCTTTAATGGTTTTAATGTCCTTCAGGTTGATCACGGATGCAGGCTGTAGTAGAGACCGAGACATCACACTCCTCTGCCGATCCTGGCGCGCTCTAGAAGCTCCGAACAGGCTGAGGTGTTGTGTTAACCCTTGTCTGACACTTCGCATCAGACGGGAGCATGGCACATCCTACGTTAATCCTAGGGGGATTTGGGATGAATCGTGTCAAGTGGTATTAGAGCACGGTTTACTCTTGTGGTACGCGCAGGTCGAGGATGTGATGTCTCTACGAGTACGACAACCTGTTATCAACCTAATAGTTAGGATAGCGGGATGATAGTTAGTGGGAATGAATCATGGATAGTTTTGGGTTCGACATCTGGTGCCTCAGTATACCATAGTTATGTCGTGGTTCGGCAGTGTGGGACCCTACTAAGGGATGAACGTAACAGTGGTTTAGAGTTTTGACCGTGGGACGATTATGTCGGGATCACCTATGACTATATTGTAGGGTCGGATATGACAAGATTGTTGTTTGGGACCGTTCTTCGGTCAAGTCAGGATAATGGTACTGTTGAGAGCAGGCGAGTTTCTCGAACCTCAGTTGTTGTGGAACCCGAAATCATCCAAAAATTACGGAGCTGCCACGTGGCCCGTAATTCCCAAAAATGACCAATTTTCTCCTGGCAATAATGCTGATCATTTGAAAAGACTCGCATATTAAATAATCTATTTACCAGTTAAATACATTATTTGATCGGGTTACAATCTCCGTAACATCAATATTCTCCCCGAGAGTTAATTGTCGTTATTCTTAATAATAGATGATTAATATTGATATTAAAATACAATAATTGTCATTACTATCATGATAAACCATCTTTGTAATTATTAAATAGTATATTTAATTAATAATATATTTTTTATTCATTAAATATTCAATCGACCAATCAGAACGCTCCAAGGTTCCCAAGATTTTCCTATAAATAGCAAGGCACATTTCACTTCCAAGGTACGTTGATTCTTCGTTTCGAAGTATATCCCTTTCCTCTCTCAAAACTAACTTAAGCATCAGAGTGTTCTTGGTCGAACAACCCCCCGGGTAAATCGATCGAAGCAACGATAGCTAATTGTTTACTGTTTGTAGGAATTGTGAGGCCTTTTCGCTACGAGTTCAATCTTTGATTCAACAATTGGTGCTTTCATTGAGAACTATTGAGGAATACTCAGAAGAAGCTCTCTCAATTGTTCGTCGTTCATCTTTCTTCGTTCGTCGTTCATCGACATTGTTCGAAGAGTTTGAACGTTGTTCATCACTCATCAAGAAATCGTTCATCGTTCATCTTTCTTCGTTCGTCGTTCATCAACATTGTTCGAAGATTTTGAACGTTGTTCAAGTCATCCATCAACAATCTTTCCAATTCAAAATCCTTCGATTCAGCATGGCTAAGGTTCGTCGATCCATTCATTCAGCCGGAGAAGGTGTTTCTGCCTCAACAGCTCAGACGAGGAATGAGACTCACATAGAGACTCCGGAGAAGCGCCCAGCTCAACCCAGGCGCGTGTCCATAGAAGTGCCCATTGAGACACTCGAAGGGAGACCAACCTTCAGCTTTGGAGCATTCCCCTCTCCAGCCAGCCAAATACCCCCGCCAGGGGAAGGAACTTCGGCTCTACAACAGGCAGGCAGGAGGTTGATGGGAAGTACATCACGACATGATCAGCCCGCAGCAAACATGGTCCTAAGGGACTTCCTGGATGGGTATCATGACATCTTAGGGAGAAGTCACCCCCAACCCCCCCCTTCCCTTCCCTCTCAGGATAACTTGGCGCAACAAGTTGAAAGGTTGAGCAACCAAGTTCAACTTCAGTCAGAGCTCTTGCAGCAACTCCTAGCAGGGAGACTAGTCCAGGAGCAGGACAGACGATCCACGTCACGTGGAAGACAAGAGAATGCCCAAAGACGTCCTGGGAAAGAACAAGTCCGCTGCCAAATAATGTCACGAGATACTTCGCTAAGCGATTCTGGAGAAGAAAGTCACGCTCGTCGAGCAAAAAGCCTACAACGCCTAAATCCAACAGTACGTGAACGACTAGGAGGTAGGGTTGGGGCAACCTCACGGGCAGAGCTCTCACAGCGCTCACATGGGAGTAGGGGGCAACCGCAGACTCTATACGAAGACCCAAGACGATCTGCCCACGACAGTGAAGGAGAAGATGAGGCCTACTCCCCTACACGATCCCAAAGATCGAGGGAAGAGGCCCATGGAGGTTCTCGACGACTGGCACAACGGGACTCATCGCCTCAGCACGGCGCGTTGCGGGCTAATGATGTTCAAAAGATGCTGGACAGGCATCTTCGTGCTCAGCGAGGTGGCGATCTAGAGGACGATCTACGTCACCAAATACAGCTCTCTACGCCCTTTGTAAGGGATATCGAGGACGAGCTATTCCCCCAGAGGTTCGCAACGCCGAACTTTACTCCATTCAAAGGAGCCTCCGATCCGGTAAAACACATAGATTATTACCGAGGAGTCATGGTCCCCCATAGGTCTAACGATGCACTTATGTGCAAAGTTTTTCAAGCTTCTCTTCAAGGCCAAGCCATGACTTGGTTCAATCATCTCCCCCAAAGGCCGATTGAGTCCTTTGAAGAGTTGGCACTGGCATTTGTGAAGGAATACGCACAACTTCGGACAATCGAGGTGAAAGATGACCATCTTTTCTCTGTCCGAAAGAGAACAAAAGATACTCTACGAAAATATATACGGAGATTTTACGAAGAGAAGTCTCGCATTGTCGGTTGTAGTGACCTTGTTGCAGCAATGGCATTCAAACAAGGACTCCCTCAAGACAGCCAGCTTTACGGGGACATCGTAATGAGCAATGCACGAAGTCTCACCAAAATACTTTCGCTAGCAGAGCGACATGCAAGTTAGGAGGACGAGAAAAACGCCACTCAAACTCAAGACCATGCTGGGGCTAGTGAGAAGACCCCCAAAAAGGAGGAGTCCCATGGAAAGTTTACGGTTGGAAAGTCCAACAAGCGCAAAGCGGGACAACCTTCCCAAACACCAGCTGTGGGCAAACCTAATTTGCAGCTATCTTTGCCAGTCCATCAGATCCACAATGAAATTAAGGACAAACCATGGTTCAAGAAGCCGGAGCCAGTCAAAGGAGATTAGAAGAAGGCTGATAAAACGAAGTGGTGTGCCTTCCACGAGTGTTATGGGCACAACATCGAAAAATGCATATCTTTCGAGAGATATCTCCGAAATCTCATCAAGGAAGGGCATTGCACTGAGTACGTCAAGGGGAAGGCTGTGGATCGACCTACTGACAAGGAACCAAAGGAACCTGCAGCCAAGATGATTCGCATCAACACCATCATGGCTGAATCAGAATTGCTAGGAACCACCTCCAAGCAGAAAAAGAGAAAGATACGAGATGCACTTGCCGTCTCTCAAGTCTCCCAAGTTACCACCCCCGGGGTGGCCAACGACCTTGTCATTGGTTTCTCTTTGAAGGACAAGGAGGGACTTGATTGGCCGCATGATGATGCATTAGTCATATCAATTCAGATCGCTCATGCTCAGGTTGATTGGATTCACGTGGATGAGGGGAGCGTGGCAAATATCCTCAACCTGGATGCAGTGCTAGGATGGGGTTAGAAATCCTCGCAGTAAAGGGGGCTGTCCCTCTCCAAGGTTTCAATGGGTCAACCAGCATGACCGTAGGTACTCTCCAGCTGGATGTACATTCAGACCCCGTTGTCATGACCCATACATTTTACATCACGGACGAATACTCCCCATACAATGGAATCCTCGGAAGGCCATGGCTTCACCTTGGATGGCACGCTCTGGGCGTACCACACCACTCCGTATCGAGCAACAGGAGAGTCTCTATTCACCCTTGCATACGGAACTGACGCAGTCATTCCTCCACATGTTGTTGTCCCGGCACCTTTCACCGAGCTCGATGATCTAGTAGTCAACTCCATCGCTCTGAGAACTTCACTTGGTCTCAGCGAGGAATTAAGAGAGCAAATGGTGAAGCATATCTCCAGCTACCAGCAGCAAGTGAGAAGCTCCTATAACAAGAAGGCTCGACTCCGACACTTTCTCCCAGGCGACCTTGTTCTCAAGAAAAAGTTTGCGGCACCCAATCGTCCAGGGTCTCAAAAACTCAAATCCCCATGGAATGTAACGCCCCGGACGTTCTGGAAATGTAATATTATTAAATATTGAATAAAATGACGTTTTAACCCCTGTGTTTGTGTGGTCGATTTGTTGACTTTTTGATTTGGAGGTCGAACGGACGTTGAGTGATGACCGTGACGTAGTTCGGGATGCCACGAGTTCATAGACAGGTGGCACGTCCGATTCGGACGCTCGGAGTGAAAGTTATGATGTTCGGAAGTTCAGGGGCATTATCGTAATTTGGGCGTTATAAGGGGAAAAAGTTGACTTTTTGTTTGACAATTGATATTCATTTGACTCGAAGACCGTTATGTTCGTCTCGATGCCCCGAGTACAACGACAGGCGGCACGCTTGAAACGGACGTCGGATGACCGAGTTATGGGTCACGGATGTTGGAGGGCATTTTGGTAATTATTGCACAGAGGGGCATTTTGGTCATTTCACGGTGGTTACTGTTCACCACCGTGAAAAACAGAGTGCACGGCCGTGGGTTTTGTGCGTGCAATTGTTTATGGCTAGTGGGGGGCTCAGACGTTTTGTTTATGTAGTTTTAGGCAGTGGAAGCAGGATTGAGTGACCTTGGTGCACGTTTGGGCAGAGCTCAGAGCACGCGAGAGTGAGGAATGGCCGTGGTCTCTATGCTTGCGGGAAACCGTTTTCAGAGACTTCAGGGTGTCTCCCACGAGTTGCTGGCCGTTTGAATCGATTACTCTGATTGCTGTTGGACTTAGGGACTCATTTGCGTCCTTTCTGCGGTGGAAAAACTGAGAGAGATTGAGAGAACCAGTGTTGAACCATTTCGGGTTTCTGGGGGGGGAAATCGCAGAGTTCAAATTCTGAGGGTCGAAGGATCAAACTAAACACACGGTGAGACTTCTGGGAGTGTTAGGATCACTACGGTGCAAGAACTGAAGGGATTGGAGCCCGTTTCGCCCAGGAACCTGAGCTACGGTTCAGAGTTGAACCAGTTGGAGGGAAAAACTGAATTCGATTTCTGAGGTTTGTTGATCGAAACCAGGGGCCATTCTAGTCTTCTGGGAGCAAAAGGAAACCAACCACGTCAAATTCGAAGGACGACATTCACGAATTGGCCAAGAACGGAGTACCCTGGTTCTGAGTATTTTCGAGCTTGAGGACGACGACTTCCAGGTAACGGCGAGACCAATTGATGGTACCATTGTGTTCGTATGAATCCCCTTAACCTACTGGTGAAAATAATTTGAGATTGGGGTTAGTTTGGGTGAGTTCCAGAATGTCGATTTGTTCGACTGTTCGAGTTTGAGTTGGGTCGTTTGGGTACTAGTCGAGGTTAACCTTCATTACAGACCTAAAATTAAAGGATTAGGGAAGATAATAGGATCAAAAACGAGAGGAATTGATTGAGAATTGGGCTTGAACTGGTCGGGTTGAGTCGCGGGTATTAGACCCGTTTATCAGTTGATTCGGGTAAGGACGAAGGTACTGTAGCTTGGCGCGTGGCTTTCACGCGCAGCCACTTTGGGCGGCGCGTGACGGCGCGTGTGACGTCAACTCCGATCACGGTCAACATGAGAATTAATCCTTACAGTTTAATTAACATTTTATCTTTAGAGTTCGAATCGATCGGGAGTCATTCGGGATAATTTCGGGAGTCCGGAAGATTCAGTCTTTAAGTTTATTTTTCGCCGAAAATCCGGGAAAATTAGGAAAAATCCTACGAGTTATTTTGGGATGTTTGTAACCCTTCTTGTACGTTTTCACAGGCCCGGACACTTCCGAAGCTACGGAGGAGCACGCGGGACGCGATTGACGCGTCCTAACACTGTGAGTGGACTTTTTGATTTTTTAAATTGGGCATGCATGACTATTTTGCTTATTTATCTCATGGTTTTACATATGATTTTACGATGGTGAGATGATATATCGGTTTTACTTGTTTTCACGTTTTTCGAGATAATTATCGTATTTCACGCATTTCGAGATTTCGGTTTCTGCCTATGCATGCGTGATAATTTTTGATGAAGTATCAGGTTATGAATATGCATGTTTCGGATTTATGACGTTTGATCATATTGTGAAGAAATTTTCTGTTAATTGCATGTGTTGGAATTTACATGTGAATTCGGGCATGAGTCCTATTACGATGAGAAATGTTTTTGGAATAACGTTGGAAAAAGATTTGTGATGAATCCTGATTTACTATGTTTAAAAACGGTTTTGGGTTTAAAGACCCGGTTGATGGTTGGATCTGGTTTTGGGTTTAAAGACCCGGTATGTTGATTTTGGGGGCGGGCCCGAAAATTGAGTTTAAAGACTCGTGAGTTTAAAGACTCGATTATTATGATACCCCCGAGGCCTACTAATCGTGTTTTGAGTTTAAAGACTCGTTGATATCCCGGGAAGGCCTAATGTTGAGTTTAAAGACTCGGATGGATCCAACGACATAATTGTGGTTAATGATTCACGTTTTACATGATTTGTGCAATTAACGTTTAAAATGACGGTTTCTGACACCCGGAATTGTTAAATGGTTTTTACATGAATTATGGTGATCCTTGTAACGTTTCCCATGTGTTTCGGAAAAAAAAAAGTTTTCAAAAGTTTAATATGCAAAATTTGGATATTTGGTTATGCATGCGTGTTACAAAACTGGAGGGCGAACCCGATTTTGGAAAAACTGTTTTCCCTATAAAGCTTATGTTTCGGTCCACTCACACTTTGTTGTTTTAAATTCCCTCCAGGTCGTGGAACAAGCGTGGGGGCAAGCGCCGAGGCAGAGGCGGAGGCATAAAGTTTTTCCGTTGCGGAGTAGTTAGTTCACAGAGTAGGACTTGTTTCTTTAACTTGTTTTGTAATATTGCTCTGTGAAACTGTGGACTTGACGTCCAGTCGGATGTATTTGTTTAATCTCCCTGGTCTGACAATGGGTGTGTTGTAATTTTAACTAGTTTCCGGTCTTTTTGATTCGATTGTCAGACGGGAGCAGGATGCTTCCCGATTATCGAGGCGATAATCGGGGTGGGTCCTGTCAATTGGTAGAGAGGTGTCCGCACTGGACTGTGACATGGGAGTGAGTACGCCCACCGGAGATGTGTTTGTGGTGAATCAAGTGTTGCGGGAGTGCCCCGTAATGGTAGGTGATGTTGGTCTGGTGGCAGATTTGATACTCTTGGACTTGCATGACTTTGATGTCATCTTGGGTATGGATTGGTTAACGCTCCATCATGCCTCTATCGAATGCGTCGATAAGAGGGTTACTTTTCGGAGCCTGGGGTTACCGGAAACCACTTTTCAGGGAATTCAGCGAGCAACTCCTGTCGGAGTAATATCTGCCCTGAAGGCAAGTAAGTTGTTGAGGAAGGGGTGCCAGGGATACTTAGCCCGAGTGATGGATTCACGAGCTGCACCATTGCGGGTGGAGGATATACCGATTGTACGGGAGTTTCCGGATGTCTTTCCGGAGGATCTACCGGGATTGCCACCGCATCGAGATGTTGAGTTCACTATTGATCTGGTTCCAGGTACGCAACCTATTTCTCAGACTCCGTATCGTATGGCGCCAGCCGAGTTGAAAGAACTGAAGGCGCAGTTACAAGAATTACTTGAGATGGGATTTATTCGACCGAGTGTATCCCCCTGGGGAGCTCCGGTGTTGTTTGTGAGGAAAAAGGATGGGAGTTTGAGACTTTGCATCGATTACAGGCAACTGAATAAAGTAACAGTCAGGAACAAATACCCGTTGCCTCGGATCGATGATTTGTTCGATCAGCTGCGAGGAGCGCAGTACTTCTCCAAAATTGATCTACGTTCTGGGTATCATCAATTGCGGGTTAAGGATGAGGATGTACCCAAGACAGCCTTTAGGACCCGTTATGGTCATTATGAGTTCCTGGTGATGCCGTTTGGCTTGACCAACGCACCCGCAGCGTTTATGGATTTGATGAACCGAGTGTTGCAGCCTTACTTGGATCACTTTGTCATCGTGTTCATTGACGATATCCTGGTCTACTCGAGGAGTGCGGTAGCGCACGAGGAGCACTTAAGGATGGTACTGGGTACCTTGAGGGAAAACCAGTTGTACGCAAAGCTCAGCAAATGTCAGTTTTGGTTGACGAGCGTGAGTTTCTTGGGGCATGTGATCTCAACGGACGGGATCAGTGTGGATACTCAGAAAATTGAGGCAATGGCGAAGTGGGAACAACCGAGGACCGTCACTGAAGTCAGAAGTTTCTTGGGTTTGGCTGGTTACTACAGGAGGTTTGTAGAGGGTTTCTCTACCATTGCTGCCCCGTTGACGCGACTGACGCGGAAGGGAGTCATGTTTGAGTGGGATGACGGTTGTGAGCGTAGTTTTCGGGAGCTAAAGGAAAGGTTGACGTCTGCTCCTATACTGACCCTTCCAGACGACAGTGGGGAATTTGAGGTGTACAGTGATGCATCCTTACAGGGTTTGGGATGTGTACTAATGCAGCATGGGAAAGTGATCGCCTATGCTTCGCGCCAGTTGAAACCACATGAGCGCAATTATCCGACGCACGATTTGGAGTTAGCTGCTGTTGTGCATGCATTGAAGATTTGGAGACATCACCTGTACGGTGCGACTTGCAGAATGTTTACGGACCACAAAAGCCTGAAGTACTTGTTCACTCAGAAAGGAGTTGAATGTGAGGC
Organism: Prinsepia uniflora; assembly: GCA_032719365.1. NCBI lineage: Eukaryota > Viridiplantae > Streptophyta > Magnoliopsida > Rosales > Rosaceae > Prinsepia > Prinsepia uniflora. The sequence continues at coordinate 45,108,796 of CM064872.1, read as the reverse complement.
AGCGACGGTGGCTAGAGCTAATTAAGGACTATGATTGCACGATTGAGTACCACCCGGGAAAAGCCAATGTGGTGGCTGATGCTCTAAGCCGGAAGTCAACGCATTCTGTAGCACATCTACGGACGGTTCATTTACCACTTTTGGTGGAACTCCGTAAGAATAGCATTGATTTGGGTTTCGATGGCCAAGGTGTCTTGCTGGCTAATTTTCATGTGAGACCACTTCTGGTCGATCGGATCGTTGAGGCACAATCTCAAGATCCTGTCTCATGTGTACTTCGGATTGAAGTGGAAGCCGGTGAACGGCTAGACTTTACAGTCAGGGAGGATGGAGCTTTGCTAAAAGAAGGACGGCTGTGTGTGCCCGGCGTGGAGGCACTGAAGAAGGAGATCTTGGACGAAGCTCATAGTTCGGCCTACGCGATGCATCCTGGTGGGACCAAGATGTATCGTACCTTGCGAGAGCACTACTGGTGGCCGGGAATGAAACGGGAGATTGCCGAGTTTGTCAGCAGGTGTCTGATTTGCCAGCAAGTGAAGGCTGAGAGACAACGACCTTATGGTGCCTTGCAACCACTACCTATTCCGGAATGGAAATGGGATCACTTGACGATGGATTTTGTGTTTGGACTTCCTAGGACACCCAGGGGTCACGATGGAGTTTGGGTGATTGTGGACAGGCTTACGAAATCAGCTCATTTCTTGCCAGTACGAGAGAACTTCAGAATGACACAGTTGGCCCAGTTGTTTATTGACGAGATCATCCGTTTGCACGGTACTCCGGAATCAATAGTTTCTGACCGAGACCCAAGATTTACTTCTCGATTTTGGCAGAGTCTGCAGGAAGCATTTGGGACGAAACTTCGTTTCAGTACTGCATTTCATCCTCAGACTGACGGCCAGTCTGAGCGGACCATCCAGACATTGGAGGATATGATGCGAGCTTGTGTTTTGCAATTTCAGGACACTTGGGAGTCACATCTAGCCTTGATGGAATTTGCCTACAACAACAGCTATCAAGCGAGCATTGGGATGGCTCCGTACGAAGCCTTGTACGGACGGCAGTGCAGAACTCCGTTGTGTTGGACGGACGTGGGGGAAAGGAGGCTGACTAAATTCGAATTGGTGGAACTGACGACCGAGAAGGTCAAACTCATCAAGGATCGGCTCAAGGCAGCCCAGGACAGACAAAAGAGCTTTGTGGACCATCGGATTCGAGATCTGGAGTTTGCGGTCGGAGATCGGGTATTTCTGAAATTGTCCCCTTGGAAGGGTGTAGTGCGATTCGGCAGGCGAGGGAAGTTGAGCCCTCGTTATATTGGACCTTACGAGATTACCGAGAGGATTGGCCAGGTGGCCTACCGGCTGGCACTACCGCCAGAGCTTTCGAAGGTCCACGATGTTTTCCATGTGTCGATGTTGCGGAAATATGTGTTTGACGCATCTCATGTACTGGAGGATCAGCCCATTGAACTTCGAGATGATTTGAGCTTCGAGGAACAACCGGTACAGATTTTGGATCGAAAGGAGAAAGTGCTACGTCGGAAGACCGTTCCTCTGGTGAAGGTTCTCTGGAGGAACCAGAATGTGGAGGAAGCCACATGGGAACCCGAGGCGCAGATGCGAGAACAGTTCCCTTACTTGTTTCCTTGAAATTTCGGGACGAAATTTCTTAAGGGGGGGAGATTGTAACGCCCCGGACGTTCTGGAAATGTAATATTATTAAATATTGAATAAAATGACGTTTTTACCCCTGTGTTTGTGTGGTCAATTTGTTGACTTTTTGATTTGGAGGTCGAACGGATGTTGAGTGATGACCGTGACGTAGTTCGGGATGTCACGAGTTCATAGACAGGTGGCACGTCCGATTCGGACGCTCGGAGTGAAAGTTATGATGTTCGGAAGTTCAGGGGCATTATCGTAATTTGGGCGTTATAAGGGGAAAAAGTTGACTTTTTGTTTGACAATTGATATTCATTTGACTCGAAGACCGTTATGTTCATCTCGACGCCCCGAGTACAACGACAGGCGGCACGCTTGAAACGGACGTCGGATGACCGAGTTATGGGTCACGGATGTTGGAGGGCATTTTGGTAATTATTGCACAGAGGGGCATTTTGGTCATTTCACGGTGGTTACTGTTCACCACCGTGAAAAACAGAGTGCACGGCCGTGGGTTTTGTGCGTGCAATTGTTTATGGCTAGTGGGGGGCTCAGACGTTTTGTTTATGTAGTTTTAGGCAGTGGAAGCAGGATTGAGTGACCTTGGTGCACGTTTGGGCAGAGCTCAGAGCACGCGAGAGTGAGGAATGGCCGTGGTCTCTGTGCTTGCGGGAAACCGTTTTCAGAGACTTCAGGGTGTCTCCCACGAGTTGCTGGCCGTTTGAATCGATTACTCTGATTGCTGTTGGACTTAGGGACTCATTTGCGTCCTTTCTGCGGTGGAAAAACTGAGAGAGATTGAGAGAACCAGTGTTGAACCATTTCGGGTTTCTGGGGGGGGGGAAATCGCAGAGTTCAAATTCTGAGGGTCGAAGGATCAAACTAAACACACGGTGAGACTTCTGGGAGTGTTAGGATCACTACGGTGCAAGAACTGAAGGGATTGGAGCCCGTTTCGCCCAGGAACCTGAGCTACGGTTCAGAGTTGAACCAGTTGGAGGGAAAAACTGAATTCGATTTCTGAGGTTTGTTGATCGAAACCAGGGGCCATTCTAGTCTTCTGGGAGCAAAAGGAAACCAACCACGTCAAATTCGAAGGACGACATTCACGAATTGGCCAAGAACGGAGTACCCTGGTTCTGAGTATTTTTGAGCTTGAGGACGACGACTTCCAGGTAACGGCGAGACCAATTGATGGTACCATTGTGTTCGTATGAATCCCCTTAACCTACTGGTGAAAATAATTTGAGATTGGGGTTAGTTTGGGTGAGTTCCAGAATGTCGATTTGTTCGACTGTTCGAGTTTGAGTTGGGTCGTTTGGGTACTAGTCGAGGTTAACCTTCATTACAGACCTAAAATTAAAGGATTAGGGAAGATAATAGGATCAAAAACGAGAGGAATTGATTGAGAATTGGGCTTGAACTGGTCGGGTTGAGTCGCGGGTATTAGACCCGTTTATCAGTTGATTCGGGTAAGGACGAAGGTACTGTAGCTTGGCGCGTGGCTTTCACGCGCAGCCACTTTGGGCGGCGCGTGACGGCGCGTGTGACGTCAACTCCGATCACGGTCAACATGAGAATTAATCCTTACAGTTTAATTAACATTTTATCTTTAGAGTTCGAATCGATCGGGAGTCATTCGGGATAATTTCGGGAGTCCGGAAGATTCAGTCTTTAAGTTTATTTTTCGCCGAAAATCCGGGAAAATTAGGAAAAATCCTACGAGTTATTTTGGGATGTTTGTAACCCTTCTTGTACGTTTTCACAGGCCCGGACACTTCCGAAGCTACGGAGGAGCACGCGGGACGCGATTGACGCGTCCTAACACTGTGAGTGGACTTTTTGATTTTTTAAATTGGGCATGCATGACTATTTTGCTTATTTATCTCATGGTTTTACATATGATTTTACGATGGTGAGATGATATATCGGTTTTACTTGTTTTCACGTTTTTCGAGATAATTATCGTATTTCACGCATTTCGAGATTTCGGTTTCTGCCTATGCATGCGTGATAATTTTTGATGAAGTATCAGGTTATGAATATGCATGTTTCGGATTTATGACGTTTGATCATATTGTGAAGAAATTTTCTGTTAATTGCATGTGTTGGAATTTACATGTGAATTCGGGCATGAGTCCTATTACGATGAGAAATGTTTTTGGAATAACGTTGGAAAAAGATTTGTGATGAATCCTGATTTACTATGTTTAAAAACGGTTTTGGGTTTAAAGACCCGGTTGATGGTTGGATCTGGTTTTGGGTTTAAAGACCCGGTATGTTGATTTTGGGGGCGGGCCCGAAAATTGAGTTTAAAGACTCGTGAGTTTAAAGACTCGATTATTATGATACCCCCGAGGCCTACTAATCGTGTTTTGAGTTTAAAGACTCGTTGATATCCCGGGAAGGCCTAATGTTGAGTTTAAAGACTCGGATGGATCCAACGACATAATTGTGGTTAATGATTCACGTTTTACATGATTTGTGCAATTAACGTTTAAAATGACGGTTTCTGACACCCGGAATTGTTAAATGGTTTTTACATGAATTATGGTGATCCTTGTAACGTTTCCCATGTGTTTCGGAAAAAAAAAAGTTTTCAAAAGTTTAATATGCAAAATTTGGATATTTGGTTATGCATGCGTGTTACAAAACTGGAGGGCGAACCCGATTTTGGAAAAACTGTTTTCCCTATAAAGCTTATGTTTCGGTCCACTCACACTTTGTTGTTTTAAATTCCCTCCAGGTCGTGGAACAAGCGTGGGGGCAAGCGCCGAGGCAGAGGCGGAGGCATAAAGTTTTTCCGTTGCGGAGTAGTTAGTTCACAGAGTAGGACTTGTTTCTTTAACTTGTTTTGTAATATTGCTCTGTGAAACTGTGGACTTGACGTCCAGTCGGATGTATTTGTTTAATCTCCCTGGTCTGACAATGGGTGTGTTGTAATTTTAACTAGTTTCCGGTCTTTTTGATTCGATTGTCAGACGGGAGCAGGATGCTTCCCGATTATCGAGGCGATAATCGGGGTGGGTCCTGTCAATTGGTAGAGAGGTGTCCGCACTGGACTGTGACATGGGAGTGAGTACGCCCACCGGAGATGTGTTTGTGGTGAATCAAGTGTTGCGGGAGTGCCCCGTAATGGTAGGTGATGTTGGTCTGGTGGCAGATTTGATACTCTTGGACTTGCATGACTTTGATGTCATCTTGGGTATGGATTGGTTAACGCTCCATCATGCCTCTATCGAATGCGTCGATAAGAGGGTTACTTTTCGGAGCCTGGGGTTACCGGAAACCACTTTTCAGGGAATTCAGCGAGCAACTCCTGTCGGAGTAATATCTGCCCTGAAGGCAAGTAAGTTGTTGAGGAAGGGGTGCCAGGGATACTTAGCCCGAGTGATGGATTCACGAGCTGCACCATTGCGGGTGGAGGATATACCGATTGTACGGGAGTTTCCGGATGTCTTTCCGGAGGATCTACCGGGATTGCCACCGCATCGAGATGTTGAGTTCACTATTGATCTGGTTCCAGGTACGCAACCTATTTCTCAGACTCCGTATCGTATGGCGCCAGCCGAGTTGAAAGAACTGAAGGCGCAGTTACAAGAATTACTTGAGATGGGATTTATTCGACCGAGTGTATCCCCCTGGGGAGCTCCGGTGTTGTTTGTGAGGAAAAAGGATGGGAGTTTGAGACTTTGCATCGATTACAGGCAACTGAATAAAGTAACAGTCAGGAACAAATACCCGTTGCCTCGGATCGATGATTTGTTCGATCAGCTGCGAGGAGCGCAGTACTTCTCCAAAATTGATCTACGTTCTGGGTATCATCAATTGCGGGTTAAGGATGAGGATGTACCCAAGACAGCCTTTAGGACCCGTTATGGTCATTATGAGTTCCTGGTGATGCCGTTTGGCTTGACCAACGCACCCGCAGCGTTTATGGATTTGATGAACCGAGTGTTGCAGCCTTACTTGGATCACTTTGTCATCGTGTTCATTGACGATATCCTGGTCTACTCGAGGAGTGCGGTAGCGCACGAGGAGCACTTAAGGATGGTACTGGGTACCTTGAGGGAAAACCAGTTGTACGCAAAGCTCAGCAAATGTCAGTTTTGGTTGACGAGCGTGAGTTTCTTGGGGCATGTGATCTCAACGGACGGGATCAGTGTGGATACTCAGAAAATTGAGGCAATGGCGAAGTGGGAACAACCGAGGACCGTCACTGAAGTCAGAAGTTTCTTGGGTTTGGCTGGTTACTACAGGAGGTTTGTAGAGGGTTTCTCTACCATTGCTGCCCCGTTGACGCGACTGACGCGGAAGGGAGTCATGTTTGAGTGGGATGACGGTTGTGAGCGTAGTTTTCGGGAGCTAAAGGAAAGGTTGACGTCTGCTCCTATACTGACCCTTCCAGACGACAGTGGGGAATTTGAGGTGTACAGTGATGCATCCTTACAGGGTTTGGGATGTGTACTAATGCAGCATGGGAAAGTGATCGCCTATGCTTCGCGCCAGTTGAAACCACATGAGCGCAATTATCCGACGCACGATTTGGAGTTAGCTGCTGTTGTGCATGCATTGAAGATTTGGAGACATCACCTGTACGGTGCGACTTGCAGAATGTTTACGGACCACAAAAGCCTGAAGTACTTGTTCACTCAGAAAGGAGTTGAATGTGAGGCAGCGACGGTGGCTAGAGCTAATTAAGGACTATGATTGCACGATTGAGTACCACCCGGGAAAAGCCAATGTGGTGGCTGATGCTCTAAGCCGGAAGTCAACGCATTCTGTAGCACATCTACGGACGGTTCATTTACCACTTTTGGTGGAACTCCGTAAGAATAGCATTGATTTGGGTTTCGATGGCCAAGGTGTCTTGCTGGCTAATTTTCATGTGAGACCACTTCTGGTCGATCGGATCGTTGAGGCACAATCTCAAGATCCTGTCTCATGTGTACTTCGGATTGAAGTGGAAGCCGGTGAACGGCTAGACTTTACAGTCAGGGAGGATGGAGCTTTGCTAAAAGAAGGACGGCTGTGTGTGCCCGGCGTGGAGGCACTGAAGAAGGAGATCTTGGACGAAGCTCATAGTTCGGCCTACGCGATGCATCCTGGTGGGACCAAGATGTATCGTACCTTGCGAGAGCACTACTGGTGGCCGGGAATGAAACGGGAGATTGCCGAGTTTGTCAGCAGGTGTCTGATTTGCCAGCAAGTGAAGGCTGAGAGACAACGACCTTATGGTGCCTTGCAACCACTACCTATTCCGGAATGGAAATGGGATCACTTGACGATGGATTTTGTGTTTGGACTTCCTAGGACACCCAGGGGTCACGATGGAGTTTGGGTGATTGTGGACAGGCTTACGAAATCAGCTCATTTCTTGCCAGTACGAGAGAACTTCAGAATGACACAGTTGGCCCAGTTGTTTATTGACGAGATCATCCGTTTGCACGGTACTCCGGAATCAATAGTTTCTGACCGAGACCCAAGATTTACTTCTCGATTTTGGCAGAGTCTGCAGGAAGCATTTGGGACGAAACTTCGTTTCAGTACTGCATTTCATCCTCAGACTGACGGCCAGTCTGAGCGGACCATCCAGACATTGGAGGATATGATGCGAGCTTGTGTTTTGCAATTTCAGGACACTTGGGAGTCACATCTAGCCTTGATGGAATTTTCCTACAACAACAGCTATCAAGCGAGCATTGGGATGGCTCCGTACGAAGCCTTGTACGGACGGCAGTGCAGAACTCCGTTGTGTTGGACGGACGTGGGGGAAAGGAGGCTGACTAAATTCGAATTGGTGGAACTGACGACCGAGAAGGTCAAACTCATCAAGGATCGGCTCAAGGCAGCCCAGGACAGACAAAAGAGCTTTGTGGACCATCGGATTCGAGATCTGGAGTTTGCGGTCGGAGATCGGGTATTTCTGAAATTGTCCCCTTGGAAGGGTGTAGTGCGATTCGGCAGGCGAGGGAAGTTGAGCCCTCGTTATATTGGACCTTACGAGATTACCGAGAGGATTGGCCAGGTGGCCTACCGGCTGGCACTACCGCCAGAGCTTTCGAAGGTCCACGATGTTTTCCATGTGTCGATGTTGCGGAAATATGTGTTTGACGCATCTCATGTACTGGAGGATCAGCCCATTGAACTTCGAGATGATTTGAGCTTCGAGGAACAACCGGTACAGATTTTGGATCGAAAGGAGAAAGTGCTACGTCGGAAGACCGTTCCTCTGGTGAAGGTTCTCTGGAGGAACCAGAATGTGGAGGAAGCCACATGGGAACCCGAGGCGCAGATGCGAGAACAGTTCCCTTACTTGTTTCCTTGAAATTTCGGGACGAAATTTCTTAAGGGGGGGAGATTGTAACGCCCCGGACGTTCTGGAAATGTAATATTATTAAATATTGAATAAAATGACGTTTTTACCCCTGTGTTTGTGTGGTCAATTTGTTGACTTTTTGATTTGGAGGTCGAACGGATGTTGAGTGATGACCGTGACGTAGTTCGGGATGTCACGAGTTCATAGACAGGTGGCACGTCCGATTCGGACGCTCGGAGTGAAAGTTATGATGTTCGGAAGTTCAGGGGCATTATCGTAATTTGGGCGTTATAAGGGGAAAAAGTTGACTTTTTGTTTGACAATTGATATTCATTTGACTCGAAGACCGTTATGTTCATCTCGACGCCCCGAGTACAACGACAGGCGGCACGCTTGAAACGGACGTCGGATGACCGAGTTATGGGTCACGGATGTTGGAGGGCATTTTGGTAATTATTGCACAGAGGGGCATTTTGGTCATTTCACGGTGGTTACTGTTCACCACCGTGAAAAACAGAGTGCACGGCCGTGGGTTTTGTGCGTGCAATTGTTTATGGCTAGTGGGGGGCTCAGACGTTTTGTTTATGTAGTTTTAGGCAGTGGAAGCAGGATTGAGTGACCTTGGTGCACGTTTGGGCAGAGCTCAGAGCACGCGAGAGTGAGGAATGGCCGTGGTCTCTGTGCTTGCGGGAAACCGTTTTCAGAGACTTCAGGGTGTCTCCCACGAGTTGCTGGCCGTTTGAATCGATTACTCTGATTGCTGTTGGACTTAGGGACTCATTTGCGTCCTTTCTGCGGTGGAAAAACTGAGAGAGATTGAGAGAACCAGTGTTGAACCATTTCGGGTTTCTGGGGGGGGGAAATCGCAGAGTTCAAATTCTGAGGGTCGAAGGATCAAACTAAACACACGGTGAGACTTCTGGGAGTGTTAGGATCACTACGGTGCAAGAACTGAAGGGATTGGAGCCCGTTTCGCCCAGGAACCTGAGCTACGGTTCAGAGTTGAACCAGTTGGAGGGAAAAACTGAATTCGATTTCTGAGGTTTGTTGATCGAAACCAGGGGCCATTCTAGTCTTCTGGGAGCAAAAGGAAACCAACCACGTCAAATTCGAAGGACGACATTCACGAATTGGCCAAGAACGGAGTACCCTGGTTCTGAGTATTTTTGAGCTTGAGGACGACGACTTCCAGGTAACGGCGAGACCAATTGATGGTACCATTGTGTTCGTATGAATCCCCTTAACCTACTGGTGAAAATAATTTGAGATTGGGGTTAGTTTGGGTGAGTTCCAGAATGTCGATTTGTTCGACTGTTCGAGTTTGAGTTGGGTCGTTTGGGTACTAGTCGAGGTTAACCTTCATTACAGACCTAAAATTAAAGGATTAGGGAAGATAATAGGATAAAAAACGAGAGGAATTGATTGAGAATTGGGCTTGAACTGGTCGGGTTGAGTCGCGGGTATTAGACCCATTTATCAGTTGATTCGGGTAAGGACGAAGGTACTGTAGCTTGGCGCGTGGCTTTCACGCGCAGCCACTTTGGGCGGCGCGTGACGGCGCGTGTGACGTCAACTCCGATCACGGTCAACATGAGAATTAATCCTTACAGTTTAATTAACATTTTATCTTTAGAGTTCGAATCGATCGGGAGTCATTCGGGATAATTTCGGGAGTCCGGAAGATTCAGTCTTTAAGTTTATTTTTCGCCGAAAATCCGGGAAAATTAGGAAAAATCCTACGAGTTATTTTGGGATGTTTGTAACCCTTCTTGTACGTTTTCACAGGCCCGGACACTTCCGAAGCTACGGAGGAGCACGCGGGACGCGATTGACGCGTCCTAACACTGTGAGTGGACTTTTTGATTTTTTAAATTGGGCATGCATGACTATTTTGCTTATTTATCTCATGGTTTTACATATGATTTTACGATGGTGAGATGATATATCGGTTTTACTTGTTTTCACGTTTTTCGAGATAATTATCGTATTTCACGCATTTCGAGATTTCGGTTTCTGCCTATGCATGCGTGATAATTTTTGATGAAGTATCAGGTTATGAATATGCATGTTTCGGATTTATGACGTTTGATCATATTGTGAAGAAATTTTCTGTTAATTGCATGTGTTGGAATTTACATGTGAATTCGGGCATGAGTCCTGTTACGATGAGAAATGTTTTTGGAATAACGTTGGAAAAAGATTTGTGATGAATCCTGATTTACTATGTTTAAAAACGGTTTTGGGTTTAAAGACCCGGTTGATGGTTGGATCTGGTTTTGGGTTTAAAGACCCGGTATGTTGATTTTGGGGGCGGGCCCGAAAATTGAGTTTAAAGACTCGTGAGTTTAAAGACTCGATTATTATGATACCCCCAAGGCCTACTAATCGTGTTTTGAGTTTAAAGACTCGTTGATATCCCGGGAAGGCCTAATGTTGAGTTTAAAGACTCGGATGGATCCAACGACATAATTGTGGTTAATGATTCACGTTTTACATGATTTGTGCAATTAACGTTTAAAATGACGGTTTCTGACACCTGGAATTGTTAAATGGTTTTTACATGAATTATGGTGATCCTTGTAACGTTTCCCATGTGTTTCGGAAAAAAAAAAAAGTTTTCAAAAGTTTAATATTCAAAATTTGGATATTTGGTTATGCATGCGTGTTACAAAACTGGAGGGCGAACCCGATTTTGGAAAAACTATTTTCCCTATAAAGCTTATGTTTCGGTCCACTCACACTTTGTTGTTTTAAATTCCCTCCAGGTCGTGGAACAAGCGTGGGGGCAAGCGCCGAGGCAGAGGCGGAGGCATAAAGTTTTTCCGTTGCGGAGTAGTTAGTTCACAGAGTAGGACTTGTTTCTTTAACTTGTTTTGTAATATTGCTCTGTGAAACTGTGGACTTGACGTCCAGTCGGATGTATTTGTTTAATCTCCCTGGTCTGACAATGGGTGTATTGTAATTTTAACTAGTTTCCGGTCTTTTTGATTCGATTGTCAGACGGGAGCAAGATGCTTCCCGATTATCGAGGCGATAATCGGGGTGGGTCCTGTCAGGGAAGGACCTTACCGAATCTACCAAGTAGGCAGAAAAGGAAGCTATACCTTGGAGACCATGGACGGGAAGTTAGTGAGTGGTTCCATGAACGCTAATCACCTCCGAAAATATTATGTGTAATGCAAACTAGAGCTCAATAATAAGCTAGTCATTGTTTGGTGCCAAATACAGACTTTATTCCCCCGAGAAGAACTCAAGCCTTCCGTCGGGAAGCATCCAAAGCCTTCCAGCATGGAGCACACAAAGCCTTCCTTCAGGAAGCACCTCAAGCCTTCCTCTTAGGAAGCACCCTAAGCCTTCCTCTTGGAAGCTCCCTAAGTCTTCTTCATTGAAGCACTTCAAGCCTTCTCTTAAGAAGCACAAGCCCTTCCCTGAAGGCATCATTCCAAAGACTTAATCATCTAAACGTTACAAGTTATTTAGAACTCACTGTTATACACACATGGTTGCAGTAGAGGCATATAAACGAGCTCACACCAATGCATTGACAGACATTTAAAAGTGTTCGCTTCGACACATAACATATAAGAAAGTTAACACTTGTGTTTCAACAATTTAACTTAAGTGATTCTTCTTATTTATTTGGAGGGTGTTTGGCAAATCACATGTCAATTGCTCACACCAGTTGTTCACTACAAAAATGAAAAAGCAATAGCTAACATATACATGTAAAGGCCCTATAGAGGCAAGTCTTCAAATCCCATTGTTTTTCTAAACTCTTCCCACTCTTCTGCTGAAAGTAGGGAAGCATCGTTAAACAGTGAATCAGCAGTCTCAGGGGCAGCTTCCTTCCCGGTCCCGGTCTCAGGCTCTGGGTCAGGTACCGGGACAGGCTCAAACTCTTTCTCCAGCTCTTGTTCCCACTCTTTGGTGGTGACCCCGCTGTAACTTGTCATGTCCAACTTTTGTGCCTCAGTGGGTTTTTGGCACCAAGTTATGGGGGCATCCGGTGACAGTAAATGGTCGTGTCCCAGGAGCCTCCCAGCCTTCAGACTTTGGATCTCCACCTCCAAAAGTCTGATTGTTTCTTCTGAGTCCTGCAATTTTCGATGCACCAAAGTAAGTTCGTCCCGAGCGATATCTCGCTCCTTTTCTATCAGCATCGTCTCTGCAAGGCTCGTCTCCAACTCACCCACTTTGACCTCCAATGTATGGATTCTCCCGACCAAGACTTCGTTGTTTCGTCTAGAATGGTCTTGGGCTTCTCGAAGGCGTTTGTATTCGCTCTTCATTCGCTCGTTATCATCTCCCAAACTAGAATTTCCACGAAGCATGTCAACCAATTTGTGAGCCCTTGCTTTCGCAATCCTAAGGTCTCGAACTACCTTGTCGTAAGCTCTTTGCGGAACATTTTTTTGACTCCCCTCTGCTCGGATGGGGGCACCTATCACACTAGGAGTTTTGGATGACGACCGTGTCTCCCCCACTATTCGAACTAGGCCTTCATCTCTCAACACTTGATGAGCTGGGTAGTAGGAGGTGGGAATCGCGTTCAACTTCTTAAGTTGTTTGGTTGTATCCTCACAGGGACCGTCTGAGGTTTTGCGCTTACTAGATGACTCCGCAAGGCTAGAACGGTCGGGCTTCGAAGGAAGCTGATCCTCATGTTTTTTTTTCCAAAGAGCCAGTGGGTCCTTGCTTATTGTTCTTCTTTTGAACAACGGGTTTTTTCAACCGCAGCAGAGCACTCAACCACTCCTTGATTAGGATGTCTGAAGGCCTCCCACCATTCATATCTCTAAGTGGAGAGAGTAGCCAGCTCATGTCTCGGAACTTTGGAGGAATTTTCAGGGCCATATCGATCTTTTTGAGATCAGGATGACCTCCAAACCCGCTATACAACTCATCAAACGAGCGGAAGTGCAAGGCAATCCTCAAGTCCGGGGAGGACCGACTTTGATGCAGTTGAGTCTGTACGTGTGGTCATCGAACTCCGTCCTCAAAAATAGCTCCATTTTGGGTACAACTCGAGAAAGCCGACCGCCGGCAATTCCGTTGTTCGACACGGAATAGCAATGCCAGAATTCATCTTCAGTGAGTCCCAGGCCAAAGAACTTGTTCAGCTTCTCGAAGCACATGATGTGTCGATAAGCATCGACATCCAGTTGAGCAGGGCTGCATCCCATCTGGCCAATAATCTTGGAGAAGAACTTCGAGAACGGGAATTTGAAACCCCACCCGATAGTCAAAGGGTGGAATTTAGTCCACCAACCGCCAACAGGGTTTTTTCCCCTTCCGTGTCTAAGAGCCTTCATGGAAGAACATCTGTCGCCAAGCTCCACAAAAACGTCGCCTGGAAAAGCAATTTGATTACGAGCCTTCCACTCCTTGAAGTCTTCAGGCTTCTCAAACTCCATATCTTTCCCTTGGAACGGGCTTGAGCCACGAGAACCGCCACGCTCCCACAAAGCAAGTTTGCTGGGTCTCTAGGCACCCTGACGCATAGCGAGCATATTCGTGGTACTAGCAAGAGTCACAGTAAATGTGATCCAGCCTACCAATGCTCACTAGTCACGTCCGCAGGTACACTCATTCACCTCCAAATCCTCGTCGACTGTTCCGCCAAATCACCGCCCACCACGTGGCGCCAGTTGAACACCCGCTCCAACAAAGTTTCTAAACACCTTCGGCGGACTCTTGACGCATAGCAAGCATTTTTGTGGTACTAGCAAAAGTTACATTGAATGTGAACCAGCCTATCAATGCTCGCACACACCATCCAAACCACTCGCTTTCTAAGCTGCACGCATTCCCTTAATTTCTGACACTTTCCAGGAATCTCGAATCCTGCTCAAAAACATCATGAAAGGTCAATAATGACACTATGAATATCATATCAATTTCCCACAATTTTTCGGGAATTAAATATTAATTTAAAACATAAACTAAAACTTCGAACCCTCAAAACTATATCGAAACAGTTTCCGATTTCCTTGAAATCAGTACCAAAATGTTCGTTACATTGAATATAGTAAAATACCTGTTGAACACTTCCCCAGAAAACCGACCACGCGCCCTCACGCGCCGCCGTGAGTGGCTGCTCGTGAAAGCCACACGCGTGAACAGTAAAAGCTACAGTGTCATCGTTCCTGCCCGTTTTCCTTTAAAGCGGGTCGCGTAACGGCGACCAGACCCGAAGCAATCTCAGCCAATTTGACCCCAATTCTTTCGTTCCTTCCACTAGTTTTCATGTATCCAATCCTCTTTAGAGATCCTTATGCCCAATTTCAATAGATTGGACCTAAATTCACTCCACTCGAAATGAAAACCCGATGGGTCCTTAATCGGGTTCCACCCAATTTTAGGCCATTTCTTCAAATTAAACACACAGAAAGTAACGTAAGGACATAATAAACATTAATACCAGGTTAATTGCACTAATAGTTACCTCTAACCATTCGATTTCAAACTCGATTTTTTTAAGACTTTGAAGTTTCTGTTCTTGCTCAGTAAAGCCTCAATCCTCTTCGTTTTTGATGTGGTTCGGTTCGAATTGATCCCAGGAGACTTAATCAAGTCTCAATTTTGATCCTCATGACTCACGAATTCGAATTCGAATTTTCACCACAAATTTTCAAAATTTTCGAAAATCTGTAAAACCAGTGATCCCTTTGTCCCTCGTGTTTGTTTTAATCGAATTCAAACCTTTAAATCTCTCATTCTCACAACCGAATTACTCTGTTATTTAACAATGTCAATTTTGGACAAAATGAGTGATTTTTCCCTAATTAAGGGTTTAATGTTCCTAACCCTTGATTTCATCCCTAAAATCAGTGTAAAAGTGAGAGGGAAAGTGACATGTTTGGCTGGTAGTTTGAGTCAACATTCACTCTTCGTTTGAAAGACCGTTTCGCCCTTCGCTCGGAAATTTACCATTTTACCCCTGGACTACGTAGAGCCATAAATTTTTACATCCAAGCTCCGTTTTGGACATGCCGCTTGTCTACGGACCCGTGACATCCCGAACTACATCACAGTCATCGGTCAAAGTCCGTTTGACCGTTCGAGTCAAAAGTCAACATTTTGCCCTTACATTGCAAAATTACCAAAATACCCCTCGCCTTTGCTGACCCACAACTTTCGCGTCCGACCTCAGATCGATGCAAGCCGCCTGTCTGCGGATTCAGCGCCTCGAGACCTTCTCAACAGGCCCTTCGTAAAGACCAAAAAGTGTTCCAATCAAAAAGTCAACTTTTGGCCCTTATAACTAGGGGCAAAATCGTCAAAAAGACGCTGCAACTCGATTTTTGAACTCAACAGTAACTGGAAAACCTAGTAATGTAAGGTTCCGAACAATGTACATCCCTTCAGATTCCCCGAATTCTGAATCGATGTGGGTGCATTTGTGGAACCCGAAATCATCCGAAAATTACGGAGTTGTCACGTGGCCCGTAATTCCCAAAAATGACTAATTTGCCCCTGGAAATAACGCTGATCATTTGAAAACACCCGCATATTAAATAATCTATTTACCAGTTAAATACATTATTTGATCGGGTTACAATCTCCGTAACATCAATATTCTCCCTGAGAGTTAATTGTCATTATTCTTAATAATAGATGATTAATATTGATATTAAAATACATTATCGATCCGCGACAACGGGTATTTGTTCCTGACTGTTACTTTATTCAGTTGCCTGTAATCGATGCAGAGTCTCAAACTCCCGTCCTTTTTCCGCACAAACAACACTGGGGCTCCCCAAGGGGATACACTCGGTCTAATAAACCCCATCTCAAGTAATTCTTGTAACTGCGCCTTCAGTTCTTTCAATTCGGCTGGCGTCATACGATACGGAGTCTGAGATATAGGTTGTGTACCTAGAACAAGATCAATGGTGAACTCGACATCTCGATGCGGTGGCGATCCCGGTAGATCCTCCGGAAAGACATCCGGGAACTCCCGTACTATCGGTATATCCTCCACTCTCAATGGTGCTACTCGTGCGTGCAACACTTGAGCTAGGTAACCCTGGCACCCTTTCCTCAACAGCTTACTTGCCTTCAGGGCTGAAATCACTCCGACAGGAGTTGCTCGCTGTATTCCCTGAAAGATAGTTTCTGGTAACCCAGGGCTCCGAAAGGTAACCTTCTTATCGACACACTCGATAGAAGCATGATGGAGCGTCAACCAATCCATTCCCAAAATGACATCAAAGTCGTGCAAGTCCAAGAGTATCAAGTCTGCTACCAACCCAACGTCACCTACCATTACGGGACACTCCCGCAACACTTGATTTACCACAAAAACATCTCCTGTGGGCGTACTCACACCCAGGTCACAATCCAGTGCGAACACCTCTCTACCCGCCAACAGCTCACAGTCCCATGATATAAACGAATGAGTAGCTTCGGGATCAATTAAAGCACAAACATCATGTCCAAAGATCGTGAGTGTACCTGTCACAACACCGGGTGCTGCCCTGGCATCCTGCTGCGTAACAGCAAAAACTCGGGCCTGTGGTCCAGCTGCTCGCCCACGGCCCCGACCCCTCTGTCCACTAGTCGCTCCAGTACCTCCTCCTCTAGTACTCCCAGTCCCAGAAACTGCAGCTGTGTTCCGTCCCTGCTCTGCTCCACCTCGACCTGCGCCACCACCCTGTGGCAAGGAAGGACACTCCCTCCGATAGTGGCCCCGCTCGCCACAGAAGAAACAGATAACACTAGAAGCATCTCGAGCAAAACCACCACTCTGCCGTCCTGTGGAAGCAACCGATGTCGTGCTCGCCTGCGGAGCAGTCTGTGCCCTAGGCGCTCTGGATCCGGGACTCTGAAAATTACCAGGCCTTCCATAACGATCATTGCCTGCAGATGAGGCTCCACCATAACGTCACTTCTTCGGGGCTCTCTGACCATACGATCTAGGATATGAACGCTCTCGAAGTTTCCCACCACCAGAGTACTGTGGACGTGTCGGGAGACTAGCCTCAACCCGCACTGCGGCATCAGACAACTCCCTAAGAGTAGTAAAAGCTCTGGCCGTCACAATGGCCCGTATCTCACCCCGTAGGCCAAGCTCAAACCTACGACATTTCTCAGCCTCAGTAGACACAAAGGTAGGAGCAAAACGGGCTAGCATCTGAAATTTCTGCTCATACTCAGCTACCGACATGCTCCCCTGTTGGAGCTGCAAAAACTCGGTCTCCCTAGCATCACGGAATGAACGGGGATAATACTGATCCAGAAACCGTTCACGAAATTTCTCCCAAGTCACTGTACGGGCATCCCAACCCGAAAACTCCAGAGTATACCACCACTCATAAGCAGATCCATCAAGTAAAAAGGTAGCCAACACCACTCACTCCTCAGGAGGACAGTGCATCACAGCAAAAATCTACTCAAACCGAGAAATCCAATGGTGGGCATCCTCAGGATCCGCTCCACCACTAAACACCGTAGCCCCAAGGTGCTGGGCTCGCTCGATCGAAGCACTCTCGGCATCACCGTCAGGTCGTGGAGGGGGTTCACATCACGGAGGCATGGCCGATCGTCCTTCTCTGAAAGAGGCATAAGTTAGTACAATAATCGAGGCACACCCAAGTGCCAGACACGAACCGTAAACCTATGCTCTGATACCAATTGACAGGACCCACCCCGATTATCGCCTCAATAATCGGGAAGCATCCTGCTCCCGTCTGACAATCGAATCCAAAAGACTGGAAACCAAAATTTTATTACAACACACCCATTGTCAGACTAGGGAGATTAAACAAATATAACCGACTGGACCTCAAGTCCTTAGTTTCACAGAGCATAATATTACAAAGTAAATTAAAGAACAAATCCTACTCTGTGAAAGCATTTGAAATCATGTTTTATGATGCATGAATGCTTTTACGTGAAGGGTATAGAACACTTGGGAACTCATCCCATCCTCATCTCAGTGTCAGTCACGATTCCAATCCTAGAACATGTGCAAATATAAGCTCAGGACTTCTCACAATCCTAGCATGTTGCCATGTACTCATCACCTGCCACGACCATCTCTAAATCATCGTAAACACATCTGCAGTCTGGAGGCGAGCGTCATATCATTCGGGACTCGAACCCGAATGACATCGACTGATCGGGACTCTAATCCGATCTTCCGGGACTCTAACCCGTAAATCATCAGTAGGGCCACAAGCTAGAAGTATCACCAAATGGGTCACAGCTCAAAAATCCAGTGTCCAACGACACTTCATATCCCAGGAATCCTTGAATCCTATCAAATCCACAACTGGGTCTCATGCCCGAAATAACTTTCATAAAACTCATAAATGGGTCGCAGACCGCCATATCTCATGTTTGACTATACTTTAAGTCACCTCTAATCAACTAGGTCATATTCTTGAAAGATATTTCTAAATCTGAAAACCATTTCTCATTTCCAAAACACTTTCAAATCATCCCTGACTTCACGCTAAGTCAAGGTATTTCAATTGGGTCTCGTGCCCGAATCTCGCTTTCACGCATCCCCGTGAAATCTTTAAAACTATTTTTTAAATCCTCAGTTTCACGCTTCTCCGAGAAACCCTCAAAATCATATAAAATCATGTAAAACATATGCGCGTAGAAAACTTGGCCGAAGCCCAAATATCACATAAAACATAAATCTCGAACTACGTACAATAACGTATTTTCCTCTGAAAATGCCAAACAATTCATATTTAAATCAAATGCACTCATGACATCTAAAATCATGTTTATAAACACATATAAAACATTTATACATGCATCATGTTCATAAAATAAAGTCCACACATAGACTGTCCTAGCTATGCCTCGATACGCGTGTCATTAGCCTCTCCGGGCTAATCCAACATCTCCGGGTCATCTGGACCTGTCCAAAACACACTCAAAGGTTACTACCAACCTAGAAAAGTCCTAATCAAGAACCCCCAACATTCCCAGAAAAGTCAACGTGTCCCGGACATGCTTTCCTAGGCTTAAAACATCAATTTGACCAATCCAATGATCTCTGATCGACTCGAAACCACCACCATTGGATTCGTATCAATGAAACCTTTAAAATGGTCCAAGTCCCACCTCGAAATACATGCCCATGCGCAGGTCAAAGGTACGGTCTACGTTGACTAAAAATCTAATGTTGACGTCAGCAAAGTCAATGTTGACATCATAGCTGACGTCAACATGACATCATCTAACATCTGGCAAGTATCAGTTGATAGTGCCACATGTCAGCAGCTCACGGGTCCATGTGTTTGACATGTCAGTGACACGTGGCACCATATGATTGGTCCATGCCACTAACATGTGAGGCTAACTAGGCACTGACAACAGCCATGTGGCAGCCTCCCATTGGCTATGTGGCCAGACATCTAACAAGTGATGACATCACCCTGCCACGTCATCATCGTCCTCGCTTAGCGGGGTCGACCAGGATCTCTACAACTGGGTCACGCAACCCACGGACCCGAACCAGTCCGTTCTTCCACCTTCAACCACCATTCGACTCCATTTTTCTCTCATTTTCGTCGCCTCAATCCCAGAAACCTCTTTGTGGACTCAAAATGACACGCCCATCCCAAATCCCCACGGGATTAACGCAGGATGTGCCATGCTCCCGTCTGACGTTAAGTGTTAGATAAGGGATAACACAACACCTCAGCCCGTTCGGGGCTTCTAGAGCACACCAGGATCGGTGGAGGAGTGTGATGTCTCGATCTCTGCTACAGTCCGCATCCGCGATAAACCTGAAGGGCATTAAAACCATTAAAAGCTGTGAGTGGATGAAAAATCAATAGTTTAATAAAAACATATTTCATAACAAGACATTTATGCCCTTCACTAAAAAGCATGCATGCATTCGAAAACCAATAATCAAACCATTTACTTTAATTAAATCATTAGAGCCTTAGCCCAAAACCATAAATCCAAGTATGTGGGAACTCAGCCCAAAACTACCAACACTGAAATACCATTTCATAAATCCAATAAATCTGAAATCCAAATGCATAATCCAGTAAAGCCATGAATCAAAATTCAATGCAACCTCATTATATACCAATCCTCAGCATCTCAGATGCCTGGTGTCCCAAACGTCCAATAATAGCAATCCTTCTCCTGAGTTACCCTACGGTCCTATCGCGCTATAGAATAACCCCTCGCAGGCAATGCCCGACATTCCAGATGTCATGTATAGAGCAATACGTGCCCCTCGGTCTCAGTCAAGTCTCCCCTCGGGTCACCCAGGTCCCTGACCCTCCTTGGAGGGGCCATATCAGATCATAAGGATGGTATATGGAAAACATTTCATAATCATCTCAATCCGTTCAAATGGGCCTATGCCTGAGATTTCCATAAAACCATTGTATTCCACAAATCCGATTTCTCAAATCCAAATCCATTTAGGGGTCCCCAACCCGAAATCACATTCATAAAACACAATTGGGCCTCATGCCCGATTTCGTAAACGAACTGGACCCCTAGCCCGATAATATAACTCAAATGGACTTCATTTTCGAGGGTTTCCAAAACAAATGGTCTCATGCCCGAGTTCAACTTTTCAAATCCAAAACCATTTCATCAAACCGTCACTGAAATCACAAGCACGTATGACCAGAGTGTGAAATCATAAACCTCGATATACGTGCAAATATGTAAATCATCTCGAAATATGTACAAATATGTAAATCCCCAATATCACAATCATCATCATAGAAATCATATATGTAAAACATATAAAAGAGTTATGCATACATCACAGTATAGAAAACAATCTCCACTCAAAGACCGTCCTAACTTCTGCCTCGATATGTGTGTCATAAGCCTCCCTGGGCTAACTCACCATCACCGGAACATCCGAACCTGTTCAAATCACACTTGAAGGTTACTAACGACTTCAAATAGGCTAACATTGAATCCCCCAATTTTTTCGAAATTTTTAAACGTATTTAAAATAAAACCTGAACCATCGGACAACCAAAACTACCCTGAAACGGTGTCCGATTAACTCGCTACATGTCCCAAAACGTTCGTTACATCGAAAGGATAAAATTACATGTTGCCCTTGACCCCCAACTCTGCCCCACGTTCCACCACGCATCGTCGCAACCAACTGTGTGTGCAGCCCACATGCTGGAACAGGGTCATCTTCAACCTTCAACTGAACCCGGTCCAGACTGGTTCACTGGTTATCTAGTTCGACCGACCGGCGAGACCGGTTCTCAGCCATTTTCGACCCTTTTCGATCTTGTTTGTTCCTACACCTTTGTCTAACCATTTCCAATCGATCTAGCTAGCTAAAACCTTGAAACTAAGTCCAGAAGTTACCTTCCCGATCGAAGAACAACCAGCCAACCTCCAACTTCTTTTTCCGGCCACCCGAGACCACCGTTGGCCTCGAAATCAACCCAGGCACCTCCTATGACTTCCAGAAAACACTTCCAATCATTAGAATTGAGCAACAATCACTAAATTTCCAGACCGGTTCACTGGTTATCTGGTTCGACCGACCGGCGAGACCGGTTCTCAGCCATTTTCGACTCTTTTCGATATTGTTTGTCCCTACACCTTTGTCTAACCATTTCCAATCGATCTAGCTAGCTAAAACCTTGAAACTAAGTCCAGAAGTTACCTTCCCGATCGAAGAACAATCGGCCAACCTCCAACTTCTTTTTCCGGCCACTCCAGACCACCGCTGGCCTCGAAATCAATCCCAGGCACCTCCTATGACTTCCAGAAAACACTTCCAATCATTAGAATTGATCAACAATCACTAAATTCCATTTTCAAAATTTGAACTCAAAACTCACCTTTCACGGTTTGCCGGCCACTGTCCACGACCGTCGATGTCGCTAGCACCACGATCATCGTCTCACCTCACACTCCAACTTTCATTCACGGTCCAAGAATGATAGGTGAGGATTGAAGGTGTTGTATAAGATGGGTTCACGGTTTTCGGTTCTCCTCCATCATGGCCACCGCGGTGGCTCAGGCCGTCCCTCAGCCTCACCGTTCACAGTCTTTCCATCCCGTTCAAACACTCAGTTCCATGGCCTCTCACACGAACACAGAGGGTGATAGATCCACGTTTCATGAAACGCCACCAATGGGATGATTAACATTTGTCACTCATCCAAGGGCCCCACATTAATTAATCACCCAATTAGATTCAATTAATATTTAATTCGAATCCCTAGACGTTAACTAACCCAATTTCGATCCCGTGACCATAACTTCCTCATTTGACTTTCGATTTCGACGTGTCACCTGTCTACAGACTCGTGATGTCCCGATCTACGTCATGATCATTGTTCCTCGTACGTTTGACTCCCCGATTTAAAGTCAACATTTTGCCCAATTCTAAGGGCAAAACGGTCGTTTTACACCGTCCGTCCGAATTCTCTTAACTAATCCCCGATTAGTCATACTAAATCCATAATTAATTAATATTTAATCTCGATATTCGAGATGGGTCGTTACAACCTTCTCCCCTTAAATAATTTCGTCCTCGAAGTTCCAACTATTCCAATTCCACATCCACCTCGTGGAAAGAAAATTTGACCTCACATCATGTGTACGCGTGTACACCCGCTAACCAAAACAATACTTGTCTACACCCAGAAGTTCTAACAATACTTACGTCGCATCGTCTACACTCGACTACTTCGAGTGAAATTGATCACATATTTCGAGTTGACACCACTTGACAATTCCACTATTACGCTGACACATGTAGCTTTTTAGCTTCACAGTTCTTCTCAGTCACCAATCCATCCTGACATCGGCTCCTATTGGAAATCACCAAAGCTTAACTTATTCCCGAAGGTTTCCATAACGTTGCACTCAGCCGGCACTCACGGCACCACGGTCATAGTTCGAATCACCAACACAACTCTGACTCACTTTAGAGTCGCACCAAGGTACCTTGTACCAAATCTCGCTCAATGTTAGGTAAGATCAATGAAAAGATCTCACCTCGCAGGGTAAGCTCAAAAATGCGGCATTCATCGGTCTCGGTGCTCACATCAGTCAACTCCCTCAGCGATCCATGACGCTGGTGAGAGTCACAGAGTAGTCGCTTCACATAAACAAACCTGTGGTTACACTACCCACCAATTCATTGCACCTGTGGATACACAATCCAGGCCTCACTCACCTGAGAACTTGTAGTAAAGATTTCTTACCTTAAATTTCATTATACATTAAAATCAGCTCGATAGGATCCCCATAACGATGAGATGAATCTCACTCGATCAGTGTGCAACTAGACCCCATCGAATACCTGCCCAACACTGATACACGTCCCAACTCTAGGGTTCCACTAGCCAACCACGGCCCTGAGCACCTGTTCATACAATCACTAAACCCATCCAAATCACTTTGGCCCAGTGCATAGTATCTAATGTCCAGTTCACGTGCTCAACCAATCCAATGATATCGGAATTAAGCCGATTACTAACACATTCATCAACATACCACTGGTATGTCCCATATACTGTCACCAGGCACCACTCAGGCCTGTCCAGTATCGGTCCTCGCTCAACGTACCTAGTACGCACATTTATCCACCAAGCAGCCCACTACATAGCTCGTAGCTAATCACGCTTCAATTCTAGAGTCTATCTGTCCAATCCCGCATGAGACATACCATACACTCCAATTTCGTGTCCATTCCGAGTCCTGTGGTCACTCGACCAGCATCAAAATGCCTACTCCTAATCACGTCATCCAATACGTACCAATCTGAATCACGTCTACTAAGGCTTAACTATTCATGCCCAATAAATATCCATTTTCACCCCTGTCTACCCAGACATACTACTCTGATACTACCAGATACCTGCTCATTCGATTACCATATCATACTAGATCGACTTCGAAAGGAAGTCATTCCCCACAACATAACCTGACCCACAACATAACCTGATCATCAAGATCATGATGCAGATCCATCACAACATCAACCGATCATTAACATCACGATCCAGATCCACCTAGGATCCCCACATTCTCACTCTCAGCTAACTACCAGGTCTCAGGTCATAGGGTCTTACATCCTCCTTGAATCCTTCGACAGTCACATAACTCCTCAACCATTTTCCACATCTAAATAGATCAGTTAAAAGACGAGACACGTCTAGACTGTGGGTTTTCTACAATTACCTCATATTAATCCTTGTCATCCCACCTAGGGTAAATCAAGGATGATCCAAGACCAAGACAACAAAATTCATCCCTCGTGAGTGCAAGCACAATCTCACTGCACTCACCACACCATGCAACCCAACATTGTCTGCCACCAAGCAGAAAATGAGAAATCTCCTTCACCAACTTCGAAATGCCTAACTCCTCCTGATGACCCAAAACCAATCACGGTTCCACCAACCGATACACAATCAACGTACTGATGACAACAGACGTTATCTGCCATGGGTAGAAAATGAGAAGTCACCCTCAGTGACTTCGGAATATCCATGACCAATGCTGAATCAAGCACTCCTCTCATCATCTCAATCACAACTTCTCTTGATTCTGAAGTTCCAACCATGTTGGAATCAACTCACTCGAACATCAACCACGTGTCCGTACCAAGCTAACTTAGTACCCCAACTTGCCTATCCATTTATACCTTTTCATCCAATCACCACTTAGTTATCACAATCACATCAATTACCTCAATCACGGTTGGGTTAGAGTCCCAACACATCTCATCTACTGCTGGATCCCATCCAGTCCATCTCTATCATATCTGTCATCTCGACACTACTCCCAAAAATCAACACTAGCTGACGAATCACCATCGTCAATCCACACCAAACACAAGCACATCACGACTGAGTCACATCCTCAGCTCGTGGCTCAACGTCTCTTATCATCATCGCAATCATTGATACACAGCGTGCGAATCAGACCCAACTAAATCTTCGCTCATATTGGAGGAACTATGCCTCCCTCAACTCACTAACTCTGGGCACAATCACCCTGACAATTCTTACAAGGAAATGAACGTTTCCTGAACGTCCCCCGATCCTCAACAACCACAACTACATCCACCATCGATGGTAGTGCCTGCCACAGCCTCGTGCAAACACAACCAAAATACACTGCTATCGATACTCCGCATCCAAGTGTCAACACTACTAATCGGTCTAGGGGTAGACCCGAAATATGGTATCTCATAATGGTACTCACAAATCAGATTCCACCATCTCACTTAGCGTCAGGCCAATCAATCCCCGTAGTCTCAACTAGGCTCGACTAGACTCAACTGGAGTCGTCCATTAGGTCATCCAAACTCACTAGGTTCATTCACGGTCCTTAACTGCACTCTGCAGCACAATCACCAAAGCTGACATGACTTGACCAACCAACGGTCACGACCCCGAAAAGTCGCCCAAGTCAAACCACTAGTCGACTCACATTTTTGAACCATACATTGTAACACCCCGGAAATTCGAAAAATGTAATACTGTTAAATATTGAATAAAATGACGTTTTTACCTCTGTGTTTAGTGTGGTCAAGCTATTGACTTTTTGATTGAGGGGTCGAACGGACGTTGATCGATGACTGTGACATAGTTCGGGACTTCACGAGTTCATAGACAGGTGGCACGTCCAATTCCGACGTTCGTGGTGAAAGTTATGACGTTCGGAAGTTCAGGGGCATTATCGTAATTTGGACGTTATAAGGGAAAAAGTTGACTTTTTTGAATACGATTGGATTTCACTTGACTCGAAGACCGTTAGGTTCGTCTCGAATCCCCGAGTACAACGACAGGCGGCACGCTTGAAACGGACATCGGATGACCGAGTTATGGGTCACGGAAGTTGGAGGGCATTTTGGTAATTATTGCACTGAGGGGTATTTTGGTCATTTGCACGGCGATTACTGTAGCACCACCGTGAAAAACAGAGTGCACGACCATGCCGTGGTGTTTTGTGCGTGCCAATGTTTTATGGCCTTAGTGGAGCGAACAGATGAATTGTTTAAGCCATTTGAGGCAGTGAGAAACAAAGCTGGTGGACTGAAACCACACAGAGCACGGCTGGGATTAAAAATTGGCCATGGTTTCTGTGTTTGTGGGAAACCATTTTCAGAGACCTCAGTTGGTCTCCCACGAGTTGCTGGCCGTTTGAATCGATTATCTGAATGCTATTGGGTTGTGAGGACTCATTTTGCATCATTCTGCCGTTGAGAAACAGAGAGAGATTGAGAGAAACCGTGAAGAACTATTTCGGGTTTTTAGGGGGAAAAATTCAAAGGTCGAGTTTTGAGGTGAGTCGAGCCAAACCGTGAGTTGGATTAGCATTCTGAGACCATTACAAACATCCCTGTGCAAGAATTGAGGAGGTTTGCTCAAGGATTGCTCAGGAACTCAAGTTCCAGTTGAGAGAAAAACTAGTTTGGAGGGAAAATCGAAGATCAATTTGTGGGGCCTTTTGAGCGAAACCAAGGGCCGTATTAGCTTTCTGGGAGCAAAAGGAAATCGACCACATCGATTTTGAAGGACATCTCTCACGAATTGGCCAAGAACTGAGGCCCCTGGTTTTGAGAATTGTTGAGCTTGAGGACGACGACTTCCAGGTGAGTTCTGGTCAAATTGGTTGTGCAATTGTGTTCGTCTAGGTTCCCTTTAGTTACTGGTGAAGTTAATTTGAAAATGGGGCTACGTTGGGTGAGTTCCAGACGTCGACCTGTTCGACTGTTCGAGTCTGGGTTTGAGCAATTTAGGGACAGTCGAGGTAAATCGTTGGTGCAGACCTAAAATTAAACGGTTATAAAAGAAGTTAGGATAAAAAACGAGAGCAATTGATTGAGAATTGAAGGTTAACTGGTCGGGTTGAGTCGCGGATAATAGACCCGTTTAACAGGCTATTCGGGTGAAGGAGAAGACACTGTAGTTGGGCGCGTGGCCTTCACGCGCAGCCACTTTGGGCGGCGCGTGACGGCGCGTGTGATGTCATCTCTGGTCACGGTCAACATGAAACTTATCCCTTTCAGTCTAATTAACATTTTACCTTTAGGGTTCGAGTCGATCGGGAGTCGTTCGGGATAATTTCGGGAGTTCGGAAGTTTAGGTCCTTAAGGTTAATTACGCAGAAAAATCCGGAAAAAATAGGGAAAGTCTTACGAGTTATTTGGGGATGTTTGTAACCCTCCTTGTACGTTTTTACAGGCCCGAACATTTCCGAAGCTACGGAGGAGCGCACGGGGCGCGATTGACGCGTCCTAAAACCGTGAGTGGACTTTTGATTTCCAAATTGTGCATGCATGACTATTTTACTTAATTATCTTGTGTTTTCACTTATGATTATATGATGATAAATATGCTATTACGGTTTTGGGTGGTTTCACGCTTTTCTAGATAAATATCGTATTTCACGGATTGCGAGGTTACGGTTTTCGCCTATGCATGAATGATGTTTTGATGAAGTATTTGGATATGATTATGCATGTTAAGTATCTATGATGTTTTGATTATATTTGTGAAGTGACTTTCAGGAATTGCATGTTATGGAATTTGCATGTGAATTCGGACATAAGTCCTATTATGAGAAGATATGATTTCGAAATGATTTTTGGAAAACGGATCGTGTTGAATCCTGGCTTATTGTGTTTATAAATGGTTTTGGGTTTAAAGACCCGGTTGACTGTTGGATCTGATTTTGGGTTTAAAGACCTGGTTGATTGATGACGGGGGCGGGCCTGGTAAATTGAGTTTAAAGACTCGTGAGTTTAAAGACTCGGTTATTGTGATACCCCCGAGGCCTGTTGATTATGTTTTGAGTTTAAAGACTCGTTGATATCCCGGGAAGGCCTGATATGGAGTTTAATACTCGGATGGATCCAACGGTTTGATTGTGATTATTAATTCGCTTTTTACTTGATTAGCGTAATTAATGTTTCAAAATGACGGTTTCTGGATTTTGATAATATTATATTATTTTACACGAGTTATGATGGTTTTCTACAATGTTTTCCATGTGTTCGGAAAAAGGGATTTCGAATGTTTAATACGCGTTTTTTTTTAATAACTGGTTATGCATGCGCGTTTTTTTGTCCACTCATAGCTTTTATGGGTTTTAATGCCTTCAGGTTGATCGCGGATGCGAGCTGTAGCAGAGATCGAGACTCACAAGCCACCACCGATCTTGGCGTACTCTGGCTAACCCAAGCGGGTGACGAGTTTATCCCTGGTCTGACATGCTGTGTCAGATGGGACCACGCACATCCCACGATAATCCAGGGGGATTGGGTGGGTTCTATCACATAAAATCATCGAAAATCTTGTAAAATTCCCAAGCACTCCAATATCATTCAAATCACATAAAAACATATTTAAATCATATAAGTATGTATGCATAATATTTGAGAGAATGAAAGTCCACTCACACACCTTCCATAATGTCGTAATCCGCTTTATACGCATTTCCATAATTCTTGGAAATCTCAAAACCTGTCAAAAAGCGCGTGTAAGGGTCACAAACCATTCCAAATAACTTCTATTTCAATCCCATAATTTTTCGGGAGTTTTAAACATATTAAATCAAACCCTAAAACCTTTTGACACCAAAAACTACCCTATGACAGTGTCCGATTGACTCGAAACTTGTGCTAAAATGCTCGTAACGTCGAAAACATCAAAAGACATGTTGGACGCATCACCAGAATCCCTAGCACATGCTACCACCTGACACGATCCATCCCAATCCCCCCGGGATTAATACGGGATGTGTCATGCTCCCGTCTGACATGAAAGGGATAATGCATACCTCAGCCCATACGGGGCTCCCAGAGCTCACCAGGATCAGTGTAAGAGTGCGATGTCTCGGTCCCTGCTACAGCCCGCATCCATAATCAACCTGAAGGGCATTAAAACCATTAAAATCTGTGAGTGGACGACAATCAATAAGTTCATAAAACACATTTATTAAAAAGACATTTATGACCTTCACTAAAAAGTATGCATGAAATCGAAAACCAGTAATAAAACCATTTACTTAAAAAAACCATTAGGCCTTAGCCCAAAAGCTATAAATCAAAACCAAATGTGGGAACTCAGCCCAAAACCATAGAATATCAAAATCCATAAATCCAGAACCAAGTGGGCCACTTCCCAAATCCATAAACACAAATCCAAAAAAAAAAATGAAATACCATTTCATAAATCCAATGATCCATATTTACCACATAACCATCCCCGGCGTCCCAGATGCCTAGCATCCCAGACACTTGACGTCCCAGACGTCATATCTCACTGTATAATCAACACGTACTGCTCAGGCTCTCTCCGGTTCCATATCTCTGACATCCCAGATGTCTGAAATCCCAGATGTCTGACGTCCCAGACGTCTAATCATAGTAATCATGTTCCTGAGTCATTATACGGTCCGGTCGTTCCGTATAATTACCACTCGCAGGCAATGCACCGTGACTTCCTCAGTGTCCCTGGCAACTGGAGGAGACCGTCCATAGATTCTCGTATTAAGATACTATGTGGAAAACAATTTTATAATGTCATTTCAAAACATCTCAATGGGCCCTGCCCGGAATTTCCATAAAACATCACAAATCCATTTAGGGTCCCCGACCTAAAATCATGGTTATGAAACATAGTGTCCCAGACCCGAAATCACATTTATAAAACCCAACTGGGCCTCATGCCCGATTTTGTAAACCAACTGGGACCCCGGCCCGATCACGTAACTCAAAGGAGTCACAGCCCGTTTTCGTAAACCAATTGGGCCCCCAGCCTGATCACATAATTCAAATGGGTCTCATGCCCGAGTTCATCTTTTCAAAACAAAAACCATATCATCAAACCATCATTAAAACCACAATCATGTATAACCACAGTATGTGCAAATACGGGATTACCTCGAAATAGGTGCAACCATGTAAATCACCAATGCCTCAATCATCACTATAGAAATCACATATATAAAACATATAAAACAGTTATGCGGGAATCACAGTTTAGAAAACAATGTCAACTGACAGACCGTCCTAGCTGCCGCCTCAATATGCATGCCATATGCTTTTCCGAGCCATATCACTATCACCGGGACTTCCAAACCTTTCGAATTTGATTCTTAAACCGTCCAACCTCCCCCGTCGGTTTTCCATTATTCCGGCCACCTTCATCCATCCTCTTCGTCCTAAAGGGTTTGTACAATCTTTCATGGCATCGCCAGGCATCGTCCACGACGGCGCAAGCCGTGACCACCATCCTCAACGTCTCACCTCCCTCTCTCACTTTCATTCACACACCAAAGCCAGAAAATGAAGATTGAAGGGCCATGGGAATGGGTTTGCACGGTCACGGGGTTTGGTGGCAAAATGAAAATGATCAATGATGTGGGAGGGAAGAAAATATCCCACTGTGTGGGGGAATGGGCAAATCAGATAAGGGATAGGTGTCAGTTACTGATTGGTCCACCCAGATTTCCAATCCAGTCCAAACTTGCCACTTGTCCCCCCGTTCTCGGTTTTCATGCAATAGTACCATTTTCCGTTTTAGACCCATAACTTCTTTGTCGAACCTCCACTTTCGACATGCCGCCTGTCTACGAACTCGTGACGTCCCAATGTACGTCACGGTTATTGGTCCTCGTACGTTTGACTCCCTGAGTCAAAATTCATCAATTTCCCAATTCTATAGGCAAAACGGTCATTTCGCACCGTCCGTCCAAATTCTCTCAACTAACCTCCGATTAATCATCCTAAACCATAATTAAATAATATTTAATCACGATATTCGAGACGGGCCGTTACAACCTTCCCCCCTTAAATAATTTCGTCCTCGAAATTCAAACTATCTCGATTCCACATCCACCTCGTGGAAAGCAAATTTGGCCTCACATCATGTGTACACGTGTACACCCACAATCAACACAATACTCATCTGCACCCAGACGTTCCACTAATACTTATGTCGCATCGTCCATACTCAACCACGTCGAGTGAAATTGATCACACGTTTCGAGTTGATACCACTTGACAATTCTACTATTACGCTTATACATTTAGCTTACACACTTAACATGATGGTTCATCCCAATCACCAATCCACTCATACATCTGCTCCCACTGGGAGTCACCAAATCTCACTTATTAATTCACGCTGACACCTCCAACCAAACTGTCATCACTAGCCAGTCGCAAATTAATCGGGCATATCTTCTATACTGAGAGCTACCAAACCCTCAACTCCTCCGCATTTCCTGAATTTTACCACGTCAACATCATACGTCGCATAACGTTGCACTCAACTGGCACTCAAGGCTCCATCGTAACCATTCGAGTCACCCACATAACTCAGACTCACTCAAGAGTCGCACTAAGGTACCTCGTACCAAGTCTTCCTCAATGTAGCATAAGATCAACGACAAGATTCCACCTCGCAGGACAAGCTCAAACCTACGACGTTTATCGGTCTCAGCGTCTACATCTGTCGAATCCCCCAACGATCCATGACGTTGGTAAGAGTCACAAAGCAGGCGCACCACGCAAAGTAACCTGTGGTTACACTAACCACCAACTCATTCAACCTGAGTGTAACTGGACCCCATCGAATACCTACCCAGCAGTGATAACACCTTCCAACTCTAGAGTTCCACTAGCCATCCACGGCTCCGAGCACCTGCTCATACGATCACTAAACCCATCAAAATAACCCTGGCCCAACGCACAATATTTAATGTCCAGTTCACGTTCTCAACCAATCCAAATATATCGGAACTAAGCCAACTACCAACACGTTCAACCACACACCACTGGTACATTCTATATACCGTCACCAGGCACCACTCAGGCCCGTTCAGTATCGATCTTCATACATTGTACCCTATACGTACATCCGTCCACCAACCAGCCTACTACACAGCTCGTAGTTAAACACGCTTCAATTCTGGATTCCATCTGTCCGTCCAGTACTAGACAGATCAAATATTCCAACCCAACATCCAACACGAGTCCCATGGTCACCCGACCAGCATCACAACGTTTACTCTCGACTATGTAATCCAACACTTACCAAATCGACTCACGCCCACCAAGTCGTACCTGTTCATGCCAAATGGGCATCCAATCTCACCCAAGTCTACTGAGATGCACTAACTCCGAACCTATCGGTTATCTGCACATTCGATTACCATACCATGTTCGATTGACTTTGAAAGGAAGCCAATCCCATCGTTCACATAGTCAAATACCCAAGACAATTCGTATGCACCTCAATTCACTCCAGTGTCGTCTCATACTAGATTAACTTCCAAAGAAGTCGATCCAACATTCCCATATCCAACCTTTGTCTTGTCAGCTCACTAACTATTCCAAAAGATTCTTCAAATGTCTCACAAAACGATTCTCCTCTGCTCCTAACTTAGCGTAATCAACAAGGCGAAGTCTGCCAGCACGTGCACGATATCACGTTCTACGCCATCCCGATCCACCACCTAACTTGATCATACAGATCACAATCCAGATACATCACAACATCACCCGATCTAGATCCACCTAGGATCCACACATGCACACTCTGCTAACGACCAGATTTCAGATCATAGAGTCTTACACCCTCTTGAATCTGCATCCTACCAAATCGCTTCTCAACCACTCTCCCATCTAAACCGGCCAGTCAATGACCGAACACGTCTAGATTGTGGGTCCTCTCCAATTACCACATATTGATCCTTGTCATCCCACCTAGGGGAAAAATTAAAGATGATCCAAGACGATGACATCAAAATTCATCCTACGTGAGTGCAAACACAAACTCACTGCACCCACCACACCATGTAACCCAACATCGTCTGCCACCAAGCAAAAAATGAGAAATCACGTTCACCTAACTTCGAATTACCCAACTCCTCCTAATGACCAAAAACAAATCTCAGGTCCACCAACCAATACTCAATCACCGTACTGTTGACACCCGACATCATCGGTTACAGGGCAGAAAAATGACAAGTTCACCTTCACCAACCAATAATATATGTTGACAACATCTCGACAGCCATCCCCAATTTGGAATCAAGCACCCTTCTCATCGTCTCAATCACAACTTCTCTTGATTCCGAAGTTCCAACCATGTTGGAAATAGATATGCTTCCAACTAGATGTCAAGTCCAACCACTAGACTTCCCAAATCCTCAACTCACTCGGACAACCACGTGTCCTCAACTAATTAATCACCCAGACCTCCTGTCGGTTATAACCGTTTATACAAATCCAAAAGGATGTAAATCGTTACTACCTTGTTCTCACATCTCAACCTTTACAGGCTCATCTCTCGGGTCTCCATGTTATTCACAATCACACAATCTCACAACACCACCATTGATTCTCTTCGGCTTCTTCCAATTTCAACAATTTCTTTGCACTTACTCGCGAGACTAGAAACACACAACAGCTCAAGTTTCGGAGTTGATGACAACTCCCCGAATTCACTAATTACCATAACGTCCCCTACGTCATCCAAAACTCCCCGTGTCTCGTCGTACCTTTCTATCCATTCGTCACACAATCATCTCATACTTGTTGGGACTTAACCCAACACATCATAATCCCTGCTCGATCCCATCCAGTCCATCACTCACCCACTGCCGAATCTCAGATACCCCACGTATGCCCATCACGACGGAGTCACATCCCAACTCGTGTCTCATCGTCATCATAATCACTGGGACGCAGTGTGCAAATCAGATAACCCTGAGTCGTTACTCATACCGAGCAACAACCTTGTACCTCTGCTCAAGTTAAAGGAAATCTGCCTCTCTCATACCCCACAACTATGGGTACCACCACTCTGACAATCAACAACAAGATAATGAACGTTCCCTAAACGTCCCCCAATTTTTCAACAACCACAACTACATCAATCATCCTCGATAGCCAGCCATCTCTACACGACTGTCAACCAACAATCATCATTACTGAGATCCGTATCCACACATCACACTATTATTCGGTCCAACTTGGGATTCAACATATCATCACATAACAGTACTCGTGGATCGAATCCCATCATTTCACTTCTTGTCGGGCCAACCAAACTCCATAGTTCTGACTAGACTCACTAGAGTCATCCACTTGGTCATCCATGACCTCAGCTGTACTCTGCATAACAAATTTCAATCCATCAGTCACAATCTAGGGTTCGACCCGACAGACTACCTCGATATGGGAAAATCGTCCTAACCACAACAAGTACGAACTCACAATACTAGTTCATAAATCACAACTAAGGTTCGCCTTTCCAACCCATCCATAATAATTTAGGGTTCCCCAATCACACCCTAGGGTTCCTCTGAACCCAACTGCCCTCTGCAGTATAATCCACAATCTGACCGACCCCGCGGTCCGACAACATATGGACGTCCATCCAAGCCTACCATCAACTAAACTGGGGTTCCCCGAACCCAGCTGCTCCCAGCAACATAACCATCTAACATCCCATGACCGAACCGTTGGAAGGTCATCACACTACCAATCCGTCAAAGTAACCCTACCCGGGTCGAATCACACTAACGCACGGCGTATCGGGACAATCACACTCTATCCACTATTCATTCCCAATAACCATCAAACCGGCATCCTAACTATCAGGTTGACAATGGGCTAACCACGTAGAGACATCACATCCTTGAATAACGACAACCTGGCTCTAATACCACTTGACACGACCAATCCCAATTCCCCCGGGATTAACGCGGGATGTTCCATGCTCCAGTCTGACACGAACAAGGGATAATGCATACCTCAACCCATACGGGGCTCCCAGAGCGCACCAAGATCCGTGGAGGAGTGCGGTGTCTCGGTCCCTGCTACAGCCCGTATTCGTGATCAACTTGAAGGGCATTAAAACTATTAAAAAACTGTGAGTGGACGAAAATCAATAAGTTCATAAAACACCTTTATTAAAAATACATTTATGGCCTTTACTAAAAAGTATGCAGGCAATCGAAAACAAGTAATCAAACCATTTACTTAAATAAGCCATTAGGCCTTAGCCCAAAAACTGTAAATCAAAACCAAGTGTGGGAACTCAGCTCAAAACCATAGAATATCAAAATTCGTAAATCCAGAACCAAGTGAGCCACTGTCCGAATCCATAAACACAAATAAAAAAAAAACACCAAAATACCATTTCTTAAATCCAATGATCCATATTTACCACATAACTATTTCCGGCATCCCAGATGCCTAGCGTCCCAGACGCTTGACGTCCCAGACGTCATCTCTAATGGTATAAGCAATGCGTGCTGCTGGGGTCTCTCCGGGTCCATATCTCTGACATCCCAGATATCTGACGTCCCAAAAGTCTAATCATAAAAATCCTGCTCCTGAGTCACTATACAGTCCGGTCGCTTCGGATAATGACCCATCGCAAGCAATGCACCATGACTTCCCCAGTGTCCCAGACACCTGGATTAGACCATCCACAAATCCTCGTATCAAGATGGTATATGGAAAACAGTTTTATAAAGTCATTTCAAAACATCTCAAAGGGCCCTGCCCAGAATTTCCATAAAAATCACAAATCCATTTAGGATCCCCGACCCGAAATCACGTTTATGAAAGATAGGGTCCCAGACCCAAAATCATATTTATAATACCCAACTGGGCTTCATGCCCGATTTCGTAAACCAAATAGGCCCCCGGCCCCGATCACGTAACTCAAAGGGGTCTCAGCCCGCTTTCGTAAACCAACTGGGCCCGTGGCCTGATCATGTGATTCAAATAGGTCTCGTGCTCGAGTTCATCTTTCCAAAACCAAAACTATATCATCAAACCATCATTAAAACCACAATCACGTATAACCACAGTATGAACTCGTAATATCGAAATACATGCAAATACGGGATTACCTCGAAATAGGTGCAACCATGTAAATCACCAATGCCTCAATCATCACTATAGAAATCACATATATAAAACATATAAAACAGTTATGCATGCATCACAGTTTAGAAAACAATGTCCACACATAGACCGTACTAGCTGTCGCCTCGATATGCATGCCATACACCCTTCCGAGCCACATCACTATCACCGGGACTTCCAAACCTTTCGAATTTGATTCTTGAACTAGCCAACCTCCCCCGTTAGTTTTCCATTATTCCGGCCACCTCCGTCCATCATCTTCGTCCAAAAGGGTTTGTACAACTTTCATGGCTTCGCCGGGCACCGTCCACGACGGCGCAAGCCGTGGCCAAAATCCTCTACGTCTTACCTCCCTCTCTCACTTTCATTCACACACCAAAGCTAGAAAATGAAGATTGAAGGGTCATGGGAATGGGAATGGGTTTGCACGGTAATGGGTTTGGGAGAAAAATGAAAATGATCGATGATGAGGGAAGGGACAAAATATCCCACCGTGTGTGGGAATGGGCCAATCAGATAAGGGACAGGTGTCACTTACTGATTGGTCCACCCAAATTTCCAATCTAGTCCAAACTTGCCACTTGTCCCCCGTTCTCGGTTTTTATGCAATAGTACCATTTTCTATTTTAGACCCATAACTTCTTCGTCGAACCTCCGAATTCGACGTGCCGCCTATCTACGGACTTGTGACGTCCCGATCTACGTCACGGTCATTGGTCCACATACGTTTGACTCCCCGAGTTAAAAGTCAACAATTGCCCAATTATAGGGGTAAAATGGT
Source organism: Prinsepia uniflora (assembly GCA_032719365.1). Classification (NCBI taxonomy): domain Eukaryota; kingdom Viridiplantae; phylum Streptophyta; class Magnoliopsida; order Rosales; family Rosaceae; genus Prinsepia; species Prinsepia uniflora. Next base: position 45,072,143 of record CM064872.1, on the reverse strand, counting down.
CATTTCATACTGTCCGTCCAAATTCACTCAACTAACCTCCGATTAATTATTCTAAACCATAATTAATTAATATTTAATTACGATATTCGTGACAAGTCGTTACACCATGTGCCGCCTGAAACGGCTGCGCGTGAGCCCATGCGCTAGGCTACGGTTTAGCGTCTTCTTCAAGTGCCAGACCCGAATTCCTGCAACATGGGTCGTTCGACCCGCGTTCTAACTCGATTGGAATTCATCAAATTCTCAATCGATTTTCACCATTCCAATCGCTAACCTACTTGGAATTTACCCAGAAACATGTTTCTATGTTCAATTGGAGGATCAACTTACCTTAAATCACCGAACTCGATCAAGCTTCGAATTTCAATTTTCGGGTTCAATTCCAGGTCCATCCTTGAAGGATTATATTCGGGTTTTCGATGGTTCTGTTCAAAATGGATAATGGAAGAGACATACAACCTCAATTCAAGCAATTGAAGTCCAATTCCTCAAACCCGATTCAAACTCACGGGTTGATATTTTGAATTGTTTTTCCTTTGCAATCAGCTATTCCTAATCCTCTCCTGCTACCAAGCTTCCAATTTGGGGAGTTTCACACACCAATTCCATCCCAAAACCCGTACAACTATATAAATATAGCACACACCACCCACCGCCTCCCTTGGCGGTGCACACACACCAACACAACATAGAGAAGAAAGAGATAAGCACACGTGTCACCATCAAACTTATCCTTAAAGTGAAATTACAAAAATACCCTTGGAATACCTTTTTTACCAAATTGTCCCTACGTAGTCTAGACCTGAAAAAAAACCGTTTGAACTCTGTTCTCGACATGCCACCTGTCGATGTACTCGGGAGACCAAGACCTTCCAAACGGCGTGTTTGGAATAGCCAAAAATTGTTCCAGACAAAAGTCAACCTTTGACTCCCATAAGCAAAATGGTCAATTTTATCCGACTTTTTCAATTTTACCCTCGTTGAAGGTCTGGGTCGTTACACGCTAAGTGATTCACATAAACAAGGGATTAAAAAAAAACACATAATTCATGCAATGCTCAACTTAAAACCATTTTTGTATAAATTGTAGTATTGATAAATAAGGATCTTTCTGGGACCAGGGATATGACGAATATTAAAATTGCTTAGTAAAAACAATACAATTGGGGGTTTTAAAAATTGTTGTAGCTGAAACTATACGTTTAAAACTATTAATTGACATGCGAATGCGAATGCAAACTAGAACTTACAAACCATTGATTAGTTTCGTTGAAAAAACTGACATTATTATGCAAGTAAATCCGAATTAACAATCACCTTATTTAATATATTCCTAATTAACCTTTGTACAATTGATCACTTCATTCACTTACCATGTCCACACACCAAAACTTGCACATATTAAACCAATCACGAAATCTTTTTTTCATTATCTCAGTTACTTGCCTATGTTTTTCATATTATAAATGCGCCAAAAAGCAGACAATATCTTCATAATATGATTCACCTTAAGTTGTTTACTGAATGCTCCTAATCGTGGACAACCTAATTCTAAATGATCCAAATCGAGAACAATAGCGTTAAATTGAAGTTTAAGCACTAAAACATACAAAATAACTAAAGTTTAGAAACTAAAACACATGGAGATTGAATTTAATACATACATGCGATGGAAGATGAAAATCATACTCGTCTATTTAATTCATTGAATATGTTTAATGTGAGGACCCGTGCCTTGGTGGCAAGGTTAGCAATCCCACATTGCCCGGGGGGATCTAGGGGATGCGCCTTATATGTGTGGGCGCACATCTATCCAACATGAGGCCTTTTAGGAGATCACTGGCATTGGATTCATAGAGAACTCAAAATTAAGCGAGTAGGGGTTAGTACAATCACATGATAGGTGACCCACTGAGAAGTTGCACTTGAGCTCTCGAGAACAAAACCGTGAGGGCTGGGTCCAAAGCGGACAATAACCTGTTGGAGAAGGTCGGATCATGAAAATTTGGTATTAAAGCCCAACCCCGACCGAAATTGAGTGTGTCAGCGAGAACGCTGGTGACATGACCCATCCCAATCCCCTCTGGATTAACGTGGGATGTGTCATGCTCCCGTCTGACATAAAGTGTCAGACAAGGGATAATACTTACCTCAGCCCATACGAGGCTCCTAGAGCGCGCCAGGATCGGTGGAGGAGTGCGATGTCACGGTCTCTACTACAGCCCGCATCCGTGATCAACCTGAAGGGCATTAAAACTATTCAGAACTATGAATGGACGAAAATCAATAAATTCATAAAAACACATTTCATAAAGATATTTATGCCCTTCACTAAAAGTATGCATGCATCAAAAATCAGAAATTAAAACATTTACCCAAATAAGTCATTAGGGCCTTAGCCCAAAAACCGGAACTCAAAACCAAGTGTGGGAACTCAGCCTAAAACTGTAGAATACCAAAATCCGTAAATCCAAAACGAAGTGGGCCATTGCCCAAATCCATAACCACAAATCAATAAATACCAAAATACCATTCCATGAATCCAATAATCCTTATTTACCATATAACCATCCCTGGCGTCCCAGACGCTCGACGTCCCATACGTCATATCTCACGGTAATAAGAAACGCGTGCTACCTAGGGTCTCTCCGGGTCAATACCTTTGACATCCCAGATATCTGACGTCTCAGACGTCTAATTATAGCATTCCTGCTCCTTAGTCACTATACGATCCGGCAACTCCGTATAATGACCCCTCACAGGTAACGCACCGTGAGTTCCCCAGTGTCTCAGACACCTGGAGAAGACCGTCACATATCCTCGTATCAAGATGGTATATAGAAAACAGTTTTACAAAGCCATTTCAAAACATCTCAATGACCCTGCCCGAAATTCCCATAAAACATCCCAAATCCAATTAGGGTCCCCGACTCGAAATCACGTTTTAAAACATAGGGGTCCCCAGACCTGAAATCACATTTATAAAATCCAACTGGGCCTTATGCCCCATTTTGTAAACCACTGGGCCCTCGGCCCGATCACATAACTCAAAAAGATCTCAGCCCGATTTCGTAAACCAACTGGGCCCCCTGGCCCGATCACATAATTCAAATGGGTCTCGTGCCCGAGTTCATCTTCCAAAACCAAAACCATGCAATAGAACCATTATTAGACTCAAAATCACATAGCAATAGCTTAAACTCGTAAACCTCGAAATACGTGTAAATACGAAATTACCTCGAAATACGTGCAATCATGTAAACCACCAGTGCCACAATCATCATCATAGAAATCATGTATGTAAAACATATAAAATAGTTATGCATGCATCACAGTTTAGAAAACGAAATCCACTCGCAGACCATCTTACGCTGCCGCCTAGATATGCGTGCAATAAGCCTTCCGGGGCCACACCACTATCACTGAGACTTCCAAACCTGTCCAAATCACACTAGAAGTTTACTAACCTCTTCATTAACCTCCCATTGAAGTCCAGAAATTTTCCGAATTTTTAACTATTTTTAAACTCGATCCTAAACCTTCAGACACCCCGAAACATATCGAGACGATATCCGATCGACACAAAACCAGTCCCAAAATGTTCGTTACATCGAATAGATTAAAAGTCATGTTGAACATTTGACCCAAAAGTGCTCCATACGCCCCCACGCGCCGCCGCAAGCGGCTGCATGTGATGCCCACGTGCCTGAGTACTATTCATCGTCTATCTTTGGTCGACCCGGTTCAGACCAGTCCAGTCCATCCCAAACCGGCATCCCCGGTTCAACACTATATTTCTTCAGACCAGTCCGGTCCATCCCAAACCGGCATCCTCGGTTCAACACTATATTTCGTTCAATTTTAGTCCAATTTCAATCATTTCCCATAGCTTCATCTAGTTATTTCCTATCGATCTACACGGTCAAAACATGAACTTTAGGTCGAGATTGTACCTTTTCAAACGATCATTTGAACTAGCCAAAAGCCTCCGCTGTGTTCTCGGGCTTCCAGCCATCTCAAGCCTAGTTTTGGTTCCAACAGTTTCCTTTCAACCTCCAAGACATTACCCAATCCATCAATTTGATTGAAAACTAAGAACTCATGAATTACCATTTTCGAATCCAAACTTACCTTTCACTGGTTTGACGGCCACCGTCCATTGACAACCCCCAATCCATGGTAGAACACTTCCTAAAAACCTCCAGAACATCATATAAGCAACCAAAACGATCATCCAACTCCCTAAACCAAACTCACGATTTTGCACCGAAACAAGGCTCACGGGTTTGGTTCCCCATTCACCACCGTCATCCATGACGGTCATTGTCACTCACACCATCAACATCGCCATCCCTCACACTCCAACTTTCATTTACAAATTATTAGCATTAGATGAGGTTTAGAGGGTTTAGAGGGTTTAGAGTGAGGTTGGGTGTTCGGGTTTTGTAGAAACTGAAGGAGATGGAAATGGTTGCACGGGTGGGAAGAGAGATGTGAGGGGTGAGTTAATTAATTAATTAATTAATCAAGTGGCTAATGGACATAGATCCACCAATTAGGGAAAAGTAACCAATGGGACGAGTGACACTTATCACTCATCCAAGGGCCCCACACAATTATCAGCCAACCACATTAAAATAATATTTAATTGCAAATCCCCGAGACGTCAAATTCCCAATTTTGATATCGTGACCATAACATCTCTGTCCGATGTCCGATTTCAACGTGCCGCTTGTCTACAAACTCGTGACGTCCCAAACTACGTCATGGTCATCGGCTTCGTATGTTTGACTTCCCGAGTCAAAAGTCAACATTTTGCCCAAGACTAAGGGCAAAACGGTCATTTTACACCATCCGTCGGATTGCGCTCAACTAATCACCAATTACTCTCACTAATCGTTCATTAGTCACTAATCTAATCTCAAAATTTAGGACGGGTCGTTACAACCTTCCACCCTTAAATAATTTCATCCTCGAAATTCCAACTATCCCGATTCCACATCCACCTCATTGAAAGACAATTCGATCTCATAACATGTGTACACCTATACACCCACTAACCAGCATAATATTTTTCTGCACCCAGACGTTCCATCACGAACTAAAGTCGCACCGACTACACCAGACCACGTCGAGTGACATTGATCACACGATCCGAGTTAATACATTCTGACCTCTGCTCCCACTAGGAGTCACCAAATCTCACTCGCCAATCCACACTAACGCCACCAGCTAAACTATCACCACTTAGATCTACGACCCTGGTATCCGAGAGCTCCAATCATCACCTAGTCAATAATATCACCTCGTACCACAACTCCCGCAATGTAGCGTAAGATCAATAACAGGATCTCGCCTCACAGGGCAAGCTCAAAACTCCGATATTTATCAGTCTCAGCATCCACAACTATCAACTCCCCCGGCGATCCATAACGTTGGTAAGAGTCATAGAGCAGTAACTTCACGCAAAGCAATCTGTGGTTACACTAACCACAACTCACTCAACCTGAGTATGCGTATACCAACATCCTTCTCGACCTGTATGTAATTGGACCCCATCGAATACCTACCCAACAGTGATAACACATCCAAACAATAGGGTTCCACTAGCCATCCACGGCTCTGAGCACCTGCTAATCCAATCACTGAACCCGTCAAAATCACTCTGCTCAGTGCATAGTATTCAATGTCCAGTTCACGCCCTCCACTAATTCGATGTTATCAGAACTAAGTCGACTACCAACAAGTTCAACCACACACCACTGGTACATCCTATGTACCGTCACCAGTCACCACTCGGCTTATCCAGTATCGATCATCGTATAACGTACAGGGTATGTACATCCATCTTCCAACTAGTCCACTACGTGGTTCGTAGTCAATCACGATTTAATACTGGGGTTCATCTGTCCTATCCCGTACTAGACAAATCTATTACTCCAACTCATAATCCATTCTGAGTCCCATGGTCACCCGACCAGCATCACAATGTCTACTCCCAAACACATACTCCAACACGTACCAATCTAACTCACGCCTACCAAGACGTACTCATTCATGCCAATTGAACATCCAATCTCACCCGCGTCTACCGAGATGCACCAACTCTGAACTTGTCAGTTACCTGCTCATTCGAATAACACATTACATTTGATTTACTTCATAGGGACAATCCCACCATCCACACATCTAAGGCTGACAAAAACCGACCCTGTCGACCACCCACTTGCTCGATTAATACACTATATGGGACTATCCGCCTAATCTGATCAACAAGATCACGATCTAGACCCATCACCACGTCACCCGACCATTAACATCACGATCCTAGATCGTCACAATGCCCAATGTCCACAACAACATAAACCCGATCCACCTAGGATCCACTCATGCTCACTCAGCTAAAAATTCACTTAAAATCTATTCATAGGATCTCACACCCTCTTTGGATCCTTCGTCAGTCACACTTCACTCCTCAACTATTTTCACATCTAATCATTCAGTCAAAATGAAACACGTCTAAACTGTGGGTCCTCTCCACTTACCTCATATTGATCATTGTCATTCCACGTCATCAATCTGCTCATCTCGTCCTATCCATACTCCCTCGTCTTGATTCCCTAGGTGACATGACAGTCCCGACATCCACCCCTAATTCAGAATCAAACACAACTTCTCTTGTCCAATGACCCAAAGCCAATCATGGGTCCACCAACCAATACATGCTCAACGTACTAGTGACAACAACCATCATCTGCCATAGGTAGAAAATAAGAAGTCGCCCCAATGACTTCAGAATACCCATCACCAATGTTGAAACAAACACTCATCTCGCCTTCTTAATCACAACTCTCCTCGAATCTGAAGTTCCAACCATGTTGGGAAAATTGATATGCTTCCAACTAAGTGTCAAGTCCAACCACTGGACTTCCAAATCCTCAACTCACTTGGACAACCACGTGTCCATAACCAATTTATTACCCAGATCTCTTGTCCGTTTATCACCATTTATGCACATCCAAAAGAATGTAATTCGTTACTATCTCGTTCTCATATATCAACCTCTACGGCTCAACTCTCGAGTCTCCATGTTATTCATAATCTCACAACCTCACATTAACACCACCATTGATACTCTTCAGCTTCTTCCAATTTCCAAGAATTCTTTGCACTTCCTCATAATGCTAGAAACATACAACCACACAAGTTTCGGAGTTAACGACAACCCCCTGATTCCACTAATTTCCATGACGTCCCCTACGCCATCCAAAAACTCCTCGTGTCTCAATCATACCTCTTTCATCCATTCATCACCTGTCATCTCATAACTGTTGGGACTTATCCCAACACACCACAACCCCTGCTGGATCCCATCCAGTCTATCACTCAACCATTATCAAATCTCAGATACCGAACATATGCCCATCACGACGGAGTTACATCCCAACTCGTGGCTCATCGTCATCACAACAACTGGTACACAGTGTACGAATCAGACAACCCTGGGTCATTACTCATACCGAGCAACAACCCACATCTCCGCTCAGGTTAAAGGGACTCTGCCTCTCTCGTACCACAAACTATGGATACCACCATTCTAACAATCCACAACAAGATAATGAACGTTCCCTGAACGTCCCTCGATCCTCAACTACCACCACTACATCAATCACCCTCGATTGCCAGTCATCTCCACACGACTGTCGACCAACAGTCATCGCTATCGAGATCCACATCCACACATTACACTATTATCCGGTCTAACCGGGGATTCCATTTCTTATCTCAAAACCGTACACATGGATCGAATCCCATCATTTCACTTCAAGTCGGGCCAACCAATCCGAAACAAGTCTCACGGGTTTGGTTCCCTAATCACCACCGCCATCCACGACGGTCATCGTCACTGACACCATCAACATTGGCCATCCCTCACACTCCAACTTTCATTTACAAATTATTAGCATTAGATGAGGTTTAGAGGGTTTAGAGTGAGGTTTGGGTGTTCAGGTTTTGCAGAAACTGAAGGAGATGGAAATGGTTGCACGTGTGGGAAGAGAGATGTCACACTTGTCACTCATCCAAGGGCCCTACACAATTATCAGCCAACCACATTAAAATAATATTTAATTGCAAATCTCGAGACGTCAAATTCCCGATTTCGATCCTGTGACCATAACTTCTCTGTGCGACGTCCGATTTCGACATGCCGCCTGTCTACGGACTCGTGACGTCCTAAACTACGTCACAGTCATCGACCCTCATATGTTTGACTACCCGAGTCACAAGTCAACATTTTGCCCAAGGCTTGGGGTAAAAAGGTCATTTTACCCCGTCCGTCCGATTTTGCTCAACTAATCACCGATTACTCTCACTAATCGATCATTAGTCACTAATCTAATCTTGGAATTTGGGACGGGTCGTTACAGCTGGGCCCCAAGGGGGGTGGACTATGAAGACATGTGCCTTGGTGGCATGTTTAGCAATCCCACATCACCTGGGGGATCTGGGGGATGCACCATATATGTGTGGGCGCGCATCTATCCAACAGAAGGCCTCTTGGGATCTCACTGGCTTTGGATTCCTAGGAAACTCCAAAGTTAAGCAAGTAGGGGCTGGTGCAATCCTAGGATGGGTGACCAACTGGGAAGTTGCACATGAGCTCTCGTGAACAAAATCGTGAGGGCTGGGGCCAAAGTAGACAATATCTTATTGGAGAAGGTCGGGTTGTGACAATTAACCAAGAAATAATCAAATATAAATTGCATTATAAACATTACAAAGAACAAATACAAGAGCTTAGATAAATGATAAAACATAGTTACACTTTTGGAATCCAAGAATCTCTTGAAGATGCCAAGGTAGGTGGAATAGGTGAATTGTTTATTCACTCAGTTCTCTGAATTACAGATGAAACTTAATGAAGATGGAAGAACAAAAAAGGAATTCAGACTAAACTCTTATATATGGATGTTGGAATTTTGCGGCTAGGTTTTCTACTTAGGAAGGCTTAAACTTGTGAAGAAGTTGACATCCTTGCCATGAGAACAAAGTCCTATTTATAAAGTAGTTACATATAACAGCCCTAGCCACAAAACACATTAAACCTAGGACTCCTTTCTGCGAAAGGTTCCTAAAAAGTAGGAGAGAATATCTCTTTACACTCCTAATTGATCTCTGTGATTCAACTTCCCTTAAATGAATAGCCTTTATGGCAACTCGTTGGATCCCAATCTTCTTTCCTTGAAACGTGATTTAAAAAAAAAAATTATGATTGCTTATTGACTGTGGATTGTTTCTTGAGGGAAAAATCTACACCTAATTGGCTAGATAAGGGTGATAGCAACTCTGGTTATTTTCATAAGGTGATAAAGATGCATATTAACCCTAACTCTATTACTTCTATTGTTTGTGATGATGAGTATGTGGTTGAGGATCTGTCTGATTTGAAGGGTGAGGCTTCTTATTACTTTCAAGGATTGTTTGGGACTAATAGAAATGTGCAGGTGCTTGATTTTTTCGGGTTTCTTCTTAGCTTGATCTCGTAATCCCAAAGTGTGGATCTGTGTGGTCTAGTTTCCATCTCAGAGATTGAGAAGTTTTGTTTCAGTTTGAAAGCTAATAAGGCTCCTGGTCCTGAAGGGTTTAATGCTCTTCTTTTTCCAATGGGCGTGCTTGGTGGTGGGGCTGCATGTCACAAAGGCAATTTTAAAATTCTTCGGGTCTTCTAAGCTTTTGGGGAAATTTATTGCCTTAATTTCCAAGGGCTTATGCAAAACTTTAGGCCTATTTCATGTTGTAACATGACTCGCAAATTTTTTACGAAGATCATTTCCAACCATTTGAAGAGCGTGCTACCTGCTATTATTTGTCACAATCAATTTAGTTTTTTAAGCAGTTAATTGGGGATAATATTTTTTTACTCCAAGAACTCATTAGTGGTTATTGCCTCAATTTGGGTCTCCTTCAGTGCGTCATGAAGGTTGGTATCAAGAAGGCTTATGAATATATTTCTTGGGATTTTATTCTCGATGATTTTCCTCCTTTTTAGTTTGCTTCACTAATGATAGGCTGGATTCATGACTGTATTTCTTCTCTTAGGTTTTCCATTAACATTAATATGGAGTTGGCTGGTTTCTTCCCGGGGCGTAGAGGTCTTCATTAGGGAGATCTTATGTGGACTTATCTCTTTGTTATAGTCATTAAGGTCTTCTCTTATATGATGCATCATTGTATTGCCATGTCTCATTTTATGACCTTTTCACAAGGTCTTTTTCATCGTATTACATTGTGACAAGGTTCGTCTTTCTCACTTAGCTTTTACGATGGCCTTTTTGTTTGCTCTCATTAAGATAGGGACTCTGTGGCTATTTTGAAAGGGCTTTTGATTGATTTTGCTGTTGTTTCTGGTTTGATGCCTAACCTGCACATATACAGCTGATATGAGTTATATGAGGGCCATTTTCTTGGGAGATTGTTTTGGTGTGGGTAGGTGGTGTTTGACGGGTGGACTTTGATAACCGTGTCTGATCCTGCTCCCATCTGACAAGTCAACAGAAGTTCCGAAAACACGCACAATACCTATCAAACAGGGGATAATTAAACTGATTCCCACTCATACCTTCGCCTCTTGATCAGCCCTGATTTGTGTGCCATGGCCTAGAGGGTCATCAAAATCATAAAAGGTGTGAGTGGACAAAAATAACATCATTTGAAAAATCCATTCCAAAAACAAACTATTTACCCTCTAGTTATAAATCATACATGCATAGAGTAAAACATAAATAACCGGATTTCAAATCACATTACATATATATGACCGTGGGATCCACAATTCATCAAAAGCTCGTGACCCACATTTCCCGCAATTCGTTTCATCAAATCATGTAAAAAATTTGGACATAACCATTAACATCAAACTAGTAACAATAACCATCGACAACAGTACTAGTCACAAGTACTCAAACATCAATCACAATTCACAATATCCCAATCTCACATCAGCATTACTCAAAAGTGCACAATCAATCACACAATCATATTGGCACTATGCGTAGCCAACCACTAAGCCACATTCTTGGAATCAGATGACAAGAGTTGTCCCAAAAGTACTTTGATTACCATGCCTAGTCCTGCTCCCGTCTGACAAGTCAGCCAAAGTTCAGAAAACACACCCAGCACTTGCCACATAAGGGATAACCATAATGATTCCCACTCACGCCTCCATCTCTTGATTAGCACCAATCTTCATGCCACGGCCTGAAGGGTCATTAAAACATCAAAAGTGTGAGTGGACAAAAATAACATCATTTGTAATACAATTCAAAATCGAACTCTTTCCCCTCCATCTTAAATCATGCATGCATAGAGTAAAACATGAACAACCAGATTTCAAATCATTTATCAACATAAGGATGATTCTTTAAACTCAACAATGTATATATATATAACAACGAGTCCTTAAACTCCGAGTCCTTCAACTCAATAATGTATATGTCATGTAACAAGTCTTTAAACTCCGAGTCTTTAAACTCAATAATGTATTTGTCATCCAACAAGTCTTTAAACTCAATAATGTATTTGTCATGCATCGAGTCTTTAAAATCAATAATGTATATGTCATGCAACTAGTCTTTAAACTCCGAGTCTTTAAACTCAATATCATATCAGGCATTCTGGGTCAATGAGTCTTTAAACTCACGAGTCTTTAAACTCAATATCATATCAAGCCTCCTTGACTACGAGTCTCTAAACTCATTTTGATAAATATTCATGCCTCAAATTGAGTCGAAACATTTTTACAGGGCCTATGCCTGAAACAAATTTTCCACCAAAATAGTTTCTACAAAACCATCTAATAGGTTGTTAATTGTGCATGTTTTAGTTATGATTCAATATCCCTTTTCACTTAGCTTTTGTTTGATTATGTAAAAAAATATGAGAAAATAATCCATCTTGTAAGCCATGTACATATAAGTAGTATGGATTAAATCCAAGCCAAAACAAATAAAAGAAGGACCAAGTTAAGACCCAAGTTGAGGCCCAAGTGCCAAGCCCGTGCTCAACCCTTGGCCCATGTTCTAGCCCACGAGTTCCAGCACAACAAGGCTAGGATCAAGCCCTTTCGTGCATTTCCCAGCTAGGGTTTCGGCCTTTTATATAAGTCCAACCTTAGTTCATTTTTGACGAGGAGGATTCCACATTTCAGCCTCGAAACACTACCCAAATTCAATGCCAAAACCCCACAGTTCCAGCCTCACAAGCCCCCTCGGTTTTCAGTACAAAATCTGTCCATTTCCACCCTTAAACACTCATGGTTTCCAGCCCCAAACACTCTCCATTTGCAGCCACAAAAACTCTCCATCTCCAACCCAAAATGTAATGACCCGTTCCGAATTTCGGGATTTGATTAGTTAAGTGATTTCGGACGGACGGTGCGAAATGACCGTTTTGCCCCTTGAGGTGGGAAAAATGTTGACTTTTAACTCGGTTTTGGCCGATGACTGTAACGCAGTTTGAGACATCACGAGTCTGTAGACAGGCGGCACGTCCGATTTCGACGTTCAATGAAGAAGTAATGAGGCTCAGAAGTTGAGGGGCATTTTGGTACTTTAGCCTTAATGGTAATTTGGTCATTTGTTTACATTGGGAAGTATGACCAATTGAAGTGGGACACTTGTCCCCTCTCTGAAATGCTGTGGAAGCTAGTACAACCGCCTCACCTAGTTTTAAAAAGAATGAAAACGTGCCAATGTTTGTATTTGGTGACTGTAGGCCGAGAGCTGGAAAACAGAGACCATGAGGAAACCATCCATCCAATACCTTCAATTATCATCCTTTGTCTCTGAATTGTGAATGAAACTTGAAGGGGAGGTTGAGACGATGAGAGTGGTGCCATCGTGGAGGGCCGTCGTGGATGGTCGCCGATAAAACCCTCGAAAGGTAAGTTGTGATTCAAAAATGGTAAAGTTTGATTTAGTGGTTGTTGAGCCTTTCTGCTAATTGAAACATGTTTCTGGTAAGCATATGAACTCATAGGGACTAATTTTGAAGCCTGAGATGGACGGTGGTGGCCGAAAACAGAGGAGGAAGATTGATTGACTGTTCTTCGATTTGGAAGGTGAGATCTTGTGTTTTTCTTGGATTTTTGACTATATAGACTGATAGAGGATGGTGAGACGAAGACATAGGTAGAAACCCCAAAAATTTTGGTCAAGGAATGAGTGAAAACCAGTTACGCCGGTCTGATTGGACCGGATTTGCAGAGGACCGAACCAGACTGGGTTTACGCGAGGACATGGATGAACAGTAGCTAGCGCGTGACTCCCACGCGTAGTTCCTTTGGACGGGGCTTGAGGGCGTGTGGGCCCTCATTATGAGGCACGATCAACATGATTTTTTTAGTATTCGTTGTAACGAACATTTTGGGATGGTTTCAACTTGATCGGACATCGTTTCGATATAGTTCGGGATGTTCGAAGGTTTAGGATATAGTTTAAATAAGTTTAAAAATCTGGGAAAATTACGGGGATTTAATGGAAGGTTATTGAAATAGTTAGTGACCTTAGAATGTGATTTAGACAGGTCCGAGAGTTCAAGTGACAGTACGTTAGCCGGGAACGGCGTATTGCACGCGTATCGAAGCGACAGTGAGGATGGTATGTGAGTGGACTTTACTTTCTAAATTTCAATGCATGCATAACTATTTTATATGTTTTCTATATAAGATTTTGATGCTTATTATTTTGGTATTTATGATTTACATATTTACACGTATTTCAATGTGATTTATCGTATTTATACGTATTTCGAGAATATGGTTTATGATATGCTTCGATGATGATTTTGATGGGTGATTTTATACTGTTTATACGTATTGTGTTTTGTTAATGATTTGATGATATGATATTCGGGTTGAAAGTGAATTCGAGCATGAGACCCATTTCGATAAAATATGACTTCGAATTTCGGTTTAAATGTGATTTTGGATGATTTCTGGATTTGGATTCTGGTTTCGAAAGGATGATTTCGGATTCGGATTTGGAAATGGATTTATGGATTTGATAAATGGTTTTGAATTGGATTTGTTGGATCTGGTTTTGGGTTTAAAAACCCGGTGATTGATTTTGACGGGGGAGGGCCCTATATGTGATTTGATTTTAAAGACTCGTGAGTTTAAAGACTCGGTTATTGATTTCCCCCGAGGCCTGTTATTGAGTTTAAAGACTCGTGAGTTTAATGACTCGTTGATTACCCGGGAAGGCCTGATTGAGTTTAAAGACTCAGATTGATATTGAGTTTAAAAACTCGTTGATATGAGATCCAACAGGTTCGATTGATTGATGTAAATGTGTTTCAGATTTATGTGATATCATGATGGTTTTCATATGGTTTTCAGATCTTTTGGGTTGTGGCCCAAATGATTAGATTTACGGTTTTACACGTGATTTGGATCTTGCATTTTTGGGCTGAGTTCCCAAACTTGGTTTTGATTTATGGTTTTGGGCTATAGCCCAGTGATTGGAGGAAAGGAAAAGAATTTGGGCTTTATAAACGGTTTTCTTATGTTGAAAATTAAATGGTTTTCGAATGCATACATTGGTTTTTACGTGGAGAGCCTAAATGCCTTCCGAATGCATACATTTATTTTTGTCCACACACATACTTTTCTGTTTTTTTTTCGATGCCCTTCAGGTTGATGCCGATGCGGGTTGTTGGTGATGCTGAGACAACACACACGATCCACGGTGGTTTCTGCGCACTCTGGGAAGCCGGAAGTTGTTTTTGGACCATTAACCTGGGATCCCTTATTTGGCTTGCGTGTTACATGGGAGTTAAACGAGTATTTAGCCTTTGTGTAACGACCTGTTCCTAATTTTAAGGATTAATTAGGGATTAATGACGGATTAATGAGGCTAATCGGGGATTAGTCAAGGATTATCAGATGTTCAGGGAGAAATTACGATTTTGCCTCTAAATGAGGGCAAAAAGTTAACTTTTAACCCGGGAGGTCCGATGGCCGAGGACCAAGGACCGTTATGTAGATCGCGTTGATACGAATCTGTAGACAGGCGTCACGTCAAATTCGGACGTTCGACGGAAAAGTTACGATTCATGGAAGTTCGAACGAACTATTGCTCGTTTTACGAGGCGAGGGAATTTTGGCAGCAAGTGGCCCCCAGATTTTTTCCCATTCATGCATATCCCCTTCCCCTTTGTCCGATCATTTGCCCATTCCACCAACCCGAGCAAACCCTTCAACCCAATCCAAACCCTTCTCCATCTGATCAGGTGTGAGACCAAGAGAGTGAGATGAGGGCAGGATGGTGGTGGCTGGCCAAGGACGACGCCGCCGTGGACGGCGGAGGAACCTCGAGCAAGGTAAGCCAGGTTATTCCAATTTTCTTTATTTTTTATTTTGTAAGTTAAGGACGGTTTTAATCGATTAGGATAGGTTTATTAGGGTGTTAGGAAGGTGTTAGGATGATTTTTGGTGGTGGTTGATGGCTGAGGAGCCCAGGGAGAAAACAGGAAAATTGGGTCGTGAGGAGAGTTATCGAACCGGTAGGATTTCGTGGGTTTTTTGTGGTTTTGATCACACCATTAGGTTTCTAGGATCGAAATAGGAAGAATGGAATTGGTAAGGAAGAAAAAGGACAAAAATTGGACGGTTAAGGGGCATGTACTGGCTCCGTCGGTTTGGCCGGACCGGATTGCAGAACTTGGACCAGCCTGGCTGGTGGATCCGATCGGCTGGAGGACAGGGATGACCCTGTAGAGGCGATTGAAGCCCACGCGCAGGGCCATCCGGTGGCGCGTGACAGCGGGTGGGCAGGTTTTTGGGGAAACTTCCAACTTGTAATTCCATTTATTCGATGTCAATGGACATTTTTGGACTGATTTCGAGTCGATCAGACATCGTCTCGATATATTTAGGGGTGTCTGAAGGTTTAGGATCGTGTTTAAAAATATTTAAAAATCCCAGAAAATTAGGGGGCTTTAGTGATGGGCTAATTAAGTAGTTAGTAACCCTATAAAAAGATTTGGACAAGTTTGGGAGTCCCGATGACGGTGATTAGCCCGGAGAGGCGTACGACACGCGTATCAAGGCGGTAGCTCAGATGGTCTTGAGTGGACTTTCCTTTTTCTGAATCGATACATGCATAAATGTTTTATAAGTATATTAATACATGTTTTGTGATGCCTTGAGTGTATTCTGTGTGTGTTACGTATTGCATGTATTTTGAGGTTTTCAGTTTTATACGTGCTTATACGCGTTTTTAGTTTCAGTTTCAAATCAAATGGTTTTGAAAGGTAAAACGACCCATTTGGTCTTGGTTTTGACTCGGGCTTGTGGCCCTATTCATGACCTACGGGTTTGAATCGTGGTCGCGACGGGTTTTTTGTACACGGCGATGGACGATTCGATGCTCGCCTCCGGACTAGGGATGTGTTCCGTCCAGAGAGGTCATGATGCACGTTTGGTTATCGAGCAAACCACTGGAGGCTCAACTTCCGGGGTGCTGATGGTATAGGAGATCGATTGGCGATGGGTGCACCATAATCTAGAGGTGGTCGCGGCATTGATATGTTCACGGCGACATACCAGGATTGAGAGCGGTCCTGGACTGATGGTTACACTCATCACAATGATCGGAATCATGACTGACTCTGAGGTATCGGGCTTGATGCCCCGTTGATTTACGAGTTCCGGCTTTAGTCCCAGTTAAAAGGTGAAATCAGGCTAGAGGCCCCAGTTGAGTCATATGTTCGGGCTGGAGGCCCAGTTGATTTTGTGTTATCGGGCATGAGTCCCGAGTGTGATTTTCTGTACTAGTATCCTTTATGAGTTGATTGGTCTCCTCCAGACATCGACCTGGAGAGTCACGATCCACTACCTGGAATGAGTGATCCCCACAAGGAGCACATTCCAGGAGTGGGAGATATGATAGAGTCCCGAACTTGATCTGAAGAGATGCCGGACTAGATTCAAAGACAGAGCCTCTTAGATGGAGAATTCCTGGGGGTAGACTCAGAGTGAGATCCCGAGTAGTATGTATACTTATATATATAGAAATCCTGACATATATCGGGGATTCGTTCCTAGGGGATGTGTGCCCCGAGTTGACATCAGAGGATGTCTAGGATGGGTTATATATGTATATCTATATATGTGTATGAGATTTCACGGAGATGGTTTTGGGTTGAGACCCACATGTGTTGGATTTGGGACGAGTTCCCACCTTGATTTGGATTTTGGACCAAGATCCCATGTTCTATGTTTGAGAAATGGTTTTCGAATGCATGCATACTTTTTAGTGAAGGGAATAAAGGTCTTTTTATGAAATGTTTTTATAAAATCTTTGTTTTGTCCACTTACAACTTTCGTGTTTTTAATGCCCTTCAGGTTGATCGAGGATGCGGGCTGTAGCAGAGACGAGATATCACATTTCTCCTCCGAATCCTGGTGCTCACTGGTAGTCCCTGGTTGGGCAAAGGACGAAATTATCCTTTGTCTGACACTTCGTGTCAGAAGGGGAGCAGGCACATCCCACTTTAATCCCGGAGGATTTGGGATGGGTCCTGTCAAGATGGTATGAGAGCCAGGTTTTTCTCTTAGAGTGGCGTACAGATCGAGGATGTGATGTCTCTGCAGTCATAACAACCCGTCATCAACCTGATAGTTAGGGTACTAGTACGAGGATTCGGTAGAATCGACCCTAGTTTGAGTACGTTTGAAACGAGGTGTGATCGTGTGAGGTCAGTTTGGCAGAGGATGCCCGCATTTTGCAAGAGGTTGGGTCCCGAGCGAGATTAATATTCATGCGAATTTAACGGCTTAGAGTCGTTGTGTTACTTGAGATAGAATCTAGGATACCCATAGACACAGTAGGATGACTTAAAAGTTGGGACCGTCGAGTAGTTAGGACGAACGTGGAATGGAGCAACGTGAAATCAGTTGAGGCTGGATGTCAGGATCGTCCATGATGGAACTGCAAGGACCGGAGATTTTGTTGTTAGTAGAGGTCAGGCGCGCGAGGACCTCAGTTGAGACTGGTTGGAATAGGAAAGCGTGATTCTACTTGGCGTGAGATGCCTTGTTTCGGTGAGTCGAATCCCGGAGGGATGTCGACTGGCAGGGAGTGCTCCTGAGTAGTCGTTGTGTGACACGGTAGCATGTGATTGTGACTTGTAGCAATGTGCAGTGTTAGACCCGAAGTATGGCCGAGTACTCATGGAGGCTAGCGGCTAGGAGCCGTAGAGTTACGAGGGGGACGAGATCCTCAGATTGTTGTTACTAGTTGGTTGGACACCAGTATCGAGGTACGACGTCTTTTCAGAGGCGAGTGCGAGGGATCACTCAGATGGACATGCTGCAGGGAGCAGCCGAGTTGGTGATAACCCTAGTTGGCAAGTGATTGGACAAGCTACTAGGAAAGTGCTACTTGTTGATCGAATTCAGAGGCGGATTTATTGGTTGAGACTGTGTGTTGAGAGGTTGGGTTTGGCGGTGAGTTGATCGCATA
The DNA here is from genome assembly GCA_032719365.1 of Prinsepia uniflora. Lineage (NCBI taxonomy): Eukaryota > Viridiplantae > Streptophyta > Magnoliopsida > Rosales > Rosaceae > Prinsepia > Prinsepia uniflora. The sequence continues at coordinate 45,053,616 of CM064872.1, read as the reverse complement.
TGTTCGGAGTCTCGCTGGTGTTGTGTGTGGGTTGTGTCTGCACGAAACCGTGGTAGGTACTATCATCGAGGATGACTTTGGTGATGGTTGTTGAAAATATGGGGACGTTCAGGGAACGTTCATTTGCTCGTATGGATTGTCAGAGAGGCCATACTCAGAGTCGTAGGATACGAGAGAGGCAAGGCCCCTCCGACCCGAGCGGAGATTAGTGATGATTGCTCAGTTTGAGTAGGATTTAGGATTGGTTTGATTTGTACTCCGCATGTTAGCGATGCGATGACATTAACGAGAAGAGACGACGAGCCAAGGGTAGCTCAGCCGTGATGTGCTCGTGGTTGGTTTCTGCCACTACACGACGAGAAAGATTCGTCGGCTAGTGTAGATTCTTGGGAATTGTGATGGAGATGGTTTGGTTGACTACGGTTGACCTCCTGTGTTTCGTGTACGTTGTTTGAGGAGAAATCTAATGGTGAGAAATAGAATGGGTCATTACAGTAGTTATCGACATTTGTCGTTGGTTGGAAAGAATGGACAACGCGAGTACGGTCGTGGGGATCAGTGACCGGAGGGTCGAATTTGGTAGTACGCAGAGAGTTGACTGCATATCATATCAGGAGTCTATTGTGACTCTTCGATCAAGTAGTACATCGCATTAGGATGAATTGACATCCTTTTTGGATGTGCATAAAAGATCATAAACGGATAGGCGAGTTGGATTGTTTACGAACATATGGATGATGTCCGAGTGAGTTGAGAGCCTAGTTTGTGACCAAGTTGGTAGACGTGCCCTAGAGTGGCAAACGTGTGAGTTTGAGGGGCTCGGAGCGAGATAGAGAAAATCCCGAGTGGCACGGTGTGAGGTATACCCTATACCTAGTTTGACGGTACGAAATTTGGCCTATACTTGGATGGGCGAGGTATGTGCTATACCTAGATTTGGGGATCGGTACCCTAGGTCATTGTGAATGGATGGCTTGAGTGTTCAGTGCTGGACCTTGATCCCATAAGGATTGGGACGTGAGGATTAGGTTACCGACGTGAATGACGATGGAAGAAGCCGAAGAGAATCAATGAAAATGTTTAGTCTTGAAGGAAAGGATTAAGCATTACAGTAATTATCATAGAATACTCTTAGTCAAGGACTTGGGAAGTCTAGAGGTTGGACTTGACACCCAGTTGGAAGCATACCTACTTCCAACATGGTTGCAACTACTCTCGATCTCGAAGTAGATGAAGGAGGCTTCTCATTTTCTGCCCTTTAGCAGATAGTGTTGGATGCCGGAGGATGACATAGGATGAACTTTGATGTCATCATCTTCAACTTTCCTCTTGTGGGTCGATGAGGAAAGAGATGACAGCTAATGGTTCAAAGAGGGTGTAAGAACCGAACACCTAGGCTGTGGGTCAAATTTGAGTGACTTGGAGATCAGATAATTCTTGGTGTCACTGGGAATGACGAGTGAGTACCCAAGGTGAGTCAGATCAAGGTACGGTCAGGATGAGTGAGATCTCGAGTAGTATGCATACTTATATATATATAGAAATCGTGACATATATCGGGGATTAGTTCCCTAGGGGTTGTGTGCCCCGAGTTGACATCAGAGGATGTCTAGGATGGGTTATATATGTATATATGTATATGTGTATGAGATTTTACGGAGATGGTTTTGGGCTGAGACCCACATGTGTTGGATTTGGGACGAGTTCCCACTTGATTTGGATTTTGGGCCAAGGCCCCATGTTCTATGTTTGAGAAATGGTTTTCGAATGCATGCATACTTTTTAGTGAAGGGCATAAAGGTCTTTTTATGAAATGTTTTTATAAAATCTTTGTTTTTTCCACTCACAGCTTTCGTGTTTTTAATGCCCTTCAGGTTGATCGCGGATGCAGGCTGTAGCATAGACGGAGACATCACATTCCTCTTCCGGATCATGGCACTCTCTGGTAGTCCCGGTTGGGCTAAGGACGGAATTATCCCTGTTTTGACACTTCGTGTCAGACGGGAGCAGGCACGTCCCACGTTAATTCCGGAGGATTTGGGACGGGTCCTGTCACTTTGTGTCGCACGTGGGTTAGACGGGAGCATGGCGCATCCTTTATTCTAGGGGGATTGGGGATGGGTCGTGTCACAAAACCTCACTGCTTACAACCCTTAATCCTCTCGATTTTCCATTTTATTTTCTAATTCTTGCACTTATTTTTTTGTACATTTTATACTCTTAAATTAGTCATTGTAATTTCAATTTGATAGTACTTATTTTTTTTATGTTTTCATATTCATACTCCTTATTTTCATTACGGTTATTCGTTCTTATGTTGAGTTCTTCTACCTTCATATTCATGCAATATTCTCTTGTTTTTTCTTGGATTCATATTTAGTTCATATGGTATTTTCAATTCCGAGCATTAGTTCTTCTATGCTTTTACTTTCATAGTACTTTCTTTTATGATTTTGGTATCATCCACTTAAGGGCGGTTTTCACCTCTTTTGGGGTCTTGAAAATCTACCCAACGTTGGATTAGTTCTCTACGGATTTTAGATTCTTAGACTAGTTCCTTTGCAATCTCGGATTCGTAGAACTTGAAGGGTGACTTGCTTGTGAAAGTTCATCCCTCCTTTACTTTCGTACTTTAGTTTCTCGAATTTACATTTTGTTTATTTATTGTTTATTTCAATAATGTGTATGTAATTTAATTCAAGCATGAGTGAGTAGTCTCTACGGATTAGGGCTTCTTGAAGGCCTTACTATGCATTGTTATACTTAGTTCTTGTGTGTTTATCTTCACTTTGTGCGTGTTGAATTGAATCAATCTATTGTGCCAATAAAGTCAATGGGATGCATGTAAGAGTAGCTAACTTATATGCATGAAATTGAAGATGACATGTGCTTGGTTAGATCACCATATCTATCTAGTTAATGTAAGCATCAAGATTAAAAGGTGGACTTGTAGTTGTAGATTGAATACATGAAACCTTAAGTGTATTTATATTCTTAGGCTAATGCTGTGTCATGAAATCCTTTTCGTTTGCATTGCATCACCAAAACGTTGTGGTAGACATTTGAGAGCATATGCCCTGCCTCGAGAATACAAAGTAGGAAATGATAAAATGTGTTTAATGAACATACACCTTTCCTTAAGCATGGACACCTAATTCAATCACTTGATGAAGATGACTAATAAGGACTAAGGAAGATAACAAATGGTTAAGGTGGAAAGTTAACCCTAATTCTACTTTAAATGCAATTCAGCCCTTCAATCACATCTTTACTTGCAAATCAAGCAATCAAATGATAAATCCCCCATTTGCACTTTACTTTCACATTAAGCTAATTGGACTGAACATAATTGGACATCAAAAAGTCCCTAAGGAATTCAACCTTTGCAAACTTACTATACTATCTAAAACGATTTGTGCACTAGCAAAGTTATTACACATAGAAATCTAGTCTTGCATAATCATTATTGTGTTCGAATTATTTTCCATAATGTTTTTGGCGTTGTTGCCGGGGACTTTCCTTCGACGGTGTCCATTCGTTTAATACCATTGACTTAGTTTTTTTTTCTTTTCAGGCATCATGCATGAGCTCAATCTAGGCTACCACCTAGGGTCAAGTTCAGGCTCCATTTCACCAACTAGGATCACATCCACCCGTTCATCACGCAATTCATTGGTTCACGGGAGCCCAATCCGTCACCCAGTTAAAATGGTCGAGGCACCACCTAAGAGGCCATTTGCGAGGACACTAGCCTCTTGGCTTTTGAGGGGTTATACAACACCTCACGTTTCAGAGGATCAATTCTCTATCGTGTTTCCCAAGAGCATGGTAGCGAACTTTGAGCTAAAGTCAGGTATAATACATATGCTGCCTACTTTTAAGGGTTCAGAAGGTGAAGATCCTCACTATCATATTAAAGAGTTTTTGTAAGTGTGTTCTACACTTCGGATTAATGGAATGACTGAGAATGAGATCAAACTTAGATTGTTCCATTTTTCATTTAAGGATAGAGCAAAGGCATGGTTTCATTCCTTAGCCCAGACTTGTATCCACACTTGGAGAGACTTGACCTCCAAGTTTCTCACTCATTATTATCCAATGGAGAAAATTAATGAGTGGAAGGCCAAGATCATGAACCCTCGGCAATTCTTTGACGATGCATTTTATGAATACTGGGAAAGGTTTAACAAAATGTTGAGAGCCTACCCCCACCACAGCATTGCTGATGAGCACCTCACGATGTATTTCTACGGGGGGCTCAGTATGAGGGATAGAAACTTAGTGGACTCCCAGACTCAGGGTATCATGGAAGGTACCACTGAGCAAGCCTGGATGACTTTTGAGAACATAGCTCAAAGAGAGAACAGGTTCAGCTATCGGGGAAACTCTTCCAAACCTCTTTCATATGGAAATAAATATGATAAAGACAGCACCGTAGCCCAACTGACTGCCATGGTTAAGCAGTTATGCAGTGAAAGGGTTAGTGCGTGTGAACTGTGTTCCATGTAGGGACACACTGCCCATGAGTGCATTGTGTCTGAGGACATTAACTACGTTGGTTGGTATAACAATGCCTCGAGACCTCGAAATGACCTGTATTCCAACTCCACCCCAACTTTTGGTGGAGTAACCAGAATACTGCTAACCCATTGCCCCCATTGGGATTTAACCATCAAGGCCCATCCATGAAAGTAACCCCAAGCCAATCATAAGGCCCCTCCTCGAGCCATGGAACCTCAAGAGGATCGTGGCAAGATGCCATGGAATTCCTAGCCCAGCAGAGTTCTCAGTTGACCCAGAATATGGGTACCTTAGCACATGAGATAAGAGGAAGCCAGGCCAAGACTAACAATGCAATTGCCAATTTGGCGAGGCAAGTAGGGCAAATGGCTAACCAGCTGAATCATCGGGAACAAAAGAAGTTCCACAACCAACCACTCGTCAATCCTAAAGGACCTCACATGCCTCATGGATCTCAATAACCCCAAGGACCGCACAAACCACATGGTCCCTTGGTCAATGCCATCAGTCTGATGAGTGGTACTAAACTACCTAGACCTTCCTTACCACCCAATGAGGGCGTGATTGCTCAAGTGCCTGTTGATCACCAAGAGCCTCCACCTGAGCCAATTTTTACGGAATTGCCCTCTGGACAAGGGCCGAGCAGTTAGGACATACCTTAATCTTCCCATTCTAGAGCTAACCCACCACCACCATCCATTCCCAGCCACATGTTTCCATGTCTTCTGGGCCGGGTGTCCAGCCAAGTTTTCCCTTACCTTGCTAGCACCCGAATTTCGATCCCCACTCCCCCTCAAGAGAAGCAACCCAAGAACGTGATTTTTGACGTGCCTCCTAAGTTCCATGTCCCTTTCCCTCGTAGGATCCAGCCTAAAGATAAATAGAAGGAAGAGTTTGAAGAGGAAATAATCCCTTTGTTGAAAAAGACGCAAATCACTCTTCCCTTCTACCAGATCCTCCAACACATGCATGTGTTTGCCAAACTCATCAAAGATATTGTGGCAGGAAGGCGTGGCCTCAGTTTTACTCATGTAGTGGACCTTCCCCAGACATGTGTTGTTGCTCTTCAACAGCTTCTTGCCAAGTTAAAGGACCCTGGAGCCCCCTCATTATCGTGTGTCATTCAATCCACGCGATTTTACCACTGCTTGTGTGACGCCGGTTCATCAATCAACATCATACCCTTCAGCATCTACCAGTCCTTCGACTTGGGAGAGTTAAAGCCCACCCATTTGTGTCTTCGATTGGCCAATTCCTCAGTAACACAGCTTATCGGGGTACTTGTGGACATCCTCATACAGATTGGGGACACATGTATTCCAGCTAACTTCTACGTCATGAGGATAGAAAACTTCTACATAATTGGTGGACCTCCTTTCATTTTTGGTTTCCCTCTTCTAGCCACTTTTGAATGCTTGATTGATGTCAAGCTTGACAAAGTTTCCATTAGGGCTATGGAAAAAGTGCGCACCTACTCCATTAATGGCACCATCCAATTCCCTTCTGAGCCTATTGATTATTTGCCCCTCAACTATTTGGAGACGTTGTTGCAAGAAACTTTGGCTGAGCCATGCACCAAGGATGCAATGGAGTGTGCACTGATCACAACTCCAGCATGTGACGGCCATTTAGGGCAGTTGGTCATAGAAGAGCTCAATGACCTCAATGCTTCCCCTCATATTCCTCAATTTCGAGCACCATTTGAACCCTTAGCACTGCCCACCACCAAGACCCAACCTTCCATGGTCAAGCCACCCACTTTAGAACTTAAGCCTTTTCCCGAGCACCTTAAGTTTGCCTTTCTAGGAGCCAACCAAACATTACTAGTCATCATCACCTCTAGCATAAGTGTCAAAGAGGAAGATAAGTTGGTCAAGTCCTTTTGGAACCAGAAGCTAAACCTTCCAAAGAAGTCAGAAGAGGCTGCAACCTCCGATGAAGGAAGTGGTTAAGAATGAGATCCTCAAATTGCCAGATAATGGGATCATCTACCTAATCAGTTACTCAAAATGGGTGAGTCCAGTGCAGGTGGTTCCAAAGAAGAGTGACATCACGATTGTTAAGAATGAGCACGATGAGCTGGTCCCTCAAAAGACCCAAACTAGGTGAAGAGTGTGCATAGACTATCGGAGATTGAATGACACCAAAAGGAAAAACCATTTCCCACTCCCCTTCATTAACCAGATGTTGGAACGTTTGGCTAGCCATTCTCATTATTTCTTTTTGGATGGTTATTCAGGATACAATCAGATCACAATTGCACCCGAGGGCCAAGAGAAGATAACCTTCACTTGCCCCTATGGCACTTTTGTCTATAGGAGGATGCCGTTTGGCCTCTACAATGCACCTACCACCTTCCAGAGGTGTATGATGAGTATCTTCTCCAACATGGTGGAGGATATCATTGAAGTCTTCATGGATGTTGTGGAGAGGCACCCCTACCCTACCACTATTAAGGAGGTTCGCTTGTTTTTGGGGCTTGCGGGTTTTTACCGAAGGTTCATTAAGGACTTCTCGAAGATTGCACGTCCCATGTGTGATCTTTTAGCCAAGGATGTGAGTTTTAATTTCACCAAGGAATTTCGAGCGACATTCGACTCTCTCAAAGCCAAAACACACAGCCTCCTCGATAATCATGCATCCCCGATGGGACCTGCCGTTCGAGTTGATGTGCGATGCATCTGAATTTACAATTGGGGTTGTAATAAGCTAGAGAGTGGATAAGCTCCCCCACGTGATTTACTACGCGAGCTGTGATAGGTCTTCAATTAAGCATTATCTTATATTATTTATATACCGTTTATACTTGGATTTTAATACTAAAATACTAAATAATTAGATAAAATAATATATTTTGTGATATTTTTGTATAAATAAATAAATCATAGAATTTGGAGCGTTTTGACGAAAGAATCGTCCCGATCGGAATTATAACGAAAAAATTATGGACGAAATTCGGTGGAATTATTTAAATTAATTTTAAAATTGAAAATCCTATTTTCAGGCCCAAAGAAACCCAACCCAGATTCGAAATGCCATCGCAGGGACCCAGGCCCAACCCTCCTGTTCTACCCTGCTCAGTCGAACGACCCAAATCCAGTTCCAGCCCGCGTCGCCCAACCCAATCCTTAGCTCCAGCCCAAAATGTGTGCGGCCCAGCTACAAATCGTCCACTTCGCCTTGACCCATGCGACCCACATCCAAAAACCCACCTGCTCGCTCATATACCCAGCCCGTACGTGTACACATACACTAGCCCACCTGCTCGGCCTGCACTAATCTGAAGCCTAGTGCCTAATCAGCTGCACGATCCAGTCTAATCAGCTGCAACCCAGCTGCACAGCCCACCTGTCCCCTGCAGCCCAGCCAGTACAACTACTCTGCCAACCCCTACCGAACCCTTGAGACGTTATTCAGCGTGGCAGAAGCTGAATTCTCCACCAATCCATCAGCAGCCTTCCACCGAAAACACTGCACCATGACTTGCTCCATCTGTACATTTTTTTTCCCAGTTTTTTTTTAACATCTTTTCCCTTAAAATCAGCCCCAAACCATCCCTATTATCATCATTGTTCATCATTGTTTTTTATTGTAATTTTTTTTATTGGTAGCTTTTTCTCGTTATAAATAGGGGTTCATTTCCCTTGTGAAGGGGACTTTTTTCCTTGAGAGCTCCTAAACACAAGTTTTATGTTTCCTTTAGAAATACCAGGACTTAGTATTTTCGTTGTAATTCTAGAGTTTAAGTTCGCATTCTCTTGTTTATTCTTTCATCTTCATAAGGTTTCTTCTACTATCAGAAAATCTTGTGAATAACATTTCATTTTTTCCATCCATTTTCGGAATCACAAGCTATTCTTGGGTTCCGAAAGTGTAAACTGTTTCTCCCTTGCTTAAACTCTCATTATTGTTTCGATTTTATTTTCTTTAATTCAATATTTTTGTTGGTATTTTCTTCCTAACTTTTGTAGACATGAATATGATTATAATGTGTTTTACTTTCTGAACTTCATTTACTTCATACATTTGAATGCTTAAGCTTCAATTCTATGTTAAGTGTTTATGACCGCTGTTTGGTGCACTTAGTAGAAAATTGAAGAGATTTAAATATTTGACACACATTCAAATCATAAACATTAGGTTAATCATTTTATAAGTGTTTATGACCGTTGTTCGGTTGCATTTATAATATGAAAAATGTATGCATGTGTAAGATGGTGAAAGTAAAATTTTGTAATATATTCAAATTATGCAAATGTTAGAGTGTTGGTAGAATTTGTGTTTGAAGAAAGTTCACTTGTACAAATGTTAAAGTAGGAATAGAATTAATTTCATATTTGTTTTTACTTGTTTTATTGTCTATATTATGATTACAATCCCTCAAAACCACCCATTTAATTCTTTATTCTTTTATTATTTAATTCTTTATTCTTTTATTATTTAATTTTTTATTCTTTTATTAATGTATTTTTTTAATCATTTATTCTTTAATTTATTCATTATTTATTCCCTTATTCATTAATTCATTCATTATTTTATTCTTTGATTATTCATTATTTTGTTTCACTAACTTATTATTAATATTCCCTAATTTCCTCGGATAAGAACGATCCCTATTTACCAATACTAAAATGACACAAAAAGGGTTTTAAATTGTATAATACTCAAATTACGTGTTTAATTTAATACGTAGTTTGTGCGTTACCAAACCGCACAATAAACGATGCTCAACTGAACTACTCCACCACGGAGAAAGAGTTGCTCGCTGTGATCTTTGCTTTGGAGAAGTTCTGATCGTATTTGATTCAGACTAAGGTCATCATCTACACGGATCATGCTGCCCTCAAATATTTACTCAATAAGAAGGATGTCAAACCCAGTTGTTGAGATGGATGCTCCTCTTACAAGAGTTCGATTTGGAGATAATAGATAAGAGGAGCACTGAGAATGTAGTAGCTGATCATATGAGCCGTCTCATTGATGGCTCAAATGAGGAAATATATCATCTCCCCCTTTCTGAGAGCTTCCCCGATGAGCAGCTTCTGTTGATCCAAGATTATGACCCCTAGTATGTTGATCTCATCAACTTCCTTATGGCTAGGAAGTTTCCCCTTAATCTAAGTCAATACCAAAAGGACAAGTTTGCGAAGCAAGCCACTTATTATGTTTGGGTTGATCCCTACTTGTGGAAACACTGCTCGGATATGATTATTCGTAGGTGCATCCCCGAGCATGAGGTACAACCAATTCTGGAAGCATGCCTTAGCCAAGCTTGTGGTGGGCGCTTTGGAGCTAAGAAGACAGCACTGAAAGTGTTGCAATGTGGGTTCTTCTAGCCCACTCTATTTAAGGACTCCCAAAGGCAAGGTAATCCATGACCTAGAAACCAAATGCCCCTCAACCTCATTCTGGTTGTTGAGATTTTCGATGTGTGGGGCATTTAATTCATAGGATCCTTCCTGAACTCGTTTAGGAATCTCTAAATTCTAGTGGCAGTGGACTATGTGTCCAAGTGGGTCGATGCAATGGCCACCAAGGCCAATGATGTCAAAGTGGTATTGAACTTGCTTCAATCTAATATTTTCACGCGCTTTGGTGCCCCTCTAGCAATCATAAGTGATCGAGGGACCCACTTTTGTAACAGACCATGTGACTCGTTGCTTACACAAGTTTTGTAAACAATTATAAGAAAAAAAATTTGAAAACGATTGTAAAACATTTTTTAAAACAATTTGTAAACCAATTTTTAAAATGCCTTTTAAAAAAATGGTTTTGAAAACGACTAAAAAATAGATTTTAAAAAAGATTTAATGAAGACTATTTCCAAAGTGTTTTGTTTTTTAAAATAAGACTCACAAAGTTATAAAACTCTTCCCCCACACTTAAATTCGACATTATCGTCAATGTATCAAAGTAAACACGTAGAATACAATAGGAGATAGAGTTTTACGAAAATAAAAACAAACAAAAATAAAAGATAAGGGAAGAGATTTCAAATCTGTCATAAACTCATCCATTAGGTTGCCTCCCAATAAACACTTGAATATAATGCCTTCAGCCTAGACGTGAAGCATCCATTTTAAGCACTTGGATTTTTCGATCCTTGGAGATGCATCTGCTCCACATCGTGCTTACACATAGAAATAATAAATCAAGAAGTTAGACAAGCGTAAGAAAATAAAAACAGAAAATTTAATATATGCAGTGTAGAGTTCTGGGAAAATAAAAACATAATTAATATTTAGTATATTCATAGAAATGATATTCATGCCAAAAGATAACTACGAAGTAGGAGGGCATGTTACACTTTTTCTCCTGAGGAGCCCAAAGGATATGAAATGCTGGAACTCTGTCGTATTACAATATCTCTCCCGAGTAACCCAACGGATACAAAGTGATGGAACTCTTGGGTGAGACAATAGGGAACACCCAACTATGCCACAGATGAAGAGTAGAAGATGAAGTATGGTGTAATTAATCTTACAAAGTAATATCGATTATATGAACTGGAAAGTTTGGTCAAGTAGAGTTTCAGTATAAAAACGAGCGACTCTTACAATTAGCCTAAGCCTATCTATTTATAGGAGAAAATTAATCCTCAAATAAATACTAGTTTACCATTTATTTGACAAGGAAAAGGTTTCCTAAATATCTATGAAATCTAATTAAAAACCTTTCTTATAAGTAAATTGAATGAACATAATAATACAAATGGAAATAGGATTGAAATCCTTATACAATATGGAGAATAAGTATGAAGGTAAGTTGGAATTATCCTAAAATATGCCTAAATCCTGGAATAAAGCTTTAGGAAGTTTTTAGTAGAAGCCCACCAAAAATTGGGAAGAATTTCGGTGGTCAAATAGTGGTCAATGTGCAAGGGAAGGGCTGGAACTACCTTCAGTAGGCGTGCATTGAAATGGAGCCTATAGATAGGGACGTGCGTGCCGAATGTATCATGGGTTGATCGGAAGGCGTGGATTTTGGGCTGGTTTGATGATTCGATAGGAGCGGGCCGAATGTGGAAAGGAGTAATTAGCAGACAAGCGCTGAAATCCTTTACCCCTTGTCGGCATGCACTGGCCGAATGGATTTTTGGGCTGATTAAATGGGTTCAATAGCCCTTATTGAAATCTTTTGTTCTTTTTAGTGGGCTCATTTGTTTCAATCATAACTTCTTCAATAGAAATATGATTGAGATGATTCTTTTGCTAAAATTCGCATAATTCTGAGATCTTTCTAATTCTGCACAATTCTCACAAAATAGATTATTTTTATCCTATTGTTTGGAATTTTTCTATTAATATAAAGAGTATAAAATGATACTTAATTCAAGGCTTATCACAAAACGCTAACAATACGATTGACCTTAAGTTGTTGACTGAAAGCTTCGAAACGCAGATAAAACATTAATTATCTTCAATCTAATTATAAATGATCTTAAACACGAACAAAACAATTAGAGTTAAATTGAAGTATCAAGAACTAAAACATATAAAGTAACCAAAATTCAGAAACTAAAAACATGGAGATTAAAATTAACCTGTACATGCGTTAGAAGAAGAAAATCAATACTTGTCTATTTAATTTATTGGTGTGTTCATACAAAAAGTAATCAAATAGAAACTAAATTACGAACATAACCAAGATCAAATACAAGAGTTTAGATAAATGAAGCATAGTTACACTTTTGGAATGCAAGAGTCGCTTAAGATGCCAATGTGGTTGGAATTGATAGATCGTTATTCAAAAGGTTCTCCGAATTGCGGAAGGAACCTTGTGAAGATGGAAGAATGAAAAGACAAATTTGGGCTAAACTCATTTTTTTTTTTAACTTGGAGTGGGCAACTAGGTTTTCTACTACGGTACAAATTTAGCTCGTGAAGATGGTCATCCATTGAAGCATGAAAAGCACCCATGTATATAGTGATATGATCCCAGCAACCCTAGCCTCCAAACTCGTTAAAACCCTAGCAGTTCTTGCCAAAAGGAGCTTCTAAAAACACCCACAGTTTGTCGCTAAAATCCTTAAAAATCAGCCTAAAATATGTTCTTGCAATCTCAGTGGATATCTTTAAGTTAGCTTCCCTTGTACAACTATGAGTGTTGTTTAAGGACACCTGGAAACCATCTTAGTCAATGGAGCTTGCCCTAGGGCTTCAAAACATAATAAAACATGCATAGGCCCACGTAATACCTGAATTAGGCCCTTATTTGGGCCAATCTTGAAAGTCATCGAAATTCGGCCCTGATTACACGATAAGAAAGATGATTAAAAGTAGAGTACTCTGTATGAAAATCATAATCAAAGCTTACCCTTATCAGTTGGAATAAGGAGGCCAAAAATGACGAACCGTTGGGCCTAGGCTTGGCTAGGACAAGAAATCAGGTACACGGGTGACTACGCCCAAACTACGCATTAAATTAAACACGTAATTTGAGTATTGTGCAATTTAAACCCTTTTTGTGTAGATGTAGTATTGGTAAATAGGGATCGTTCTTAACCGGGAAAATTAGGGAACATTAATAATGTGTTAGTGAGAAAGAGTAATGAATAAATGAATAATGAATAAATTAATGAATTAAATAATTAAATAATAAAAGAATAAAAAATAAAAAAGAATAAAAGAATAAAAGAATGAAAGAATAAAAAAATAAAGAAGGGGGGTTTTGAAAAGATTTATAAACTAAATTAAAGAAAACACTAATTAAGAATTAAAATGCAAATGCTCATGCTAATTGGAACTTACAAACCATAGAGTAGTTTCATAGACAAAACCCACACTTTTACGTAAGTAATTTCGAATTAACAATCACATTATTTAAACTACTCCTAAAAATAGATTTCCTTCAAGTACAAATTTTACCAACATTCTAACATTTTGCTCATAATAAACCAATCACGAAATCCTACCTTCATCATCTCAAATACTTACATACATCTTTCAATATTATAAATGCATCAACCATTAATGTGCGTCAAACATCAATATGTTTCAAACATTTACAACATGATTTACCTTAAGTTTATAATTAAATGCGCCGACAGCGATCAACATTTAATCTCTTCAATTCTACTCTAAGTGCACCGACAGCGGATAAAACACTTAACATCAAATTGAAGTTTAAGCACTAAAACATATGAAGTAAAAGAAATTCAAAAAGTAAAACACATGGAGATTGCATTCTTACTTACAAATGTTAGAAAGAAAATACCAAGATCAAAGTAAAGAAGAAATGAAAATAACATAAAAATAACATAAATTAAGAATAAGAATTAAAAAGAAACTACTTAATAAGAAAATCTACAAGAAGTTAAAATGGTCCCCAAAAATGTCTCTCAAAAGAGATAAACAAAAGAACTAAACTAAGAACTAAGAACTAAGAAGAATGAAAGAAATGGAAGAATGAAACTAATGGGGACTCTCCAAAATATAAGAATTGAATCCCTATTTATAGGTGGAGAAAGCTATCAAAAATAATATAAAAATACAATAAAAAATGTTAAATAATGGAATGATGAGTAATAAAGATTTGTGATGATGTTTAGAAGTGGTTTGAGTTGTAAAGTTGTAAAATTGGGTTGGAAAGTGGTTGGAAAGTGGCTGCAAATTGAGTGGAAGTTTGCTGGAAAATAGGGCAGGAAATTCGACAACAGGCTGCTGAATTGGGAAGCTGGGGTTCGGCTGGGCTGCGCTGAATGGGAGGGCTGGAGCTCGGCAGGCGCGCGCTGAGGAGAGGTGCATCGGTTCGGCAGGCGCGCGCCGAATCTCAGTCTTGTTGTTCGGTGCAGGGCTGTGCGCGCTGGGGGAAAGGCTTGAGGCGGGCCGCGCCAGTTTGGGCTTCGCCTGGGCTGCGCGAATTGGACGGGCTGGGCCTGATTTCTGGGCTTTTATTCTTTACTTCTTTTTTTTCTGCTGGGCTGGGCTGCACACAAATTAATTTAATTAATTTATTTATAAATTAATTATTCCCACCGAATTTCGCCCATAATTTATTCGTTATAATTCCGATTGAGACGATTCTTTCGCCAAAATGCTCCAAATTACAAACTTTATTTTTCTAAACATAAAAATCACAAAATAAATTATTTTATCAATTTATTTAATATTTTAATATTAAAAGTCAAGTATAAAAGATATAAAATAATATAAAATAATGCTTATTTAACGTCCTATCAAATACCCCCACACTTCAACTTTGCTAGTCCCTAGAAAATACTAAAATCAAACTACGAATTCAAAACAAAAACCTTTAACCATTTGTCTCAATATTTCATTATTACAATCATGGCATAAAAGATTTTCACTTAAAGCGTTTAAGCATATGGAATTCAAGAGTTAATACATGGTGACGAAAGGTTTCAACAAGTAAGATAATGAGTAAATATGGTGAATTGGATCTCAACATGAGTAAAACGAGTATGAATCAACTCACAAGGATATGCGCTCATAAATTCACTCAATTTGTGAAGGTTTGTGTTTGCACTCAAAGTATGTGAGAAATACTCACATAATCGAAATGAAGTACTTTTGCAAAATCTCAAACAAACACCTCAAGATAAAAACAACACATACTTGCGCAAATGAACCAAAACCATAAGCTTACTCAAGTGATTAACTCAACTAATCAAAATTTACCATCTTAAGGATCATAAGGTCTTTATAAAGGTTGTAATGGGGCTAAGTTTAGAGGCAAGGAAAATATAGGACAAGTGGTGCTCAATTCGTTCCAAGACTCAATAGACTCCCAAAACGTATCATAGATTCCCAACCTTAGTGCAATGATGTCAGTAATCCATCCCTTCGAACATAGGCCTAATTCCATCATGTTGGGCCTCATAATCGATTCTATGTGTCGGATTTACAATTGTAAGGGACTTAACTCAAACATTACATAACCAAATCTTATTACCTTGATCGAGACTCAACTTCTTTTTTTTTTTTTGATTTTTTTGATTTTTTGATTTTTTGATTTTTTAGATCAAGGTAATAACATGTGTCAACAATACAACAAAAACTTGAGTCGGTAAATCCAAATAGTTCACATAAAAGTCTTTTCAACATCATCATTTTCTCCTTACACAATCTTTATATCTTCAACCGAGTTCTTGGAACAAGGGTAAAGGATGTCTATACTAAGCTCAAGTGTTTAGATAATCATGGTGATGAAAGAAAGGCTTAATGTGGGCTCAAAAGGGTTAAAACTAAGGGGGTCGCAACTTGTGCGCACAAAATAGGGAACATGGATGTTTGAATTTGTGGCGTTAACCCTAATGCCTTAATTATTTCCAAAATCAGAGAGTTTATTGACTTAAAAGCTTTGAAAATCGCATAGAATAAGTTCTAGTACTCTAGAGTTCATTAAAAGCTATGACAAGTAGATATGAGGCATATGTATATCAATTTAAACAAAGAACTTATGAATCACTCATCAAAGATGTATATAAAGTTCTAAAGCTCACATAAGGTTCATATGATTCATACTTATCTTATCATGCTCGTTTATATGCCAATTTACATGCATTATCTTCAAGTTATAACACTTAATCACAAAATATTAACAAACAAGTTCAAGTTGTAATGATTATCTTTATGGCTATAACATATTCATTTTTGTTCATTTATGTCATTGACAAGTTAAATGGCAACTTAAAACTAAAAAAAAAAAACTAAGTTAAAACAAAAATATTCAAGAAAACAATAATAAATTATTTTTTTTAATTTTTTTTTTTGAACTCAAAATTGTAAACCATTCCCCCACACTTAAATTCTACATTGTCCTCAATGTAGGAAAATACGAAGTAATTAAACATAGAATCAAGTAAGGAAGATGATTTACGAAAATAGTAGGAAAACAATAAATAAACAAAATAAAAGAGAGTGAAGGGTAGAAAGATAGCAAATCTGTATTGATGACTCCTTCACATCCCGGGAACACTTTGGGTTGCCTCCCAACAAGCGCTTGAAGTTTAACGTCCATCCAGCCTAGACAGAGATGCAAGTTAGTTAGTCAGAGATGTACGTTCATCAAGAATGCAAATTAGATATGCATATTGAAGTTAAGGATGTAATTTGAGTTAAAGATGTAAGTTAGAGAAAGAGTGCAATGCAAGTTAAACTAAATATGCAAGTTAAGTGAAAATGCAAGTTAAATGAAAGATGAAATGCAAGTTAGAATGAAAGATGAAATGCAAGTTAGAATGAAAGATGCAAGTTACTTAAACTAAAGATGCAAGTTAACTTTGTCATGACAAATAATGTAAATTAAGATATAAAAAATATTTACATGTCGGGGGAAGTCAAAGATATATATGGTTCACATAGCCTCAAAGTTTAAATGGAGACTTATACGTCCGTGCGGCCCAAGTAAATATTTTGGATTAATTCAACTGTTTGGGCAAGTTCAAAGGTGACCAGGTTAGAAAGAATACACATAAGAGGCAGAGCTAATTTCAAGACGTCCCGAGGCTTAAACTTCATTGATGTCCCTTTCTTAGACCCAAAACCCGTTATGAGTACCGTCTCTTGTCCTAGACATCACCCTCGAAAATTTCTTACTCCAGAGGAATTAAGATGACTCACGTGTTAACAATCACCGTGGGTGAGAGTTAATAAAAGAGTCTTCGCCGATTAAAGATTAAAATCTAAATTTTGAAGCACAAGTGTTCTACATATAACCGAGACTAATGCAGGAATGCAAGATCTATTTACAAGTATGTTTTTATGCACAATTTACAAATATAACATGACACTTTACATATGAACAATTTATACAAGTATGAACAATTAATTTATTTACGAGTATGGTTTCATTCCCATGTAATGGTATTTACAAAACAATTTCACATTAACAAACTAATATATGTACAAGATTTATTTAAGAATTTATATTTATACTAACACAAAGTTAAGATAAAATTTTATTTATTTATTTATTTTAATTTTTTAATATACATATTTTTTTTTGGTTTGAAGAAAAAGACAAACTTAAATAAATTCATCCACAAATAAAATAAAATAAACAAGTAATATACAACTTATGAACTAGTATAAACAAATAAGTATGAATAAAGATGTACTATTATAAACAAAGTATGAACAAGTATAATAATAAAATAAAAATTATGAATAAGTATGAATGAATACTATGAAATAAAAAAAAAATTATGAACAATTTATGAACAAGTATAAAAGGTAACAAGTAACATATATACAACATTTATTTACAAGTATGAATTAACACTAACATAAAGCTAAGATAAGAATTTTTTTTTTATTTCGAATTTTTTTAAAAAATTTTAATTTTAATTTTATCAAGACATAACCAAATAAATAATTTCATAAGAATAAAATAAGTGTAATAAAAAAGTTAATGGAATAAAAAGTTAATGAAATAAAGTTAATGGAATAAAAAGTTAGTGGAATAAAAAGTTAATGGAATAAAATTAATGGAATAAAAAGTTAATGGAATAAAAAGTTAGTGGAATAAAAAGTTAATGGAATAAAGTTAATGGAATAAAAGTTAATTGAATAAAAAGTTAGTGGAATAAAAAGTTAATGGAATAAATTTAAAGTTAAAGGAATAAAGAAAAAGTTTATGGAATAAAATTAAAGTGAATGGATTAAAGAAAAAGTTAGAAAGTGTAAAGAAAAAAAAATTAAAAGTAAGGAAAAGTGAATATGTACAATATGCATTTATGACAAGTACAAATTAAATTAAATTATGAACAAGTATGATAGAATTTTAAATTTACATAAACAATTTGAATATCAACAAATATATATATAAAAAAATTATGAACATTTATGAACAAGTATAAATTAGAAACTATGAATAAGTAAAGTACGAACATTATAAACAAAAATAATAAGAACAAAAATAAGATGGATAAATAAAATATAAACAAGTAAGTAAATGTTATAAACAAATATAATATTAACAAAAGTAAAATTTATAAACAAGTATAATATGCACAATTTATATACATACACTAACAAATTAAAAATGATTTTCAATTTCCCCAGAAACGGCGCCAAAAAATTGACTACGCCCAAACTACGCATTAAATTAAACACGTAATTTGAGTATTGTGCAATTTAAACCCTTTTTGTGTAGATGTAGTATTGGTAAATAGGGATCGTTCTTAACCGGGAAAATTAGGGAACATTAATAATGTGTTAGTGAGAAAGAGTAATGAATAAATGAATAATGAATAAATTAATGAATTAAATAATTAAATAATAAAAGAATTAAATAATAAAAGAATTAAAGAATAAAAGAATAAAAAATAAAAAAGAATAAAAAATAAAAGAATAAAAGAATAAAAGAATGAAAGAATAAAAAAATAAAGAAGGGGGGTTTTGAAAAGATTTATAAACTAAATTAAAGAAAACACTAATTAAGAATTAAAATGCAAATGCTCATGCTAATTGGAACTTACAAACCATAGAGTAGTTTCATAGACAAAACCCCCACTTTTACGTAAGTAATTTCGAATTAACAATCACATTATTTAAACTACTCCTAAAAATAGATTTCCTTTAAGTACAAATTTTACCAACATTCTAACATTTTGCTCATAATAAACCAATCACGAAATCCTACTTTCATCATCTCAAATACTTACATACATCTTTCAATATTATAAATGCATCAACCATTAATGTGCGTCAAACATCAATATGTTTCAAACATTTACAACATGATTTACCTTAAGTTTATAATTAAATGCGCCGACAGCGATCAACATTTAATCTCTTCAATTCTACTCTAAGTGCACCGACAGCGGATAAAACACTTAACATCAAATTGAAGTTTAAGCACTAAAACATATGAAGTAAAAGAAATTCAAAAAGTAAAACACATGGAGATTGCATTCTTACTTACAAATGTTAGAAAGAAAATACCAAGATCAAAGTAAAGAAGAAATGAAAATAACATAAAAATAACATAAATTAAGAATAAGAATTAAAAAGAAACTACTTAATAAGAAAATCTACAAGAAGTTAAAATGGTCCCCAAAAATGTCTCTCAAAAGAGATAAACAAAAGAACTAAACTAAGAACTAAGAACTAAGAAGAATGAAAGAAATGGAAGAATGAAACTAATGGGGACTCTCCAAAATACAAGAATTGAATCCCTATTTATAGGTGGAGAAAGCTATCAAAAATAATATAAAAATACAATAAAAAATGTTAAATAATGGAATGATGAGTAATAAAGATTTGTGATGATGTTTAGAAGTGGTTTGAGTTGTAAAGTTGTAAAATTGGGTTGGAAAGTGGTTGGAAAGTGGCTGCAAATTGAGTGGAAGTTTGCTGGAAAATAGGGCAGGAAATTCGACAACAGGCTGCTGAATTGGGAAGCTGGGGTTCGGCTGGGCTGCGCTGAATGGGAGGGCTGGAGCTCGGCAGGCGCGCGCTGAGGAGAGGTGCATCGGTTCGGTAGGCGCGCGCCGAATCTCAGTCTTGTTGTTCGGTGCAGGGCTGTGCGCGCTGGGGGAAAGGCTTGAGGCGGGCCGCGCCAGTTTGGGCTTCGCCTGGGCTGCGCGAATTGGACGGGCTGGGCCTGATTTCTGGGCTTTTATTCTTTACTTCTTTTTTTTTCTGCTGGGCTGGGCTGCACACAAATTAATTTAATTAATTTATTTATAAATTAATTATTCCACCGAATTTCGCCCATAATTTATTCGTTATAATTCCGATTGAGACGATTCTTTCGCCAAAATGCGCCAAATTACAAACTTTATTTTTCTAAACATAAAAATCACAAAATAAATTATTTTATCAATTTATTTAATATTTTAATATTAAAAGTCAAGTATAAAAGATATAAAATAATATAAAATAATGCTTATTTAACGTCATATCAACGGGCCAGGAAGTGACATCCAGTGACACGCCACTCACACACTTTAGGTACAAGGTCCAGACCAGCCAGTGACATGGTAGATGCACAGGGGCTCCATACAGTGATATGGTGTTGATACTCAGCTAGGTTCAGTGACATGGTGCAAGCACACGACTAGGTCCAGTGACATGGTGCAGGCACATGGCTAGGTCCTGAGACATGGTACATGCACACGGGACATGATAAAGGCACCAGTTACATGCACTAATGGCACGATGAAGGCACGCAATCCAGTGACATGGTCAGTGACATTGCTTGGGGCCAAAACTCCATTTTTGGGGCCATTTCTTCGTTCCATCTCCGATTTGAGTCATTCTTTTTGAAATATTCTTTATTTTGACTCCTATTTCTAATTCTGCATAAGTTTCACAAGAAACATAATTTTTTCCAATTGATGACACAAATTGTCTTAAAAGATAGGCATAAAGGGTACAATATGATGTTAAAAACATGCAATAATATAGACCTCTCAAATTCCCCCTCACTTATACTTCGCTAGTCTTTAGAAAACACTAACGCAAACTAAGACTCTACAAAAACGTCAAACAAGTAAGCCCTTTAACCACTTTGTCTTAGAATTTCATCATTGTGATCATGGCATCAAAGAATTACACTTACAAGGCAATTTATGACAGGACCCATCCCAATATCCCCGGGATTGCCGTGGAATGTGCCCTGCTCCCGTCCAAAAAGGGGTGTCGGATAAGGGATAACCAAGAGCCACTGCCCAAACGGGGCATCCAGAGTGCGCAAGGATCGATGGAGGAGGTGTGCAATGTCCCAGTCCCTGCTGCAATCGCATCCGTGATCAACCTGAAGGGCATTAAAACCAAAAGCTGTGAGTGGACAAAAACCAATAAGTTTACCAAATACATTTATAAGACATTTATGCCCTCCAATAAAAACGTATGCATGCCACAAAAACCAGTAACCAAAACGTTTGCTCAACCGAGCCCTTAGGGCCTTAGCCCAAAAACCGTTAACCAAAAACCAAGTGTGGGAACTCAGCCCAAAATTGTGGAATACCACCACCATACATATTAAAACCATGTGGGTCACCACCCACGACCATAAATGAACATCAATTCAAAAATCCAAAACCATTTAGGGTCCCCGACCCTACATACCATTTCATAACCAATAATCCAATTTTACCACATAACACATATCCAACCAATAAGCCATTTTATTCATTAATCCATATTTTACCATTACCATCACCAGCATCCCAGATGCTTAGCGTCCCAGACGCTTGACGTCCCTGACGTCATATCTCACGGTTTCATAAGCTACGCGTGCTGCCCGGGGTCTCTCCGGGTCCATATATCTGACATCCCTGATGTCTGACGTCCCTGACGTCAATCATAGCAATCCTGCTCCTGAGTCATCATACGGTCCGGCTGCTCCGTATAATGACCCCTCGCAGGCAATGCACCGTGACTTCCCCAGTGTCCCAGACATCTGGAGGAGACCATCATATATCCTTGTGTCCAGATGGTATATGGAAAACAGTTTTATTAAATCCTTTTATCACATCATTACCATTGGGCCCTGCCCGAAATTTCCATAAAACCACATAATTCCATTTAGGGTCCCTGACCCAAAATCACAATTATTAAACATAGGGTCCCTGACCCGAAATCACATTTATTATCCAACTGGGCCTCCTGCCCGATTTTATGAACCACTGGGCCCACGGCCCGATTTGTAAACCAACTGGGCCCGCAGCCCGACTTATAAACCCACTGGGCCCACGGCCCGAATTCGTAAATCAACTGGGCCCCTGGCCCGATAACATAACTCAAATGGGTCTCATCCCCGATTTCATCTTTCCAATATAAAAACTGTTTTATCATATTATTTATTTAACCACAAGCACGCAAAACCACAAATAAACCGTTAATCCCGATATACGTGAAATACGGAAAACACCTCGAAATACGTGCAACATACCCGCAATCAAAGCTCACAAATACCATCATAGAAATTATGTATATAAACCATATAACACATTTAAGCATGCATAGGATTTATAAAACCAAAGTCCACTCACAGACCGTTTTAACCGTGTGCCTCGATACGCGTGCCACCGGCCCTCCCGGGCCACACCACTATCACCGGGACTCCCAATCCTGTCCAAATCACATTAGAGGGTCACTAACCTCATTATTAACATCCTATCAAAGTCCCGTAATTTTCCCGAATTTTTACTTATTTTTAAACTTAATTTAAAACCTTCGGACATCCCGAACATTAGAGAGTGCACGGGTTGAAAGAAATGAAAATGTGAGGATGATATTTGATGGTTTAAATCAGAAGGTGCAGATGAGATCAATGGCCAGGATCAGTTTGAGTTTTAAAATCAATGGTGAGGATTTGAGGAGAGAAAATGATTAATTAACCTAAATGGCCAGCAAGGATCCCTGAATTAGGGAAGGAAGGAGATGATGACATGTGTCACTCATCAAGGGTCCAGATTGGTTTGGATTAAAGTAATCAGATTTTATTATTATTTTATTCCGAGTCTCGGTTCGTAAATTCGTTTCTTTGACCATAACGTCGTCGTCGAAACTCCGATTTCGGCATGCCGCCTGTCGTTGGATTCGTATCGACGATACCTACGTAACGGTCCTTGGCCCTCGTCCATCGGACATCCCGGTCAAAAAGTCAACATTTGACCCTTATTATGTCAAATTACCAAATACCCCTCAACTTCCGAACATCATAACTTTCTCTACGAATGTCGGAATCGAACGTGCCACCTGTCTATGAACTCGTGACGTCCCGAACTACGTCACGGTCATCGGTCAAAGTCCGTTTGACAGCCCGATCAAAAAGTCAACATTTTGCCCACGACCAGGGGCAAAACGGTCATTTCACACAATTTGTCCGATTCCGCCCCACTAACCACCGTTCAACCTCACTAATCAAGATTAGTCACTAAACTAATCCCGGAATTCGGGATGGGTCGTTACAATCTTCCCTCCTTAATAAATTTTGTCCTCGAAATTCCAACCGCTCTAAACTCAAACGTTCTTCCCTCCTTAATTAGTTTCGCTCTCGAAACTCGACTACCCTGATTCCACAAACACCCCGTGGAAAGTGGAATCGACCACGCAACACGTGTACACCCGTACACCAACTAATCAGACAAAACTTGTCTGCACCCAAAAGTACCACTAGTACTCAAAACGCAACGACTACATTCGACCCCCGTCGAATGACTGAAACTACTTGTTTCGAATTTGACACCACTTGTCAAATCAACCCTCTCGTTGACGCAACAACTCGACGGTTCCTTTCCCACTCCCACTAGGAGTCAGCTGACCCCACTCAACAATCTATGTTGACACATCCTGACAAACTGTCACCACACAGTTGTTGTCAGTCGAAAACTGACACTAGACTCACTCGTGGCTACACATGCCACCAACGTACTTGACTTAAATACAATTACCGACCTTTCACACGACCTGTGTATAATTAAACACATCGGAATTACCATGACCCATTGCATAGTAATGTCCGGTCCACAACCAATCCCATGGTATCGGAACCAATCCGACTACCAACACGTTCGCCAACACATCTCGGGTATATCCCGTATACCGTAACTAGACATTACAAGTCTACAAGGTATTGTACCTCGAACCATGTACGAAGTACACACATCTACCTAATAACCAGACTACAACCACCTAGGTCATAGCCGAACGCATTCCAATAATGGAGTACGTTTGCCCAATCCAACATGAGACAAATCGAAACTCCACCCAACATCTAGTTCCAATTCCAAATCGGAATCCGCAATTTCGTAAGAAATCCCGGATCCAAACCCAGACATCACATTTTAATTCATATCCAAATCCGAATCCGAAATCATTATTCCGTAAGCTAGCATTTGGAATAATCATTCCGTACCCAAATCCGGAAATATACTTTCAAGTTTCAAAATCGAATCCTGAATCGTCACCCAGAAATTCGATTCCAAATCCCAAAATCTCATTCACATTTACCAAGACACACCAAAACCGAACCTATCGGTTACCCGTTCAATACCTCCAATTGACTTCATAGGGAAGCCAATCCAACCTCCACACGTCTAAGGTTGACAAAGTCCGACCAGTCGGAAACCTACTCACTCGAGTAAGATACCATTCGGGCTCCACTTCGAAAAGAAGTTCAACCCCGCCGTTTACGACTCACACACCCAAGTTCGTATCGATCCTTGTCATTCCACCTAGGAAAAACCAAGGATGATCCAAAAATGATGACACCAAAACTCATCCTACGTGGATGCACCAAAACTCACTGTACTCACCACGCCATGTAATCCAACATTGTCTGCCACCAAGCAGAAAATGAAAAATCTCGTTTACCTAATTTCGAATACGTAGCTCCTCCTAATGACTTCACAACACACATGGGCCCACGAACCAATACACGCTCAACGTACTGGTAACTACACTCAACGTCTGCCAGGGCAGAAAACAAGAAGTCAACCCCTATGACTTCGGAATACCAATCACCAAAAACGAACACCACTCTCGTTCCCCAATTACAACTCTCCTCGACACTAAGGTTCCAACCATGTTGGAAACAGACACGCTCCCAACAAAACGTCAAGTCTAACCACTAGACTTCCTACCTCCTCAATTCACTTGGACAACCCCGTGTCCACAATCAATCCATTATTGTCCCGTTCGTACATCCCAACCTTTACAGGTTCAACACTCGGTTTCCCAAGTTCTCGATTATACCTTTTTAATCCACTCCTTACTGGTTATCTCACCACCATTGGGACTTATCCCTACACAGCACAATCTTAACTGGATCCCATCCAGTCCATCACTCAACCACTACCGAATCTCAAAGACCGAACATATGTTCATCATGACGGAGTCACACCCCAACTTGTGGCTCATCGTCCACGCCATCACCGACACTAGCACCAGCGCTAGTACCAGCACCAACACACTATCAACAACACTAGTATCAGCACACAGGCATCCATACTAGCATCAGCACAAAAGTACCAACCCGCAAACATCCATACTTGCACACCGTGTGCAAATACGACAACCCTGGATCTCCGTTCATACCGAACGACGATCCCGTACCTCACGACTATGGGTACCACTATTCTGACAATCCACATCAGGAAAATGAACGTTCCCCGAACGTCCCCTGATCCCCAAGTATTATAACCACACTAATTACCCTCGATAGCCAGTCATCTCCATATGACTACCGACTAACTGTCATTGCTATCGAGATCCGCATCCACACATCACACCAATACCCGATCCAACACGGGATTCCATAATTTATCTCAGAACCATATCCGTAGATCGAATCCCATAGTTCTGATGAGACTTACCAGAGCCATCCACATGGTCATCCATGACCTCAGCCACTCGTCGCAGCACAAGTTCTCATCCACTAGCCACAATTAAGGTTTACCTTTTTAATACTAGGGTTCCACAATCACACCCTATGGTTCAAACCGAACCAAACAGCTTTCCGTAATATAAAATTCACAACCTGACCGACCCTGCGGTCTAGACATCGAATAGACGTCAAATCCAATCCTACCATCCCATCAACGTGGGTTCCACCACTAGGTCATCGGCCAACTCCGATGAACCAACATACCTCACACTTGAAACCACCACAAGGGTTCACATTTTAGACCATTACTCACATGAGGTTCCTCGAACCTGGCTGCACCTAGCAGCACAACAATTTAATATTACATGACCGAACCGTCGGTCCCACAATACCAGTTCATCACAATCAACCCCACTTGGGTCGAATCACATTAACGCACGGCGTATCAGGCCAATCACACTCCATCCACTATCCAAACCCAAAAACTATCTATCATGTTGATAACGAATTGCAGCCAAAAGAGACATCACACCCTCGACCTGGGCGCACAATTAGAGCAACCATGCTCTAATACCAAGTTGACAGGACCCATCCCAATCCCCCCGGGATTGCCGTGGAATGTGCCCTGCTCCCGTCCAACAAGGGGTGTCGGACAAGGGATAACCAAGAGCCACTGCCCAAACGGGGCATCCAGAGTGCGCAAGGATTGATGGAGGAGGTGTGCAATGTTCCAGTCCCTGCTGCAATCGCATCCGTGATCAACCTGAAGGGCATTAAAACCAAAAGCTGTGAGTGGACAAAAACCAATAAGTTTACCAAATACATTTATAAGACATTTATGCCCTCCAATAAAAACGTATGCATGCCACAAAAAGCAGTAACCAAAACGTTTGCTCAACGGAGCCCTTAGGGCCTTAGCCCAAAAACCGTTAACCAAAAACCAAGTGTGGGAACTCAGCCCAAAACTGTGTTAACCAAAAACCATTTATCATATTATTTATTTAACCACAAGCACGCAAAACCACAAATAAACCGTTAATCCCGATATACATGAAATACGAAAAACACCTCGAAATACGTGCAACATACCCGAAATCAATGCTCACAAATACCATCATAGAAATTATGTATATAAACCATATAACACATTTAAGCATGCATAGGATTTATAAAACCAAAGTCCACTCACAGACCGTTTTAACCGTGTGCCTCGATACGCGTGCCACCGGCCCTCCCGGGCCACAGCACTATCACCGGGACTCCCATTCCTGTCCAAATCACATTAGAGGGTCACTAACCTCATTATTAACACCCTATCAAAGTCTCGTAATTTTCTCGAATTTTTACTTATTTTTAAACTTAATTTAAAACCTTCGGACATCCCGAACACTATCGAGACGATGTCCGAAACCAATCCCAAAATGTCCGTTACATCGAATAGATTAAAAGTCATGTTGAAAGTTTCCCCAAAATACCCTTCACGCGCCCCCACACGCCAGGTCAACACTCAGGTCAACATTGACGACGTCATGCTACAGTAACCGGGTTCTGAAACCGGGTCTGTAACTGGGTCGCCGTCGACCCGCGGCTTGACCCGATCACAGATCGAGTTCCAGACCACCATTTTTGATGCGGTTTGTTCCTATGGACTCGTCATAACCTCCTCCACGGTTCTGTGACATCCAAACTCATTTTTAGGTTGATTTAACTACCTGAAATCTGACAGGAAAAACGGCTGAGAACTCAGGTCATCAACTCCGGCGACTCGTCGAGATCCCGGCCGGGGTTCATGGTCCAAAATGGTCGTCTAGGTTCCTAGGACATGTTTCAGAAGTAAGCAAGCAATCCCAACGTCAAAAACCAGTGTTTCGAAACAGGGAAGAAAATCAAACCTTCTCGGTTTCTGGGCATATCGCCGCCGTGGCGCCGCCGTGGCTCGTCCAGTCGTGGTCTGAGTTGTCCTAAGGTCACACTGATCCTAGCCCAACGTTGGTTCGAGTCCAGGTATGAATGTAACAACCCGTCCCGAGAATTGGGATAAGTAGAGTGATTAAGGTGTGATTAGTAAGGTTAATCAAGGGTTAGGTGGTCCCGAGGGGTCCGGGAACTTAGAATGACGATTTTGCCCCTGGGTCGGGCAGAAATGTTGACTTTTTATACGAACGGGTTTTGGTAAGTTGACCTAAGACCGTTAGATAGATCTCGTCGTCCTGAGTTCGATGACAGGCGGCACGTATTCATCGGACGTACGAGGTGTGAGTTACGGGTCTAAAACGGTAAGGGTAAAATCGTAATTTGAACTTAAAATGAGGGGTATTTTGGTCTTTTGGTTGTCTGGGGATTTGTGCACAGAGAGGGAAGATAGAGGGTTGAGATTGAGCCACTTGGGAGAGGAGTTGAGGGATTGGTGACACGTGTAGGAGGTCTGGTTGGTTCTAGTGAGTGCACGGTCCAATTATTTGGGGTGCAACCGTGCCGTGTGTGTTGTTCGACCCAGACAGAAACAGAGGGAGGAATTGAGAGAAATTGAGAGACGATGGTGAGTGTTAGTGGGTTTTTGGTAAGTGAGGAGTGATCAGAGGGTGGAAGAGTGAACTGGTGACTGTTTGGGGGAGAGAAATCGTGCAAGAACACGGTGGACGGGGCAGTCGGTTTTCAGAGGAAACAGAGAGGACTTGGACGATTGTGGTGGTGGTGCGGCCGTGTGTTGGTGCAATTGGACTCGTGGAGGTGTCCAGAGGCTGGCGGTGGACGGGAGGAGCTATTGCCTCACGGTTGAGCTCACGACGACGCCTGGAAGCAGGTAAACTTCATACTTTTTCTTCGTGCTCTGTTTTGCCGTCGCGTTTCAAGTTGAGAGTTGTAGCGTTAGGGGTTGAATCGAGGAGTCTAGTGAAGTCTAGGGGACTCAGTTGAGTCCTAGGTAGCTGCTGGTTGTGCTGCCGTGACGGAGGAATGAACGGCGGAGCCCAGACGACGGAGAGTACCCTATGTGCTCTGTTTTATCCATTTTGCTCAGTTTGAAAGTCGTGGATTTTGGGTGAGAGTCGACGGTCTTGGTGAGTTGGGTGAGGTTTAGGACAGTCCTAGGAAGCGTTTTGGGTAGCCACCGTGACGGGGGAAGACCTGGGTGGCCGGAGAAGGAAACAGGGGACTGGTACAGGTTTTGTTCGAGCTCGAGTCGACAGGTTAGGGACAGTGTTGAGGTGTTTGAGTGAGGGAACTGGATTGCTTAGGATTGGACGAAGAGGATGGTGAAGAGAGGGAGGAAAATGGTGCAGGCACGGCGGTGAACCGCTCTCGCCGGTTCAAACAGCAGGCACTGTGTCGAGCCCGGTTTACGCGAGGTTGACGGTGGCACTGTAGCTGGCGCGTGGGGCCACGCGCAGCCACTTTGGGCGGCGCGTGGGGGCGCGTGCGGCGGTTCTGGGAGAAACGGTCAACATGACTTTTGGTCTAGGAGTTGTTGTGAATTCAATGGAGTTGGTTTCGGGTTAATCGGAAGTCATTTGAGTATAGTTCCGTGAGGGTGAATGTGTAGGGTTCCGGGGTTTTAAGTCTTTGGTCCGGGGATTTTTGAGGGCATTTAGGAGAGTGTTGGTAGACGTGTTAGTGACGTAATTTGGCGGTGTTTGACAGGATCGGGATTTCCCGAGGAAGCCGAGGAACGGGCTGGATGTTCGGGACGCGAGTAGGGCTCAGTATTGTGAGTGGACCCTTTTCTTAAACTCGAGCATGCATAACTGTTTTTATATACGTATTTTATGGTTTTACTTATGAATCTATGTTTATTGAATATGAAATGATGATTTTATGTGTTTGCACGTTTTTCGAGAAAAAGATGGTTTTGACACGGTTTTCGAGAAAATGTTGGTTTTCGGATTTTGATGCCACTAGTGAGGATTTTCACTGATAACGGTTTTCAAATCATGATAAATGGGTTATGAAATATGATTTGGGATTAC
Organism: Prinsepia uniflora; assembly: GCA_032719365.1. Classification (NCBI taxonomy): domain Eukaryota; kingdom Viridiplantae; phylum Streptophyta; class Magnoliopsida; order Rosales; family Rosaceae; genus Prinsepia; species Prinsepia uniflora. The sequence continues at coordinate 45,023,827 of CM064872.1, read as the reverse complement.
ATGTGGTATTGGTATGAAAATGGATATTTTCCGGATTTGGGTTCGGAATGACGGTTCTGGATGCCGGAAGGGCATCGGACCAGTGATTCCGGATTCGGGTTTGGATGTGGATTTGGTAAGTGGTTTTTAAATGGTTTTGGGATTGGATTTGCTGGATCTGGATATTGGGTTTAAAGACCCGGATAAATGGGACGGGGGACCGGCCGGATTGGGTTTAAAGACCCGGATTGAGTTTAAAGACTCGGGAGTTTAAAGACTCGGATGTATATTGATTTTCCCCCGTAGGCCTTGAGTTTAAAGACTCGGGAGTTTAAAGACTCGGATATGATTAAGGCCTGGATTGAGTTTAAAGACTCGGGAGTTTAAAGACTCTGATAGATCCAGCAGGTTTGATCGAGAAAATGATGATTTGGTGATCATGGTTTTGATACGGTTTCTGATACTCATGCTATGGTTTCTTATGATATTTTATAGTGTTTCTGTTTCTTATGATGTTTAAGAATGATTCTTTTATTAATGTGTTTATAACTGTTGGTTATGCATGTGATTTCAAAACGGAGGGTTAAACTCGGTTTTCTTATAAAGTGGTTTTTGAACTTTGGTACTTTCTGGTCCACTCACATTTTCTGTTTTAAATTGCCCTCCAGGTTGTGGAGCGAGCGCGGGGTCTTGACGTCGAGGCAGAGTCTGAGGCATAGAAGTGACGTGAGAGTTCCCAGAGTAGAGTAAAGGCTTCTGCGTGCGTGTAGTTATCGGTTTTATTTTCTTTGTATGTTCGTACTATGTTTTGTAAATGCTACCTTCGGGACTTTGTGTCTAATTACTCCTGCGTCTGACTGGGTTCGAGTGAGTTTTACTTGAGTTTTGTGTCGGGGAGTCAGACGGGAGCGGGATTTACCTCGGGTTTCGGGGTGAAACCGGGGTGGGTCCTGACAATTGGTATCAGAGCATAGGTTTGTCGAGTTTGTTGGGTCTGTCGGTTTGAGAGGTTGTGTTTTAGTTGTTTGACTACTTCTATGCCTCTTTCAGCGTGCGGTTGACGATGCCTCCGAGACGTAGACCCTCTCCACAACCTGAAGAAGTAGCCAGAGAGACGGAGAGTGCCACGATTGAGCGAGCTCAGCGGCTCGGGGCTACTACGTTTAGTGGTGGGGCTGATCCTGAGGAAGCCCAGAGGTGGATTACCCGACTTGAGCGGATTTTTGCAGTGATGCATTGTCCACCGGGGGAGCGAGTGTTGTTGGCTACCTTTCTGCTGGATGGTGCGGCGTACGAGTGGTGGTATACCCTCGAGTTGTCCGGTTGGGATGTTCACAGTGTGACCTGGGAGACGTTTAGGGAACGGTTTCTGGAGCAGTATTATCCTCGTTCTTTCCGGGATGCCAAGGAGGCGGAGTTCCTGCAGCTCCAGCAGGGGAATTTGACAGTGGCAGAGTATGAACGGAAGTTCCAGATGTTGTCTCGGTTTGCTCCTGCCTTTGTGGCCACTGAAGCCGAGAAATGCCGTAGGTTTGAGTTGGACTTGCGCGGTGAGATTCGAGCCGTAGTGACGGCTGGATCTTTTGCTACCCTCCGAGACTTGTCGGATGCTGCGGTGCGAGTTGAGGCTAGTTTGCCGGTGCGACGCCGGGAACTATCTATTCCTGGAGCTTCGAGCCAGCGGACACCGAAAAGAGGTAACTTCGGTGGATCGTCCTCGTCGGGCGATGATCGTTTTGGTAGGCCTGGTAGTGCCCAGAGTTCAGGATTTTGGGGTTATCGAGTACCGCCGACTCCGCAAGCGAGTGCGACATTGGTAGCGTCCACAGGGAGACCGAGCAGTGGACCAGGCTGGAATGTGTGTTTCTACTGTGGGGAGCGAGGTCATTTTCGACGTGAGTGTCCACAGTTGCCACATGAAGGTGGTATAGGCAGAGGAGCAGCGGAGCCTGGGCAGAGTACAGCGTCAGGGACCGCAGGTACGAGAGGAGGTGGTGGCACAGCCACGAGTAGTTCGAGGGGACGTGGTAGAGCGTCGGGATCTCAGGCCCGGGTGTTCTCGATGACTCAGCAGGAGGATCAGGCGATACCAGATGTGGGGACAGGTACTTGTTTTACTTTTGGTTGTTCTGTTGGTTTGGTTGTTGGATTTCGGGGTAGAGTCTAGGAGTGACTATAACTGAACAATATGAGGTTATTGAAGGAGAGAACCCACAAGCTAGAGTTTGCCTTTAGGACTTTGTGGATTTATTCCGTTAGTGGCCGACGTAGCAGCCGAGGGAGGTGCGGTGGTTGTACGCGTGGATGTGCTCTGTGAATTCTATCGGGTACTCCATATGAGGTATTGTAAAATACCTTTGTTTTCTGTTCATAGAGTTTCCCTTGCGTACACCAGACAGTTGTTACTAAGAGAGGGTTGGCCTTGGTAGCAGTAGTTGGGGATGGTGTGAAATACCCAAGGTGGAGATGATAGACAGGAAACCTAGGAGAGGTTGTTCCTTAGGAGACCCTAGGTGTCGGGAACTAGCTGTGGAATTTCGGGGACGAAATTCTTTTTAGGTGGGTAGATTGTAACAACCCGTCCCGAGAATTGGGATAAGTAGAGTGATTAAGGTGTGATTAGTAAGGTTAATCAAGGGTTAGGTGGTCCCGAGGGGTCCGGGAACTTAGAATGACGATTTTGCCCCTAGGTCGGGCAGAAATGTTGACTTTTTATACGAACGGGTTTTGGTAAGTTGACCTAAGACCGTTAGATAGATCTCGTCGTCCTGAGTTCGATGACAGGCGGCACGTATTCATCGGACGTACGAGGTGTGAGTTACGGGTCTAAAACGGTAAGGGTAAAATCGTAATTTGAACTTAAAATGAGGGGTATTTTGGTCTTTTGGTTGTCTGGGGATTTGTGCACAGAGAGGGAAGATAGAGGGTTGAGATTGAGCCACTTGGGAGAGGAGTTGAGGGATTGGTGACACGTGTAGGAGGTCTGGTTGGTTCTAGTGAGTGCACGGTCCAATTATTTGGGGTGCAACCGTGCCGTGTGTGTTGTTCGACCCAGACAGAAACAGAGGGAGGAATTGAGAGAAATTGAGAGACGATGGTGAGTGTTAGTGGGTTTTTGGTAAGTGAGGAGTGATCAGAGGGTGGAAGAGTGAACTGGTGACTGTTTGGGGGAGAGAAATCGTGCAAGAACACGGTGGACGGGGCAGTCGGTTTTCAGAGGAAACAGAGAGGACTTGGACGATTGTGGTGGTGGTGCGGCCGTGTGTTGGTGCAATTGGACTCGTGGAGGTGTCCAGAGGCTGGCGGTGGACGGGAGGAGCTATTGCCTCACGGCTGAGCTCACGACGACGCCTGGAAGCAGGTAAACTTCATACTTTTTCTTCGTGCTCTGTTTTGCCGTCGCGTTTCAAGTTGAGAGTTGTAGCGTTAGGGGTTGAATCGAGGAGTCTAGTGAAGTCTAGGGGACTCAGTTGAGTCCTAGGTAGCTGCTGGTTGTGCTGCCGTGACGGAGGAATGAACGGGGAGCCCAGACGACGGAGAGTACCCTATGTGCTCTGTTTTATCCATTTTGCTCAGTTTGAAAGTCGTGGATTTTGGGTGAGAGTCGACGGTCTTGGTGAGTTGGGTGAGGTTTAGGACAATCCTAGGAAGCGTTTTGGGTAGCCACCGTGACGGGGGAAGACCTGGGTGGCCGGAGAAGGAAACAGGGGACTGGTACAGGTTTTGTTCGAGCTCGAGTCGACAGGTTAGGGACAGTGTTGAGGTGTTTGAGTGAGGGAACTGGATTGCTTAGGATTGGACGAAGAGGATGGTGAAGAGAGGGAGGAAAATGGTGCAGGCACGGCGGTGAACCGCTCTCGCCGGTTCAAACAGCAGGCACTGTGTCGAGCCCGGTTTACGCGAGGTTGACGGTGGCACTGTAGCTGGCGCGTGGGGCCACGCGCAGCCACTTTGGGCGGCGCGTGGGGGCGCGTGCGGCGGTTCTGGGAGAAACGGTCAACATGACTTTTGGTCTAGGAGTTGTTGTGAATTCAATGGAGTTGGTTTCGGGTTAATCGGAAGTCATTTGAGTATAGTTCCGTGAGGGTGAATGTGTAGGGTTCCGGGGTTTTAAGTCTTTGGTCCGGGGATTTTTGAGGGCATTTAGGAGAGTGTTGGTAGACGTGTTAGTGACGTAATTTGGCGGTGTTTGACAGGATCGGGATTTCCCGAGGAAGCCGAGGAACGGGCTGGACGTTCGGGACGCGAGTAGGGCTCAGTACTGTGAGTGGACCCTTTTCTTAAACTCGAGCATGCATAACTGTTTTTATATACGTATTTTATGGTTTTACTTATGAATCTATGTTTATTGAATATGAAATGATGATTTTATGTGTTTGCACGTTTTTCGAGAAAAAGACGGTTTTGACACGGTTTTCGAGAAAATGTTGGTTTTCGGATTTTGATGCCACCAGTGAGGATTTTCACTGATAACGGTTTTCAAATCATGATAAATGGGTTATGAAATATGATTTGGGATTACATGTGGTATTGGTATGAAAATGGATATTTTCCGGATTTGGGTTCGGAATGACGGTTCTGGATGCCGGAAGGGCATCGGACCAGTGATTCCGGATTCGGGTTTGGATGTGGATTTGGTAAGTGGTTTTTAAATGGTTTTGGGATTGGATTTGCTGGATCTGGATATTGGGTTTAAAGACCCGGATATATGGGACGGGGGACCGGCCGGATTGGGTTTAAAGACCCGGATTGAGTTTAAAGACTCGGGAGTTTAAAGACTCGGATGTATATTGATTTTCCCCCGTAGGCCTTGAGTTTAAAGACTCGGGAGTTTAAAGACTCGGATATGATTAAGGCCTGGATTGAGTTTAAAGACTCGGGAGTTTAAAGACTCGGATAGATCCAGCAGGTTTGATCGAGAAATGATGATTTGGTGATCATGGTTTTGATACGGTTTCTGATACTCATGCTATGGTTTCTTATGATATTTTATAGTGTTTCTGTTTCTTATGATGTTTAAGAATGATTCTTTTATTAATGTGTTTATAACTGTTGGTTATGCATGTGATTTCAAAACGGAGGGTTAAACTCGGTTTTCTTATAAAGTGGTTTTTGAACTTCGGTACTTTCTGGTCCACTCACATTTTCTGTTTTAAATTGCCCTCCAGGTTGTGGAGCGAGCGCGGGGTCTTGACGTCGAGGCAGAGTCTGAGGCATAGAAGTGACGTGAGAGTTCCCAGAGTAGAGTAAAGGCTTCTGCGTGCGTGTAGTTATCGGTTTTATTTTCTTTGTATGTTCGTACTATGTTTTGTAAATGCTACCTTCGGGACTTTGTGTCTAATTACTCATGCGTCTGACTGGGTTCGAGTGAGTTTTACTTGAGTTTTGTGTCGGGGAGTCAGACGGGAGCAGGATTTACCTCGGGTTTCGGGGTGAAACCGGGGTGGGTCCTGACAATGAAGGTTTGGACCGTTGGATCGATTTGGGTTGATCGGGTTGTTTGGTTTCCTTCTCGGGTCTGGGAGGTTTCCGGCCGTGCAGGGCGGCCGTGGTGGTGGTGGCCGTCGTCTGGAGGTGGCTGGGGTTCGTCTAGGGCTGACTGGTGTGTGAGGCTGGGCTGTGAGGTGGTGGAGTGATCGTGCAAAGAGTGAGAGTGCACGGGTTGAAAGAAATGAAAATGTGAGGATGATATTTGATGGTTTAAATCAGAAGGTGCAGATGAGATCAATGGCCAGGATCAGTTTGAGTTTTAAAATCAATGGTGAGGATTTGAGGAGAGAAAATGATTAATTAACCTAAATGGCCAGCAAGGATCCCTGAATTAGGGAAGGAAGGAG